>OX422222.1:133183025-134421775 GCA_949130495.1 Sambucus nigra | reverse complement strand
ACCGTTGAAGAATTGGGTGCTTTCCATGTCGATTGTTTCATTGGTTGTTGCAGGTTCCAGTTATACTTGTCCTTCCATGAATCATGCCGATGCATTTGGCTAGGCTTATGTAAAAAATAAGCATAATACATGGGAGCAGTTCTATGTTTACTGAATTTTTCCCTTTATAGGGAGTCCACAATACACATATTGCTTACCTTATTTTGTTGTTTCACTCCTTACAATTTATCCCAGAGAAAAAAATGTTAAACATACAAACTTAATTAGTAAGAAACTCTAGATCCAACCGTATTAAACAATTTAGCTCAAAAAACTCAAAAACCACTCAAATAAAAAATTGAGGTCGATGGCAGGGAGCTTAAACAGTAAAAACACTTACCAAACTCAGACTAAACAAAATAAGTACTTGTAATCTAAAATTAGTTCACTCTAGTTTACGCATAAAATTTGCCAGCCAGAGTTAAATTCAAAGTGAGATTCTTAAAACCAATGTACACACGTGTGTGTGTGTGGAGAGAGAGAGATCATAGACTTGAACCCAAATTTATAGAGAATAAATATCAAGAAGTAAGGGAAGAGGAGCAAGGATCCTATTTGACTTCTCATCTGATTTTCCACTACCTCAAACCCAATTATAGTCATTCAACTACCAATAGGAAACAGTAGCTTATGCCTAGGTATTTTTTGTATGGTTTTGTCTTTATTACACAAACATAGCGCTACATTCCAAGTGTATTAATACACACTTTTAAGACGGTGAAAATTCAATCCAAAAACCATTCAAATATGAAAACAATGACAATTTTATAGCGATAAAAATTCAGATAACAACCACAATATTGGACATTTTATTACATAAAGGATATAATAAACACATTGTTTATATATAAGTTTGGCTTCCACTTGGAATAACACATCCAGGGGACCATTGAGAAAAAATAAGGCAAGATTGATGTCATCTAGATGAGTGTCGACAGATCGTACATCGATATCAAAATTATTCTCCCAAAAATCTGAACAAAATGCATTTAGACCCGCTTCCCACTCTAAATCGCGTTCAGTAAGGCGCCCACAACCAAAACAACGCAAAAAATAATAAATGCTAGCTATACACAATCCGTTGTTATGATTCTCTGCTAGGCAATCATAGACTTCACTGTTCACTTAGGCCTAAAGCATTCTGCATATGTCTGCACATTTCTAGTTCGGGTCTGAAGGCACGCCCCATGCTCGTGATAATATATACATGCACATCTGCAAAAAATGAGAATAATGAACAACCAAATCTGCAAAAGAGATGTTTTTTTAGCATAAAAGCACATGTTGTCATATAAATACCTGTTGCATATAAATACTTATTGTCTCTTATGATTACACTTTTCAATAATATAAGTACCTGTTAGAGTGATCAAAATCCTAAACTTTTGTAAATGGTAGAAGAAAACAATCTAAACAATAAACTCTTTTTTTCAGTCTAAGTGACTTAAAAGCTCACTATCATATCACGAATGGGATATCATTTTCCATGTTGAGATGAATCTGGAAGCAAAATGAAACTACTACAGTAACTTGAACAACTCAATTCCAATTCACTATAATAGGTTTCTAAGTAATAAACTCAAAACTAACACACAAGAAGCAATATTAACACAATGCGTTCTTATGCAATGCCAAAATACTTTAAATCTCCAAATTACAATGCATAGAAAGTTTAAGACAACTCATCCGAATTTCTAGATATAGTCTGTGAGATAATAAACGAAATTAGCTACAGTTGTAGAAGCAAAACACCTGAATTACATGAAAATAAACGAAATGCATGTGCACCTATATGATTAGAGGAACATATCTTTGTCACGACACGCCTGCGCATCATGGTTTCTACTAAAGCATAAAAGGAAACTTCTAAATCCTCCCAAAAACTACATATGCAAAAAAAATGAACAAAATTTTTAATAGATCAAGTATTTCACTTAAAAATGAATTTGGATGTAAAATATTGATTCATCATTTGTTCACTATGAAAAAATTGTGAAACCAAGACACGTAGTATTTTCGGCTTTAGTTTATCAATTCATCCTTATAGCATACTGAACTTTTATTCCAAATTAAAAAACAGAATTTGGGGCTCGATCAAATCAAGAGGGCTTTACAGTTTTTGCAATTTGAGTCTTAGATGGTTATAGAAGCTAAATATAAGAAAATATACGAAAACCCTCTATTTTTAAAAATCAAAACCCCTAATTCTCACAAAGATATGGTAATAATTAGTGAGAGGCAATTTATCATTTTCTCTCCTAGTGGTGCGAAAATAGTGTATAACTGATGAGGTCTAACTTCTGTATGTATGCGAAAATGGTGAGAGGTGTAACATGAGGCTTTTAGTTTAACACAAAGAATCACCCAAGAGATAGTCACATTGAGCATTAAGATAAAACATATCAAATTTACAGAAAAATACATATTCAAGATTGAATCTGCAAAAACATCAAAGTGTTGTAGACATCAAATATAAAAGTTAGCATATATAAAAATTAACTTTTGGATATTAATACAGAAAATCAAATTTGAAAAAACTCCTTATTCATTATTCCTCATATTAGAATTTGAAACAGGTCAAGCAAATTAATCTATTGTTCTTACTTACTCTAACAAAAGTAATTACAGTAAACATGCAAATCTACCTAAGAAAAATCTATATAATATTTATGTGATGAGAGGGAGGGACAAAAGTTCGATTACCCATTACTGAAAAATGAGTGGTGATGAAGTGACAATTTTAGAAACTGCTCCTTACTGGAGTATATAATCCCCCATATATCTCTCTATAAATAAAATTCTAAAAATTACAATCTAAAACTTACCCAAATAGACCTCGAGCAATTTCTGATGAACTATTCCAAAACCTATAAGATTTAAGTTCAAAACCAAAGATGAGACGTTTTAGATGGCCACTTCAAGACAGGATGAAAATAGGCACCAACATGATCAGTTAAATCAAGAAATGACCAATAAAGTTAGTTTACACTATTCTAAGGGAATCCAATGGAGTAAAATATCTAAATAAAAAGAGGAACATTAACTCGGATCTGACACAACATTAAAAGTCACCAAATCAACTTGAGTTCATTAAAAGAGTCATGAAAATATAAAGACAAAATAAATAATGTAGAAATTTTTGTGTGAGAATATACAAAAGAATGTAGAAAATAAATAATAATGGAAACCTTGTGGGAAAACTATGTATTGTTAAGTGTATATGGAGTACTTTAATAACCCAATACAATGAAAATAAGAAACCCATAACCGTTCATGTTTAACGTATCCTTTCTTTGATTGACTAAATTGGCCCAAAAATTATTACAATGTATAGCACCATCGTTGATAAAAAACAACATATGCCAAAGAGGAGTGAATGGTATGGAATGGAATTTCTAATACTGAAACTTAGTGTCGACTCAAATGTTAATATATCGATGCTTAAAACCGAACAGTTCATAATAATCATGTGTTAAGGATACATTAAACATGAACTTTTATATGTGCACATTTGCAACTCACGCGGGTAAAAAAAAGTCGATCGCCTAGGGGGAACAATGAACTTTTATATTTTTAAATCACAAATGTGAAAAAAAATAAGGTACTAATAAAGATAGTCATATGGGAATTATGTTGAGCACCTATTATGAAACAAAAAGAATGAAAATTTATAAAATCCCTCAATTTGGATTAATCCGCTAAATGAAGATTTGGAAACCAATAATATATGTATTGTACAGTTAATATCCAACACTCCTATTCCAACGATGGCACTTCACCACCTGAAGGGCATGCACTATGTTGGAAAATATCTTCCCAAATTCTTCCAATTTACCATAAGCAACAACATTAATAGTAGACAAATAAATTTATTGGTTGAATAAATTTGTCTAGATAAATATTTCATGACCATCATTAACCCCTTGTATATTAATACGCATCGAGAAAACTATAAACTCAGCAAAATGATCTTTATTAGTGATATAATCAAGGAGCTTAACTACCTTATCTAGTGTTTCCTTATTGGCTTCATCACTCAATATTTCATCCAGTAGCTTGGGCCCCTATTTTTGTAGTCAACCTACAGAAGGCTTCATGATGAAAGATAATACAACTGGTGTCACAGTGATGATTGGTCATCATGCAATCTATTAACATAGGTCTGAATATGGCAACTCACAATGATAACTTATGTGGTCTAAATATAATCCTGTAGAAAGAAAGAAAAAAAAAATGAAAGTAAAATCAGTATAGATATGATATATCCCATTACAAAGACAAAACTGAATCCCAAAACTAAAACATAAATGTTAAAGAGAAAAGAAATATCGAATGCATACACGAAAAATATCACCACCTGAATTTTACAGTTCACACCCACTTAACATCTTTTTTGAGTGTATGAATTTATAAATTCAAATATATAACAAAACCATTTCATTACATTGACACAAAATATTTCTGCAGCTTTGTGCAGGACTCGACCATATTTCAGCAGCATTGTGCAGGACTCAAGCATATGCACAGTTTTGAGCCTCTATATGCACGTAATGATGTTAAACCTGGAAATGTCATTCTAACGCATCGTAAAGGAAAGACACCTCTTCAATAATGATGGACTTTGGAAGTGCTCGTCCTGTAAGAAAGCATATTCGCTCTCGTTCAGAGGCACTACAGCTCCAGGATGGACATCTGAGCACTACTCAACACCTTTCCATGCTCCAGAATTGTGGGATTGCCCTAGGAATGCAGATATTGGTGAAAGACCTAACATCTGGTCCTTAGGTTGCACTTTATATGCAATAATGTACAATATATCTCCATTTGAGTATGCACTGGGCGGAATTTGGAGGAAGTCTACAGTTGGCCGTAGTAAATGCACAGATGAAATGGCCACGTGGGCCTAAGACTTAGTATCCAAAGGCTCTTCACCAGTTTATGACATAGATGCTCCAGCCCCAAGCCACAGTGTGACCCCGCACAGATGATATCACCATTCCTGTTGACAAATTGATCTCAAAGTTCTCTCATTGAACAACCGACAATCAAAAGACATGATAGATTAGTTCATAGCGGTGTACTATCCACAATTTACACTTCAAAATACATTGGGGTAATTAATTTGATTACGTTAAGTCCTTCACTTTATTGTGAAAATGTCATAAGAAGAGCAGTTGCAGTTTCTTATGTATCCTTTTATATAGATGTTGAAGAGTCATTTTGGCGATTGTGGTTTAGTTTTCATGAATTATGGATCCCACTTTTTCTAATGTTATGTAATTTGAAGGACGTAAAAAAAATTTGAATAATAATTGGAAACAGAAAGTTCCTTGAATTATAATTGCAGTCAGGGTGATTTTGAGGCACAACCCTCTCATCCAAGAAAAATAATTGGACTAATGGGTGAGGCACTTTGAGTACCACGTGGTTGTTATCAAAACTCAGTACATGAGTACAAATAAAACAATGTTATGTCAAATAATTGAGCTTTGATATATTTGAATCATAAATTGAATACCAATCAAATTCAAAGATGTTTGATGATGATAAAAATAGAAAATTACAGTGCTGAATATAGATTCCAATCTAACATGTGGAGAACTGTCTTACCGACTGAGAAAACGATGAGGCGGATGAAGTATCCATCAACTCAGCTCTTACTTTATCTTGTGCCTGTAACATCAATAGATGTCTTGATGAAATGCAGCGAAATCAAATGGCACACAATTTTATACGGAATCCATTAATTCATAAAATTATTTATTAACATAAGTCAGTCCTCTTAATAACCCATATATATGAGTTAAACCCAAAACCAATTAACAAAAAAATTTAAGAAATAAAAAGATATAAAATTTGAGATAAATGAGTTGGGCATCACGTGGATCAAACTTGGTGGCTTTTTTTAAAGACTCTAGGGCCTTTCAGTCTGCCCAAGACCATAAAACTTACAAAGGGATCTCAACCTAAGGCTTCTAACAAACAATCTAAATTATTTAACCAAAACATAAATACAAAGTGAGAAATTATTATTACCTGAAGGTAGTCATCGGCTTAAGCATAAATTTGGGCAAGAAAGTAAAACTTGTATATTGAGGGAGACATATACTGACCTATTTAAAAAACATATACCAAACTTCTTTGGGAAACTTCAACATAGAAAAAATCATGCATAGCAAAATTAAACGACCCAATCAAGTTAAACAAATAAAAAACATTACCTGTGTTGATCCATAACTCTGTGTTGGCCCAAAAGTGTCTCAACATAAAGATTCAAGCATCTTAAAATGAAGTTCATCAGAAAATATTTTGTGGTTCAGATATTCATAGCTCATTTCAGTAATTAGCATCTGATAACTTGAAAGAGAATGATTAAAGATAAACCTAGACACAATGTAAAAGAATCCATACACTTGGGCTTTTAGCCAAACACGTAATATTCTACAAAGAACATATGGTAAAGAAACTTGATTAAAGAAACAAACATAATGACCATTAAAATTGACCTAAAATTTCAAAAAAGTAGTCAGAAGTTCAATACACGTGCCTATTGCACATTGGAGATGAGAATAGAAGACACTGCTTAACCAAGAGGTTATTAGGGAGCATGAGTATGGTTCCGAAAATACAAATAATTAATGAACTATATCTTATATTTCCAAAGTAGAAGAGTTGGTAAATGCATACCTAAAAATAAGTTGGAGAGATCATAAATGCGGTGGAGACTATAAATGATCAAAATTCCAACTTTTGTAAATGGAAACATGAAACGCCAATATGGGGACAATGGTGTTTTTAGTAATGACTATATACTCTGATGGTCTTCAATCTAAATTAAATTCATCCCCAACAAATGACCTATTGTTTATTCTTCACACTTAACTAAAAAAAAATACGCATTACACAATTATATAGGTACCTTTGCATTTTTGGACATGAATAGAAACCTTCAAATAATGTCTTTGGGCCACATTGAAGCTGCAGTTAAAAATGAGAATTTATGAGGAAAAACTCTAACAGTAACGAACTCTTCCATTTGAATCAAGAAAAAGAATGATTTGTATTAAACATTTGAATTCAAGTAAAATAATGAACATGAGGTGTCCTGCTAAAAACAGCTTCAACATCAACACCATTTGTTATCATATATAAAAAACATGAGAAAAATTATAATGATCACTTGCACATTGTGTTCAATAGTTGAGGAGCAACAAAAAAAGTATCACTTTTTAAAATAAAACACCATATATAAATGTATAAAATGGGTGGAAATGGAAGGCATAAAAATAAACTCAAATCACAATAGTAGAAAACTAAACTCATCTATACTAGATTATACCTAGCCAAAATTCATCAGTAAACCCATTCAACACCCCATTATAAAGATTACAAATCAGTTCCATCTATAAACCCTTTTCAGCTAAAGAATCAGTAAACCCATCTCCTACAATTAGTAAACCATTAAAAAATTACAAAATAACAAATAAAATATGAACACCAAAAGAAAAACCTAGACAATTGAAATTGCACCTTGTTTAATCCAGTTAGGATTTTTGAGAAGACTAAGAGGGGGTACCTGACATAGTTGGTAAGGAGGAAGCACATATAAGAACAACAATATTGTAATGAAGACTATTAGAAAGTGAAATCAAGCATCCATTAAGTTTTTCAAAACTAAATCGAAACTAAACAAAAAAAGCAAAAACCTATTTTGGACAGGGTGCCTAACTTCGTCGGTAAGGTAGAAAACTAAACTCAGCTATACCAGACTATACCAAGCTGAAATTCATCAGTAAACCCATTCAACACCCCATTACAAAGATTAAAAATTAGTCCCATCTATAAACCCTTTTCAGCTAAATAATCAGTAAACCCATCTCCTATAATTAGTAAACCATTAAAAAAATTACAAAAGAACAAACAAAATATGAACACCAAAAGAAAAACCTAGACAATTGAAATCGCACCTTGTTTAATCCAGTTAGGTTTTTCGAGAAGACTAAGAGAGGGGGTACCTGACATAGTCGGTAAGGAGGAAGCATGTATGAGAAGAACAATCTTGCAGTAAAGAATATTATAAAGTGAAATCAAGCATCCATTAAGTTTTTCAAAACTAAATCGAAACTAAACAAAAAAATCAAAAGTCTATTTTGGACATGGTGCCTAACTTCGTTGGGAAGTAAGAAACCCATATGAGGTAGACAGCGGGGCACCGGGATGAATGCGGTAGTGGGGAGAAGGGTAAGGCAGCAGGGAAAAGGGCGCGAGGGTGGCAATAGCGGGGAAAGGGTTTTTTTTTGTGAGGTAGGGTTTTTTGTGATAGAGGTGCATAACTAAAATGAATGGGAGAGAGAATTAGAGGTAGGATTAGGTTTCTCTTCAATTTTAGGCACCTCACCGCACGATCTCTAACTTAGATCTTAATAGGAGGGAAAATTACAACCCTTTGATCGTTAGCAACTAATCTTGACCCTTAATTTCTTGCCTCATTGGTTCAATCCTAGCCCCTAATTAGCTTATCCCACTTATGGAATAGTAACAAATTTCTACTCCTTATATATATATATATATGGGGAGAGTTTCAAAAGAGAACATTAAGAGTAAACATTTTAATGAACATTAAATAAAAACACCCAAACCCAGTTATTTTAACTCCGATGTTGAAATTGGTCCGCGCCAGCAGCACTCGAGACCATTCCGGCCATCACCACCACCCCCATAAGGGCAACCATACATGCTGCCAGGGCAGCCATACCTACTGCCATGGTGGTGGGGGTGGGGGTGGGGGGTTAGGTTGGGGTTAGGGGGACTGGCTGGAATGGTCTCGGGTGCCGCTGGCGAGGACCAATTTCGACATAAGAATGAAAACAAATGGCTTTTTGGTGTTTTTCCTTAATGTTCATTAAACTGTTCACTCTTAATGTTCGGTTTTGAACCTTTCCCTATATATATATATATATATATATATAAGGGAGAGTATTTAAGAAATAGGAGCAAATTCTAAGCCTAAAAATTTTAAGCAAGTCAACGCAGCATCAAGCAAACCGCCAACCCTCTTTAAAATCAACGTGATTCACACGAAGCTTCAAAATCGTAAAGCTCAAAGCCTCCAAAGCAGAAGTACCATAAAGTCTCAAAAATCAACAGCTTCTCAAACAATACGCTCGGGACACTAAGAAATAAATCTCCCTAAAGTCACGAGGTTTATATGAATGAAATATATGTGTGAGTTTAGAGTAGAGATATGTCAAGAAATGGAAGAACAAAAAATTTGGAAATTGGAGAGAAAAATTGATAAGTAATTTCGGTAGCATTTCATTAGATTTTGAAAATAAAAGATCTAATTTTTTAAACACCCATTGCTTCTTATATATAGTAGACAAAGGAAGCATCTATAATAAGCCCAGTTGAAACGTAAATACCACCAACCCAAAGGGCATAAACGTAAAAGGCCAATGGCATCCATGTTCAGAAATGGAAAGAAAAAATGGGGGTACATGCATAAATAGCCTGCCAAATAGTACCGATAATATGGACTTTATGCAGAGGATAAAAGGTGGAATATTATACCTCATGTCTACTCACGCATGATCAAATTGCGTGAGCAAGATTCGAATGCTAATTGGCCCAACCAACCTCACAAGGATCGCCACATACACAATCACAAACCTTTAAAACGTTCAAAATGTTGTCGTTTTGATATATGTGTTAAAATGTTTAATTAAACAAAAAAATGTTTAATCAAAAGATATTTTTAACAATTTTAAAATTCTAGAAAAATTATATAAAAATACAAAAAAAAATTATAAAATTCTGGGAAGAAAGTAAAACTCATAATTTAAGATATAAAAATTATTTAAGTTAATTTGTATGGATAAAATTTCCAATTGAGTCTTTTGTATGTTTATTTGTCTTATTCCCGAAACAAAACACGTTTGAGTCATAGGTCATATTTTTTATTGTCATGATCCCACACAAACTATGACATATTAAAGTTTATTGAAGACGTTGTCATAAAGCTTTAAAGATTTATCATGTCAGTTGACGGTGCATTGTCATACCCCATAAAATTTGAAGGCCGAGAATTTAAATATTTTGGGAGAAATGGAATTATTTATATTGGGAGAATTTATATTTTTATTTTTTTGGGTCTCGAATGATGAATTGGAGTGTACGGTTGATCTGGGAAGGGCCAAGATAGTCAAGATGGTTGCCATAATGTTTTATTTGGGTTCCGGAGTATTTTGGACCTAGTTTGACCCGAAAATGAGTAAACGAGTCATTTTAAGTGCGTATTATCATTTGAAGTTCGTGTTTAAGATTTAGAGGCTTACGAGGCTCGTGAGTTAGCCAATCTCATTTGTGAGAAAGAGAAACCCCTAGAAAGAAAGACAAGAATAAGAAGAAGAGAAGAGAAAGGAGAAAGCTTAGAGCTTTGGAGATTTTCGACTCAAAAACACGGATTCAAGGAAGATTCAGACTCTACAACTTTGAGGTAAGTGGTTAAACTAGCTAAATAATTGTGTGTGTGAGTTATCTCATAATTTTTTTGGTGATTTAGTTGAATTCGAGATTTAATGGTTAAACCCTAGAATCTGATGAGTAAATCTTTTATTTTGGGTTATATTTGTGGTTTTTATGATAAAAATTTTGGGATAATTTATGTGTTGGGTTTTGGGTGTAGGATATTGTTGGACTAAAATATTAATTGGGTTTTAGGGATGTAAAGTAGACTTTTCAAGGTGTATAAGGATGGTTTTGGGGTAGAAATCTCATGGAAATAAATATGTACATAACCGGACCGATTCATTTTTAAGAAGCATCGAATCGGCCTGATCATTAATGGTCTTTTGTCGAATTTTAGGAACCGGACCGGTTCATTTTTAAGGACCCTCGATCCGGTCTGGTGACTATTTTTAGACAGTTCTGATTTTTCCCATTTTTGAGTGGGTTTATTACTTAGGTACCCTCCAATAGAGTGTACTAAACATGTTTTTATGATATTTTTAGGGTTCATATTTGAATATGAATGAGAGGCCACTTTGGGGGCTACAATAGAGATATATATAAGAATAGATGATTTTGTTTTCTTCTAGTAAATCCTCCAAGGAATGAGGACTCTTTTGAGGATGATTACGGGCTATTATGGAGGTATATTTTAGAGTTCATCATTCTGAATCCTTTCGTAAATTCTCCGAGTAATAAGAATTTACTTAATGTCGAGTATGGACTAGTTGAGAGAGGGATATTGTGTGTCCTTAGTGTAGATTAAATTAGGAGGTTATTCATATCCTAGGTGTGATGGATTAGTATGTTTCAAGTGAGAGATCGAATAATAAAATGAATTGGGAAGACATATGAGAGTATATCGGTTAGTATAAGGAGAGTTATATACATATAGACGGATTCTTTACTTTTTACATACGGACGTGAGAGGGTGTGTATATATATTTATATATATATATAGTGTGAACGTATATACCTTGTGTGATGGTTTGTATATATAATGTAATCGTATGTATATTTCTGATGTGTATGATATATTATGTTCTTCATACCCCTCTAGTGCTATCAAGGGAAGTTGCGCGATGTGGGTGAATCTCCCTGGCTTGAGGAGCAGGAAGAGTATAGTCTCCAGGTCATAGCATCCATTATTTATATTGTGTGATTTTTATTAGCGGTGAGACTTAGTGGGTATGCTTCGTTCTCATTTCCGCTTAGGAGCTATGGCCACTTCCCATACGTTGTGAATTAGATTTTTTAGCAAGTTCAGTGTGAGCTAATCCGACTATTGGTAACCGAGGGACATGTGAGCAACTCCTTAGAAGTTGATAGAATTATAGAGACTATTAGTATACATATATTTTGTGTGATATGTATGTGTACTTGATAAAATATGATAAATTGTGTATAATACGTGCGAGTAATATTATGCAGGCTTTATAGATAGTGTGATATCTTAATATTATAAGTAGAGAAGGTTATAAAGATGTGTATTATGATTGTATTTTGTATCATAAGAGTGGATGAGTATACTTTTATGCCTACAGACGAGAAATAATTGGGTGCATACTTTTGACCAAGGGCCTAACGGATTCCCACGACTGACAATGTTAGGTGGTAGTGTATCGGGGGGTTCCTTGTTTGGATTTTCCTTTGCGAGACGTCCCACGCACAAAACTTAGCATAAAGTTGGGCGTAGGGAGATCTTTGGTCCTTATTTCTTTGGTATAAGTGAAATAGTGGGGGTATATTACTAGCATTAATGATGACGTGGGATTTCTCATGCGAATGACTTGTGAAGGTAAAATATTAGAACCGATAAATATAATTGAGTTATGTTATTGTATAAGTTTGGGTGTAAACTTAGGAGATGGTAGAAGAAGTAGATAAATGGTTATATTAGAGATAATGGACTACGCGAATGAGGCTTAGGTGTAGATTTAAGAGGATTTATCCCTAGAATATGTTGAGTAGTTTCATTGAGCTTCATATGCATACGTTAGGTGCGCGCTATAGATGAGGGGTAAGATTGAGTCCCAAGAGAGTGTGGCAGCACTATAATGATGAAATTATGCATTCATAATTATTATGCATTTTAATTCAATGATAAAACCATTGTCAAACCTCGGGCTCTGACCCGTTTGTGTCTTTTCTCTTGCTATATATTTATATATTTTAGGTGTCCCTTCGCAAGGAATCCAATGATGCCTATTCTATCTAGAGTCCTTGAAGTTGTAGCAGATGCGGAATATTGCGGGATTTTGTTATAACCGCTTCCTATTCTTGTAAATCTACTTAAGGAATCCCTTTTGAATATCGGTTACGTGTACCCTAGGGGTTGTATATTTGCATCCAGTTTATGTTTTTATTATTGATGTTGTATTTTCTATGACCCTACATCATATTCGGGTATATATTTTATGGTAGTCGTGTATATATTATCATGTTTTGTAGTCATATTTCATGTTGGTTTGTATGTTTTAAAAAAAACTGGCATATGCTTATCTTATTATTGGGTGATTAGTTAGATTTTTGTTTGTGCGACAGTGTTGACAAGAATGATCCACTTAAGATTCCTATTTTATCTTGGTATAGGACCGACGACCTATTATTAATTTAAGCGGGAAGTCATAGGTGGTATCAGAGCATCAGGTTCTAGTGTCTTAGGATTTGTATAGGTTTTCTACATTATTTCATAAGCTTTCTTGACATAGAGTCCTATTATTAGTATTGTTGTGTTCTTGTTGCGTTTATGATCTTTTGTGATGCAAAATTATTTAAACAGTGTGCTAATACAGTTTGTTCCTATTTCAGATGTCGCCTAAAAAAAACTGTCCTCATATGGAAAACGTTGAGAGTGGGAATATGGAATGCCACTTGCCTTGGGGGAAAATAACTACAGCCGATGTCGCTAATATTGTGTCTGAGGCAGTTAATGCGGCCATGACCAGTGCTTTATCTCATCGTCAGGATCATCGTCCTCAGCTAACGGGGAGTAATGGGTTTGAAGATTCGGGTTAGTCTAGTAGGTTAGGAGGAAAGGTTGCAGGTGGAGAATGATCATCTCAGTAGCATAGTAGATGTCAGAGGAAGCAATATTTCCACCTGGAGAAGGTAGCTAAGAGACAGCACTCAGGAAACTTTAGGAAAAACTTCCAAGGACAACAACAATACCAGAACGTTTCACAGGATCAAGTAAGATGGGAACAACGGGGGAAGCCAACAAGGCCGAGGTCATTGGGGCCACAGATCGGGAACATTTGTAGGACAATATTTTCGGTGTAGGGAGGTTGGTCATAGGGAAATAAAGTGCCCACATTTGAACATGGCATAGACACCTAGAGTTTAATAGGTTTAGCAAGCACCTTTACCACCTCCTTCACCTCTTCTAGTTATCCCGCCTTCATAGGAACTGATGTTATGTGGGAAAGATTACCATGCTAAAAATACGATGTTATCACAAGTGCCACAACCTCCATTAGCTTATTTTGGTACGTTTTTTACCTCTTTATTTTTGGGATGGGTATTATTTGTTTCGTGAGTGTTTCATTTACTTATAGAGGTTTGTTTCGCTGGTACGACGGGATTTTTGGGTTAGTTGAATTAAATGGGTGGTTGGTTATATTACCATATTATATATAGTGTCATTGGGTAGTGGGGCTAATTAGAATCGAGTGCGTGAGAGCGGTTATGTATTCTAGATGTTTTGCTTTACTTCTGAGAGGTCTACTTTCGAGAGTTATGAGAGTAGGGTGGCTGTTTGTACGTCCAGAGGGTGTAAATGATTTGAAATTTTAGAATATATAAATATTCACCTTTGAGTAGAGGGTCATTCTTGGCATGGGAGCATTCCATGTAAGATCGTTATTTCTAGAATTCACTAGTGGAACGAATTTATCGAGTGATTTTCCATCATAACCAGGATTTATATATATCATCACCTTGAGGTGGGTAATTGTGGCACTTAAGTGGTATCTTTTGGGAGAATAGATTATTTTAAGATGATGTAATGGGATTTTACTGATGAGATTCGAGGTTTAGCGAGTTCAGTGTTGAGCAATGAGTTTAGCTCATGGTTGTATGCACGTTGAGAACTTAATGTTGGTGAGAACATCGTATCGATTAACGCCTTGTGTCTTGGGCACATTATTTAATTTGTGTACATCAGAATTTATAAAATTATTTTATATATTATATATTTTAGGCCTATGGAGCCATATAAATTGATTTAAAAAAAATATATTTTTAACACCTTAGTCCTGGTCTGACCAATCTCTATCCCTGACATAGCGGCACAGTAGTGTATTGGGAGGGTTCCTTATTTTGATTTCACTTGCGAGACCTCCCCCGCATGCAAGTAACGAATGTCAGGAATTGAGAAAAGTTAGATCTTTGTACATTTTTTTTAAATTCTTTTTACATAATTTAATGGATCAATTTGTTGGGAGTTTGCGTATCACTGTAGCGTTACGGGACTGATATTAGTTCCTGGGTTAATGCCTTGGTTATTTCAAGCATGTAATTATAACTTTGAGTGGATGTTATATTACAATTCAAGCCTAGTGGGGTCAGATAATGATTGTGCAGTTGAGCACGGATATAGGGTGCATGGGCGCCCAGGTTGGTTATTGTTTTTATGAATTCACTATTAGAAAGTGAAAAGATAAGAATAGCTATCTTGGGTGTAAGATTTGATCATGGAACTAAGATATTTATCCAAATTTCTAGGACAAAATTTTTATAAGGAGGGGAGAATGTCATTCCCCGTAAAATTTGAAGGTTGAGAATTTAATTATTTTCAGAGAAATAGAATTATTATATTGGAAGAATTTATGTTTTTATCTTTTGTAGTCTAGAATTCTGAATTGAAGTGTACGGTTGATCCGGGAAGGGCCGAGATAGTCAAAATGGTTGGTCGGAAGTTTTATTTGGGTTCTGGAGTATTTTGGACCTAGTTTGACCCAAAAATGAGTAAACGAGTCATTTTAAGTGTGTATTATCATTTAAAGTTGGGATTTAGGATTTAAAGGCTTAATAGGCTCATGAGTTAGCCAATCTAATTAGTGAGAAAGAGAAAACCCCAGAAATAGAGGAGGAGACGAAGAAGAAGAAGAAGAAGAAGAAGAAGAAGAAGAAGAAGAAGAAGAAGAAGAAGAAGAAGAAGAAGAAGAAGAAGAAGAAGAAGAGTAGAAAGCTTGGAGCTTAGGAGATTTTCGTCTCAAACACACAGATTTAAGGAAGATTTGGACTCTACAACATTGAGACAAGTGATTAAACTTGCTAAATAATTGTGTGTGTGTGTGTGTGTGTGTGTGTGTGTGTTATCTCATAATTTTGTTAGTGATTTAGTTGATTTTGAGCTTTAATGGTTAAACACTAGAATTTGATGAGTAAATCTTGTATTTAGGGCTATATTTGTGGTTTTTATGATAAAAATGGTGGACATAATTTACGTGTTGGGTTTTAGGGTTAGGATATTGTTGGAGTAAAATATAAATTGGGTGTTAAGGATACAGAGTAGATTTTTTAAGGTGTGTAAGGATGGTTTTGGGGTAAAAATCTCGAGGGAATAGATATGTACATAATCGAACCGGTTCATTTTTAAAATGCACCGGATAGGTCCAGTCATTAAAGGTCTTTTGTTGAATTTTAGGAATCGGACTGGTTCATTTTTTAGGACCCTCAGTCTGGTCCAGTGACTATATTTTGTCGGTTCTTATTTTTCCACTTTTTGATTGGGTTTATTACTTAGGGAACCTCCAATATAGTGTATTAAACATGTTTTTATGATGTTTTGAGGGTTAATATTTGGATATGAATGGGAGGCCACTTTGGGGTCTACAATATAGATATATATAAGAATAGATGATATTGTTTTCTTCTAGTAAATCCTCCAAGGAATGTGGACTCTTTTAAGGATGATTACGGGCTATTATGAGGTATATTTGAGAGTTTATCATGCCGAATCCTTTCGTAAATTCTTTGAGTAGTAGGAATTAACTTAATGTCGAGTATGGACTAGTTGAGAGAGGGATATTGTGTGTACTTAGTGTTGATTAAATTGGGCAGTTATTCATCTCCTAGGTGTGATGGATTAGTAAGTTTCAAGTGAGGGATCGAATAATTAAATGAATTGGGAAGGAATATGAGAGTGTATCGGTTAGTACAACGAGAGTTAAATACATATAGTCGGATTCTTTGATTTTTACATATGGACGTGAGAGCGTATGTATATATATTTATATATATATGCTGTGAACGTATATAACTTCTATGATGGTTGGTATATATGATGTGGTCGTATGTATATATCTTATATGTATGATATATTATGTGCTTCATACTTCTCTAGTACTATCAATGAAAGTTGCGCGATGTGGGTGAATCTCCCTATCTTGGGGAGTAGGGAGAGTATAGTTCCCAGGTCATATCATCCATTATTTATATTGTTTGATTTTTATTAGAGGTGAGATGTAGTGGGTATGCTTCATTCTCATTTCCTATTAAAAACTATAGCAACTTCCCATACGTTGTGAGTTAGGTTTTTTGCCAAGTTTGGTGTGAACTAGTCTGACTATTAGTAACCCAGGGATATGTGAACGACTCCTTAGAAATTGATAGCATTATAGAGACTATTAGTATACATATATTAAGTGTGATATGTTTGTGTACTTGCTAAATAATGATAAATTATATATAATAAGTGCGAGAAATATTATACAAGCTTTATAGATAGTGTATGATATCTTAATATTATAATTGGAGAAAGTTTTAAAGATGTGTATTACGATTTGTCTTTCATTGCATGAGATTGGATGAGTATTGATATACCCATAAATACCCTCGGGTAGGCCGAGGGTGTCCTCCACCCAGACGAGGGCTCAGGCCCAAGATGAGTCCAAAGACCATGGCTCCGTTACTGGAAGGATCGGCCAGGATGACCCCTTAACATAGATCGGACGACCCTTTGAAGGGGCTGACCCCTCATTATGGCTCAGACAACCTCTCAAGGGGTCGACCCCTCATCATGGATCGGAAGACCCTTCAAGGGGCCGACCCTTCGTCATGGACCGGACGACCCTTCAATGGGCCGACCCCTCATCATGGCCCGGACGACCCTTCAAGGGGCCGACCCCTCATCATTGCCCGAATGATAGTACAAGGGGATGACACTACAAGGCCACATTCATCCGGACTCGATGTCAGTATCAACGTTAGCCTCGGCCTAACATCTTAGGCCGAGGGTGACATCATCACAGCGCGTGATTTGGGAGACATGTGGAACAGTACGCGTGCGACTCATATAGCACGTGGACTAGACCATTATAACAATATCATCCCCTCATGTGAGGGAATATTATGCCATCATTTATCACAATGAGCACATCCAGGTTTCAGCAAGGGATTGGCTAGATCAACATTCATGTGCACCATACATGCTTGGGGGTACACTAATCCCCCCAAGCCCTATATATACATGTTACCTTTAACCTTGTAAAGGGATCGATAATTGTAACCCTAACTAAACTCTGCTTGTACACACAGTAGAGAGAGAGAGAGGGAGCTTATGTGCATTGTATCCAAGGCCATTAGTGCCCATGTTTAGTGGATCACACACTCATAGTGGATGTACGCCTAATTGGCTGAACCACTATACATCATTATCTTATTACTCTTATACTCATCTCCTTCTATACATATATACACATACAACTCCATGAATGCCATTGTTATTATTGTTTGAGCTCTCCACCTCTTATCTGGTGGTGCTGAATCTCAGCATCATCATTTTGGCACCGTCTGTGGGAACGAGAAGACATCTCTTCCTTTATACAGCTTGACCTCACCGGGCACTCTGGTGGTGAACTAGTTCTCCCCCTTTGTGGAGTTATTTCACCTTTGAAAGAGACGCATTAAGGTTATCAAGTTTATCAGTCTTCTGGTCATTAAACTCTTCGTATCTCAAACATATGGCACCGGAGATGCTACCTCCACCACCTCCTCTATCAGATATTGGAGTAGGACCTAGTTTCGGTCAGGCACCACCTCAGTTTGAGATGGCTGATGTGGAGGCCGCCCTGAAGTCTTTGGTAGCAAGCCAGTGGATTATGCAGGAGCAATTTATAGCTCTTAGCCAAAATATACTAAGACCACTAGTAGTCTCACCGGAGATGATCACTCCGGCAGCGGCTCCATGGCAACATGAGGCCAGGGGACCACCCCAGGCACAACGTAAAGACCTGCCACCTCCACAGCGGCGAAGGGATGTTGCTGACCCCCGGCATCTATGACTGGGGAGGAAAGGAAACCCTTGCCCAGAAGACAAATATGATGATCTAGAGGTGCAAGAGGCTCCCATAGAGTGCTGGGAGCCATATGAGGTCTCCAACAATAATGTACGACCTATCCAGGAAAGTAGAAGGAAGTGTGAAAGACAAAATCCCGACGATCGTCTAAGGGGATCTGCTTTCGATCCTCTGAATAGAGGGTCGGCCTTTGAGAGGCTGGGCCCTGCAAATGACCTGCAGGAAAAATTGTCCCGGTCGAAAAGTATTATGAGGTCCAGAAGAGAGGCAACAAATAGCCGACCCCATGGGGGCCAACCCCACAAATGGGACGACGGTCAGGGAGAAGTAAACAACCGACGCAGGTCTACCGCTGTAGAATCCTCCGTCCACCTTAAAGAGGCGACGAGGGAAAACATCAGCCAAGCAGACCCTAGGAGGCCCTGGAATAACTCGATCCAAAGGCTGGAGGATAAAATTGGTGACATCCTGAAGAGCCAGGACCCTCTTTAGAGAGGATACTCCATAGGCTCACCCTTTGTGGAAAAGATAGTCAACTTCCTAATACCATCTAAGTTTAAGCCACCTGTGGTCACACCAAGGTATGACGGGGTACCAACCCTGTCCATCACATTGAGATGTACCAGTCAGCGATAGACATATATTCTATCTCAGATGAGATAAAGTGTCGTGCCTTCTTCGGTAGTCTGATTGGGGCTGCAAATGTCTGGTATATGTATCTTCTAAAGAACTCCATTGAAAGCTTTAAGTAGTTAGAAGACCAGTGTATCCATAACTTTTTCTTTGGAGTGAGGCCACTGAAGAAGACCAAACACCTGCTCTATGTTAAGCAGGTGAAGAATGAGAGCCTAAGAGAGGACATATCCAGATTTAAAAAAGAAAAGTTAGAGGTCGAAGACTCTGAGGAAAGCATAGCCATAATAGCCCTCATTGGAGGATTCCATAAGGGGAACCTATTATGGAAGCTTGCTGAAGACCCTCCGAAGATAATGGTTGAATTACTGTCAATAGCGAGAAAAGTGATGAACGTCGAAGAGGCGATGGCTGCAAAATACGAAGATAAAAAAGGAGGCACCAGTGGGGGTAAGTACTAGAAAAAGAATAAAAAGGGGAAGAAGAGTTCTACAGACGACAAATTCGCTGATTACACCCCTCTAACGGTCAGTTGCAAACAAATCCTGAATGAGATAAAGAGTGATCGATCATTGAAATGGCCCAAGAAGTTGAGGTCAACCCCTCACAAGAGGAACAAAAACCTGTGGTGTGAATTTTATCAAGACCATGGCCATGTGAGAGACAAGTGTTTTGCCCTGAAAGATAAAATTGAAAAAATGTTAAAAGAAGGGAAGTTAAGAAAATACGTTAATAAGAGTTCCTTCAAGAGGGGACGACTCCAAAAAGAAGAGAGGTGATACGTGAAGAGAAGATCCTCCAAACCGAAGGGATGACCCTTCAGAGGATAAGGACGACCCCGAACTCCCACCGAGAGATGACCACGGCCCTGTAAAGAGACTTAATATGATCTCACTCAGTGTGGGGATGATCTCCGGGGGGCTAACTGAAGGAGGGTCATAGGTCACAGACAGGAAGGCCCATGTAGCTGAAGCCAAGGCAGTGATAAAATGTGTGCACTCAACCTCTATGTAAGTAAAGTCAAAAAAGAGGAAGAAAGTTGACATGGACATGGACATTCTGATAGTGGGATTCTCAAGAATGAACTTCAAAGGCATCTTGGCCCCACATAATGACCCTGACTTCATCACTACCAAGGTACACGGATGCGAGGTGTCGAGGATCTTAGTAGATGGGGGTAGTTTTGCAAATGTGATATTCTGTCCATGCTTCAAACCCTTAGGCCTCAGTCGTGTTAGGCTCTTCCCATACCATCGCCCATTGATTGGTTTCAGTGGGGATAAAGTTCATCCTCTATGAGTGTATGAGGCTATTGTTAGGATGGGGGATGAGTGGCCGAGATGGCTTACTAAGAAGGTCAACTTTTACGTGATGGATGAACACGTCTTTTCAGCTTACAACATTATACTAGGGCGAGTGGCCCTCAAGGAATTTGAGGTTGTGCCATCCACTGTTCATTAGATGATAAAATTCTTGACCCCTTATGCGGTAGGGGAAGTTCAGGGAGACCAGACGACGGCACGGGAATGTTACTTAAACTCCATCGAAGAAACGGAGTCGTATAAGAAGGAAACGACCACTTACAATATTGACACCCTCGACCCCAGGGATGAGACAAAGATGAAGAAAGGAGAAACCACATAAGAGGTATAATCCATCATCCTCAATGAGGATGAGACGAAAAAAACGTCCAAATAGCCAAGGCTCTAAAGACAGACATCAAAGAAGACCTCATCAAGCTGTTAAGGAGAAGATATAACGTCTTCGCATGGAGTCATTTAGATATGTCGGGGATCGACCCCGAAATTATGAGCCATAAGCTCAACGTAGTAGAGGGCGCAAAGCCAGCGAAGTAGAAGAAGAGGATTTATTCTCGAGAAAAGTATGAGGTCATTAGGGATGAGGTCAAGAAGCTAGAAGATGCAGAGTTTATCAGGGTGGTCATCTATCGTGAATGGCTATCCAACATAGTCATAATACCCAAGGCCAATGGGAAATGGAGGATATGAATAGACTTCACTGTCCTCAATAAACATTATCCCAAAGACATTTTCCCTCTCCCCCGCATTAACCAGTTAGTAAACTCTATCCCAAGCTATGAGCTCATGAGCTTTATGGATGCCTATTCTGGTTACAATCAGATCTTCATGAGCCCCGAAGACTCGAAAAAAATGGCTTTCATTATCGATAAGGGGACATATTATTATAGGGTTATACCCTTTGGCCTAAAAAATATAGGGGAAACGTATCAACGCCTTGTGAATAAAATATTCGAAGACCAAAATGGGAAGTCTATGGAGGTTTATGTAGATGACATGTTGACTAAGTGTTTGAATTGGGGATCATGTGGCTGACCTATAAAGGACCTTAAACACAATGGATAAGTATAGGATGAAGCTCAACCCAGCCAAATGTGTCTTCGGGGTCAGAGCAGGGAAGTTCTTGGGGTTCATCGTCAATCAAAGAGGCATTGAGGCTAATCCTAAGAAGATAAAGGCCCTCCTAAAAATGAAGACCCCTAGGACCATTAAAGACGTTCAGAGGCTCACAAGACAAGTGGCTTCTTTGAATAGGGTCATATCCAGAGCCACAGATAAGTGTTTACCATTCTTCAAAATCCTTGGAAAGGCCTTTGAATGGAATGAAGAGTGTGACCAGGCTTTCAAAGAATTGAAGTTATACTTAGGGTCTCCCTTGTTGTTCTCACGACCAGTGCAGGGTGAATGAATACATGTGTATCTATCCATCTCAAAATCATCCATCAGCGCGGTTATTGTAAGAGAAGAGGATGGGATACAGAAGCCCGTGTATTTCAACAGTAAGGCACTCGAAAGGGCAGAGAAAATATACCCTAGGATGGAGAAGTTAGCATATGCCTTGATCCGTGCATCAAGAAAGATGAAGTCGTACTTTGAGTCCCATGCAATGGTCATCCTCACTGATTCTACTCTTAGGCAGGTCATGCACAAGCCAAAAAAATCGAGAAGGCTAATGGCCTGGGATATAGAGATGGGAGAGTTTGACATTGTATATCAACCAAGGATGGCCATTAAGGGGAAGGCATTAGCAGATTTCATGGATGAATTTACTTGGGAAGATGATGAGGCTGAAGAGGAAAGCCTCGAGAAGACAAATACCCGACAAAGCAAAATTATTGACCCATCCGCAGCTAAGGCTCAGACAGGCACCACAAGAGAAAAAGTTGCAAAAAATGAAGAGGGAAGATATCTATTTAGATAGGGGTCCTCACCGAGGGAAATTTCTCAAACGAACGGGCTGTATGGAACCACTTCGTTGACGGGTCCTCTTATGAAAGCGGAAGTGGGGCTGGATTAATAGTATCAGCACCAGACGGTACAAACATTGAGTACGCTCTGAGGTTTAACTTCAAAGACTTAAACAAAAAGTATGAATATGAGGCCCTGATAGTATGCCTCTCATTGGCCAAGTCTCTTAGTGTCAACTACATCTTGGTTCATAATGATTCAAGACTAGTAGTGAATCAGATACTAGGAGCCTACGAGGCTAGGGATGAGAGAATGGCCAAATATCTTGAAAGAGTGAAGTCATTATTGCAGATCTTCAGATAAGTGAAATTAAAGAGGATTCCTATGCTTAATAATGGTCGAGCCGATGTGCTTGCAAGGCTGTCCTCTGCAACTAGGACAGATATCAGGAGGACAGTCCCAGTGGAAATTTTGCTTCGACCAATGATTAAAGAGGAAGAGGGAACACTTGTCTCTTGCTTAAACAACAAAAGGGAAGCTTCGTGGATGGACCCTCTAATCAAATACATTAGAGAGGGGGAGATGCAAGAAGCAAAATAAGAAAGGAAGAAGTTGAGATACAGAGCAGCGAAATTCACTATCATCGGAGACACCTTGTACAAAAATGTGTTCCTGCTCCCCTTGCTGAGATGTGTGCACCCGTCTGAGATACCACACATTCTGCAAGATGTGCACGAGGGGTCATGTTCAAGTCATATTGGGGGAAGGTCATTAGCAAAGATGATAGTAACCCAGGGATATTGGTGGTCGACCCTGGGGAAAGATGCCACGACATACCTAAAAAAGGGGGATAAGTGTCAAATGTTTTCCACCATCCCTCACCATCCCCATTAGCCTCTTACCTCTATCACATCCCCATGGACATTCACAGTGTGGGGAATTGATCTAGTGGGACCCTTGCCCAGGGTTGT
The DNA here is from genome assembly GCA_949130495.1 of Sambucus nigra. Taxonomy (NCBI): domain Eukaryota; kingdom Viridiplantae; phylum Streptophyta; class Magnoliopsida; order Dipsacales; family Adoxaceae; genus Sambucus; species Sambucus nigra. The sequence continues at coordinate 134,398,096 of OX422222.1, read as the reverse complement.
CAATAACTGTCAATACCTGATGGTAGTAATTGACTATTTCTTAAAATGGGTGGAAGCGGAGCCGATGGTAACGATCACTGAGTATAAGACCTTCCAGTTTATTTGGAAAAACATTATATGAAGATATGGTCTACCCAACACCCTCATCTCAGATAATAAGACTCAATTCAAAAATGTATGCCTGGAGAAATACTACGAAAGAACGGGGTTAAAACAGTTCTTCTCTACCCTAGGACGACCTTAAGCTAATGGGAAAACTGAAGTCAAAAACAGAACAATCCTAGACGGGATCAAGGAAAATCTCGAGGAGGAAAAAGGAATATGGGTTGAGGAGTTGTACGCTGTACTATGGGCCTACAAGACGACGAAAAAGACTCCCACCGGAGAAACCCTGCTCAGACTGGCGTATGGATCAGAAGTCGTCATCGCCGCCGAGATTGGGTTTCCTACTCACAGAGTCCAAATGTATGACCCATGAAGAAATATAGAAGAAATTAGACTTCACTTGTATTTGATAGAGTAAAGGAGGTAAGATGCTAAGATAAGGCAAACTACCTACCAGTAGAGGACTGCCAGGTTTTACAACCAAAGGGTGAGGCAAAGGCTCTATGGGGGACCTAGCCCTCAAAAAGACTTGGAAAAAGCCTAACAAGCTCCACCCAAATTGGCATGGACCATATAGGGTCATTGATAAAGTTGTCCCTGGAACCTTCAGGCTAGAGAACCTTGAGGGGAAACCCTTTTCAAACCCCTGGAATGCAGATCATTTGAAGAAATTCTATCAATAATGTAATGTCCTATCGGATCACAGTTGTAATGAATGTGTTGCTCCAACAAAACACTTGGAATGTCAATGAGAATATTATATTATCTCTTCATCTTGTGGTTGTTAATGATAGCATAGTTAGGGTACTCCTTATTAAACCACCCTCGGCTATAATGAGGGAAAATGGTGGCGACAACCCCCCATTTACCCTTAAGAAAGGCGAGGGGAGACTTGAATTAACTGAAAACATCATTTAGTTGGTGGAAACCACCCTCGGCTATGATGAGGGAAAATGGTGGGGACGACCCCCCATTTACCCTCAAGAATGACGAGGGGGGACTTGAAGTTTAAAACATCATTTGTTTGGTGGTAACAACCCTCGGCTATGATGAGGGAAAATTTTGGGTACGACCCCCCATTTATCATCAAGAAAAACAAGGGGGACTTGAAATTTAAAACATCATTTAGTTGGTAGTAACCACCCTCGGCTATGATGAGGGAAAATGGTGGGGATGACCCCCCATTTACCCTCAAGAAAGACAAGGGGGGACTTGAATTAACTAAAAACATCATTTAGTTAGTGGAAACCACCCTCATCTATGATGAGGGAGAATGGTGGGGACGATCCCCCATTCACCCTCCAGAAAGACGGGGGGGGATTGAAGTTTAAAACATCATTTATTTGGTGGTAACCACCCTCGGCTATAATGAGGTAAAATGGCGGGGACGACCCCCCATTTACCCTCAAGAAAGATGAGGGGGGACTTGAAATTTAAAACAACATTTAGTTGGTGGAAACCACCCTCGGGTATGATGAGGGCGAATGGTGAGGACGACCCCCTATTTACCCTCAAGAAAGATGCGGGGGGACTTGAAGTTTAAAATATCATTTGTTTGGTGGTATCCACCCTCGGCTATGATGATGGCAAATGGTGGGGATGACCCCCCATTTACCCTCAAGAAAGACAAGGGGGGACTTGAAATTTAAAACATCATTTAGTTGGTAGTAACCACCCTAGGATATGATGAGGGTAAATGGTGGGGATGACCCCCCATTCACCCTCAAGAAAGACAAGGGGGACTTGAATTAACTAAAAACATCATTTAGTTGGTGGAAACCACCCTCGGTTATGATGAGGGAAAATGGTGGGGACGACCCCCCATTTACCATCAAGAAAGACGAGGGGGACTTGAAATTTAAAACATCATTTAGTTGGTGGAAACCACCCTCGGCTATGATGAGGGAAAATGGTGGGGATAACCCCCCATGACCCCTCAATAAAGACGAGGGGGGACTTGAATTAATTAACATCATTTTCTAAATGGTAACCACCCTCGGCTATGATGAGGGCTAATGTTGGGTACGACCCCCCATTGACCCTCAAGAAAGAAGAGGAGGGACTTTAATTAATTGAAAACATCATTTAGTAGGTGGAAACCACCCTCGTCTATCATAAGGGCAAGTGGTGGGGACGACCCCACATTTACCCTCAAGAAAGACGAGGGAGGAGTTAATGGGATGGTTAATTCAAAACATCACAAGATAAATCTCGCAAGGGGAAAGCATAGAAGACAGGAAGAGACATTATATTATAAACTAGCTGTTACAATTGCTTGTCCAATAAAAATAAATTCAAAAATATTTGTTACATGAAAAGGGTATGGGCTACAGATAGCCACCCTATTGGGAAAAATCAGCAGGTAAGGTTTCAACATCAATCAGAGGAGATTATTCAGTGACAAGATCAGGCCGATCCTCAGAGGTTCCAATGCCTTCAACGTTCACTTGTGACTCCACATGGGCCAGATCCTCAGCAATAAGTGGGTCGTACAGATCCACTACTTCCAGAGAGGGGCGGACGGACGATACAACATGAGCAAACTTCAGGACAACCCACCGACAGGCTGTCCTAATTCCCCTCTCTAGGTACTCAATGCCAAATCCCTGAAACTCATCAGAGAGCTTGTAAGCCTCCACTGCATTGGCCCCAACTTTTTCACTGCATCATCAAGTTCAGCCTTGAATTGGGCCCCCTAGTTGGTCAAGGCCTCCTCCTTTTTCTTTGATGAGGGAGTCCTTGACCCTCAGGTCGGCATCGTGCTGCTTTTCTAGCTCATTTAGGACCCTGGCATGCTGAGTTATTGCACTCTCCAGCTCGGTTCGAGTAGTCTCCAGCTTAGTCTTCTGATCGGCCTCATGCTGAATAGCTCTCTCGACCTCGTAGAACTTTTGTTAATTCTCAACCATCCAGTTGGTGGTCGAGGTGAAGGCATAGAAAGTTTGTATAAGACATGATAAATCTGATTAAAAAGTCGATGGAACACTTACAAAAATATATGTGAATCAAAGGTGACGAGATAAGTAAAATACCTGAGCCAACGTATAAAGACCGTAGTCATAGACCTTGGCTAGGGGCATCCTTGATAAGAACTCATAATCCACAGCTGAGGGTGCAGAAAACATTGAGGTTTTGGCTTCCCTCAAGTTGGTTATGAGGGACGAGGGCTCAGCCTTGAGGAAAGCAAGATTCTGAGACCAATAGGTACCCATGCTAGAAGAGGAATTGGTCCCCTTAGTGTGTGCCTGAGACACCTCCACCCTCACCTTCATCCGTGAGTAAGGCCGAGAGACATCAGGAACTTCGAGCTCTTTCCTTTTGTGACTGTCAGAGGTCTACTCCACTTTCGTTGGCCTCACGGCCTTTGTCTTCTTCTAAGCCTGCTAAGGCTCTTTGCCTTTTTTCTTTCCCAAGTCAAATAGCAAACTTGGAGCAGTCATCTCCTAGAGTTGGTCAGATATATTTGTGGGATGACCCGAAAAGGAGATGATATATCAGAAAGATACAATGGCAAGGATGAAACACTTGGAGAAAATCAAAAATTGAGCAAAAAAATCACTCACATAATTCTGTCAAGGGGCCGACCCTCAGACCATCTTCTTTGAGGAAGTGAGGAGTCAGCAAATCTTTAAATTTAGTAAGATCACCCTATTTCCCTCGTTCCCTCAGGTAGTCAACAATAACCCTCTCCTTCAAGCTGAGTTCGGGGTTTGACCTCGCTTTCATTGAAGGGTTGGACCATGCCCTGGGGACCCTTGGACTATCTTCTATGAGCTCATCCTTGGTGGGGAATTCCCAATCCCCAGAGATGAAGAAAAACCTCTTCTTCTAGTCATGATTGGAAGTCTATGCTACGTAAAGTAGTTTCTTATCGGACTTCCTAGACCCAGATGAAAATAGCAAGGCTGCTTGGACGAGGAGGTGATATTATAATAAGCTATGAACAAATTGACCGAGAGCTCATTGGTGAAGGCATTATTCCAAAGGGAAACATAGCCGAGGATGGTCCTCCATGAGTTGGGAGGAAGTTAAAAAGGAGCAACCCCAAGGGAAGATAATATGTTGACTATAGTAGGGTTCCGAGGGAACCTAACACCTACCCTGAGCATCGGCTCATAAATAGCGACCTCCCCTTCATTCCCCTGGAAGACTCTCTCGTCGGTGTTTGGGACCCTTATAGTCACATTGGGCTTTATACCAAACGTGTGTCTCCACAGCAAGAGGTTGCGATCCCCAATGGATGAGACATAAGCCGAAGCACTAAAAGTATCAACTTGGTCAGCATCCAGATCCTCACTATCCTCCTCATGCCCCTCGTCCCCAGATCTCCCGGCATTAGCATCTGTTGGTGGTCTATTTGAAAAGGCCACCTGGAAAGTAAGAGGGGATAGGGAAATTACGGGCACAGCCTCAGAAGGTACTATGCCCTCGGCCTGTCGGCTTAGGCTAAGATTAGACGTCTCTCTCCTCCCAGAAGGCCAAGATCCTGTTGGTGATGATACTCTCTCATCCATATCTCCCTCGTATGTTTGACTATCGGCTGGACGATAAGACGACGCACAGGACTCCGATGGTACTATCATGGCTAAAGTAATGGGGAAGATGGGTCGTACCCAATTAGGGTCAGCCCCTCATCTTCTTTCGTCCTCCTCCTCTATTCGCCTAATCTCTACGAAGAACTTCTCCCTCAAGGTTGGGAACTCCTCGGCTAAATCATAATGTCTTCTAAGCATTAAGGGGAAGACCTTACAATTAAAGGAATTATTTAAGCTAGCTACAAACAAGTTCACAGTTGACTAAGTTTGACTTTTGGATTAAAACCAAAGAAATAAAGGGTTTTGGTCAGGAACACCCAACAACAGGTGGGAACTGGTCCACCAGAGAAGATTGCCGGAGAACCTAAGAAAAACCGTGAAAGGGCGCTGAACCACCATGAAATGGTGGAGGAGTAATTCTAAGAAGCCTAAAACCTAGGGCTCAACCTTATAACCCCCACAGTAAGGCGGTTTCACGCCGAAAAAATACAAAGCTAAGAAAAGCTGGGAAAGAAACCCAAGTGAAAGAAACGAAACAGAAATTGAAGACTAAAAAAGGAATCTATGGTATAAGAAGTTACCTGAAGACGAAGACGACGGTTGAGAGAAGCTTGATGCAGAAAAAATCGCAGAAATGGCGATGGAGTTGTTGAGAAGCTAAAGAGAGAAAACTAAGGCACGAAGAAGAGGAATATAATAAATGGCTTCAAAAAATCATTTAAATACTTTATTATTAGTGGGCCCAATAATCAATGCAAAACACAACCCACGAGAAGAGGCATCATTAGGGAACAAAGGCCCAAGCTGAGTGTGCAACGGCGACATTTAGGAAACTGAAATGACGATGGACACCTGACAATATGCAAGTTGACAGATGTCACTCATCCATTTTACCACACTTGAGAATTCCAAGGCAACATACCCCTCAGCCATCTCAACAATATCGATGGCTAAGGGCTAGGGGTGATTGATATACCCTCGGCCAGGCCGAGGGTGTCCTCTACCCAGACGAGGGATCATGACCAAGGCGAGTCCAAAGACCACGGCTCTGTTACAGGAAGGATCGGAAAGGATAACCCCTCAACATAGACCGGACGACCCTTCAAGGGGATGACCCCTCATCATGGCCCGGATGACCCTTCAAGGGGTTGACCCCTCATCATGGAACAGACGACCCTTTAAGGGGCCGACCCCTCATCATAGATCGGACAACCCTTCAAGGGAACGACCCCTCATCATGGATTGGACGACCCTTCAAGAGGCCGACCCCTCATCATGGCCCAGACGACAGTATGAGGGGACGACAGTACGAGGCCACATTCATTCGAACCCGATGCCCGAATCAACGTTAGCCTAAGCCTGGCATCTTATGTTAAGGGGACATCATCACAGCGCGTGATTTCGGAGACGCATGGAACAGTACACGTGCGACTCATATAGCACATGGACTAGACCGTTATAACAATATCATCCCCTCACGTAAGGGAATATTATTCCATCATTTATCACAATGAGCACATCCAGGTGACATCAAGGGATTGGCTAGATCATCATTCACATGCACCATGCATGCTTGGGTAGTACAATACTCCCCCCAAGCCCTATATATACTTGTTACCTTCAACCTTGTAAAGGGATCAGTAATTGTAACCCTATCTAAACTCTTCTTGTACACACAGTAGAGAGAGAGGGAGCTTATGTGCATTGTATCCAAGGTCATTAGTGCCCATATTTAGTGGATCACACACTCAAAGTGGATGTAGGCCTAATTATCTGAACCACTATACATCATTGTTTTATTCCTCTTATACTCATCTCCTTCTATACATATATACACATACAACTCCATGACTGCCATTGTTATTACTGTTTGAGCTCTCCACCTCTTATCTGGTGGTGCTGAATCTCAGCATCATCAAGTATACTCTTATGACGATAGACGGGAAGTAATTGGGTGCATACTTTAGACCGAGGGCCAAAAGGATTCCCATGACCGACAATGTTAGGTAGTAGTGTATCGAGGGGGTTCTTTGTTTGGATTTTACTTTGTGAGACATCCCACGCACGAAACTTAGTGTAATGTTGGGAGTGGGGAGATGTTTGGTACTTAGTTATTTGGTATAGGTGCAGTAATGGGCGTATATTACTAGCATTAATGATGACGTGGGATTTATCATGTTAATAACTTGTGAAGATTAAATATTATAATCGATAAATATAATTGAGTTATGATATTGTATAACTTTGGACGTAAACTTAGGAGATGATAGAAGAAGTAGATAGATTGTTATATTAGAGATAGTGGGCCATAGGAATGAGGCTTAGGTGTAGATTTAAGAAAATTTATCTGTAGAATGCGTTGGGTAGTTTTGTTGAGGTTCATATGCATACGTTAGGTGCGCGCTGTAGAAGAGGGGTGAGGTTGAGTCCCAAAAGAGTGCGACACCACTATAATTATGAAATTGTGAATTCATAATTATTATGCGTTTTAATTGACTTGCTAAAACTATTCTCAAACCTCTAGCTCTGGCCCATTTTTATCTTTTCTCTTGCTATATATTTATACATTTTAGATGTCCCTCCTCAAGGACGCCAATTATGCATATTCTATCTAGAGTCCTTAAAGTTGTAGCAGATGCGAAATGTTACAGGATTTTGTTGTAACCGCTTCCCATTCTTGTAAATCTAGTTACGGAATCCCTTTTGAATATCGGTTATGTGTACGGAAGGGGTAGTATATTTGTAGCCCTTGTTCTATTTTTATCACTGATGTTGTAATGTCTGTCACCCGACAACATATTTGGGTATATCTTTTTTGGTACTCGTGTATATATTATCATGTTTTGTAGTCATATTGCATGTTTGTTTTAAAAAAAATTGGCATCTGTTTATCTTATTATTGGGTGGTTAGGTAGATTTTTGTATGTGCGGTAGTGATACTGAGAATGATCCACTTGAGAGTCATGTTTTATCTTGGTATAGGGCTGGCCACCCGTTATTAATTTAATAGGGGTGTCACATGCATATGTCATTTTCAAGTTCAATTGCATTTAGAGATCACTCAATTATGAATGCGTAATTTTAATGGGACTCGAACTTTATTTTAAAATATTTAAGGATGTTATTTTATTAAAGAAATGACTTACAAAATTTAATAGTGTTTGAAATGGTTTACACTTCATTTTATTCAGATAAGGACGGATTATAGTAGTGTTTAATTAGGACTCTAATTTGTGCATCGTTCAAACGACCTGACCTGTTGTTCGAGCAACAGGCCAAAGTTGCTTAAGCAAGCTTCCATCTTAAGAAAATTATTTAAGTCGTGTTTCCCATCATAATTTCGAGGGTGTACAGTCCAGAATTCAATTTTCATAGTAGTACGTTTATGTACAAAAGCTTTCTAAGGTTTTTAAGTCTAAACACATCCTTAGAGTTTCAAAGATCTGATATTTCATTACTATATGCTATAGTGATCTTTGGTTGCACCAATAAGAGTTTGATCTACACTTGAACATTGAGTTTTGTGGTGAAAAAGCGAAGAAGTTCATGTTCAACATCATTCACGACACAAATCCATATCGGCGAACACCGAGACATACGTGGACGTGTGTTGCGGATGAGCATCGTGGAAGAAGGACTTTCTATGTGGGCACTATGGAGGAGTGGTTGAAGATCATAAGAGCATTAAGTCTCATGGGGATCGATTAGTTGAGTAAGACTTGTGTTTGTTCCTTATAATTCCACATCATAGTGATTGTCTGGCTTGGGTCGTCCGAGGTTTTTTCCCTTAGTGCTCTCCTCGTAAATTCGGCGTTGTGAGTATTCTTTACTTTATTTTATTTTCTTTAATCACTAGATGAATGTTTAGGATTAATCAAGATAAAATTTGGTTAAGTTAAAAATGGGTTCACAACTTGGTGAGAATTAAAAATTGAAAAAGGGTTTTCCTAAAAAAAAAGATTGATTTATCATCCTTGAAACACTTTCCGCATATATAAAGGGGCCTTCGAATTGGTATCAGAGCTAGAAACATATTTTATTGTGTTGATCCCTTGTATTTTTCAGGATGAATTTTGGTGGTTTTGAAAGTTTTCGTGCACCTATTTTTTTATGGCACAAATTATGCTTATTGGAAAATGTGAATGAGAAGTTCTTTAAAATCTATTAATGAGCGTGTTTAGTTAGCGGTTGAAAAGGGTTGGTCTCCACTACTCACACGAGAGGGTGAGGTCATTAGTTTGAAACTCATTGAGTCATGGATCGAAGGTGAACATAGGATTTTCCTTTACAACTATAAAGGTTTTCACGTTATTTCCTCACAAGTTACACCGGAAGAGTATAATAGAATCATAAATTCTGAAACTTCAAAAGAGGCTTAGAATACACTTGCACTTACTCACGAGGGAACTAGTACACTTAGAGCGTATAATTTACAAAACCTTGGTACACAGTTTGAGACGATTAAGATGTTAGAAAGTGAGTTGTTTGGCGAGTTTTATGCTAGGTTGTCTAATATATTGTCGACTCATCATTTAACATAGGGTAAAAGATTCTTGGCAACCGTGTGATAAAGAAAATTTTAAGATCATTGTCGAGTAGGTTTGATGCAAAAGTGATCATTTTAAACTCCCTAGGTATGCTTGATTCAATGAAATTTGAATAGCTTGTAGGTGACTTACAAACCTATGAACTCGATATGTTTACGTCCAAGCAAGTGCCAAAGAAAGAAAAGGGCATTTTTTTGAAATCCTGGAAGGAGGAAACTAAAGTTTCAAATGACGATTCCGATTTCGATTTTGAGGATATCACCTTGTTGGCAAAGAAATTCATAAATTTTCTTAAATTTCAAAAGCAATCCAAAAATTATAAAAGGTTTGAGAAATTCAAGAACAACAAGATAGATTCCACCTCTAAGGATAAGAGTGAGAAATTTAATAGGGTTGAGTCGGATGGGTGTTTTGGGTGTGATGGGTATGGTCACAAAGTTGTCGAGTGTCTCATTAGACTTTATAAAGAGGGAAAAAATGATAGCTTATATGGCCTCCTTAAGTGATAGTGATCCGTAAGAGGGAGATAGTTCCCCCAATGATAGTAAGTTTGTTGCTTTCTTGGCATGTCATGTGAGCAATGACGATAAATCTTACCATGAAGATACTCATGTGCATGACACTTTAGAGGCTATTGAATCCCAAGTGTTTGAGGGTGAGGAGAGTTATGAGGAAGAAATTTATGTGAAAGAGTTGCAAGTTGCATTTAATATGTTTTATGCCAAGGCGGTGAAAGTAAAAAAGACAAACTATAAATTTTAAGATAGGTTAAATGATCTTGTCGTAGAAAATAACGATGTTTTAATTGAGGATCTTAGGGCACAGGAGAGGAAGCTTAGGGAGAAGCTAGAATATGTGGAGAAAGAGAGAGATAGTCTTTGTAGTTTGATGGAGACTTTGAAATATGAGATTCTAGAGTTTGAGGAGTCTAGGCATGTGCTTGAGTCTAGGATTTATGAGTTGGAAGAAAAGTTGAAAGACTCGAGTAAAGTTAACTTTGACTTGGAATCAATGTCAAATAAGTTGGATAGGATGTTAGGCACGGTCGAAGTCAAAAATGATAGGTGTGGTATAGTCTACAATGATAGAGTTGTTCCCATTTCCAAAGACAATATCAACCATGTGAGAGAGCCCACTAGGAATATGAGGAGAGGTTGATATTTTGGTAATCATTCCCACCATCTTTAGACTTGCACACATTGCGGTAGGAAAGGTCACCTTAGACATTTTTATTATGACCTTAGAAATGCTCCTAGGAAGTTTAGGAATAAAGTTGTGTCGGTTCCCAAAACCCCCATGGTTCGTGTCACACCTATTTGGGTTAGGAAATCGGACTTAGAGGCTTTAGGGCTAAAACTTCATGGTACTCATTTGGTTGCACTTGATTCTTCCCTTGCTAGATCTAATGGATGATTGTGTTATCATGTTTTTCTTATGCTAGTCTTTGCATCATGATTTAAATCTTGCTAGTGTTATGATGTGTGTATATTTTGTATTTTTTTTTTCATTTATTGAGTCTTATTTGAAAAACTACAAAAATATTTTGTTTTTGTGAAATGTTTTGAGAAAATACAAAAATATTTTGGTTTCATTTTTTTGAAAAATTCAAAAATATTTTTGTTTTATTTAAGTCAAAATATATTGAAAAACCAAAAAGATTTTTTTTTGTTTTTGATTTTACATGTTTGATGTGGCATGTTAGTGTTCTTGGACCCCCTTCCTTTCATCATCCACATGGCTAGGGCATTTGGTCATAAGTATTGATGCTTAGAATGATCTTAACCATTGTATTATAGGGTTGTTTCGAAGTTGACATGAATTTTTATTCGACATTGTATATATGTTATCCTTGCACACATGCACGAGTTTATATGGATGTTTGGCATCTCTTGCATATTTGGGTTTGGTGAGACGTTCTTATCTCAATTTTGCCACATATGCGTAAGTTGACTTATGGAGGAGGTTTGCAAACAAGAACCGTTTACCGTGACGATTATAGTTTAAAAATGAAGAGTGTTCACGAGAAAGAGATGCGAGAGTGTAAAATTGACTCGTCGTGAAAGCCACCGTTTAAAAGAGACCAAAAAAAAATTAAAGGCAATAAAAAATTATATGCCAAAATATGGGCCAATTAGTTTATGTTCATTCCAAAAGAAAAATACTATATATTTGAGGGAGTTTGGATGGATAATTTAAACGGTTTTGCACCATGAATCCTAACGTTAAAAAATCGTGTTATGATGCTATTGTTTATAGAATTGTCGAAATTCTGGATTTGTGTGCATGTTTGACTGTTTATTTCATTTAGGTCGCACTTTAAATGTTACATATGGCTAAAATAAAGTTTAATGATTTATAGCTATCAATTAGAGATTCTTGATCGCTTCGATATGTTGGAATTGTGATTCATTTGTTGTAGTTCACGCCCATACATTTCGTGTTCTTGTTTGAGCACATCGGTGTTATGTTAGCATGTAACTCATATTATTATTGTTGTTTTTGCTACTGTTTATTAGTTTTCTGCCACTTCTAGTTAGTTTTTTCATGAAATTTTTTCACTAGGCGAAACTGTTTAATTTTTAGAACTGGATGTGAGAGTTTGACTTTCTCATTTGAAAGAGAAACAAATGTTGTGTGAAGTTGTTCAAGCGACAGGATGGATTTTTTTCCTATGGTTTCAGTACCTTGTTCTTGATTGATATATTTTTTATTCTACTGGGTTTCTTCTAAGTTTATCTTATGCAGTTCACTTTGATAGATTTGCTTATTTTGTTGCATTGTGTCGTTTAGTCACACCTTTTTAGATTGTTCATTCATATTGTGTTATTATTGTTTTGTAGCTACAGATTTGATATTGTTGATCATTATTAGCGGATTATTTGCATGATTATCTAGATATTTTCATTAATTATGCTTGTTCTAGATATATAGAAAAATTTTGTATCTTTTCACCGGGTTGTCTATTCGAGACAAAAAGGCAGAGAGATGTATGTGATGTAGGGGGAGTTTATTTAATGAGCATGTATATTTTTTGCCTTACTTTTTGGTATCATATTTTTGATCGTATGCTTTCATGATTATAGTGGTTAGTTTACACATATTGGCATCATATTATTTTTGCATCGATATAAATTGGTATCTTGATTTAGATGTTGTTTACCTATTAATATTATGTTTTGCTCACATAACAAATGATTTGGATTTATTCTTACATAATGGTTTATATCATTTGTTCCTCCATACTTTAGAGTGGGTATTTGTCTATTTCATGTGTCTAGGTATTCTATAGAGATTGGAGATTTCAAGTCTACATCACATTTAGACAGTTCATGCTTGTCGAACCATCATTAACTAGTCCTGTAATATTTTTATCTTGATTTAGATGGTGTTACATATTAAGTTCATGTTTTTCTCACATAACAAATTATTTGTATTTATTCTTACATATTGGTTTATATAATTTGTTCCTCCATACTTCAGTATGTATTTGTCTATTTCATATGTGTAGGTATACATTAGAGATTGGATACTTTAAGTCTACATCACATTTAGACAGATCATGCTTGTCGAACCATCATTTACTAGTCTTATCCTATAATTTTTTATTCTTGGTGTTATGGGATGGAATTTAGGCATCATATGCCTTAACGTCCTGGCTTAGACATTTCACTATTTATTTTCTTCCAGAATAGTCAAAGTGGGAGATTTGTAAGGAAAAAATTTCCAATTAAGTCAGTTGTATGTTTATTTGACTTATTCCCGAAACAAAATACGTTTGAGTCATAGGTCATATTTTTTCATTTTCATGATCCCACACAGACTATGATGTATTGAAGTTTATTGAAGATGTTGCGACAAAGCTTTAAAGATTTTTCATGCCATTTTAAGGTTCATACTTCATCTTCAAGTTCAATTGCATTTTGAGATCACTTGAGTATGAATGTGTAATTTTAATGGGACTCAAAATTTAATTTAAAATATTTAAGGATGTTATTTTATTATAGAAATGATTTTAAAATGTTTTAACAGTGTTTGCAATGGTTTACACTTCATTTTATTCTGATAAGGACGGATTTGAGCAGTGTTTAATTAGGACTCTAATTTGTGCATCGTTCAAACAACCTAATCGGTAGTTCGAGCAATAGGCCAAAGTTGCTGACGTCTTAAGGAAAATATTTAAGGCGTGTTTCCCAACTGAATTTTGAGGGTGTACAGTCCAGAATTCAGTTTTCGTAACAGTACGTTTCAACACCAAAGTTTTCTAAGGATTTTAAGTCTAAACATATCCTAGAATTCCAAAGATTCAAGATTTCATTGCTATAAGCTATAGTGATCTTTGTTTGCACAGAAGAGATTGTTTTACACTTGAACACTGGGGTTTATGGTGAGGAAGTTCGCGTTCAACATTATAGACGACACAAAGCTATATCGGTGGACACCGAGACATACGTATATGCGCGTGTTGTGGACGAGTGTAATACCCCAAGATTTTTGGGACAATAATTTATTTATTTTGGGAGAAATAAATAATATTTTATTCGGAGAATGATTAAATTGGAATTTTAGGTCAAAATTTGAAGATATTAAAAAGTGATTCGGATGACAATTTTGAGGGTGCGGTTATTTCCGGAAGGGTCGAGGAAGTCGAAATAACTATACTTGGGGCTTATTTAGGTTCCGAAATATTTTAAGTTCGTTTGGCTCGAATTAAAGTGACCAAGTCATTTAAAGTGTGTATTATCATTTAAAGTTGTGTAGTTTGGGAGATAAGGCTGAAAAGCGTAGAGGAGATAGAAATCTCCTTAGAGAAAAAGAGAAAAAAAGAGAGAAATAGAGAGAAGAAGAGGAGAAAGAGGAGAGAAAAGTTTGGATTTCCGACCATTACGTGATCTCGAGGATGAATCAGACTCCGCAAATTTGAGACAAGTGATTAAACTTGCAAAATAATTATCGTGTATCATTTATTTCATGATTTGTGGAAAAAATTGTGAATTTTGGGATTAATTGCTAAAACCAAGATTTTGGGTAAAATCTTATATTTGTTGTGTATATAATGGATTTGAGGTTAGAAATTAGTTGTGGTGTGTTATTTGATGAGTATTAGTGTTATATATATGTTTGGATTGATGAGGAAGGGTTAGAAGATGATTAAAATGATTTTTGGGAATTTTGGGTTTTTGGAAAAAATAACCCATTCATAGCTTGTTGACCAAACCGAATCGATTCGCCCCTTCCGAATCGATTCGGTAGGAAGCAGGCTTACAAGACCTTTGGGAAGAATCGATTCGTTGGGGCCGAATCGATTCCTTGTGAGACCGAATCGATTTAGAGGGGCCGAATCGATTCAGAAATGAGGATGTTTTGAGAGGTTTTTCTGGAGTGAGTTTCGTACTGTTTCGCTTGAGTTTATCAATTGGGAATCTCTATATGAGTTATTAGAAGTGTGTTTTGGATACTTTTAGCTAGTTTTCCATATGAAAAATTATTGGAGTCATATTGACTCAACTTGAGAGGATACCTATTAGAGAGTATCATATCGACAAGGTGGGGAAGCCCACTATCATTGAGAACTCTGTGTGGAGATAATTGTGTGTTTATAAGAGAAAGTTAGGATGCGCTTAGTGAAAATGGAATTTAGAATTAAATCCTAAATGGGATAACTTTAAAGGTTCATATGATTGATTGAACCATATTATTGATTGAAAATAATAAATGCTGATAGATGTGCATATGGATATAGGGAATATCCTTAACGAAAATTGAATTGGGAGATGTTTCATACGAATGATAAATGTTGATCGAGGTGCATTAGGATATAGAGAATCCACAACGTAAATAGAATTGAGATATGATTCATAAATAGAAGTGAGTTGTGTACTTCAAGTGAGAAATAGTATAGTGTATACTAAGTGGGAAATTTATGTCAGTTATTGAAAAATAGTATATCGAGAGTAAAATATACTAAATAATGACATTATTTTACTAATTCCTAAGAGCGTACTATGAATATGTATTGGTACGATATATATACCTTGTGTGATGGTATACATTAATAGGATGTGATGATGTATGTATATCTTCTGTGAATGATATATATATATATATATATATATATATATATATATATATATATATAAATATATATATATATATATATATATATATATAAATATATATATTATATGTGTGTGTGTATGTGTGAAGCCTACCCCCTCTATGCTTTCATGGGAAGTTGCGCGATGTGGGTGAGGCTCCTGGATTGAGGAGCAGGGTGCGTTTTAGTCCCCAGGTTATAGCGTCCATTTATTATTGTGTGATTGTTTTTATTAGGGGTGAGACGTGGTGGATATGTTTCGTCTCATTGTCGGGGTGGAACTATGACCGTGAAAAGGCAGTTATTTCCTTTGATGCGGAAGCGTTGAATGATGGTTCACAAATAAACAAAGCCAAATTTTAATTTCTTCAAAACAAATTAAAATAAGTTAATCCAAGTCCTAGAATTTGCCTACGTCATATTTATCAATATTAGCAAGTTAGACGAAACCAAATTTTAGCAAATGACTTGAATTAAATAATCATTACCCAACATTTAATATAAGTCCAAATTAAATTGAGTGTGATAAATTAAATCGAATTTTATCTTGAATTTATCCTAAGCATGCGTTATAAATTATTATGCAATATAAAATAAACCAATCACACTACGCCAAGATGTACGAGGAAAAACCCAAGACGGGAAACAACCTCGGACGGTCCTAGCCACAAATCCACTAGATACGGAATTACAAGTACAAGACAGATAGACTTACAACGAATGACTCGATCCCTCTCAAGCCTCGACGCTTCTTCTTGTAGAAACCTCTTCATAGCGTAACCTCGGAACACCACCGCGGTCTCGGAATCCACCGATAGGACTTTATATGGTCACCGTCACCTGAGCATGGAGCCTTTCTCCAAGTGGGTAGAATCTCAACAAAAAGTCTTCTTCTTTGATGGATGTAGAAGCAAACCAAAAACTTCTCTTCTTGAATTCGGTAGAGATAAACCGGTGCCAAAACTCCAAGCAATTTAATATGGAAATAAGAACTTGGACTAAACACAATTGGGTGAAACAAGAGTGTGAAGGATTTTCTCTTTGAAAAATTAACACTCAAAACATGAACATTTTCCTAAACCATTTTTGCTCTCAAACTCTCTCTAAGAGATAAACTAAGTTGGAAAAGTTATGGAAATGTTGGTTTGGAAATGTGATTCCCGCACTTCATAAAGTCTGAAAAAGTTGGTTAAAAACCAAGTGGGGAAGTGGGTGAAAAACTGCCAAAAAACTGTTCCCGCCTGACAGCTCGTTCGAATGACATTTCGTTCGAACGAGACTTCTAACGACGCACCAGTATGGACTTCGTTAGAATCTCGTTGGATACCTCGTTCGAACAGAAAGTTCGTTCGAACGACATATCGAACGACGGACCAGTTTAGACTCATTGGCAGGTTCGTTCGAACGACATCTAGTTCGAACGAAAAAACTCGTTCGAACGACATATCTAACGAACGACCAGAAAGATTGAAAAATACGATTTTGGCCCAGAAAACTTTATGAACTTAATTTAAAGTTTTATATAATTTCTTTCTTAAAACAACACGCAGTTTTTATAAAACCTTACACCCAATAAACTTGTTCCAAGCTCCTATATATATATAATTGCATTCATACCTTTGGAGCATGGAACTATGATTGATGATGTAGAAACGAGGCACGCAAACCGGCATGGTTGATGAATCTTTATACTCTTTGCCGCTACGTCTTCAACAAACATTTCATAGTCTTGAGAATATTACATTTACATAATATCCTATGAATAAATGTTTTTGTTCGGAATTGAGCCAAAACTATATATGGACTCAATTGGAAATTTGTGTCCTTACAAATCTCCCCCTTTGGCTATTCCGGGACAAAAACCAAAACAAAAATCCTAAAGGGCGGTCAAGCTCAACTAGACTCAAACATAACCCACCCAAACTAGACTCAACCCATGGATCAAACGCTTTGCCGTTTAAACAATGCCGCTTTAGAAGAGATCCTGCACACTTAAGCAAACTCATCAAATGCATAGGGAATATCAAAGTATTAAATGCAATTAATTAATTACTCCCCCTAAATTAATTCTCCCCTTTATCAAACACATGACCTACTTAGAAAGACGTCTCCCCCTAAGATAAATCTCCCCCAAACTAAGATACGATAATAATAGGATTAGATACCATTTCTCCCCCTTTTTGTTCAGGAATAGACAAAGGCTTAAAGAACTAATAAGCATAAAAGCATGTTTAAGCTTAAAGTGATAAGACATGAAAGCATATGGGCAATAAACGCAAGGCAAAGACAAACAAATATCATATATATAAACTAGATATATATATATATAGATATAAACACACATATAACACAAGATACAATAAGTTTGCACACTCGTATGGCAAAAATGTGTCATATGGAAACGTAAGTGTTGGGGTGTGAACTAGCAACAATTAAATTTAGACCCAAACACTTAATAAACATTCACGGAGTTCTCATTTGATTACAAACTTTATCACATTTAAATATAACCTCATGTGACAATATAGATTGAACTCAATGAACAAACATACACAATGCATACAAGCCTAGCATGATGATGATTCTACAAACCAAATAGAGTCATGACATTAAAGACAACTATGATAAACAGACATTGTGCAAACCGTTGATATACCATCCAATTCTCCCTCAATAAGCATATATATTCTTTTGCTTTTGAATGAATATATCAAACAAACATAGGCCTTGGCAATTGTTTTCTTTTTAATGCCAAATATTCTGTTTTTAGGCCTTTGGATCACGTATTTCTTTTAGATCCAATAAACGGTGGTTTACTATCGCAAAGGATCACTTAGTCCTTTCGGAGCCCTTCCCCGTGCATATTTATTTTATCAGTTTTCGTTTTTTTCACACAAATCTCACATGCAACGGATTTTGACATGCACTGGTCCTCCTAGGTCATAGATATGTAAATGACTAGATTGGTAGGAGCACACCTCAAAAAAAAGCTCAAATATAACATGTGACATTAAGATTTCAAAAGAGCTCGTGCATGTGTGAAAAGAGGCATATAAAAATAGAATCCATTTAAACAATACAAAATCCAACTACTCCATATAAATCATGGTAAAGAACATTTTAAGGATTGAAAATCTAAACCAAAAGTTCTAGTCACGTGGGAGCGTAAAAGATGGGATTCAAACACAAATATATGCCACTTAAAGTGTGTCAAACTAAAATACACACAAAAAAAATCTTTTTGAGTTTTTAACATTTTTAATCAAAAATAGATATTTACTCAAAAGGACATACAAAAATCATTTGTATTTTTCATTAAGCTTAAATGAAATAAATAAAACACAAATGATAAGCAAAACATCTTTTTATATATTTTTCAGTTAATTCTAACACAAAATATAATACAAAAAGATAGACAAGTCATAATTTCTAGCATGGGATATGAAATAAGGCTATGACTAGAAAATGACTAAACAAGCATACATTTAGAATGTGAATATAGCATAAAGTACAAACGCTAAAGTATGCAAACACTAACACATTCATCCTTTAGATTTAGCAAGGGAGGAAGCATGTGAAAGTAAATGAGAACCAACAACCCTATTTTTCAAGGCAACCAAGTTGGATTTCCTAACCCAAATTAATGGAGAATGACTATCTTGGGGTGTAGGAACTTTCACTACCGTGGTTACATTACTATGGGATTTTCTAGAAATTCGTTTAAGATCAAAACAAAAATTTCCTAAGATGACCTTTTCGACCACAATGTGTACAAGCAAGAGCATGTCGGAAAGATTGACCTAAGGAGTGATCATTAAATGCATTTCTAGTAGATTCTCCTAAAACAGTGGTTTTGGCATTATGAGTAAATTCATTACAAGTATTGAAGCCTAAACCACAAGTGTCATTTTTAATTTGGACCGTTCCTAACATTTTATCTAGTTTTTCCGAACGACACTCCAAATCAAATTTGACATTACTATAGTCTTTTAATTTATCTTGTAATTCTAAAATGTTAGACTCTAATAAAGCATTTCGCTCTTCAAAAGCAAGAAGCTCCTTTTTCAAGGATTCCATTAAACCCCTAAGGCTATCTCTTTCACCTTCTACGTATTCTAGCTTCTCTCGAAGAGTACTCTCACGTGTCCTAAGGTCTTCTATTAAATCATTTTCATCAACGACCTTGACACTCTCTCTTAAACTAGCTTCTAACTTCAAATTAGCTCTTTTCAATTTAATAGATTCGGTATACAGTTCTTGAAAAGCATTATGAAGTTCACTCATATCAACCTCATCTTCATTTTCACTCTCTCTTTCTTCTTCACTCTCACTATCATCAAAAATAAGAGAATCATGTACAATGACCTTAGAAGTGGCATGTGCTATTATTTCATCAATCGATGAGTTCTCACTATCACTCACATGACTAGCCATAAAAGCCACAAAATTTTTCTTAGTGGGGGAATCGGGCTTCTCTTCCTTATCACTATCACTAAGGGTTGCATTATATGAAATGGGTCGCTTACCATCTTTCCTTAGTTTAGTGGGGCACTCATAAGCCCTATGGCCATAACCTTCACAACCAAAACACTTATCAGACTCGTCCCTATCTAAATTGTCATTTCTAGGTTTAGGGATCTTCTCGGCTTTAGAAATCTTCTCGCTTTTATCATGTTTAGAAGTATCAAATTTCTTAAAATCATTTTTAAATTTATCTTTGTTAAATTTAAGAAATTTTCTAAATTTACGAGCAAACAAAGCCATGTCTCCCGAGTCACTTTCACTATCGCTCTCTACTACTTGTTTGACCTCTTTTCGGGCTTTTAAAGCAACACCCTTTTCAATTTTCTTTTCAGTTTTAGAGGGAAACATATCTAGTTCATAGTTTTGTAAATCACCTACAAGCTTTTCTAATTTCGTAGAGGCTAAAGTGGGTAAATAATTTAAAACGGTCACTTTAGGAATAAATCTATCGGGTAGGGACCTTAAAATTTTCTTTACAACACGGTCGTCGGGTATTTTCTCTCCCAAGTTAAAAGATGAATTAACAATATCAGAAAGTCTAGCATAAAATTTATCAAAAGTTTCTTTTTCATCCATTTTGATAGTTTCAAATTGAGTGGTGAGGTTTTGGAGTTTTGAAGCTTTAACGACACTAGTTCCTTCATGAGTTAATTGCAAAATATCCCACGCTTCTTTAGCGATCTCACACGTCATAATGCGTCGGAATTCATCTGGTGTGACAGCGCTAAATAAGGCATTTAAACCTCGGGAATTAAAGTTAGAAAGTTTAAATTCACCCTCACTCCATCTATCGGTGGGTTTGGAAACATGCTCATTATCTACTAAATGAGTAGGTGGGGACCACCCGTTAACAACAGACATCCAAACTCTCTCATCGATAGATTTTAGTGCCAATTTCATTCGCGCTTTCCAATACGCGTAGTTTGAACCATCGAAAATAGGAAATTTTGAAAATGGAGAAAATTCCATTTTAGCCAAAAATTATTTAAAAGATCTTTAACGAAATAATTTATCGCTTTGGCTCTGATACCAATTACAATATGCACAATTACATGTTTTAGCTTGTTATCCCATTCTTTTAGCCCTTGCTTAGTTTAGAGGGTTTATATGCTTTATTTGGGATATATAAGTTACTGCTTTGATTCTTTAGCCTTTATCTATTCCTGAACAAAAAGGGGGAGAATAATAGGGGGAGAAATGGTATCTAATCCTATTATTATCGTATCTTAGTTTGGGGGAGATTTATCTTAGGGGGAGACGTCTTTCTAAGTAGGTCATTTGTTTGATAAAGGGGAGAATTAATTTAGGGAGATTAATTATTTAATTGCATTTAATATTTTGATATTCCCTATGCGTTTGATAGTTTGCTTAAGTGTGCAGGAATACTTTTAAATGGCAAAATTCAACATTGGGAAAGATATTGATCCTTGGGTTGTTGGCGTCAAGCATTGTATTTTTATTTCGGGTGGGACATTGTTTTTGAGTCTAGTGAGCTTGACGGCCCTTTCGGATTTTTATTTAGTTTTTGTCCCGGAATAGCCAAAGGGGGAGATTTGTAAGGACACAAATTTCCAATTGAGTGCTTTATAGTTTTGGCTCAATTCCAGACAAAAACATTTGAGTCATAGGATAGAGTTCAAGTTTATCCATTCAAGCCTATGACGTGTTTGTTGAAGACGTAGCGGCCAAGATATTAAAGATTCATCAAATGTCGTGTGTGTTGTGCCCCGTTTCTACATCATCAACATGGTTCCATTGCTCCTAAGGTATGAATGCATTTTAATATATATATATATATATATATATATAGAAGCTTGGAACATTATTTATTGGGTGTATTTTAGAAATTTATTTTGGGTGTTAGTATTGTTTTGTTAAACTTTTTTTTGAATTCATAGTTCTAAATATTTTGTTCTCGGACACCGTTCAGTAGAAAAATCATATCAAATCCAAAAAAAATCAGAATGACACGAAACTGGCGGCCACGCGTTCGTATCGAAATTATCTAGAACTATGGCCTGAGATCTCGTTAGATAGGTCGTTCGAACGACCTCGTTTGAACGAGAAGTCGTTCGAACGAGTTTTTAAACGAGAATTGTTTTTTCCTTTCTGTCTCTTCGTTAGAAGTCTCGTTCGAACGAGATTTCTAATGAAAAAACAGTGGGAACAGTTTTAAGCCAGTTTTTTCCACTTTTCCACTACTTTACCCCACTTCCTTTTTGACATACTTCTTAAGTGCGGGAACTAACTTTTTGAAGACAACTTTTTCACATTCTAAGAGTCTTTTGAGAGCAAAACTTTTAAGAAAAAGTTCCATGTTTTGTGTTTGATTTTTATGGATTAAACTCATCAAAAATTACATACACACCCATTTATTTAGTTTATTACAAGTACCTATTGATATATCATTTCTTGGAGACTTTTGGCACCTGGTTTTCTCTACACCAACAAGAAGAGAGTTTGGGTTCTTCTCTACCCCAAAAAAAGAGAAAAGTTTATTGCGGTGTTCTCACTTGAAGAAAGGCTTCGCGTGTGGGTTGACGGTGACCATAGCCCCATCGATGGAGTTCAAGACTGTGGAGGAGTCCATGGTTATACACTAAGCGTAGGTTGAAGACCTAAGGAGCGCGTCAAGGCTTGGGTGGACTCAATTCAGTTTGTGTAAGTCCTCTTGTGTCGAGTCTTTGTAAAAACTACCATACTTAGTGAATTCGTGGCTAGGCTCGTCCGAGGTTTTTCCATTTGGGTTTTCCTCGTACATCCGACGTAGTGCGAATGATATTTATTTTATCTTGCTATATCACCTAGATTCATGCTTAGGACTAAAAGATAAAATTAGTTCAAAATCAAAATCTATTTAATTTGGTGAAAATTTAATGTTTGGGTATGTTCAATTTAATTCAAGTGCAAAATTACTTGATCTTGATAGCATGCAAGTTTAACTTGAATTGGATTAATGTGTGTTTAAGTCTAAGTGAAAATTATATGTGTAGTTTAATTTCACTTTTCGTTTAGTTTTAATTTTTTTTCAAAAGTTGGTTTGTTCTCTTTAAGAAAAGAAAATTTTAAATAACTTTTGAAAAATTAAAATTTGAACCATTTCATTATATTTGAATTTAAAAATTGGGGGCTTCCGCACTTTCAGACCGCTTCCCGTACGTCATGATTTATCGTTTTACCATGGCGGTATAATAATAGTCTGATATATGGTAACCTGGGATAAAGTGAGTAATTCCTGGAAGATGATAGCATTGAGAACCAGCATCCTCGAGTTATAGCTCATTGGGATGGTTATTATTATACTTGTGTGAATAGTATATTAATTGTATATGATTATGTGATATTATAATTGTCTCTAGAGTAAAGAGACATAAGAAGATTGCTTGAATCTCATTCCCGAAGATTTTAACCGGACTAAATTTATGATAAATCAATTATGAGAAAATGAAGAGTAGTTAATTATTATGAGTATATACAGTACTTTGGGTATCGAGGGCATAATGGACCTCAACGACCAACATTGCCAAGGAGTAGTGTATCGGGGGTTCCTTGTTTGGATTTCGCTTGTGAGATGTCCCACTCACGAAACGCAGTGCAATGTTAGGAGTGAGGAGAAGTTAGTCCTTAGTGATCATATTTATATATTAATATCAATCTTGACAATCGAAAGTTCCAAGGAGTAGTGTATCGGGGCGGTTCCTTGTTTGGATTTCGCTTGCGAGACGTCCCACGCATGAAAGGCCGTGCATTGTTGGGAATTGGGAATAATTAATTAATCAGTATATAAGAATTTGGGTTATACGCATCATGCATTGAGGGCATAATGAATCTTGATAATCAATACTTCCAAGGAGCAGTGTATCGGCGGGGTTCCTTGTTTGGATTTCGCTTGCGAGACGTCCCACGCACGAAACGCAATGCAGTATTGAGAATTAGGAGAAGTTTAGTCCATAGCACTTAGATGCTAATAACTCATATATATATATATATATATATATATATATATTAGTGTGTGTGAATAACTAGAATATGAGAAATATTAGTAAAAGAGAATGTTTATGTATATTTTATATCTTTAGAAGTGAGCGAATAGATGAGACTGTTAATATTTGAAGTTGAGAGATGATTTAGATGGATTTTTAATTTAATATAAAAATTGGGAGTAAGTTAGATTACTTTGCCCCTAGATAGAGTTGGGCAAGTATTTGGAGATCACATGCATACGTTAAGATGCGTGCTTTAGATGAGAGGTGAGATAGATGTTATGGAGAGTGCGACTCCACTTTATTCATGTTATAATGCATTTATAATTATTATGCATTTTAATGCACTTTCTATAAAATATTTTCACACCTCAGGCTCTAACCCGTTTATATTTGCTCTTGTGTTGTATATATATTGTATTATTTTAGGTGTTCCTCTGTAAGGACGCCATCGATGTTATCTAGTCAGTGTATTTGTGGAGCTACAGCAGTTAGGGATTGTTGCAGAATTTTGTTATAGCCGATTCCTATCTTTTGTATATCTAGATTAGGATTCAGTTTGTATATCGGGTTTATACCCAAGTGTCGTAGAGTAGCACATTTATATTTTTCCTCTCAAAGTATTGTATTGTCTGTGACCCGACAGCATATTCGGGTAATTTATTTAGTTCATTTCAGTTTACTCTTATATTAGTCTCTTTTATATTATTTGAGCATGTGTGCATCTCTTGTCAGAGTTAGAGTTATGATGTCGGTTAGTTGTTGCATGGTTTTGATTTAATGATGTAAATTTAAAATGTTGTAAAATAAATTTGATACCCTCTTTTTTTGGTAAGGAGTAGTTAGCCGTATTTATTTTAGAATCGTTAGTAGATGCTAAGAATGATCGACTTGAGTTCCTGATTATTTTAGTATAGGGATGGCCACCTATTATTATTCTAAGCGGGGTGTCACAGGTGGTATCAGAGCATCAGGCTCTAGTGTCTTTAGGATCTGTGTGGGTTTACTGCGATCTT
This sequence comes from Sambucus nigra, assembly GCA_949130495.1. Classification (NCBI taxonomy): domain Eukaryota; kingdom Viridiplantae; phylum Streptophyta; class Magnoliopsida; order Dipsacales; family Adoxaceae; genus Sambucus; species Sambucus nigra. The sequence goes on along the minus strand of OX422222.1, from coordinate 134,373,292 downwards.
TCGTAAGCATTCTTAATGTAAAGACCTATTATTAGGACTGTTGTGTTCATACATCCATATTTTCTTCTGTGATGAGAAAACATTTGAAAGGCGTTCTGATACAATTGTTCTTGTTTCACATGCCACCAAAGAAAGGTCATTCAGTCAGGGAAAATAAAGGGCCTGAAAGAGTGGAACCCTAATTTCCTCAAAGGATTATGACTACAGATGAAGTTGCCAGTATTGTGGCATAAGCAGTAACTGTTGCCATTTATGTGATGATTCATCAACCTGTAGTTCAAGTAGCCTAAGCCCATTTAGGATCGTATTTATGGGAAATAGTAAGGGAAGATTTTTGTAAGGGTCATCCTCCAGAGTTTTCAGGGGGAGTTGATGCGATGGCTACAAGTCGATGGAAGAATAGTATGCAAAGACACCTCCGTATGGTTGAGTGTGGTGAGGTGCAGAAGCAATTTCTAGACACCTTTAAGTTAACGGGAGAATCTCTCTAGTTGTGGGATTCTGTCACCACATCTGAACAGAGAGATACATTACCCATAATAGATTTTTGGGAACTTTTTTATCGAAGGTATTTTCTTTCCCCAATTCAGAAGAAATTGAGCATGAAATTAATGGATGTGTTTCAAGGTAATAGATTGGTGGTCGAGTATGAAGAAGAATTTACTCGATTGGAAAATTTAGTACCTGATGACGTAAATACGGAAGAGAAGCGAATATCGAAGTTTATGCGAGGTTTAAATGGGCAAATTCGGCAGCATTTGTTAGGGAACCCAACATTAGTGACTTTCGCCGAGGTAGTGAATGCGGCACTATTTCAGTGTCATCAATGTTGTCTTCATTAGTAGGGGGTAAGATCTTTGGAGACTCGGGTTCATCAAGTAGGTTTGGTGAAGAGAATATAGTAATTCCAGAGGGTATAAGCAGGATTTTCGAGGGTCACAATAGCATTATGTTCCTCAAGATGGTCAGAGAGGATTTGCTTGTAGATGTTTCTTTTGTAGAGAAATAGGTCATAGAAAGAGAGATTGTCCTATAAGAGGTAAAGGACCACGTTTTGAGGAAGTTTTGGAGGTGCAACCCTTACAGCAGATTCGAGGTCATTTTAGGCCAGGGGACTTTGTGTGGGAACCCGATGATGAGGAGATGAAATCGGACTAGACAAGTATGATGCAAGTTATTTCCCGGTGTGAATAGGATTATGCTATATGAAGTTTTGGGAATATCATATGAGAGATAGTTATAAGAGGGTAGTGTTATAACCCTATTATGTATGGAATGACCCATAAGGGAATTTTGAGCGAGTGAGGCTCTTATATTATTATCTTTTGAGAGAATAGATTATCTTGTGATGTGCTAGAAAGAGAGATATGATTTTGTTGTGAACGTAAGAATTGTTGTAATGTGTTATGTAGTAATGATAAAGCTACTTATATTTTTATATAGTCATGCTAGACTTATATAACTATTGTATTCCAGTTATGGAAGAGCCTAGTGTATGGCAATATGTTACAATGATGTGAGAAACTATTATGGAAATGATTTAGAATTTAGTGGATTATTATTGAGCAAGAGATTTTAACTCATAATTGCTTTAATTTTGAGAGCTATATATTATTATGAGTACGATAATTGTTAAAAAACTTGTGCCTTGATCATAAGGTATTTTTATTTAAATCTCGAAAGACATAAACTATTTAAAAATAAACTGTTTTCAAAAAAAAATTAGGCCTTTGGGCAATATCAAAAATGATTTCCACAAAAATATTTTAAACTCTAGTTCGGATCTAACAAACTCTCAATCCCCAACGTCGCTAAACATTAGTGTATTGGTAGGGTTCCCTATTTGGATTTCGCTTGCGAGACCTCCCCCGCATGAGAGTAGTGAATGTCAGGAATTGAGAGGAGTTAAATCTTTGGACATTTCAAATTTTTTATATTATTAGTGTGTTAGTATAATTTAATTTTTTATGGTACTTTTGAGGCAAGTGAAGCCTATTTATGTTTATATGAGTAGAGCTCGAATTAAGGGTGTATGGGCACCCTAGTAGTTATAATTGGCTTTATATAAACTTAAAATAATTCTTCGTGAGAAGATAGTGGATTGAGTATAGGGTTAGTGAGGATAAGTGTAGTGGGAACTAGTTGAGCATTGGAATATTAGGCTTAGCTTAATTTCGAGGACGAAATTCTTGTAAGTGGGGAAGTCTGTAATACCCCAAGATTTTTGGGACAATAATTTATTTATTTTGGGAGAAATAAATATTATTTTATTCGGAAAATGATTAAATTGGCAGTTGAGGTCAAAATTTGAAGATGTTAGAAAGTGATTCGGATGACAATTCTGAGGGTACGATTGTTTTCGGGAGGGTCGAGAAAGTCGAAATGACTATACTTGGGGCTTATTTAGGTTCCGATATATTTTAAGTTCGTTTGGCTCAAATTAAAGTGACCGAGTCATTTAAAGTGTGTATTATCATTTAAAGTTGTGTGTTTTGGGAGATAAGACTTAAAAGCCTACGGGACATAGAAATATCCTTAGAGAAAAAGAGAAAGGAAGAGAGAAATAGAGAGAAGAAGAAAAGAAGAGGATAAAGAGGAGAGAAAAGTTGGGATTTCCGACCATTACGTGATCTCCAGGACGAATCAGACTCTACGAATTTGAGTTGAGTGATTAAACTTGCTAAATAATTGTTGTGTATCATTTATTTCATGATTTGTGGACAAAAATTATGAATTTTGGGATAAATTGCTAAAACCTAGATTTTGGATAAAATCTTAGATTTGTTGTGTATATAATGGATTTGAGGTTAGAAATTAGTTGAGGTGTGTTATTTGATGAGTATTAGTGTTATATATATGTTTGGATTGATGAGGAAAGGTTAGAAGATGGTTAAAATCATTTTTAGGAATTTTGGGTTTTTGGAGAAAATAACCCATTCGTAGCTTGTTGACCAAACCGAATCGATTCGCCCCTTACGAATCGATTCGGTGGGAAGCAGAATTACAGGTCCTTTAGGCCGAATCGATTCGCTGGGGCCAAATCAATTCGCTGTGAGACTGAATCGATTCAGAGGGGCCGAATCGATTCCAAAATGAGGCTATTTTAAGAGGTTTTTCTAGAGTGAGTTTCTCACGGTTTCGCTTGAGTTTATCGATTGGGAATCTCTATATGAGTTGTGAGAAGTGTGTTTTGGAGACTTTTAGTGAGTTTTCCATATGAAAAATTATTGGAGTCATATTGACTTAACTTGAGAGGATACCTGTTAGAGAGTATCATCTCGACTAGGTAGGGAAGCCCACTATCATTAAGAACTCTGTGTGGAGATAATTGTGGGTTTATAAGATTAATTTAGTATGGGCTTAGTGAGAATGGAATTTAGAATTAAATCCCAAATAAGATAACTTTAATGGTTCATACGATTGATTGAACCATGTTAAGTATTGAAAATAATAAATGTTGATAGATGTGCATACGTATATAGGGAATATCCTTAACGTAAATTGAATTGGGAGATGTTTCATATGAATGATAAATGTTGATCGAGGTGCATTAGGATATAGATAATATTCTCACCGTAAATAGAATTGAGATATGATTCGTAAATAGAAGTGAGGTGTGGACTTCAAGTGAGAAATAGTATAGTGTATACTAAGTGGGGAAGTTATGTGAGTTATTGAGGAATAGAATATCGAGAGTAAAATATACTAAATAATGACATTATTTTACTTACGCCTAAGAGCGTACCATGAATATGTATTAGTGTGATATATATACCTTGTGTGATGGTATACATTTATAGGATATGATGATGTATGTATATCTTGTGTGAATGATATATATATATATATATATATATATATATATATATATATATATATATAGTGTGTGTGTGTGTGTGTGTGTGTGTGTGTGTGTGTGTGTGTGAATCATACCCCCTCTATGCTATCATGGGAAGTTGTGTGATGTGGGTGAGGCCCCGGGCTTGAGGAGTAGGGTGCGTATAGTCCCCAGGTCATAGCATCCATTTATTATTGTGTGATTGTTTTTATTAGGGGAGAGACATGGTGCGTATGTTTCGTCTCATTGCCAGGGAGGAACTATGATCGCTTCCCGTATGTTGTGATTTATTGTTTTACCATGGCGGTGTGATAATAGTCCGATATATGGTAACCTGGGATAAAGTGAGTAATTCCTGGAAGATGATAGCATTGAGAACCTGCATCCTCGAGTTATAGCTCGTTGGGATGGTTATTATTATACTTGTGTGAATAGTATATTAATTGTATATGATTATGTGAAATCATAATTGTCTCTAGAGTAAAGAGACATAATAAGATTGCTTGAATCTCATTCCGGGAGATTTTAACCGGATTAAATTTTTGACAAATCAATTATGAGAAAATGAAGAGTAGTTAATTATTATGAGTATATATAGTACTTTGGGTATCGAGGGCATAATGGACCTCAACGACCAACATTGCCAAGGAGTAGTGTATCGGGGGGGTTCCTTATTTGGATTTAGCTTGCGAGATGCCCCACGCACGAAACGCAGTGCAATGTCGGGAGTGAGGAGAAGTTAGTCCTTAGTGCTCATATTTATATATTAATATCTATCTCGACAATCGAAAGTGCCAAGGAGTAGTGTATCGGGGGGATTCCTTGTTTGGATTTCGCTTGTGAGACATCCCATGCATGAAATGCCATGCATTGTTGAGAATTGGGAATAATTAATTATTCATTATATAAGAATTTGAGTTATACGCCTCATGCATTGAGGGCATAATGAATCTTAATAATCAATACTACCAAGGAGTAGTGTATCGGGGGGTTCCTTATTTGGATTTCGCTTGCGAGACGTCCCACACACGAAACGTACTACAGTATTGAAAATTGGGAGAAGTTTAGTCCTTAGCACTTAGATGCTAATAACTCATATATATATATATATATATATATATATATATATATATATATATATGTCAACAACTAGAACATGAGAAATTCTAGTAAAAGAGAATGTTTATGTATATTTAATATGTTTAGAAGTGGGAGAATAGATGAGAGTGGTAATATTTGAAGTTGAGAGACGATTTAGACGGATTTTAATTGAATATAAAAATTGGGAGTAAGTTAGATTACTTTGCCCCTAGATAGATTTGGCATGTATTTGGAGATCACATGCAGACGTTAAGATGCGCGCTTTAGATGAGAGGTGAGATAGATGTTATGGAGATTGCGACTCCACTTTAATCATGTCATAATGCATTTATAATTATTATGCATTTTAATGCACTTTACAAAATGTTTTCACACCTCGGGCTCTGACCCGTTTTTATTTCCTCTTGTGTTGTATATATATATTTTAGGTGTTCCTCCGCAAGGACGCCATCGATGTTATCCAGTCAGTGTATTTGTGGAGCTGCAGCAGTTGTGGGTTGTTGCAGAATTTTGTTATAGCTGATTCCTATCTTTTGTATATCTAGATTAGGATTCAGTTTGTATATCGGGTTTATACCCATGTGTCATAGAGTAGCACATTTATATTTTTCCTCTCAGAGTATTGTATTGTCTGTGTCCCGATAGCATATTCGGGTAATTTATTTAGTACATTTTGTTGTACTCTTATATTAGTCTCTTTTATATTATTTGAACATGTGTGCATCTCTTGTCATATTTGGAGTAATGTTGTTAGTTAGTTGTTACATGGTTCTGTTTTAGTGATGTAAATTTAAAATGATTTAAATTTTTTTTTGATAACCTCATTTTTTGGTAATGGGTAGTTAGCTGTATTTATTTTAGAATCGTCAATAGATGATGAGAATGATCCACTTGAGATTCCTGATTATTTTAGTATAGGGATGGCCACCCGTTATTATTCTAAGCGGGGTGTCACAACGAGCATCGTGGAAGAATAACTTTCTTCGTGGCCACTATGGAGGAGTTGTTGAAGATTATAAGAGCGTCAAGTCTCGTGGGGATCGAGTCGTTGAGTAAGAATTGTGTCTGTTCCTTGTAATTCCACATCACAGTGAGTGTATGGCTTGGGTCGTTCGAGGTTATTTCCCTTAGTGGTTTCCTCATACATCTGGCGTTGTGAGTATTCTTTTTTTTATTTCACTTGCTTTAACCAATAGATGAATGTTTAGGATTCATCAAGATAAAATTTTCTTAAGTAAAAATTGGTTCACAACTTAGTGCGAATTAAAAATTGAAAAAGGGATTTTGTAAATAAAATTATTTTGTCATCCTTAAAACATTTTCGCATAGATAAATGGGCCTTCAAGTTAGATACACATAAGAAATGAATATTAACAAAAAATAGTTTGAATATTACAACAAATTAAACAATTTTATTTTTAGGTTTTAAAATTAAATATAAATTGATTTTAACCAATATTAAAGATGCAGGACCATAAAAAAATCAACATATCTCAAAATTGAGCAAATAAAAATATGATATTTTCAATCTCCGCCTTTCGCTATTTTGAATAAACTAAAATGAGACTCGATACAAGACACAAACAAAAAGATACATAACTCAACTAACAATATGCGTCGAAAAATAGAAGAGTGGAATGCTCAACTAAAAATATGAGTTCCTAAACTAGAAGAGTACATAACTCGACTAACGACATGTGTCCTATATGGTTCAAAAGAAATAAAAAAACACGAGTACGTCGATTACAAAAAAGAGTATCTTAAATTCTCCCCCTGTTTGTCTCAAGGGGAAAAAGGGTAGGGAAGAATCCTACAAAACAAAAGTTAGTATAATAAACTATGCGGATAAAAGGTACAAATAGACAAAAACTGCAACGGATTAGTTAGGGACATCGTTACACCTCAACTACTAACACAAGCTTCTTTCCTAATCCTCCTGGTCTTAAATTTTGGAAAAACATTTTAACATTAGATTTCAAAGACATTACATTTAAAAGAGATCCCGGGCATATTATCTTTACCACTTTATATGTTTAACTTTAAACATTTATAGCAGAATTGTTCTAAATGACCAATTTTAAAACAAAAATTACACTTATACACATGCCTAGATTTGGGTTTGACCTTAATAGGGATGATTCATTGTTTAACATTATCCCCTTTTCAATTTAGATTAAAACTTTTAAAGCAAAATTGTTCTAAATGACTAGATTTAAAGCAAAAATTATGATGAAAAGTAATTTTGTCAACAAAATTGACTTTGTTATACTTGGTGGGATTATTTTCATTATCAAAATTTTTGTTTAAATTTAATTGTTTATAACAAAATTTCTCTAAATCTCCCTTTTTAAAAAATAAAGTATAATGATAAGTTTTCTTAAGGGGATGTTTGAATTTGAACTTTCTCATGAGAAATGAACATTTCAATAATGGGTGAGGACAGCTCTTAATGGGGTTAACAAAATTAGTTTTGCAAAACATTTCTCCTTTAAAATCAATTCATTTCAAAGGAGCAGTTATTAATCTAATTTGATTGTTTAAAACATCAATTTTACCAAGAAACCTGAAATTGACTTTTCCTAAATCAGTTTTTCCTCAATAGGAAAATCATTAGTTTTAGCACAATTAGCAGGTTCAATATGATCAGTAGTACTAAGAAGAACAAATTCATTAAATGAATCAGAAGAATCATCAATTAAATGACAGTATTCTATGACGGTTTTGTGAAAGTGTGCAAGGGACATAGAAATATTATCAAATTGCATCCCATTGTTATCTAACAATAAATCAAAATCATCAAATAAAATAGACAAACTATCAAAAATATCATCAGATTCAATGGTACAAATAGAAGTAAATTCCATAAAAAATGTATTTTCTACACCATTATCACTGTCAGCACTATCATCCTAGGTTTTATAAATGTGTGCCTTATTAAAGGGTTGCCATTTGGTTTTTAAAAAATATTTATTACCATAGTGACCAAATTCATTACATTTTCTATATTGAATATGACTAATATCATTAGTAGGATTATTATTTTCATTGTGTTTCTTCTCAAATCATTTTTCAAGAGGCTTATGAGTACAACTAGGTTGACCTTCTCTTGAAGCAAAATTGTTTCTAAACTTAACAAAACTCTTAAAGTGTGTAGAAAACAAATCAATTTCATTGTCCAAAAACTTGAGTGTAATAAAAGAGTCATCTATATTAGACAGGGAAGAAGCAAAGGCAAGAATCTTTACATTAGATTTAAAAATCAAGGCATTTTGTTGTGCAGGTTGTGCGGGTGTTTTGCCTCGTTGATTTAATTTTAAAATAGTATGCAATGCACATGTTTTTAATTTAATACACAAAAGTTGAGGTGTCATGTGATTGTCTTCTAATTCATCCTTAGCATTAATTTTCATGTCAAAGTTATGAGGAAGGGATCTAAGTATTTTATCACAAATTTTGGAAGTAGTATAGACAAATCCATTAGCATATGATTGATTAACTACGTCTTGAAGTTTAAGAGAAAAATCATCAAATTTTTTTATTGTCGTTCTTATACATAAAGTCGTATAGCCTAGCTAATAACTGAGATTTTATGCTTTTAACTCTAGTGCCACCCTTATGTGTTGTCATTAAAATGTCCCAAGAAGATTTTAATATGGTGCAGGATGAGATTCTTTTAAACTCAAACTCGCTCATCGCTTTAAAAATAGCATTTCTTCCTTTATTGTAATATTGTGAATCTTTCTTTTCCTCCTTAGTACATTCAGAAAGGGGTTTTCTAACAAAAATTTTAGCATCACTATCACTAGGTTTTGTAGGGGGAAAAACAATTTCAACCATTTCCCATACCTCATCTCCCTATTGTTTAAGGTGGGTAACCATTCTAACTTTCCAGTAAGCAAAGTTGTCCCCATCAAACGTGGGAGGAAGTAAGGTACTACAATAATGGCCTCCCATTTAAAATAGGTTTTAAAAATAGTTCAGGATCTTTAAGAAAATAAAATTATAGAAATTAATCATGTGAATCTCATACCACTTGAAATAACCTAACACACTAAAGTATTTGGTTATGATAACGGTTTCAACTCTTTGATAAAAACCTATGGTAGTTTATTAAATTTAAACCACTCACACGCACAAGCAAAAAGAATTGGTGATGCTTTAAGTATATATCCTTTAAGAATGGGATGAGTAAAAGTGAAAGCTACATAATATTTTCTCATGAGGAAACCATCAAAGCGGAAACCTCGGGTCCCTTAGTTCTAGGACCACGCACGCACCCAAGTCCACTAATATCGATGTTTAAAAGTATAGATTACAGCAATACATGTGTAAATGAAATAGCTCTGCCAATACAACAAGTACCCCAAGACAAGAACTAATCAACCCTACAACAATCTAAATCCTACTTACACAACAATGGTATTGACAACTTAGGAAGACACACAACTCTACACTCAACACTCAACACAAGAGTACTAGAAAAGTTGCATATAACAACAATACTTAATAATAAGAATTTCATTTAATTAAAACATAAAAAGATTATGAACTACTAAATCAAAAGACGCGCACAAGGCCTTCTTTAGTAATTAATTATCAACAGTTATAATTAAACTTAAATATAAACTCAGTTATGTGTAAATGTCCACAAATAGATTAGGAAAGTAAATCCCCCAAAATTATGTTTTACACAACTGAATAAAATAGCCTAAACTAGTCTTAAGGTTAAATTAACTTAAGTAGGGATTAGGTCTCAAATACTAGGACTAATAGATTCATACAAACAACGTATGTGATGAGATCAAAACATAAACTATAAGATCTATTTTTTTAAAATTAATTAAATCTCCATAAAAAGGTCTACGAAAAGTATTTATATCAAGAAAACAAACAAATACTTAAAACAAAAATAATCAAGGTCCTGTTTTAAGTAAATAAACAAACACCAACCAGAAATAAGTTTCTTTACAACTAAACTACTAAGGAAAGAGAAAAATGTGCAAGAGAAGAATTTAGCTCATAAAAATTAGATCTGATGTTAAGCCAATAGTAACAACGAATTTTGAGTCAAGCCTAACTATAGACTTACTTTAAACAGAAGAACCAATAAACACCAGAACAATTGATAAAAGTCCAATTTTTAACAATTATAACCTTAAACTAAAATTAAGTTCTTAGAAACTGATTCTAAATAAACAAGCACGGGTTATTAGTTAAAAAAATAGTGACCCATAGTGACATCAAAACAGAAGGCAGTAACTAGGAGAAAATTTTGAGCCTAAAAAATTAAAGTGAGTCGACTTAGCATCAAGCAAACAACCAACCCCATTTAAAATCAATATGATTCACACGATGCTTTAAAATCATAAAGCTAAAAGCCTCCAAATAAGAGGTACCACAAAGTCTCCAAAATCAACAGCCTCTCAAACAATACACTCAGGACACTAAGAAATAAATATCGTTAAACTCGCAAGGTTTATATAAATGAAGTATATGTGTGAATTTAATGAAGAAGTTTGTCAAGAAATGGTATAACAAAAAATAGGAAATCAAATAGAGAAAATGAGAAGTAATTTCGGCAGCATTTCGTTAAATTTTGTAAATAGAACCTTGGATTTTTGAAACACCCAATGCTTCATATATATAGTAGACGAAGGAAGCATCTAGAAGAAACCTGATCAAGACATAAATACCACCAACCCAAAGGGCATACACGTAAAAGGCCAGGGGCATCTAAGGTCATAAAAGGAAAGCAAAAATCGAGGGTACGTGCGTAAATAGAAGGACAAACAGTAAGGATAATATGGACATTATGCGGAGGACAAAACAGTCGAATATAAGACCACATGTCTGCTCACGTGTGATCAAACTATGTGAGCACGATGTGGATGCTAATTTGACCGACCAACCTCATAAGGATCGCCACATACACGATCACGAACCCTTAAAACGTTCAAAATGCTACCGTATTGATATAGGTGTTAAAATGTTTAATTGAACAAAAAAAATGTTAAATCAAAATATATTTGGACACTTTTTAAAATCCAGCAAAATTATATAAAAATACAAAAAAAATATTTATAAATTCTAGGGAGATAGTAAATCTCATCATTTATAATATAAAAATTATTTAAGATAAATACACATAAGAACTGAATATTACCAAAAAATAGTTTGAATATTAAAACAAATTGAATAATTTGTTATTAGGCTTTAAAATTATATATAAATTTATTTTAACCCATAGTAAAGATGCAGGACTATAAAAAAAATTAACTTGTCTCAAAATTGAGCTAATAAAAATGGGATATTTTCAATCTCCCCCCTTTCGCTAAATTTGAGGAAAGCTAAATTGAGACTCGATACAGGACATAAACAAAAAGATAAATAACTCAACTAACAACACGCGTCTTAAAATATAAGAGTACAAAACTCAGCTAAAAACATTAGTTCCTAAAATAGAAGAGTACATAACTCAACTAACCACATGCGTCCTATATGATTCAAAAGAAATAAAAAAAAAAACACGAGTACGTCAAGTATAAAAAAGAGTCTCAAATTCTCCCCTTGTTTGTCTCAAAGGGGCAAATGGCAGGGAAGAATCCTAAAAAACAAAAGTTAGTACAATAAAATATGCGGATAAAAGGTACTGAAAACAAAAACAACAACGGATTAGTTAGGGACATCGTTACACCTCAACTAGTAACACAAGCCTTCTTTCCTAATCCACCTGGTCTTAAATTTTGGAAAAACAGTTTTTGTATGGGCAGAAACAAACTTAAGTTGTGGGAGATTCTTAACAACATTAGAATTAAAAGAGATCTCGAGCATATTATCTTTACCACTTTGTTTGTTTATATTTAAGCGTTTATAGCAAAAGTGTTCTATGTGACCAATTTTAAAAGAAAAATTACACTTATATACCTGACTAGCATTGGGTTTGACATTAATAGGTATGATACGTGTTTAACATTCTTCGTTTTGCAATTTAGATTCAAACGTTTAAAGCAAAATTGTTCTAAATGACCAGATTTAGAGAAAAAATTACAACGAAAAGTCTTTTTATCAACAAAATTGATTTTGTTAAACTTGGTGGGATTATTTTCAGAAACAAAATTTATGTTTAAATTGAATCATTTATAATAAAATTTCTCCAAACGTTCCTTTTTTGAACATAAGATACAATGATAAGTCTTCTTAAGGGGATGTTTTCCAAGAAATTGAATTTTAACTTTCTCATTAGGAATGGACATTTTAACAATGGGTGATCTTGGACAGCTATTAATGGAGTTAACAAATTGTGATACCCCGCTTATTAAAATAAGAGGTGGTCAGCCCATTACTCCAATAAAAATAGGAATCATAAATGGTCCATTCTCAGCATCACTGTCATATAATAATAGTACGAGGCAACCATCAAATATTTTTGAAACGGATGCCATATAATTTTGCAAGTTTAATAAAAATAATTTCGACAATCCAATTTATAATAGAATGCGTATATATATCAAAACATGAAATAGTTTAATAACCATTCTGCAAAACATAACCGAATAAGTTATCGGTTAATAGACTAATACAAACGGTTACACCAAGTATTACAGCAAGTATGAATAATAATTGGGGAAACACACCTGAGTATACAAACGGATCATATCTAGAGTATGATAAGAAAATGATGCGTCTAATACAAAAATCCTACAACATCCACAAAATTTTGTAGCTCCTTGACAGTGGAAAGGAAAGATTAAAGCGGGAGCCCTTGCGGCGGAGCACCTGAGCATAAATAAGAACCACACAAGAAAAAAAATATAAACGGGCCAGAGTTCAGTTTGATATGATATACGTGTGAATAAAATGCACAACATTTATGAATACTAATATCGTAAATAGATTAAGTTCTCTCTTCATAATAAGAATCATCCTCACTTCTCATCTAAGTGCAAATCCTAGCGTTATACCATTTCATTAAGTTAAACTACCCATATACTTAAGAGAAATAGCTTAATTCCATGTTAGCATGTTTAAATTGCAATTTCATAAAATATATCTTCACAAGTCCATTTATCATCGGGGTCATATACCATGAAGTTGATTCATAAATTGATTAACTTGTACATATGAAACGCCATAACCGTAAGAACAATTACAATCATAATATAGAGGTTCTAATACCATCCTTCCAGGAGTCACCCCACTGGATGTGCCCCTAAATACAATCATCTTCCAGTGCCTATTTCAAGACCACCTGGGCATCCTAAATCGTGTCGCGTGGGAAGCGGCCATATACCTTCGACAGTGAGTCATAACCATACCCGGAATTACCTCACTTCGAATAAAACAATCATACAATATTACCACCGGTCCTATGGCCCAAGGACTATATTCTCCCTGCATTCACTAGATAGGGGATTTATCTCATTCTTGTAACTTCCCTTCTGATAGCATTTAGAGAGGTATGTATATGCATGCCATAATCACAAGATATGTCAATTTAGATATACATTTCTTATTCACAAAACAGTATGTGCTTAACGATATAGGATACAAAGTATAATTACCCTCATACCAGTCTCCAAAAGTCCAAAACAATACTACCCAACTTTCCCTTAGTCCTAGACTCGCTTACTAGATATAATGAGACATTAAGTTCTATGAATTAATCCCCAAAACAAGATCGAATACTCCAGTACTAACCTAGGGTATTAATCCCCCTAATGTAAGAACCTAATACTCTTTATTACTTCATATAAGAAGGTTCCTAAGCCTCAAATCTAAAAGAAAAGGACTAGAAAACAAGTTAGAAAAATTACATAAAATGGCAGGATTCCGAATCGATTTGCGTAAGCCCGAATCGATTCGCCCCTGATAGCGAATCGATTCGCTCAAAAAGTGAATCGATTCGGTTGAGAAAAACAACCTTCTGTCTCAGCCCCAATCGATTCGGCCTTAACCCAAATCGATTAGGTTCCTCAGATAAGTAGCCACCATTTTAGCGAATCGATTCGCTGAGGAGGGAGAATCGATTCGTCCTGATCGAATTTCCCAGTAATGGCTACAGGATGGGATAAACCCTAAATCCCCAAATCCTATTTTCTTCTATCCAAATCAACATCATCAATTAATAACTTCACCAAAACATCTATCTAAGTTAACTAACCAGAAAATACCATTTAAAACAAGTCTAGATCCTATGATATTAGATTTAACCAACAAAATCATCAAATTCCATTAATGGTTCAACTCAAGAACACTAACTATAAATACAAATTATTGGCACTCAATCATACATATATGCAAGTTAGAAACTTACCTCAAGATTGTAGCCTAGGATTGTCTTCCTCGTTGCAATGATTCCAAGCCCAAATCACCAACTCTCTCTCTTTCTCCTAAGCTCTCTCTCTCTCTCTCTCTCTCTCTCTCTCTCTCTCTCTCTCTAACTCTCTCTAGGTTTAGAGACACGAATGAGCTTAATTGCTCTTGCAAGACCAAAACATCCAAAATACATTAAGTCCAACATTAAATGCTATTACACACTAAAAATGACTTGTAACATCATAATTAAGTTATAACTAGTCAAAAGTGCCCCGGAACCCAAAAATACAACTTGACACTTATTTTGACTATCTCAACCATTTTTGGACTAACCGTGCCCTCTAAACTAGCATCCGGGATATCATTCATAATTTCTTGTTCCAATGCCATATTAACTTTTTAATGATATCTCAATTGGAATTTAAATCATAATCGTCGCTTAAAGCACAACGACGCAACAAAACATAATGTTACACTATTTACATTCAATTAACAGTAAATATGCAAAACTCAATAAATATTATTTCTTAAATCACTCAAAGTAATATTTACTTCAACTTCCTTTATTTTATATAATTAACCCACTTGGAAATTTAATATAAAAATAATTACTCATAAATAAGTGGTATTACATACTCCCCCCCTTACAAGGAAATTTTGTCCTCAAAATTTAGGCGTACCATATAAAAATAGGTGTGAGTACTTTTCTCGAATATCATCCTCTCATTCCCAAGTTTATTCCTCAGCATTATTGCATCCCCACTGGACTCGAACCAAGGGCACCACTTTCGACCTTAGTCTACGCTCTCTGTGGTCTAGAATTGAAATCGGTTGTTCCTCATATGAAATATCGGGTTATAACTCGATATCATCCAATGGAATATGCCAATGAGCTCCCTCGCATCTTTTATACTTATTCAAAGATGAAACATGGAACACATCATGAATTTTTTGTAAGCGTTCTGGCAAAGCAAGTTGATATGCTGCGGGGCCTACCTTCGCAATAACGAGAAAAGGGCCTACATAGCGCGGCACAAGTTTGCTTTTCCTCCCGAATAGCATTACACCCTTCATTGGGGATACTTGCACTAAAAATTGATCCCCCACTTCCAATTCCACATGCTTCGGATTCGCGTCGGCATAACTCTTCTGGCGATCTTGTGCAATTCGTATGCAGTTTCGAATAAGCTCAATCTTCGAAGAGGTATCTTGGATTATTTTAGATCCAAGGAGCTTATTGTCTCCTACTTCTAGCCAACAAGTAGTTGATCGACATGGTTGGCCATACAATGCCTCATACGGTTCCATACCTATCGTAAATTAGTGTGAATTGTTATATGAAAATTCGATCAATGGAAGGTATTGTTCCCATCCTCTTTTAAAATCAACAACGCACATTCGAAGCAAATCCTCTAACATTTGGTTGACTCTCTCTATCTGCCCATCATTTCGTGGATGGTATGATGTGCTCAACCGCAATTCGGTCCCCATCGCTTCTTAGAAACTTTGCCAAAAATGGGATACAAAAGTTTTGTCTCAGTCCGACGCTATATTGATTGGCACCCCATGGAGTTTCGCAATTTCTATAATAAAGATCCAGGTGTAACGTCCTATATTGTAATTCTTTTGTACCGGTAGGAAGTGTGTCGATTTGGTCAAACGATCGAAAATTACCCAAATAGAATCATGACCAATTTGTGACGTTGGTAACCCCGTGATAAAATCCATTGAGATATTCTCCCATTTCGATACCAGTATTTCTAATGGTTGTAATAATCCAGTCAGTCACTGGTGGTCCACCTTCACTAATTGACAAGTAGCACATTGAGAGACAAACTCAGAAATGTCCCTTTTCAAACCCACCCACCAATATTGAGGGCGCATATCTTGGTACATTTTATCCCCCCCTGGGTGTACAGCAAATCTTCAATCGTGGGATTCCGTCAGGACAGAACGTCTCAAGTCTCCTTCATCCGGCACTATAAGTCTGTAGTGGAAACGTAACCCACCCTCAGAACTAATGGAGTAGGACTCCGCTCCCTCGGTCAACATTTAGCGTACCCGATCTTAATAATATTTATCCCATTCTTGTTCTTTCACAACTCACATCACAATAGCAGGCGCAATGGTCAACACTGGCATGCATGCTCTGGCTACAGCATCATCCTGGATAAGTTCTTTCCATTTAGCTTTCCACACCTTCGCTAGTTCCCCCGTGGGTTTACGACTTAGCGCATCCACTACTACATTTTCCTTGCCTAGGTGGTAGTGAATATCGAATTGATAGTGCTTTACGAACTCCAACCACCGACATTGTCGCATATTTAGATCTTTCTGCGAGAACAAATATTGTAACGATTTGTGGTCCATGAAAAGACTGAATTTCTCACCCAGGAAGTAATGCCTCCATATCTTTAAGGAGAACACTACCGCGGTAAGCTGTAGATCATGCACGGGATAATTCTTCTCGTGGGGCTTAAGCTTGCGAGACGCATAAGTGATGGCCCTATGTTCCTATTGTAACAAATCCCCTAATCCTTGTAGAGATGCATCCGTAAAGACTAAACAGTCCACTCTCGATCTTTGCAACGCGAGTACATGAGTAGAAGTCAACTTTTCCTCATCTCATTGAAATCTAGTTGATGGGAATCATCCCAAACAAATCGTACTCCTTTTCAGGTCATGTTCGTTAAAGGGCCCTCGATTTTAGAAAAAAACTTAATGAAACGGCGATAATAACCCGCCAAACCTTGAAAACTATGAATTTCAGTTGGCATCGTGGGCTGACCCCATTCCCTCACCGCTGTAACTTTACTTGGATCTACATAAATACCCTCAGCCGTCAAAATCTGCCCTAAAAATTGCACTTCCTGCAACCAAAAATCACATTTCTCGAACTTAGCATAGAGTTGATGATCCCGTAGTGTCTGCAGAAACAATCATAAATGTTTGGCATGATCATCTTCAGTTCGAGAATAGAATAGAATGTCGTCAATGAACACTATGACAAACTGCTTTAGGAAGTCCCGAAATACTCGATTCATAAGGTCCATAAATATGGCAGGAGCGTTGGTTAGCCTAAAAGGCATGACCAAAAACTCATAAGACCCATACCCGGTAAAGAATGCAGTTTTCGACACGTCCTGCTCTCGAATACGAAGTTGGTGGTACCTTGTCCTCAAATCTATTCTAGAGAAGTATGACGCTCCCCTTAATTGATCAAACAAATCGTCGATTCGGGGTAATGGGTATTTATTCCTGATGGTCACCTTATTCAATTCCCGATAATTAATGAAAAACTAGAGGGAACGATCTCTCTTCTTCAAAAATAACACAGGAGCACCCCATGGCGACGCACTATGTCGAATGAACCCCTTCCTTAACAGTTGCTGAATTTAATCCCTCAACTCCCTCATTTCCAAGGGAGCCATACGGTCTGGAGCTCGCGCAATTGGTCGAGTTCCCGATGCTAGATCAATTATAAACTCAATCTCATGACTTGGGGGTAAGCCCAAAATTTCCTAAAAGACATCTTCAAATTCTCAAACAATAGGAATCGAATCTGGGAAACAACTATTTCTCGTAAAGTCTCCTCCTCAATACAATACAAGTGCGTGCTCGAACCTCCCTCTGAAAAAGTCATAGCAACTAAAACCATTTCTTGCCCCGAAATGGAAAAGAGTATACTCCTCTCGTAATAATATACCATGGCTCGGTATTTTACTAACCAATCCATGCCCAAAATAATATCATACCCGACCATATCCAGGACGATTAAGTCGGCCTCAAAGTGCAATTTACCAAGGTCTATTCCTACCCCTTTTCAAACAAAAAGTATAAGTGAACCATCACCTATGGAAGACTCCACACTAGTAAAATTAATCTCGGTAGACTTAAACACCCCCGTCGAATGAGCAAAATGCCTAGTAATAAATGAGTGTGTTGCGCCCGTGTCAAATAAAACTCGACCCACATACCCGTGAATGGGAAACTTACCTGTGACACCCCGCCTAAATAAATATCGGGTGATCAGTCCTATATCAAATTTAAAACAGGAATCTCAGGGGTTCATTCTTAACATCACTGTCGAAAACTTTTTAAAACTTTACTAACCACCTAGTATTTAAAAAGACTGATGTTAAATTTTATCTTTTTATTAAACAATTAAATATGCATGCTGAATAACAAATAAACCATACATCCAAACCATGAGTCTAAAACAGTACTAAATGACTAAATGACCTGCCGAAAAACAATCGGCTCAAAATCCTAATAATAATAATTCAATAAATGAATACATAAACCAAATACTGAGTCTAAAAGCAAAAGGGGAAACATGAACTGAATGACTCTACAACTGAGATAAGAATCCTACTCTAGGAATACAGAAATGGTACGTTTAAATCAAATCCTGCAACCATCCACAATGTTGCAGCTGCGTAACCATGGAATAGATAAGTCAACTATGGCATCCCTGTGGCTGGACACCTATTAATATACATATACATAGACAAGAGAGAAGAAGTACAAGAAATGGGTCAGAGCCCGATTTATAAAAATGTTTAGCAAGCATTTTATTGCAATAAATGAAATGCGTAGTATATAATGTTCATAATTGCTTTTACGGTCCCACTCTCTTGAGGACAATCTCACCCATCTTCTATAGTGCACACCTATCGCATTCATTTATTCCGCCTAGCCATCTGACACACTTCTAACTAGGAAAAATGCTTATCCTTCTAGTTACCCCTCGTAGTAGTATATCATATTTGATCTCAACAATTATCATTTTTAAATAAGTGTTATCACACTAAAGTCAAGTATTTACTATTTACGTTTATATAAGATTTCACTATCTTAATAGTCTGTAATTATCTCATTATAGATATACCATAAGCATACACATATATCCCTCACTATTATATATATGTATCAGCACAATCTTAATAGCCTACAATTATCACATTGTAATTATATCACAAGTATATATATATATATATATATACTAATACAGCACCTTAAGGATACATTTATAGTGCATTGCATACTCTGCTATCATGTCCCGGTACGTCTCGTACTCAAACAAGGACTATCGGTTCGAAAATGTCCCACGAACCATATAAACAAATCACACATATTGGTGGCGAATATAGTTCACATACCTATGGGTCACGTACATACCTACGCTCCCATAGTCAGCGGACTTATCAACTCACAAATAAGTCTTTCACAGTCCTATGTTCTGAGATACAAGTCAAATATCCCCCCAAAGGTCACTCAGAATAAGACCGTCTCTACACAACCCCCCGCGATAGCAAGCAGCTAGGTATGTCATACACATAATAAAACAATCAAATAGGTATTCACGCACCCTATTAAAATATTAGGTATTCACACAACCTTTCATTGTTTTACGTATTCACACAACCTATCATTGTTTTAGGTATTCCCGTAACCTATTATCATTTTTCTATTGGATTATGTATTCCCATATTTATATATATAATTCACACATTCATATATATATATACATATATTCCAATTATTACTAGTTCGCTCGTATTAAATACGATCCAATACAAAAATAGCTACATCCCACTATTTAATATAATTTATATAATTATATATCTCACCTCATATATACTTGATTAAGTTCATATTAGTCTCACAAAGTTCCCAACAATTTTTAGTTTCAATTCGGGAAAGTTTCATCACTAATTAAAACTCCAAGGGTATTTTAGACATTTCACAATATATGCCTCAGTAATGAAATTCCTAGTACTGCGTACTACTCTCCATTTGCTATGCGTGGCCACAAACGGCACGTAAATTCGAATTCGTATGACAAAGTTATGCTCATTTAAAGTTGTGCTAAAAATCAAATAACTCGTTCCATCTTCAAGGGTATTTTAGACCTTTCAATTTTTGTGTCTAATTAAATATATTCCCAGGACAGCGTAATACTCTTCGCTATCTATGTGTGGCCGTGAAGGGCACACTAATCCGAGTCCGTATGCCAAAAGTTAGGGCATTATAAAGATTCACCTCAAAGAAGATTTTTAAAAAAAAAAACTTTCTTAAAGAGTTTTCCCACATTCTGCCCAGATTAATAAATTGATGTTTTGAGGCATTTTGGAGCAGTTTTGAGGGAAGCGGGTGAGACAACAAAATGTAGAAAACGCGATTTTCTACAGGGTTTCGCGGACAGAATCGCCATTAAAGCTCCAAAACCTTCGATTATACTCAGATCTTTTACCCCAAAAACCTCCCAAGATTCATCCTAAATCCACCCAAACTTCATCATTAACAATTTCTTCCAACAATACCACTAATGGAGATTCAAAAACCAAGATCTAATCATGTTATTCACTTCTCAAATTAAGTTATAATCTCACTATTAACCCAATTTCTCACAAAGTTAAAAATCCCCTATCAATGGTTATTCTTCATCTTCTTCACCATAAACCCACAAATTTCAATTCAAATTCCTACTTCCAAATTTCCAGAATTAATTGACATAATTACAACTATTTACATCATTAACTACAACTCAAATTAAAGAAAGAAAACACTTGTCTTGGGGGATTAAATCCGACGATCCCATGTCGAAATTCTTGCCCGGATTGCTCTTGTCATCATTCTTTCCTTCTTCTTCTTTCTCCTTTCTCTCCTCTCTCAACCCTTTGTGTTTTGGAATGACTCATGGCTGCCCAACACACTTAAACCTAGGTTAAAATTCCTCAATCCCGTATTTAAGCCTATTGGCCAATTAAATATGACTTAAATGCCCCCGTATGGGCTCGGTCATGTCTAAAAATGCCCCGAGACCCATTTACTACCCCCGGGTACTCTTTTTCGACTATCTTGACCCTTCCGGACTCAACCGTGCACTCAGAATTGTCATCCGAGATACTTTATAAAAAAAAAATTAATGTCAACCTCAAAATGCGACACGTGAAAATTTTCAATAACCCGAATTAATTTGAATTTCTAAATTCCCAAATTTAAATAATAAATTCTAAATCTCCAAATTCAATAATTTCTCCAATTTAAATAAATTAAATTTAAATCACCAAATTAAATGAATTTCTCCTAATTAAATAAATCCAACTCACTAATTTAATTAATTTATATATCCTCTAAAATATGGGGTGTTACATACTCCTCCCCTTACAATGGAATTTCGTCCTCAAAATTCGGATAAGGCTAGTACTCAAAGCTTCAGATATAATCTCGTACACCTTCATCCTCATCCTTTCCCACACAATCTAAATCGTTATGATGTTCTCATTACGCTTCTCGTAGCGCTACCCCTTAGTCCAACGGTCCCTACACTACCGTTCAATCCTGTGGCCAATTTGCTTTAGTCATCTTATATTATAATGTTCCATCATATAATGTATCATCTCACATTGCTGCCTACACAACACTTTGAAGCTTCCAACTTCTGACACTACTATGAGCCTAACCACTAACGGCTATAATACTTCCTTTACTAGGGAATACTCCAACATCCCCCTGCGATAACTCCCTTATTCGTTTACTCTTTTAGCACATGTATTTCTACATCTATCGATCGCGGATAATATATAAAAATTTAACTATCAAGGGTGCCCATACACCCTATATGCTGCACATAACTGCCCAATTCAACTTAACGTAATAAACTTGCTATAATTAAGCTTTTCATATTTGAGCTGATTATACGATGAGGTTATACTAAACTACCCTACCAATTGAAACTTAATTATCATTTTGGTTATCCCACCGATCTACTCGTGGTGAAAGTGTTCCACAAAGTTTTCTCACATCAACACTATACGGCTCTATCGGCCTTAAGTCGTAGTATAATTATCAACTCATAGTTATAACTATATATGTATAATAACCACGGTACCAAACCTATGTCCTATGGCCAAACAACTCCCCACTTCCAACGTTGCGCTAAGTTTCATGCGTGGGATGTCTCGCAAAGCGAAATCCAAACAAGGAACCCTCCCGATACACTACTACCTAACATTGTTGGTCGTTGAGATCCGTTAGGCCCTCAGTCCATAGCACTTACCCCCCAAATCCCCGTCTCTTAACATAAAAGTATATTCGTTCACTCCCATGTTACACAAGACAATATATAATACGGTTCTTTTACTATCACCAGTTTCTTAACGCGAATAAATCACGAGCTAGATCTCTTCGCTCAATAATAAGTTAGTATACCCCGAATCACATCAGTAAATGTCCCTACTCATTGGGATTACATATAACAATGCCAACATATTCTCATATGTCTATTATGAAACACAGTATCAAATATATACACGTATATGCACACTATAATATATATATTCATCCACTGACTCTATATTTTTAATATCTCTCAACTTAAGGTGTTTTCCCTACACGTTCAGTAACTAAAATTTTAAAACCGATGCATTAGCATCCAACTACGTCTCGTCACCACAGACATAAATTAAGGTCCCTACGTGTAACATCCTGCAACTAAGTTTAAAGAAATTTCTCAATGCACTATTCTCTAGCATTTTCAACAAAATTCGTAGGTCCAAAGCACATAACTTAGATATCACGAATCCTGTCTCTCGACACATTATTTAATTTGCCTATGCCCACGTCTCTCAAGGCATCACACAATACGGTGTTCTAGCTATCACTTAATTCTCAGCACGTAAACAATAATGATCTAAATCTTTAAGCTTAACGGTTGGCTGATATACCTTGAATACACCAGTAAAAGTACCCACTCACTAGGATTTAAACATAACGAGACAACTATACTCATCGAAGTCTATGGTATAATACAATATATATATATATTGACTCGACCCTCCTTCGGGTGATGATTCATGAAGTAGAATGTCTTACCCTGGCACAACGAGCATCATAGACTTCCCATACAGTTTACTATTTCTCCAACCCTCGGTATACAGTCACTATGCAAGATAAAAATATGCTCCCTTTCATACCCCTCAAAAGGAGAAAAAAATCTATCACATAATATACGACACCCTCCTAGTGTTCTCACCTGCTCCCCTGCATATGGAACTAACGAGAGCCCTGTTACGCGACGACAAAGATATGTATACTATTTCAATATTCACGACATCTCTACTAAACCCGTTTCACATGTGAATTTAGTATTAACAAACTACTGTCACACAGAATATATCTCATTCACCTCGAGTGGCGGTTCAAATGGTTCTGGGACATAACGCCCTCGTCCTAACCGAACCAAAATTTCTTATAACTGTTGCCCCTACTGGGCATCCCATTTCTATCCCGATTGGCGATAAACACGGTATACACAAGTGTTCTTACTCTTTACACATAGGACACCTCTCCATGTTATCTTCCTTGCCTGATCATTGGGTCCCCAATTGCTACCCCCGTTGTCCATTTGGCTTCGCTGGATCTCTTGGACTTGTTGTTGTCCTCAATGGCCCTGACTGAATCCACCATTACTTGGTAAAAATTCAATTTAATCGAAACATTTAACTGGGTCCCTACTGGTTATACCCTCATGTGGTGCTTCACTAACACCGTTAAATTTAGTCTTTCTTTTCAGCTCAATTTTCAATTCTCAAGGTTCACTTCCCATGGAAGCGTTGATATAAACTTGTAATGCACAACCTTGATGATGTCGACACTAGTCATCTTATTCGGATTTTACACTCACGCTTATGTATTCAACTCACGAGCCCATTAATAACTTATGTACCCTTCATATCCCCTTCGTCGGGTACGAAGTTCACTAACCAAGTTAACTTCTCTCTCGCGATCAGTTTCTATAAGTTTCGAAACTTCATTCGCACCCCTGTCCGAACAACAGATCGAAAATCTAACAATTAAATTGTACTCAAAATTTTCATTTAATCCCATATTCTTCTTATATATAGTGATTGGCTCTTGTAACTTTACGTTTCTCCTATGAGATTAAAATTTTATTGTCCAAAATTTACTACTGAGTATCGTTGTACTCTACCCTACATAGTTGTCGTTGGATTTCTCCTTCCATTGGTTTATCACACTTCCTCTTTTTTTTGGATTCTTATCGATGGCTCCTCGAAAGAGTCCTTTCGACTTTTCCCACCCCTTGCCGACTACGATGGGTGAGTGTAAGATTTTCACCATTGTCATCCTTGAATGTGCTAGGGGAAACTACTGTCCCCGAGATTTTCCTATCATCACTTTTATAAACAACAATTGTAGTGGCTTCTATCGCCATTACTATTTTCAGGTTACTCTATTTCTTCTGTCGCCTTCCTCCTGCATTCCTTCTAACGGTCCCCGTTGATTGTCCTATAATGTTCGGTGTCCGAAACCTAATCGAACTGGTACATAAATCACATCAACTATACTTGATAGCAGGAGAACGAAATCACATACGTAGATGAATTTGACAATCCTATCATAAGGCTCTACATCAAAGAACGCTAAACTGAAACGTGAAAATCCATACAGATCCTAAGGACACTAGAACCTGATGCTCTGATACCACCTGTGACACCCAGCCTAAATAAATATCGGGTGATCAGTCATATATCAAATTTAAAACAGGAATCTCAGGGGTTCATTCTTAGCATCACTGTCGAAAACTTTTTAAAACTTTACTAACCACCTAGTATTCAAAAAGACTGATGTTAAATTTTATCTTTTTATTAAACAATTAAATATGCATGCTGAATAACAAATAAACCATACATCCAAACTATGAGTCTAAAACAGTACTAAATGACTAAATGACCTGCCGAATAAACAATCGACTCAAAATCCTAATAATAATAATTCAATAAATGAATACATAAACCATATACGGAGTCTAAAAGTAAAAGGGGAAACATGAATTGAATGAATCTACAACTGAGATAAGAATCCTACTTTAGGAATAAAGAAATGATACGTCTAAATCAAATCCTGCAATCATCCACAATGTTGCAGCTGCGTAACCATGGAATAGATAAGTTAACTATGGCATCCCTGTGGCTGGACACCTATTAATATACATATACATAGACAAGAGAGAAGAAGTACAAGAAATGGGTCAGAGCCCGATTTATAAAAATGTTTAGCAAGCATTTTATTGCAATAAATGAAATGCGTAGTATATAATGTTCATAATTGCTTTTACGGTCCCACTCTCTTGAGGACAATCTCACCCATCTTCTATAGTGCACACCTATCGCATTCATTTATTCCGCCTAGCCATCTGACACACTTCTAACTAGGAAAAATGCTTATCCTTCTAGTTACCCCTCGTAGTAGTATATCATATTTGATCTCAACAATTATCATTTTTAAATAAATGTTATCACACTAAAGTCAAGTATTTACTATTTACGTTTATATAAGATTTCACTATCTTAATAGTCTGTAATTATCTCATTGTAGATATACCATAAGCATACACATATATCCCTCACTATTATATATATGTATCAGCACAATCTTAATAGCCTACAATTATCACATTGTAATTATATCACAAGTATATATATATATATATATATATATATATATACTAATACAGCACCTTAAGGATACATTTATAGTGCATTGCATACTCTGCTATCATGTCCCGGTACGTCTCGTACTCAAACAAGGACTATCGGTTCGAAAATGTCCCACGAACCATATAAACAAATTACACATATTGGTGGCGAACATAGTTCACATACCTATGGGTCACGCACAAACCTACGCTCCCATAGTTAGCGGACTTATCAACTCACAAATAAGTCTTTCACAGTCCTATGTTCTGAGATACAAGTCAAATATCCCCCCGAAGGTCACTCAGGATAAGACCGTCTCTACACAACCCCCCGCGATAGCAAGCAACTAGGTATGTCATACACATAATAAAACAATCAAATAGGTATTCACGCACCCTATTAAAATATTAGGTATTCACACAACCTTTCATTGTTTTACGTATTCACACAACCTATCATTGTTTTAGGTATTCCCGTAACCTATTATCATTTTTCTATTGGATTATGTATTCCCATATTTATATATATAATTCACACATTCATATATATATACATATATTCCAATTATTACTAGTTCGCTCGTATTAAATACGATCCAATACCAAAATATCTACATCCCACTATTTAATATAATTTATATAATTATATATCTCACCTCATATATACTTGATTAAGTTCATATTAGTCTCACAAAGTTCCCAACAATTTTTAGTTTCAATTCGGGAAAGTTTCATCACTAATTAAAACTCCAAGGGTATTTTAGACATTTCACAATATATGCCTCAGTAATGAAATTCCTAGTACTGCGTACTACTCTCCATTTGCTATGCGTGGCCACAAACGGCACGTAAATCCAAATTCGTATGATGCTCAATTAAAGTTGTGCTAAAAATCAAATAACTCGTTCCGTCTTCGAGGGTATTTTAGACCTTTCAATTTTTGTGTCTAATTAAAAATATTCCTAGGACAGCGTAATACTCTTCGTTATCTATGTGTGGCCGTGAACGGCACACTAATCCAAGTCCGTATGCCAAAAGTTAGGGCATTATAAAGATTCACCTCAAAGAAGATTTAAAAAAAAAAAAAACCTTTCTTAAAAAGTTTTCCCACATTCTGCCCAGATTAATAAATTGATGTTTTGAGGCATTTTGGAGCAGTTTTGGAGGAAGCGCGTGAGACAACAAAATGTAGAAAACGTGATTTTCTATAGGGCTTCGCGGACAGAATCGCCATTAAAGCTCCAAAACCTTCGATTATACTCAGATCTTTTACCCCAAAAACCTTCCAAGATTCATCCTAAATCCACCCAAACTTCATCATTAACAATTTCCTCCAACAATACCACTAATGGAGATTCAAAAACCAAGATCTAATCATGTTATTCACTTCTCAAATTAAGTTATAATCTCACTATTAACCCAATTTCTCACAAAGTTAAAAATCCCCTATCAATGGTTATTCTTCATCTTCTTTACCATAAACCCACAAATTTCAATTCAAATTCCTACTTCCAAATTTCCAGAATTAATTGACATAATTACAACTATTTACATCATTAACTACAACTCAAATTAAAGCAAGAAAACACTTGTCTTGGGGGATTAAATCCGACGATCCCATGTCGAAATTCCTGCCCGGATTGCTCTTGTGATCATTCTTTCCTTCTTCTTCTTTCTCCTTTCTTTCCTCTCTCAACCCTTTGTGTTTTGTAATGACTCATGGCTTCCCACCACACTTAAACCTAGGTTAAAATTCCTCAATCCCGTAATTAAGCCTATTGGCCAATTAAAAATGACTTAAATGCCTCCGTATGGGCTCGGTCATGTCTAAAAATGCCCCGAGACCCATTTACTACCCCCGGGTACTCTTTTTCGACTATCTTGACCCTTCCGGACTCAACCGTGCACTCAGAATTGTCATCCGAGATACTTTATAAAAAAAAAAATTAATGTCAACCTCAAAATGCGACACGTGAAAATTTTTAATAACCCGAATTAATTTGAATTTCTAAATCCCCAAATTTAAATAATAAATTCTAAATCTCCAAATTCAATAATTTCTCCAATTTAAATAAATTAAATTTAAATCACCAAATTAAATGAATTTCTCCAAATTAAATAAATCCAACTCACTAATTTAATTAATTTATATATCCTCTAAAATATGGGGTGTTACATTACCCTCAATAGTTGGCACTACAGTCGGTGCTGGAGGATACAAAGCATCATAAATATTATACACACGCCTATACTAAAGTTGTCCCTGTTGTAGATGGACGTTTGGAATATGTGCTGGAGGTTGTGGATGTGTCTGTGGATTCTGAGGGCCTCTGGGCAACTGTCCCCCGTTCAATTGTGGACAAGCTCTCCTCATGTGACCCTGTTCACCGCACTGAAGATAATGGCCCGTAAAATTTTCCCGATGTCAGCCCCGATTATTGTTTCGAAATTGCCCAGACCTTGGCCCTGATGGCCTCAACCTCCATTATTTCCTATGCCCGCTTGGCCATATCCGCCTAACTGTTGTTGCTGCTGAGCACCCTAATTATGCCTAAAACCACCTCCGCCAAATTATAAACCCCAAAGCGTTGTTTCTTAGCCGATTCCCCTTGCTACGGGTCCCACTCTTTCTGCTCATTCCCAGACTGTTGTGGCGATAGTAGTGCTCCTCGACACCATTTCCTCCTTGCTTGCTTGATTGACCAGAATCTCCAATCTTCTTACTCCCCTTTAAATGAAGGCAGTGATCCTGGAAATGGAGTAAAGTTGTATTCATCACATCACCAAATATTTGCAAAGTTGGGTTCCCCAATAAGTGTTTTCTTATGCTCCAATTCAAACCCCCGATGAATTTTGAAATCCTCCTTTCTTCTTGAATTACTTCATCTGACATAAAGTTTTCTAAACGAGTAAATTCCTATTCATATTTTTCCACTGATCATTCCCCTTGAACAGCATCCCGAAGATTCCTTCTCATCTCCTTCTAGATTATTAGAGGAAAATAGTTTCGATCAAACAGAACCCAGAATTCCAAGATAGTCATGGTATCCTTTTGTTCTGGAGTTGTCACCGACTCCCACTATTATAGGGCTATGCCTACGAGTTTAAAAGTGGCGAGAATATATTTTCATTCCCCGTTGCATTCCACCATTCTAAGATGGCATTGAATATCCTTCTTCCACTAATTTTCCACAATCACATCAGCGCCACCCTGAAATTCTGGAGGGTGACCTTTCAGGAAGGATTCTCTAACTCTTTTCTATGCGGAGGGTCTCGTAAGGGCTTGAACCACCGGTGGAGTCAGTTATTGGGATTATGGAAGCTGTTGTGCCATAGCGGTCATTACAGCATTGACTTCTTGGGAAAAAATATTAGCCACCTCCGTCGCATTCATTGTTCCCTGCGGTGGTTGGGGATCTATCTCCTCTACAACTCGATTTACCCTTTTCAGGCGACCTCGTCTAGACGGCATCTGAGATAAAAAAACTGAATCAATGTACAGTTTAAACAATTTATCCTTACGAGAAAATCGCAAACACGCACAAACAAAATAATCCAATTAATAGGTCTCTATATCAAAGAATGCAAGATTCTGAATCGATTCTCCTAGGGCCGAATCGATTCGCCCCTGATAGCGAATTGATTTGCTCAAAAAGAGAATCGATTCGGCTGAGAAAACTAACCTTCTGTCTCATCCTGAATTGATTCGTCCTTAACCAGAATCTATTCGGTTCCTCAGACCTGTAGCCACCATTTTAGTGAATCGGTTCGCTGAGGAGGGCGAATCAATTCGTCCTGGTCGGATTTCCCAGCAATGGCTATGGAATGGGATAAACCCTAATCCCCAAATCCTATTTTCTTCTATCCAACTCAACATCATCAATTAATAACTTCACCAAAACATCTATCCAAGTTAACTAACTAGAAAATACCATTTAAAACAAGTCTAGATCCTATAATATTGGATTTAAACAACGAAATCATAAAATTCCACTAATGGTTCAAATCAAGAACACTAACTATAAATACAAATTACTCACACTCAATCATACATATATGCAAGTTAGAAACTTGCCTCAAGATTGTAGCCTCGGATTATCTTCCTCGTTGCAACGATTCCAAGCCCAAATCACTAACTCTTTCTCTCTTTCTCTCTTCTTTCTCCCAAGCTCTCTCTCTCTGTGTGTAACTCTCTCTAGGTTTAGAGACACAAACGAGCTTAAATGCTCTTGTAAGACCAAAACATCCAAAATACATTAAGTCATTAAATGCTACTAGCCACTAAAAATGACTCGTAACATCTTAATTGAGTTATAACTAGTCAAAAGTGCCCCAGAACCCAAAAATACAACTTGGCATTTATTTTGACTATCTCAACCATTTTCGAACTAACCATCCCTCTAAACTGGCATCCGGAACATATTAACTTTTTAATGATAACTCAATTGGATTTAAATTATAATCATCGATTAAAGTACGACGACATAGCAAAACAATGTTACACTATTTACATTCAATTAACAGTAAATATGCAAAAATCTGTAAATATTATTTCTTAAATCACTCAAAGTAATATTTACTTCAACTTTTTTATTTTATATAATTAACCCACATGGCAATTTAATATAAAAATAATTACATATAAATAAGGGGTATTACACAAATTTAGTTTTATAAAAAAATTGTCCATTAAAACCAATTCATTTTAAAGGAACGTGTTCTTCTACATATGTATTTAAGGATTTGACAACTATACTAGAATTTGAGAAACCTTTTAAACATTTCAAAGAATCATTAAGTTTTATTTAAGATTCATCATAATTTTTCGAACTAGCCTTGTGTTTTGCTTCAAGAGAATGA
This sequence comes from Sambucus nigra, assembly GCA_949130495.1. Classification (NCBI taxonomy): domain Eukaryota; kingdom Viridiplantae; phylum Streptophyta; class Magnoliopsida; order Dipsacales; family Adoxaceae; genus Sambucus; species Sambucus nigra. The sequence goes on along the minus strand of OX422222.1, from coordinate 134,342,675 downwards.
CTAGTTTTAGTCAACGTACAAATCCTTTTTCTTGTAATACAATATCATATTCTAGTTATTCAACATGCATAGAAGATTCATTAGTGATTAATCTAATTTGGTTGTTCAAAACATGAATTTTACCAAGCAACCTAGAATTGATTTTGCCTACATCAGGGTCGTCCGCAATAGGGAAATCATTAGTTTTAGCATAATTAGAAGGTTCAATATGATCATCAGTACTAAGAAGAACAGATTCATTAAATGGATCAATAGACTTATCAATTAAAGGAAAATATTCTATGAAAGTTCTACAACAGGGTGCAAGGGACATATAAATATTATCAAATTGCATTGCATCGTTGTTTAACAATAAATTACAATAATCAGATAAAATAGGCAAACTATCAAAAATATCATCATATTCAATGGCACAAATAAAAGTAAATGCCATAAAAATTTTATTTTCTTTACCATTTTCACTTTCAGGACTATCATCCTAGGTTTTAGAAATGTGTGCCTTATTAGAGGGTTGTCATTTGGCTTTTAAAAAACATTTTTTAGCACATTGATCAAATTCATTACATTTCATGCATTGAATATGACTAATATAATTTGTAGGATTATTATTTTGATTGCGCTTTTTCTCAAATCATTTTTCTAAAGGCTTATCAGTATAACTAGGTTGACCTTATCTTGAGACAAAATTGTTTCTAAACTTAACAAAACTCTTAAAGTGTTTAGAAGAAAAACCAGTTTCATTGTCCAAAGACTCGAGTGTAATAAAAGAGTCATCTATATTATACAAGGAAGAAGCAAAGGAAAGACTTTTTAGATTAGATTTAAAAATCAAGGCATTTTATTGTGCATGTTGTTCATGTGTTTTTCCTCTTTGATTTTTTTTAAATAGTTTGCACTTCATATGTTGTTAATTTACCACACAAAATTTGAGGTGTCATGTAATTATCTTCTCATTCTTCCATAGCATAAATTTCCATGTCAAAACTATCAGGACGAGATCTAAGTATTTTATCACAAATTTTAGAACAGTACAGACAATTCCATTAGAATATGATTGCCTAACTATGTCTTGAAGTCTAAGATAAAAATCATCAAATTTTTCATTTTCACTCATCACTTGAATATTTCATTTCTGGCTTCATTGTTATATTGTGAATGTTGCTTTACCTCATTAGTCAATTCAGAGAGGGGTCTTCAATCAAAAATTTCATCATCACTACCACTTGGATTTGTAGGGGCAGAAAAATTAGTTTCAACCATTTTTCATACCTCATCTCCCAATTGTTGAAGGTGGGCAACCATTTTAACTTTCCAGTAAGCAAAGTTATCCCCGTCAAACATATGAGGATGTAAGGAACTACCATAATGGTATCCCATTTAAAATAGGTTTTAAAAAGAGTTCAGGATCTTTAAGAAAATAAAATTTTAGAAAGTAATCATGTTGCTCTCATAATACTTGAAATAACCTAACATACTAAAGTTTTCAGTTATGAAAACGCTTTTAACTCTTTGATAAAAACCTATGGTAGTCTATAAAATTTAAACCACTCACACGCACAAGTAAAAATAACTAGTGATGCTTCAACTAAATGTCCTTTAAGAATGGGATGAGTAAAAGTGGAAGGTACACAATATTTGATCACGATAAAATCAGCAATGTGGAAAACCTCGGGTCCCTTAGTTCTAGGACCGTGCACACACGCAAGTCCACTAATACCAATGTTTAAGTACATATTACAACAATACAAGTGTAAACAAAACAGTTCTACCAAAACAACAAGTGCACCAAGACAGAATTAATCAACCCCACAATAATGTGAATCCGACTTACATGACACATGTAGTGACAACTTAGGAACACACACAACTCTACACTCAACACAAGAGTACTAGAAAAGTTACACACAACAACTATAATTAATAATAAGCATTTGGTTTCATTAAAACATAAAAAGATTATGAACTACTCAATCAAAAGACACATGCAAGTTCTTCTTAGTAAGTAATTATCAACAGTAATAATTAAACATGAATATAAAATCAGTTGTGTGTAAATATCCACAAACAGATTAGGAAAGTAAATCCCCCAAAATTATGTTTTACACAACGGAATAAAATAGCCTAAACTAGTCTTAGGATGAAATTAACTTAAGTAGGGATTAGGTCTCAACTAATAGGTCTAAAAAAGTTATAAAGATAGTGTATGTGATAAGATCAAAAGATAAACTATAAGATAAGATTTTTAAAAATAATTAATGAAAGCTCTATAAAAAGGTCTAAAAATTATTTCTACCAGGACATAAAACAAATGCTTAAAACAAAACTAATCAAGGTCATGTTTTAAGTAAAGAAACAAACACCGAACAGGGATAAGGTTCTTTACAACGAAACTACAAAAGAAAGAGAAAAATGCTCAAGAGAAGAATTTAGATCATAAAAGTTAGATACGATGTTAAGCCAACAGTAACAACGAATTTTGAGTCAAGTCTAAATATTGACTTACTTTAAACAGACGAACCAACAAACACCAAAACAACTAATAAAAGTCCTCTTTTTAACAATTATAACCTTAAACGGAAATTAAGTTCTTAGATATTGATTCTAAATAAACAAGCAAGAGTTATTAGTAAAAAAAATTACCCACGGTGATGTCAAAACAAAAGGCAATAAATAGGAGCAAATTGTGATCCTGAAAAATTTAAGTGGGTCGACTCGGCATCAAGCAAACAACCAACCCTCTTTAAAATCAACATAATTCACACGATTCTTTAAAATTGTAAGGTTCAAAGCCTCCAAAGAAGAAGTACCACAAAGTCTCATAAATCAACAACCTCTCAAACAATACACTCGGGACACTAAGAAACAAATATGCTGATTGGGCATAAATATTGTATATTTATCCCCCTAATTTCGGTACTTTTGTGAGCCCGAGTGATGTAACATATATGGATTTGATTCACATTTATGCTACTAACCTTCGTGGCGAGTATTTCGTGTTTTGTGCTTCTCCTATTGGTTTTACAGGTTAATTATGCAAGCAGTGCAAAGGAGGAAGCAAGACAATGCTAGAAAAGCTAAGAAGGAAAGTTCAAGGGAAAATTGGTAATTTTGCAGACAGATCCGGAAGGAGAAGTCAACTGGAAAGTTGAATAGCTCGGAACAACGAGAACACTGGAAAAAACGGCACCCAAATCCGAGCTACGGTTGAAAAGGTATGCTCAGTTGAAGTGAAAAATCCAAGAAAAGAAGAGAAAAGCCAGAAAAATGCTAAGTGTGGAACTCCAGGCCAGCACACATTCGCGAACCCCAGGCCGAACCGGTTTGGGGGGGCGAACCGGTTCGCAGGTACACTCGAACCGGTTCGGGGTACCTGATACGCAAATTTTGCCTTTTATGCTGATTGGTTCCCAAGTCTCCTATTAGGTTTTGAACACTCCAATATTGTAGGGAACGGAGGTAACAACTGAGAGGCAGCCATTAGGAGTATTTTTACTCAGTTTTTGATAGAGGAGAAGAGGGAGAAACATCTAGGAACATCAAAGGAATTATTTGCTTCAAGATTCAATTGTTAAGGGTTTGTTTTTCAAGTTTTAATTCAAGATTCAATATTTTTTTTGTTGTTCTTGCATGCTTAGTTTTCGTAATCGAATCAACCTGTTTTCGCATTCATAATACGTATTTACATGCTTCTAGTTAGTTGCATCATGAATTCCTACACATGCAACGTTATTATTTCATGCATTCGTCCATTAAACATGTCCGGCTAGGTTTTAAAGGTTGGGATGCATGAACCCAACCTGATGAGTTAGTGTATGTGTATAACGTTAATCCGATGAATTTAATGATTAATTTTGATCGTATCGCATAATTACATAATAATTGTGGATCTTTATATCTCGTTTGCCTTTGGGTACTCGTGATGATTTAGAGTACAATTTGAATGCAATTATCGCAATACCGATTTACTCATCCTCAGATTAGGTATGACGCGGGCTTGAACCTCGTATACATAATGCTTGGGAGTCCTAAATTCTGGGTCGGATTAATCGGATAAATTTATGATTAACATTGTCACTACATTACACTAGGGTTGGGGGATTGTATTCCCATCCTATCTCCTCATTTAGGTTCAAAAAGTTTCAATTTATTTCTTCATTCTTCATTTAGATAATTTAGTTAGTTGCATATTTCATCATAATTTCATAATTGCATTTAGTTTAATCAATCCCAAAAACCAAAATCAAATCTTTTCCTTTCTTTTTAGAGTCATCGTTAGGATTCTTCCGTCTTATCCCATCGTCACAACTATGTTGTCCTTTTTCCCTGAGGATCGATACCCGACTTGTCGGATTATTACTTGAACGACAGGCTTACACTTGAGCCTAGAGAGTACACACTTTAGAGACACATTCTGAGTCGTGTCAAGTTTTTGGCACCGTTGCCGGGGAACTAGGTAGACTTAGGATTAGATCGAGTTAATCCAAAGCTTTGACCAAAAATAAAAAATAAAAAAAATAAAAAGCACAAAAAGATTCACAATTATCCTCTCTCCTAAGCTTTAATGCAAAATTCTGAAACCACTCCCACACCCCATAATACTCCAACCAGCATTCATGAAAATCCACTTATTGAGTATAACCCTGATAGTCCCCACACTCCAAACGCCCCACAGTTTTGGATCCCACCGCCCACACCGTCGCACTCAATCTCTAGCAACACTCCATTCTCATTCGTAGGACACACGTTGTGCACACCCAGTGAGAGCGCCGAATTGTCAAGTGAGAGACAGATGTCGCAACATAGTAATGCACCTACCGGTGAGGACGAGCTTTCGTACCGCCCGTTGAGAGAATTCTTATACCCTGAGCGCACTGTCACTCCAGGATGCATTATACTCCCGTATAATGCCGGGCAGTTCCGTTTCAAAAATGGGATGATATAGACGCTACCACATTACCACAGTATGGATTCTAAAAATCCATACCTCCATATAAGGTAATTCGAGGACGTGTGTGATACTCTTAATGATCAAACCTGCACACAAGAGGTAATCCGCCTCAAACTCTTCCCCTTCTCGCTTAAAGATAAAGCTAAAGCCTGGCTATGGTCTTTACCTCCAAGCTCGATTCCATCCTGAAATGTGCTACAGTCTAAGTTTCTCAAGAAATTCTTCCCAACACATCGAACAATCTCTATCAAGGCTCAAATTCAAGCGTTTAGACAACATGAAAATGAACCATTCCATCGATGTTATGAACGTTTCAACGAGTTAGTGGCTTCATGGCCCCATCATGGATTTGATCCATCGCAAATCATCTCCTTTATCTATAATGGGTTAAATCTTAACTCCAAACAACTTGTTGAAACTATGGGAAGCAGTCCGTTTGTCGATCTAGATGCCCATGATGCTGATCTTCACATGAGGTATGTCGCCGAGACTACCCAATCTTGGGATACCTCTGACCCGAATGCTCAAAATCGAAATCGACAACCCACCACGGCCACATCGGCATCTGGCCTATTCCACGTAGATAAGAACTCTATGACGGATTGTCAATTGGACACCATTGATAAAGGATTGCGAGACCTATGCGAGTTATATGGAAAAGGACTAGCTGGACCCATTTCGAACCCTGTCGTGAAGGTGTGTGCGATTTGTGAGGCGGGACATTCAACTAAGGAATGCCCGACGATACCCGCCTACAAAGTAATGTTGCAAGAGAAAGTTAGCGGTATAGGAGGCTATAAGGGTAATTTCGGTGCCCCGCACGGGAATTCATACAACCCTTCATGGAAGAATCATCCCGGTTTTAGCTACGGGCAACAACATGCCGCAATGAACCCTTCTTCGCATGTTGCCCCTCCTCCACCACCACAATTTCAACAAGCTCCACACATGCAAGGACAGGTGCAAGCACCGCCACCCCATGGAAATTATATTCCGCCACAGCGGAGAACTCTCGAGGATACCATGAATCAATTAATTGCAAGTCAGACTGCAACCAATGCCAAATATGATCGTCTGATCGGCAACATTAATGCAAATCTGTCAAAGATACAATCCTCGTTGAGTGTTCAAGAGAAGGGCAAGTTCCCTGCCAAAGGCCAACGACCTCCCCAAGGTCAAACTAGTGTTAGCACCACATCCACTGAACATCAGGAGCAATGTCAAGCAGTGACCACTCTTCGTAGTGGAAGAGTCGTTGATTTATCACCTCCTCCACACGACACAACAAAAGACACGGAGATTTCGCCCAGCACGAAAGAGGCCGAAGATGTCCCCTTGAACGAGAGTGATAAGGAAGACACTAGTGAGCCTGAGGTGGTAGTGAAACCACCCTCCGCAGCACCATTTCCTCGAAGGTTGATTCCCGCTCAAAAAGGGAATCCACGTGATGAAGTGCTAGAAGTACTTAAGAAAGTAAAGCTAAATTTACCCTTTCTCGATGCCATCAAACAAATTCCAGCTTATGGAAAAGTTATAAAAGATTTGTTGACGGTAAAAAGGAAGATGAAGGTAAAAAAGAATGTATTTCTAGCTCAGAACGTGAGCTCCATTCTACTCAATGATCTCCCGCCCAAATTCAAAGATCCCGGTGCACCCACTATATCCTGCATCATTGGAGAAAATAGAATTGAGAAAGCCTTACTTGATTTGGGGGCAAGTGTAAACATCCTCCCTTACTCTATTTATAGGCAACTTGATTTGGGTGACCTCAAGCCCACAAAGGTCACTCTCCAATTAGCGGATCGATCAGTGAAGATCCCACGAGGCATAGTCGAGGACGTGATCGTCCAAGTTGACACTTTCTACTTCCCGGTAGATTTTGTCATTTGGGACACGGAACCCTCCTTCAACTCGAGCAATCATGTTCCCATCATCCTTGGGCACCCTTTCTTGGCTACGGCTAATGCAATCATCAATACAAGAAATGGGCGAATGCAACTCACTTTTGGGAACATGACCTTGGATACTAACATCTTCCACATAGCCCAAAATGCAGGGGAGGAAGATGATCTTCACGCGGTGAGCCTCATAGATGAGGTAGTAGAAGAGTACTTTGAGGAAAATTTCTGTGGCGACGCTTCAGAGTCATGTTTAGCGACGAGCTATGAGTGTGAGGGGACGTATACTCACTTCGAGAGGTAGGTTGGAAGGGTGAGAGAATTACTCGATGAGAGTACGTCGGACGAGGACGTGAAAGAGGTTAATTGGGTTTCTAGATTCGAGGAATTACCTCCGAGGGATACACATATGGCTCCCTCCAGTGAAAAATTTCCAACCCTCTAACTAAAGAAACTCCCCTCCCATATTAAATATGCATACCTAGGAGAGGATGAGACATTTCCTGTTGTTATCTCATCTAGCCTAGATGAAGGGCAGGAGGGTAAATTGTTAAGAATTCTGAGGAAGCATCAAAGTGCTTTTGGTTGGTGTATCGCTGATTTGAAAGGGATAAGTCCTCTGATTTGCACTCACAAGATTCATCTCGAAGAGGATGTTAAGCCCTCTAGAGAAATACAAAGAAGACTGAACCCCAACATGAAAGAAGTTGTGACAACCGAGATCATCAAATTATTGGATGCCGGGATTATCTACCCAATTTCGAATAGCAAATGGGTGAGCCCTATTCAAGTCGTCCCGAAGAAGTCGGGTATGACTGTGATTGAGAATGCTAAGGGAGAGCTTATTCCCCAACGCACAACCACCGGTTGGCGCGTTTGCATTGACTACCGGAAGCTCAATGCGGGAACTAGGAAAGACCATTTCCCCTTACCATTCATTGATCAAATGCTTGAGAGAGTTGTGGGCCACCCTTATTATTTCTTCCTAGATGGTTATTCCAGATATAACCAAATTGAGGTAGATGTACTTGACCAAGAGAAGACGACCTTCACTTGCCCTTTTGGTACGTTTGCCTACAAACGTATGCCATTTGGCTTGTGTAATGCACCCGCGACTTTTCAAAGGTGCATTTTGAGCTTATTTAGCGACATGGTTGAGAGAGGACTCGAAGTGTTCATGGACGATTTCAGCGTTTTTGGCACCTCTTTCGATCATTGTTTGGACAAGTTGGAGAAAGTACTTACCCGTTGTGTGGACAAAAACTTAGTGTTGAATTGGGAGAAGTGCCATTTCATGGTCACCGAGGGAATAGTTCTTGGCCACATTGTTTCATCCAACGGAATAGAGGTTGATAGGGCTAAGATAGATGTCATAGCTGATCTTCCCCCACCGAAATCGCTAAAATACGTGCGCTCTTTCTTGGGCCACGCGGGGTTTTATCGAAGGTTCATTAAGGACTTTAGCGCCATCGCTAGGCCCTTAAGCAACCTACTCATGAAGGACAACCCATTTGAGTGGACAGAGGCATGCCAAAGCTCCTTTGATAAATTGAAAAATATGCTAGTGTCCGCTCCCATCATGCAAGTTCCGAATTGGTCCTTACCATTCGAACTTATGTGTGACGCAAGCGATTATGCAATCGGGGCTGTTTTGGGCCAACGTAAAGAGAAGCAAGATCATGTCATCTACTACGCTAGTCGGACTCTTAACGGACCTCAACTCAACTACTCTACCATGGAGAAAGAGTTGCTAGCGGTAGTCTTTGCCCTCGATAAGTTCCGTTCCTATCTCATTGGTTCTCCCATCACTGTTTTCACCGACCACGCGGCTTTAAAATATCTACTTGCGAAGAAAGACGCCAAGCCGCGCTTCATAAGGTGGATCCTACTCCTACAAGAGTTCAATCTCTCCATCAAGGATAAGAAAGTAGTAGAAAACGTCATTGCCGACCATTTATCTCGGCTTTCATCCGACGTACCTAGTGATCCCATACCCATAGACGAGCATTTTCCGGATGAGAAACTATTTACCACTTCTTCGTATCCCTGGTATGCGGACATAGTGAACTATCTTGTCACGGGAGCCGTCCCTCCCGATTGGACACCGCAAGATAAGAAGAGGTTTCTTAATTGGTCGCGCATGTTCTTCTACGATGATCCTTTCCTCTTTAAATATTGCGCCGACCAAATCATCTGACGATGTGTACCGGATGACGAGATCCCGAAAGTCATCCAGTTTTGTCATTTGGAAGCATGTGGAGGCCATTTCTCGACGAAAAAGACGGCCGTTAAAATTCTGCAATGCGGCCTCTATTGGCCCACAATCTTCCGGGATGAAAATGACGCTTGCAAGTCATGCAATAGGTGCCAACGAATGGGAGCCATTTCTCGACGCGACATGATGCCCCTTACCCCCATACTCATCATTGAGATATTTGATTGTTGGGGTATTGACTTCATGGGTCCCTTCCCCCTGTCCTTTGGTTTCCTATACATCCTAGTCGCGGTAGACTACGTTTCTAAATGGGTGGAAGCTATAGCTACTAAGACTAATGACAACAAGGTGGTGATAAAGTTCCTACAGGAACACATACTTTCTCGCTTCGGTGCATCGAAAGCGATAATTAGCGATAATGGCACGCACTTTTGCAATAGGCCATTCGAGAAGCTCATGAGAAAGTATGGCTTCGTCCACAAGGTTGGGACGACATATCACCCACAGACGAATGGGCAGGCTGAGCTAGCAAATCGGGAGATCAAGAACATTCTTGAAAAGACCGTCATTCCTACCCGGAAAGATTGGTCCCTTAGATTGACCGATGCACTATGGGCCTATCGTACCGCATTTAAGAATCAACTTGGCATGTCTCCTTTCCGTTTTGTGTATGGCAAGCCTTGCCACCTTCCTGTTGAGCTCGAACACAAAGCGTATTGGGCAATTAAGCAATTGAATTATGCTTTAGACAAAGCCGGTGAAGCCCATAAGCTTCAATTGAATGAGCTAGAAGAACTACGCAATGATGCGTATGAGAACGCTAAAATTTTAAAAGAGAGAATGAAACTTGCTCATGATAGCATCATTCGAAGAAAGGAGTTTCATCCCGGGCAAAAAGTTCTTCTCTATAACTCTAGGCTTCACCTCTTTCCAGGCAAGTTGCGGTCACGATGGCCCGGCCCGTTCATCGTTAAGAACGTTTTTCCCCATGGATCTATTGAACTACACGATTTAAAAGGGGAAAATACGTTCAAAGTAAATGGAAAACGCCTAAAGCCATATCTTGAGGCGTGTGCAGAAGAGGTCAACACAATTTGGTTGTCGGATCCCGTTTATGGGAACAATTGAGCTGAGAACGTGACGTCGTCGCACCCCCGACGCGTATGGGGTGAAATTGTGTGTATAAGAGTCGTTTGTGAATAGGTTAGTTAGGAGTCAGGAGCCTGAGTTACATAAGAGATCGGTTAACACGCATTTTGAGGGAGCTAGTACGTATCACGATATTGAATTCGAGGAATTTTTAGGGAGCCCTAGGGTCTAGAAGGTTTTTAGGGACCTTATGCACAAGTTAGAGGATGAGAGAGCACTTTGAAACGGAGAGAAGATTGAATTCCAGCGTTCGGACCAGCTTGCTACCCCGAACCCCAACCTGAACCGGTTCGGGGGGGCAAACCGGTTCGCAGGTGCACCCGAACCGGTTCGGGGTACCTGACAGATTCTTCCCCCCTTCTTTTCCAAATTCATTCCCTTCCCTCCATTCTTTCCCCCTTCTTTCCCCTTCGTTTTTCTTCCCTCCAAATCCTTCCCCCCTTCCCAAATTCAACCCAATTCACCCCTTCCCTCCTCTCCTTCCCACCCTTTCATATTTCCCACCAAAAACTCACCCCTTCACACCTATAAATACCCCACCACCCCTCCTCCATTTCTCACACCAAAACAATCTCCCTCACTCTTTTCTCTCCCATATTCTCTCCCATATTTCCTCTCTCTCTCTCCCGCTTTCCGTCAATATGCCGCGCCAACGCCGCCCCAACCTCCGCCCAAAGAAATATGATGATATCACCATCCTTGCCGACCCGGGTAAGGGGGTCTTTCGATGCGTTCAAGAACGTCATTGGACTGAGAAATACTTCTCGCATACGCTCCCCATTCACATTGAACGTTTTGTGGATTGGGACCACCTTTCGGGCGATGTCACCGCCCTATTTTCTCGCCGCGGGTAGTGCTCTTTCCTTGCCCCTACGAACAATAACGTCTTTGATGCCACCATTCGCCAATTTTATGCGACCTTGGTTCGCAAATCCTCCACGCTTCACGAGGCGTACCTTGACGGCATCACTATTCCCTTCTCGGCGGCCATCATCGCACGCAAAATGCGTGCCAAAGGGGTGATCCTCCCCGTACCCTTCCAATACCCCGACAACGCTACCCTCCATACCAAAGAAGAATGCATCGCACGCATGGCACCCGGGGTGGAATGGGTGCGCGAGTCCTTTCCTATTGGTGGTTTGGCCGCCAAGGTGCGCTTCACGCACCTCATTGCTTGTGGGGCCATCCACCAAACCACTAATGACTCGGTGGTCCGTTTACGGCACACTAATTTTCTCTATTACTTTTTGGACCCCGAGAGCACCATCAACCTTGTCCAACTCTTCTATGCGGATATCCTCAATGCCGCCTACGATGAGTACGACAAAACTGCACTACCTTACGCCCGTTTCATCACGGAGCTCTTGATGGAGGCTGGAGTGGATGACCCCGGGCAATAAATTCGTCTTCCTCGCCCCATTGGCGGCACATCCACCACTAGAAGCGAACGCCAAATGCACGTAGCTCACCCCGACCGTCCCATTCACGAAGAGGATGTGCCCGAGGAAGATCATGATGCCCGATGATGGACGTCGATGAGGAAGAATTTGAGGATGATGATGAGGATTCCGATTTCGAGCCCCCGGGGGCAAACTTCGATAGTCGCCTTTCGGCGGTTGAGGCCCGTCTCGACGTGTTCATCAACCAATACAATCAAGACCAAGCGGACTACCGAAGGGACACCCGGATGATGTATCAACTCCAAGTCCACCTTCACCAGCTCAACTTCGGCGGTCCTCCTCCCCCCTTCTATTATGACCCATATGATCCGAATGCACCCTCCACATCCCACCCACCTCCACCATGACCTATGATTGTTTTTATATTTTGGTGTAATTGTTAGTGGTGGTAGGGCTTGTACAAGCTTGCATTTTTTTTTTCATATTTGGTTGTTTTATTTTTCCGCACTTATTATTCGCTTTGAATTAGATTTTAGTCCTTTTTGCTTGAGGACAATGCAAAAGTCTAAGTTAGGGGGGGTCAGAAGTGCGTATTTCTAAAACTTCACAAATTTTCAAAAATGCCCAAAATTTCCAAAAAAATCATAAAATTTTGAAAAATCCAAAAATATTTTTGTTCAAAATAAATAAAAATTGGAATTCAAATTTTTCAAAAATATCATTAAAAGTCAAATTGGAGTCTCAAAATGTAAACATCCAACATACACAAAGCCAAAATTGACCGAAGATGGAAATTGTGCGAAAATTGACGACTTAACGAATAAATGTGGAGATTAACAAACCCGGTGAGATTTGAGCCTATCACGTTTTGCGAGATTTTAAATCAATCCGAATTAATTGTTAACTCAAAAGTTCTTTTTAGCGCCTAATAAGTTGTCAAGGGTCTCAATTCTTTCATTTTGATCGGTTTTGAAAAATGTGCGCAATATTGCCTTGAAAAACGTGTCAAATTAGTCTCTAAATTTAAATTCACCTCGAAACGCATATGGTAACGCAATTGGCATTTTGGACAATGAAGTAGGCCCTCGTTTGACATCCCAAAAATATTGGCCAGAAAAAGATGCGAAAAATCACCCTTTTTGCAACCCAAATTGATCCGAATAAATTTTTCCTGTCGTTTGACAACCCGAAAAACCGAAAATAGCCGGAATTGTGAAAATTGATAAATTCAGATTTCAAGTCCAAAAAGTGCATATAAAGGGGTAAGAAACAAAATAGTATGCTCAACAAAAAAAATGTATATATATATATATATAGAAAAAGAAAAGAAAATGAGCAATAGCCCGGAAAATGCACAAATGGACATCACGAATGACTTTTCCAATTCCAACCTTCCATACCTCCTTCATTTTACCCAATGCAACCTTCAACCCGAAAAAGTCCTAACCGAGTCCAAATTGCGAAAATTGAGTATCGCGTGGAGAGTTAAGACACCAAAGGATAATATAAGGGGTTAAATGCGCGAAATAGAGGCAATGTTCCCGTTTTTAAAATCGTAATCCGTTGAAGAGATCCTTTCGCCATAAAATTTCCGTCTTTCTAATTGCATGCGTGAATTTGCTTCAATCACATTTACTCTTTATATCACGCATGCCGAGAGAATAGCCATAATCCGAGAGGTTCGTTTGAGAGAGTATTCCGTGAGAAATTGAAATCAAAATGAATTTTTGGATAAGTAACGTAATGATCAATCGATGGAAATTGGCTGTTATATTTCAGGCTTCGCACACACGCACTACGGTTTGAGACTTGTAAATATGACTGGATGATGACTATTTTGTGGAAAAATTGAGTTGCACAATTTTTGCGTATTTTGAATTTTCTTTGAGTCGAATTTTGTGGGTATATTCACTGCAAACCCTCACAAGACACAACTCGTCCTACTAGGGTAGCCTAGAGGTTTAAAGGCTTGTTGCATGCGCTAAATGCAATCGCTTGCCCGCGAAAGAGGTACTCTATCCCAATAAAGTCTTTGATGGTTCCTTAACTCATACTCTCATTCTTTTACATTGATCGGGACGCGCAAAGTTCTAATTTAGGGGGGTTTGATTGGGCATAAATATTGTATATTTATCCCCCTAATTTCGGTACTTTTGTGAGCCCGAGTGATGTAACATATATGGATTTGATTCACATTTATGCTACTAACCTTCGTGGCGAGTATTTCGTGTTTTGTGCTTCTCCTATTGGTTTTACAGGTTAATTATGCAAGCAGTGCAAAGGAGGAACCAAGACAATGCTAGAAAAGCTAAGAAGGCAAGTTCAAGGGAAAATTGGTAATTTTACAACCAGATCCGGAAGGAGAAGTCAACTGGAAAGTTGAAGAGCTCGGAACAACGAGAACACTGGAAGAAACGGCACCCAAATCCGAGCTACGGTTGAAAAGTTATGCTCAGTTGAAGTTGAAGAAAAATCCAAGAAAAGAAGAGAAAAGCCAGAAAAATGCTAAGTGTTGAACTCCAGGCCAGCACACATTCGCGAACCCCAGGCCGAACCGGTTTGGGGGGGCGAACCGGTTCGGGGTACCTGATACGCGAATTTTGCCTTTTATGCTGATTGGTTCCCAAGTCTCCTATTAGGTTTTGAACACTCCAATATTGTAGGGAACAGAGGTAACAACTGAGAGGCAGCCATTAGGAGTATTTTTACTCAGTTTTTGATAGAGAAGAAGAGGGAGAAACATCTAGGAACATCAAAGGAATTATTTTCTTCAAGATTCAATTGTTAAGGGTTAGTTTTTCAAGTTTTAATTCAAGATTCAATAATTTTGTTGTTGTTCTTGCATGCTTAGTTTTCGTAATCGAATCAACCTGTTTTCGCATTCATAATACGTATTTACATGCTTCTAGTTAGTTTTATCATGAATTCCTACACATGCAACGTTATTATTTCATGCATTCGTCCATTTAACATGTCCGGCTAGGTTTTAAAGGTTGGGATGCATGAAGCCAACCTGATGAGTTAGTGTATGTGTATAACGTTAATCCGATGAATTTAATGATTAATTTTGATCGTATCCCATAATTACATAATAATTGTGGATCTTTATATCTCGTTTGCCTTTGGGTACTCGTGATGATTTAGAGTACAATTTGAATGCAATTATCGCAATACCGATTTACTCATCCTCAGATTAGGTATGACGCGGGCTTGAACCTCGTATACATAATGCTTGGGAGTCCTAAATTTCGGGTCGGATTAATCGGATAAATTTATGATTAACGTTGTCACTACATTACACTAGGGGTGGGGGATTGTATTCCCATCCTATTTTCTCCTCATTTAGGTTCAAAAAGTTTCAATTTATTTCTTCATTCTTCATTTAGATAATTTAGTTAGTTGCATATTTCATCATAATTTCATAATTGCATTTAGTTTAATCAATCCCAAAAACCAAAATCAAATCTTTTCCTTTCTTTTTAGAGTCATCGTTAGGATTCCTCCGTCTTATCCCATCGTCACAACTCTGTTGTCCTTTTTCCCTGAGGATCGATACCCGACTTGTCGGATTATTACTTGAACGACAGGCTTACACTTGAGCCTAGAGAGTACACACTTTATAGACACATTCTAAGTCGTGTCATATGCCTAAACTCACAAGGTTTATTTAAATGAAGTATATGTGTGAGTTTAATAAAGACATCTCTCAAGAAATGGTAGAACAAAAAATAGAAAATTAGAAAGAGGAATTGAGAAGTAATTTCGACAACATTTCGTTAAATTTTGCAAATAAATATTCTTATTTTTTAAACACCCAATGCCTCATATATATAGTAGACGAAGGAAGCATGTGGAAGAAGCTTGCTTAAGACGTAAATACCACCAACCCAAAGGGCATAAACGTAAAAGGCCAGGGGCATTTAAGGTCATAAATGGAAAGCAAAAATGGGGGTACATGCATAAATAGTCGGCCAAACAGTAAGGATAATATGGACATTATGCAGAGGACAAAACGGTCGAATATAAGACCTCATGTCTGCTCACGCGTTATCAAGATGCGGATACTAATTGGCCCAACCAGCCTCACAAGGATCGCCACATACACGATCAAAAACCCTTAAAACGCTTAAAACACTGTCGTTTTGATATATGTGTTAAAAAATTTAATTAAAAAAATTATTTAATCAAAAGATATTTCAACATTTTTAAAATCCAGCAAAATTATATAAAAATACAAAAAAAATTATAAAATTCTGGGGAGATAGTAAAACTCATTATTTATAATATAAAAATTGTTTAAGATAAATACACATAAGAACTGAATATTAACAAAAAAATAGTTTGAAAGTTAAAACAAACTAAATAATTTTGTAATTAGGCTTTAAAATTATATATAATTTGATTTTAACGAATAGTAAAGATGCGGGACTATAAAAAATTAACTTTTCTCAAAATTGAGCCAATAAAAATGGGATATTTTCATCAAAGTGTAATTAACTCTTGTTTACGTAAGAATATGGAGTAAGTTGATTATTAATATAAAATGTTAAGCATGTTGGGGGCTACAATCTAGGGACGATGGATCCTCGGCTTTAGACTAAACATTTAAAAATATCTTTTGCCCTCACAAAATGGCACATGATACGAATCGACACAAAATTATATGTTAATTGTTGGACTTTTAATGTTTTCGGATCATACCAGTGCCAACCTGATAAAAGACAATAGTTAATGGGTCGGTTAGTGTTCACCCCTTCACCTGTTAACACCCGTTAAGTCCCGTTAACATCTATTAATTTAAGTAAATAAGATATATTATTAGGACTTCTAAAGAATTTATGTATCTTGATGTTAATTGAATCAGAACGAATTACACTAAATGAAAGATTTAATAATTTCAATGAATTAATAGATTTAATTGTATTTAATAATGGGATAATATATCAACTTATATCCTATTCAAAATAATTATTATCTTAATGGATAATAATGCGTATAAATTGACACGTTAAAATAACGGGCCAGATTTGAACATATTTTTTTCACATGATAAAAAGATCATCATTTTAGATGCGAATATGATAAAATTCAAACACGATTGAATTGACATAAACAAGACCCATTTACACATCTTGCAACTTTGGATTATTTTGAAACACAACTATAGTTTTTATACTGTATTCTTTATTTGATAAATTATATCGACAAATACATATCCACTTCTATCATCTCAAACGTAATTTCAGTCAATTCAACTTCACTAAATATTTTTTTAGTGAGGTTGTCATAAGGCCCAAGCCAGATAGTTGAATATATGGGCAGCCATAGGTTTTTAAGTTACTCTATCCGGCACTTTGGGGTTACTTGGGCGAAATATTAACATATATTGTCTAATATGATAAAATAATTTTTTAAAATAACAAAAATAAATTTAATATGACAGGCAAAATTCTAATATGATTTTTTCAAATATAACAGTGTCTCTGTGTAACATTAGGGACTGCAAATAATGTTCTATTTGTGTTGAGGATCCGCACGCAAAGTTATATAGGACTTACAAAAAAATCGTTTAAAGTTGTGAACTTATATAGAGTAATACTTATCAAGTTTTTTTAGCTTGTTTAATGAGATAAGAGATTTTTTGACGAAAAAATCGAAATTGATAAATTTACTGTTTCTTTAAAACCTCCATTTTTTTTCTAAGAAAACTCTTCTTTTCCAGCTCGTGATGGTGCCGCTAACGCGGAGCGTAAAAAATAAAGAAATGGATGAAGAGATATAGAGAAAAAAGAGGAGAGATCTGGCGAGAATTCCGATGGCCTCCGACAAGATTTTTTAGTACTTTATTTCCGTCGAGTCTCCAATGGGGTGGGGGTGGGGGTGGAGGTAGAGGTGGGATTGCTAGAGAGAAAGAGTGTGGGATTATGTTTATTTTTTAGAGATAGAATGTAAGTGAATTTAAAATGGATATATGTGATGATATATTTATTTAAATATATGTAGTCTATTATGTAAAAGAACTTGAAGCATTAAAAAAAATAGTAAAATTTAATGCATATTTAATCCAATAAATAAGACTAACCTTAATTATCTCCCTTAAATATTAAAGTCCCCATATTTTTTTTACTCTATTCTTTTTCAAGCTTGATATTGTAATTATTAGTTTGAACGGGAACTGCTGTTGTTCTTTTGTAGAAAACACTTCATTAAAAGAAGAGTTGTTGATTTAAAAACAATACTTCGTGGATCACATTCTGAACAAATGAAATGCAACCAAAAATTTCATTTCTTCCACGTCTTCTCACAAAGTATGAGTTTAATGGGAATAATTTGTTCATTTTACAGATGTTTAATAGTTTTCTGTAAAAAAACCGTTGTAGTTATACAGCCCCTTCAACACTTTATCACGTGTGGTTGTCTTACATAAACTATGCTTCACCTACTAAAGGAAAATTAGTAACAACTGCATGTATCTTCTGATACACGAAATTTACAGCTGGAAGTGGGGAAAAATTGATCGCCAACGTGCTGATTGGTTGAAAATAAATGATAAGATTCATTCATGTTTCTGCATTTTTTTCAAAAAGTGTGGACTGAATATGATAGATATATCCGTCTTAATAAAAGGAGTTTGAAATTTGCGAGAAACCAGTTTGAACATTGACAAAAAGGGAAAGGAACAAGTAGACCCGTAGAAATCAAAGGCATGTAATTATTTAAACAGGCCTGAAAATCAAATCTCATAAAGGAATATATATCTGAAAAAAAGTAAGGTATCAAAAACTAGAATATATATCTGGAAAAAAGTAAGGTATCGAAAACTCTCTCCTTCTCTAACTAAAACATCTCGTTTGAAATTCAATGTATCAAAGAAAGGTAGAATTGGAAATGTATTAAAAAATATTATAAATTGTAACATCAGTTCTTTGTTTTTATATTTTCTTTCTATTTCATTTTCAGATTCAAATATGACATAAATGTTTTGGGACTTTTACAACCTCTTGATGGTCCAATCAAACCTAATAATGCACCTATTTTCTATGACATGCATCTAAACCACGTGGGGGTTGGTATATGGTCAAAATAGTCCTCAGTCAACTCCCCTGTCCTGTTGAGTGTTGATTTACTTGGTTTGAAAATGCCGCCGCTTTTATTTAACTATGAATTTGGTTTCCCCTACTATATTTATTTATTTTGGAACGATTAATTGTCGCCTAAATTTTAGGTTTAAATTGACTATGTAACCTCCAAAGTTTTTATAATTAGGCTTAATTAATGTTCTCTACAGTATAATTTTATTTTATGTTCAATCCAACTTATTTTATAAACTAACAAAAAAACTCAATACTAACATTATTCCTTTTCTATTGACATTAATTCTGCCCACATGATAAGCTAACGTGGAAATTAGCATTGATGATAATGTGATATTATTTTGTTGGCATTTTCGAAAATTTCCCATCGTCTTTTCCATCTAGGTTGCTGAAACTGGCGATATGACATTATTGCACCACTATTTAAACATACGATTGGCTAAAAATTATTTTAAAATAAGATCATGGTTTTTTCATGAATGCCGCTTTAGTTATTCGATTTCAACCCTAATAGGGGTTCACTAGTTGACTATTAAAGATCATACCAAATAGTTGTAACTGAAGTTAGTCTTCAGCTCCTACGTTTTATTAAAAATTAGATATTTATGATTATTTGTATTATATTTTATAACATCAACTAGAGATATAGTAACTAGTGGGGGCTAGGGTATAATTAATAATAAGTTTTAGGCTAGAGTTATTTTTAATTTTAATAAAAACTTTTTTTCCTTCCAACGTCAAAATGATGTTTCAAAAGATAATTGGATGTTTATTGTTAGATAACTCGTTCACAATTTTTGGACATTGGGATAGGGGTTTATATTTTTTAAACCTTATGGTCTTTCGTGTTGTACTTGGATCCATAAATTTAGAACGTACAACATTGTCATATGTTTATCTTCTCTCCGCGAGTAACTCGTGTTTCATGTCGTTCCGTCGAGCACATCTAAGTCTTCTCCCTCACTCTTTCTCCTTCATTGAACTAAGTCCATAAATGAGAACCTTTACAACGGAAGAATTTTACTTTTTTAATAGTAAAATAATTATTTAGGGATGTTATTTACAAAGTATATAAATATTTTATGGATACCCTCTAAAAACATTCAGTAAAAATAAAAATAATTACTGTTTAAGACAAGCAGCCAATATATGTCCTTTTTTAAGTTACATACATTGATTGAGATTTAAAATATAAAAAATATTTATTTTAGGCTGATTTTGCACAAGGTATCTAAATATTCTGTGAATACCCTAAATTTAGCCAAAATAATATATTTTACTATTTTTTTTAAAATTATTCTAAACTAAAAGGCATATTAAGAACTCAAATGCGCCTGCGTGCGTGTATGTATGCTTGAATCAGGTTCATATGCAAACCTGATTATGCAGAGAACTTTTTAAAATAGTAAAAGTTTGAAATTTTCATTCAAACTTGGTGGATGTGACTTGCATAGTATGAAGATCATCCAGGAAAAAATCATCAAAAAATTCATTTCAACTGTGGTTGAGATGATCATCAAAAAATTCATTACAATTGTGCCTGAAATGATCATCAAAAGTTTCAACAGTTGAAAATACACAGCAAATTTACATTTCGCCCACTTTTGAGTTAAATGTTTTGATGATATTTTTTCTATATGATCTCTTGACTGCGTAGATCAACTCCACCAAATTTGGTTCAAACATTTGATTTTTAACTATTTACAGAAAATGGTCCACACAAGATCCTAAATGTGCATATATATATATATATATATATATATATAAAGTCGATCAGGTGCATGCCAAATAATGGATTTAGTAATGGATCACCTCAAAACCTTACCTCACCCCAAAACGACGCAGTTTGGGGATGAAATGAAGATGAAATTAAAGAAAAAAACCTTACCTCACCCCAAAACATCCCCAAAATACGTCGTTTTCAGTTGGTCCGTTAGTAAACTCATTATTTGGGTTCGCACCTAATATATATATACTAGCGGGTGTCCGTGTCGATGGCACGGCGATAAATTTGCCCTCGTGACAAAACCCAGCTCACAAAAAAAAATGCCCCCGTGATAAAACCCAACAAATAATAAAAAAAATTAAAAAAATATTTAACAAAATATATTTAATAAATTTTAAAAAATATTTTTTAAAAAATCTATTTAAAACAAACATTAGCATAACATTTCATGCATGGGCATGAAATGAGAAAATGTCATGCATCGAAAAGTGAAGATATTTTTTCAAAAACCATGCTCCTTTATTATATATATATATATATATATATATATATATATATATATATATATATATATATAGAGAGAGAGAGAGAGAGAGAGAGACTCTTATACATCATGCTTCCTACATCACTCATACAACACACTTTGTTCTAAGCCCTAATTTTTTTTATTGTTTATTTTACCCATGGAGTTAATCTTTCAATCAACATATGCTCAAAAAATTATATCAAGACACAATTTCTAGCTACTTTTTATAAAATTCAACAAAAAACTACTCAAAATACATTATTTACAAGGGTCTCTGTGAGTATAATTTTATAAATTTTTTAAAAATAGCTAGAAAATGTATTTTGACCTATTTTTTGAACACGTGTTGATTGAAAGGTTAATTTCAATAGAAAAATAAAATATTTACAAAAAGAATTCTCAAGGCCTAGAATTAGGTGTGATGTATGGTGTGGAGTATAGAGTATGAAGTATGAGAGACTTCCTTATATATATATATATATATATATATATATATATATATATATATATATATATATATATATATAGAGAGAGAGAGAGAGAGAGGAAGGCTTACCTACATCATGCTCTATACATCACACCGTATTCTAGGCCCTTGAAAACTTTTTTTTAAAATTTTATATTTTTTCCTTGAAATTAACCTTCCAATAAACCCATATGCAAAAATCAGGCCAAAATACATTTTGTAGCTATTTTTAAAAAATTCACAAAAAACTGCTTGCGCAGACCCTTATAAATAAGGTATTTTTAGTAGGTTTTTGTGGATTTTTTAAAAATAGCTACAAAATGTATTTTGACCTAATTTTTTGCATATGGGTTGATTGGAAGGTTAATTTCAAGAGAAAAATATATAATTTGAAAAAAAAAGTTTTTTAGGGCCCAGAATTAGGCGTGATGCATGGGTGATGTATAGAGCATGATATAGGTGAGCATTCTCCTATATATATATATATATATATATCTGTGTGTGTGTGTGTGTGTGTGTGTGTGTGTGTGTGTGTGTGTGTGTGTGTGTGTGTGTGTGTGTATGTGTGTGTGTATTTGAAATATTCTCTTTCATAATAAATCTGTTAACATAAATTATTTAAGCAAATGGAGGATTTTCGTATAAGTTCATTCATATATGTTTGTCGATCTAATTTTTAATTTGGTTATGTAACTATGTTTTTGTATTGACAATTCTCTTATATGATGGACTTAGAAGCTTGGATTAAAGTATATATATATATATTTATGTAAACTATTTTGGAGAATTTTTAAAAAGAATTGTTGTGAAAAAAGTGGATCATCATCTATTTTTATAGGGAAAGATATATGTCAATTTGTATATTCTTTATTTTTGAATAAAAAAAAGCATTTGAGAGTATTTGAAGACAAATGTTTGATATTATAAGTTTAGTTATAATGAAAGTTCAACTATGTTTTATGAAAATATAGACATATTCTTTAATAAAATTATACTCACTTTTTATGAAATATACGCAAAATTAGAAAAAAGTACACGTGTTTTTATTTAAAGTACATGTCGAAATTTTGGACTACATAAAAAAAATCTAGTACACTCTTTTAGCCAAAAGGGTCCTGATAATTCCACCTAAAACTTAGCTCAAAAACACCATTTTTTTCCAAAAATCACATAAGTACCTATTATTTCTCCTTAACACCATACAAACTCAACACCACATAACTTCTTATCATATATAAACCCATTTTTTTTAAAGTCACCTTTTCTCTTTCCCCCCTCTCTCTCTCTTTAACTTCCCTCCAAAATATTTCTCTCAACCTTACAATACCAATTCACATTTCTCTCAAACTACTCATTCTACCTCGAGATCAATTTCGGGTATGTCACTTTAATACCCATTATTATACTTTTAGCAAAATGTTTGTCTCAATACACACTAAAATGGTAGAAAACCATAGCATGCAAACCCTAATATAAAAATATTTAATAACTACAATGTAAACACTTTTTAATTGTATTTCAATCATACATAATATGACCATTGAAAATATATTTCATAAAAAAAAAGTGACAACTTTAGGGTTATAAAACGAAAAAAAAAATCTAGGACGCTGAACCTATGGTTATCCGTCACCGTAGGTGAGAATCCCCTTCGGTGCCCTACAGTCGTGGCATTTTGTGTACGGTGAGGAGTAACTGTATTATCTCAGTTTTGATCAAACCTAACAGGATCAACCCGTCGTAAGGGTCTCTATTTCGGTTTCTTCCAACAGCAATATGATGATTTTGGTGGTAAGACACCATAAGGGTCTCTATCTCGGGTTATCTAACTGTAGATGTTCCTTATACGGTGGTATCTCACCGTGGTATCCCCCGTACATTTACTTCCCACTATACTATCTCTTACAATGGTATGCTTTTCTATAATTCTACTTATATAATGTTGATTATTTCCATGAATGATTTTTATTTATTGTTTGCTCATATAATGGAAATTAGTTTCCATGACGCTGTGAGTTAGGTTTAATTATTGTGTTTTGACATGTATTATTGATTTGATGTTAATTTGTTAGTATAAATTGAATAATTTGTTAGTATATATTGTGGAGCTATTAGTTAGGTTCGAGAACTTTTTATCATATATAATCTTGATTTTCTTTATTTTCTTATTATTATAACTACTTTTAATTTTTGTAATAATTGTATGTGTAGTGTGTGTTTTTTTTGCTTTATGCATTAGTGTGTATATATATATATATATATATATATATAAGTTGAGTTTTTGTGGTTATACCTGACTCTTTTGTTATTCAAATTATAGGACATATAAATGGGAGAAATCCTCCTACCGCATCAGAGAGAAAGAGGAGGTTCGAGGATGCAAGAAGAGGTGAACAACCCTCATTGTCTAGAGGAAGTGATAATGGAGATAGCAAAGGGTACTATCCTACGCAGCAGTCATTAGATAACATTATTGAGAAGTTGGTTGGTGAAGTATAAGGGGTTAGGTAAGGGGATGAGATAGACAATGCAAAGGATATTCCTGAGGAAGATGAGGTTGAGAGTGAAAAGGGAAAGGACGGTAGTTCGCACGAGGCTGCCGAGGGATGATAAGACACAGTCAGTGAAGGATACAAAGGAGATGAGGCAGGACAAAAATGAGGAGAGCAAGTAGGGGAGCAAGTAGGGGAATAAGTAGAAGAGAAAGTATGAGAGAGGGGGAATGAGCAAAGAGATGATACAGACGATGAGTCTTCCTCTTCAGAAGATTAAATACAACCGTAAACATCTGCTAAATCACCCGAGAAGAATTAGCAAAAAAAAAATAAGTCGCTCATATTTACAACCATTCGAGGGGTGCACACCAAATAACTCCGACTTGCACAAATATTTTCATAACCATATCGTTTATTCGATATGGAATCGCAAGGAGAAGAGGGGCATGATGAAGTGTGTGTACCACTTTAGAATATTTGTCGAGCGGGATATAGAGAAGGAAGGTGAGTGGATGATTGAGTTTTTTAAAAACTTGGGTTTGTGGGTATTAATTAAACAGTCGTACGAGTACATTGACTATGTATCGGTGTTGGGATTCATCGAATGGTGGAAATCGGAGACAAATTCATTCCATATATCGTTCGGTGAGATGACCATCACCCTGAACGATATGTACCATATCCTTAACATCCTAGTGGAGCGTAAACAGGTGTATGGGACGGTGTTTAGTAAAGCTAAGGAGAAGGCTACATAAATTAAATGGCTTACTAAATACATTGGTTGTACCAAGGATGAAGAATTGAAATAATGCAAGTCATTATATGCGGTCGTTTTGATTGGTTAATGAATCTTTGCAAGGGGAAGTTGAAGAAGTTGGGGGAGAATGTTACAAAAACGGGCATTGATCAAACTTCAAGGGGGTATTTCTTGTTTATGATTGGGTGCTTATTATTCCCTGACAAATCAGGGAACCGATCTCGATTTACTACTTACAAACGTTGTGAAAAATTGGGAAGTGCAACAAATACACATGGGGGTGGGCATATTGGCTCATATGTATTGGAAGTTTTGGATTATGTCTCGGGTAGACGTGCGACGGGTGGCTGGATATCTCCCTCTTTTAGTTGTAAATATTTTAAAGTTTTCATATGGTAGTTATTATATTTTGGATATATATAAATTTACCAATTAATTTATTAATTTGATGCAAACGTGGATATACGACCACTTTAATATTGTAAGGGTGTAAGGAATTTAAAGTTTCATCCGTTCGAGCCGTGTCTAAGAAAATGGAGGGAAAAAATGATGTCAGGTGATGCCTTTGCACAAATGTTGACGCTAAAGGAAACCCCGTACAATCTAAAATCTTCTGGCATGAATATTATTTGTTTTAAACGCAATTATCTTGCTTTTTTATATCTGTTAACATTTGGAATAGCGTGTAGGTTGTCTGGGATCCCTACGCTGAAAATCCTGAGACCTACCTATTCCAGGAGGTCTCATGGTATAACAACATCCTAATTTTCTATGATGTTAATGAACCGTATTATCCAAAGAGGGTCCTACACCAAGTTATTATGTACAAACAATCCCTAGACTCCTAATGCGCCCATTATCGAAGGAGAATGGAAAGACCCATGCCCACTACAAAGTTAAGTTTGATAGTGGAGCAACGCTAGACAGTCAAATTCGGTAACGAACACGCCCTAGGAATGTGTGGATCGGTATATGTCCTGGTACCTAGAAGGATCCCATCCATACGTTCAAAATCCCGATCACCATATTCAGAAGTCTAAATTAAAGAACTCCGATAAAATGACAAGTTTCAAATATTCATAAATGTATTTCTCACTTTCATATATTTTTCTAACATAGTGGATGGTTATACATATATAGGTTCATGGGATTGACGTAGCCATCAGTTTGCTCCAGAAGATTATTGACACCGACTCGAACCAAGATATTTCGTACATCCTTGATTCCGCACATGTAGCACTTGATGCCCTACTTGGGGCTACGGGAATACAATATCATAAAGAAAAGAGAAAGTCACCCACCCTCATGAAACTAGGACAAAGAAATGTAATGATCTAGCCCTTCAAAAAGGCCCCATAACAAAAAGCACCCCCACATCCCAAAAATATGCACTCAAGGAGAAACTAAGAAATTTATTCTTGGTAATAAAAGTATTTAAAACAATATATTCTCTAGATTGGCCCGTGGTTGAAAAAATTTGGTATGTAATATTGTTATTTGTGATGTACGATGGTGTATTTAAGATTTCGTATGCACACTTTATTGATTTTGTATGCATAATTTTGTATGTAATCTTGTTTGTGATTTGGTGTGCACAATTTATTGATGGGGTATGCACAATTTTGTATGTTATCTTGTTTGTGATTTGGTATATATTTAATCCCCTATAATGTCTAAAATACATGGTCAAGTCCAACCTTAGTTATAAAATATACGACCAAGACTAATCGTATAATTGATCTCTATGGTTGTACTTGACTGTGGTGAAATTTGTCATTTTTAGTCAAAAGTCATTGACCGTGGTTTATATTAAGATTTTTAGTCAAAATCACGGCCTAATTTTTTCGTTGTGCTATAACCATGTAGATATGAACAATGGTTATGTCTAACCGTGTTTTGAGTGATACGGTCTTAAGGGACCATGGTTAATGTTATGAACTTTACCCAAAAATCACAGCCTAATTTCCCCGGTGTGAGATAACAGTGTGGATATGAGACACGGTCACATCTAACCGTTCTTTGAGTGATACGAGCTTAAGTGACCCTGGTGAAAGTTATGATTTTTAGTCAAAATCACTTCCTAATTTTCCCGGTGTGCTACAAACGTGTAGATGTGAACCACAGTCACGTTTATTCGTGCTTTAAGTGCTGCAGTCTTAAATGACCATGGTGAAAGTTAGGATTTTTAGTCAAAGTCAATGCCTGATTTCCCCGGTGTGCTACAACCGTGTAGATGTGAACTACGGTCACGTGTAACTGTGCTTTGATTGATATGGTCTTAAGTGACCGTGATGAAACTTAGGATATTTTAGTCAAAATCACTACCTAATTTCCCCGATATACTACAAACGTATAGATATAAGCCATAGTCATGTCTAACCGTGTTTTTAGTGATACAGCCTTAAGTGATCGTGGTTCATGTTATAATTCTCACTCATAATCACTGCCTAAAGTTCTTGATGAGAGACAATGGTATGCATATTTCTATGGTAGTATGACACCGTGACCCGTTATACATGATGTGGTGTTACCGTTGTTATCTATGGTATGGTGTGGTGTCACCGTATTGTCATATTAGACGGATAAAAGTGACCATGTGTTTTGTTGTCCTGGTAAGTTCCTTAGATCATGTTGGGACAGTTGATAATTTTATTTAATTGCTAAAATTTGTCATGTTGATAATTTTATTTAATACATAGGTAATATCATATTTAATATTTGATATTTAATGTATAATTATATCATGTAAATATTTGATAGTCTTATTAATGCTATAATTTTTTTATATTGTACAGGTGATACTATAAACAAGTTACATACTTCAGCATAAAAATATAGTATAAATGCTATAACCAAGATTCATATTTCCACAAACAGTTACAAAAAGTTATAATCAAGGGGTAGTCAGGTGCTCATCTTCATTCAATGAAATAATTACCATAACCAAATTACATATTACCACAAAAAGTTATAAAAAGTTACAAAAAATTTCAATCGATGATATCATCAAATTACATAATTCCATAAAATGTTACAAAAAAACAAAAAAAGTTAAATTCAAGGCACAGTCAAGTCCTCATTTTCCTCCGACGAAATCAATCATGGTTCCTCTTTTATCGCAGTGTCTTTCTGACATATATTTAGAAAAGTCTGTAAGCGAGCCTTGAATATATTAGCCCACTCAAGGGCGTCTTAAGTGACCCTTAATCTCTAGTGAGAGCCAAATGGTGATAAGGGACAAAAGCGGGGGCATTTCAAATTCACACAATGAGTATTTGAGATGTTGAGAATCAAGACTATGCGACTCTCTTTAACCGGAGATTTTTATCCAACGTCAAGTGGCACAAAATTTAAGCACTGAAGTTTGGATATCATTACTACCATAAGCTTAAGTGCATTAGCTGCAAGATAGCCAAACTCGGGCATGATAAACCAATGTTCTATAGTGCATGAGTGGCTAAAGTAGTTCAATATCCTCTCATAGTCCTCAATATCATATGAATTCATAATACTAGCCCAGAAAGTCTTATCCTTACGTAGCTCGGACAACACTACACTAGGGATAGAATGCGAATGTCGAAGTGTATTCCCAACATCCTCTCCTTTTGAAATGGCCGTACGACCATAATTCCCATTAAATTTGACATTGTATATCTCTTCCACAAATGATTGGTAGAAGTCAGGAACGTGCTTAATATAAATCTTATTTTCCCTATACCACGTTTCTAATTTAACACCTGTTAATGGGGTCCAATTCGCAAATGTTCTTTTCAGATCGGCTTTGGAAGGTACATCCGCCTCCTAAGAACATGGGATTCTTTTGGTAGATATATCAATAGACTTCTTCCCCTTAGATAGCCTACCCTTTTGATGACTTTTCACAGGTTTAACCAATGACGTGCAAGAGGGTTCAACAATTTGCTTAGCATTATCTTTCGAATCGCTTCATCCACCTTAGTCCACTGTTTCTTAAACAATATCATCTCTAGCGTATATTCAAGATCACGGTACTAAGATTTATCCGAGACAATCGCAAGTTTCTTCCAAGGATCATCTAACGTCCATTGAGGAATTGCTTGGACTGGCTTCTCCCATTATGCCAACTCATGAACACACGATAGTCCATAGATTGTACGGAGTTTGTGTGAGCATCATAACTCTGTATATTAGATGTTGGCACCGAATTCTCTCAACATCGATCTCATGTAATTTATCTCCAGAATAATTAAGTCTATGGCATAGTGCGATGCCTTACCGCCGCGGATCTCACACAACAATGAGTCATTGTGATCGTGATTGGTTATTTAGAGTGGTTTTTGAAACTTCATCTATATTTGAGTCACTTGGCCAAGCAATGCACTCATTCCATTCCACATGATAGCAAAAGAATTGGTGTTATTTATTAGGTTTTTTTTAAACTGGATATAGTCCCCCTCTACTCTGTTAGTTATGTGTTTGCCACAGTGAGGTGCCTGATTAGTCCAATAATCTGCGAATTGATACCGCAGAGGCATCCAATTCTTATGTATGTAACCAATCATGTTGGGGAAGTTATGAAAATGTTGACGAAGAGCTGTCCATGAATTCTCAAAATCATTCTCCTTCTCGGACTCCACACCCTAATCTAACCCTGAATAAACAACTTATTATTTTGGACTTTGATGTTGTGTTTCAATCATGCACCTTTTATATATTTTTGAACATGGAATAAACATAATAAAATGGTGGCAAGTGGAAACACCTTTTGCATGCATTTAGGCAAGAATGTTGTTTGCCAAATACAACAACTCATGGCAAAGCTTCTGGTTTATATAGAGACCACAATGTTGCAATTCCCAAACTAAATTCTCCTCCTTCTCATTCCTCAAAAAAGAAAAGGCAATTCAAAATGATTGCACGATCGACATGAATCCAATCATCACGAATAATGGCATATTATGCTGATTGGTCTTATGGGTGTAATCGATCACCAATATTCATGGTAAGTACTTCAGCAATAAATAAGATGTAGGATGCACGAAAAAGATATCATCTATAACATCTGTCTTCTTAGTTCTGCTATGCCAGTGAACATAGATCTTCTTCATTAGCAAATGCATCAATTGTTGCATCGTTGTGCGCCCTTACATCTCAATATTTTTATTTTGTGATTTGCGTTATAAATTGTTCTAATGGATGAACAGTTATATTACGACTGTTGTTTTAACGTGTGAAGCACTTCCTTTGGCCCCACCCCATTTCTAAATATATTGCTTATAATGTTCCACTCTTCTTATAAAAGTCGTGCGGCATAAGGTTGTCGAACGAGTGTTTTACATACCTCGTGATTGTGTAGCCCATAAATAACTTCCACCCCCTAACGATCATCCTCTAGTGGAACTCCTTTCAATCGAAAGGAACAATCACACTTTTTCATACCAGAACATCGCTTCATCTTCTAGTCCACCCCCTCATCTTTTCTATTTCTGTGAAGCTCACTGCGCTCACAACCCATTACGACCCTTCCTTTTTCTGACTAAACTGGCCTTGTCAGATTTTAAAATGGTGACAACAGTATAAAGTTTGCGACCAATTTGTTGACGCCCATTAATCATCTTGTCATGGTCATTGAAATTCTGCACAAGTCTAACATTGTTAATAGAAATGAATCATATATGGAAATTACAATTATATACAAACAAGTATAACATGTTCTTGTCTCATATAAAGAAACTAAAACATGTTTATGTCACATACATAAGAAAATAAATATGCCTCGTCAGTAGTGAATTGGACTGTATGGTCTTGCGTAATTGCATTAACATCCAATCCTTTATCTAGTCCTGCATCCTATCAAAGTATACAATCAAATGTTAATGCCGTCCAATTATGTCATATATTAAAAACCCGAATCAATGAAAATTATTTTTTAGCGTAGACATTGTCAAATCTAGGAATAAATTGCTCAAACATTTGCTTGAGGTTGAGGCCGTTGGTTACTCAATCGTGCATTGTTCACGCCTATACGATTCTTGGGTGAAGCATGTCTAGTAGAAACACTTGGTATGATAACGTTGTCTATATCTTGCCAAAATTAATCATCGAGGACCGAGTTTTCTATCTGTAATACAATAAGAATTGATAATATAATAAGAAATACAATATAAATTGATAATACAATAAGAATTAAGACGCTGCTAGAACAAACTGTAAGTGATAAAGTCACGGTTAAACATTATCGTAAGTGTGAAAACACGACGATTGAAAACTGTAAGAAGTGCGTCCATGGATAAAAGTAACCGTTACCATCCAACTGTGACTGCCCCACACACGGTATGATAAAACCGTATACACTTATATTGCGTTTTTATTAAATTATGACTTAATTTTCATTTGTCAAGTATCCTACAGCTAGTTAGCATCGAATGCACTCATCACTTACAATTACGGGAGGCCGTAAGTAAAATATGTCCATTTTTTAATTAATCATTACTTCGTGTTTCAAATAGTTTTAGACATTATAGACTTTATAAAGGGGTTTTAATACCTAAAAATCAACAAGGGAGCACTAGATGTTCAACTTTTGGGAAGCTTCAACATTTACTTTCTTTTCTTCAGCCATTGCAATGTAGCCATTTTAAACAGTATTTCCTATATAAAAACGACACCGCAACAACACAAATGAACAATAAAAATAGAGCTTTGGGTACAAATAAACAAGGTGATAAATTGGTAGGTTAAATTTAATGAGCATTTCTTTTGATGGGATAGTTTCAAATGTGAGGATATGTGGTGTTTTAGAGTGTGTGGTTGTTTGTGGTAATTTATTAGTGTGTGATTTTTAGATTATTTAGGGATATTTTAGAAATTTTGATTAACAAAAAAGGTACAAATTTTTTGGGTGTTGTCATTAAAGTGTGGTATACACGTATAATCCCAAAAGAGAATGAGCTATGAATGGTCAAAGGAATCAGCAAGTGTGCTCGACTTTACTTTAGAGGGAGGTTGTCTCAGTGTCAATCTGTTCGGCCGACATGTTTAAATAAGATTGGACACGTCTATATTCTTGTGAGCACATACATGTTAGACATCCCTTATTCACCACATGGGACTATCACAGCATATATGTTACCTCGTAGTTATCCGGGCACTTATCATTGAGGTCGATCCGTAATTCAAGGTGCATACATTTATTATGATAAACTTATATTTAGGTGTAACTGCCCGACTTATAATGGCAATCCACCTGTCCTCTTGTAAATATTCGCAAATCATATATAAATAGAGCATGAGCCTACGAAACAAGGGGACTCCACTGATAACTTCTCAAGTTATGAGTTGTGTTAGGAACCCTAGTCGAACCACGTAAAATCATTATGTCTTCTCTGTCTCTCATCCCCATTCTATACATTTATCATTTATCTCAGAGTATCCCCTTATTATTTGTTGCCTCCACTTTTGGAAGTTAACAAATTGGTGTTGTTTGTGGGAACATCATAACAAACCACCACAGTTCCTACCCAACCCTATTTATACCCAACTACTTACCAATGATAATCAAGAATGGAGGAAAACCCTGAAAGCAATTGTATGGTAGAAGTGCAGACACCGCCCACCCTTGTTAGGGCAAGAGACCTACACAGCATCCTAATGAGCCTTGCTAAAGGGAAGGAATCGATGCAGGAAAGTGTCAGATAGTTAACACACACACACACACTCCAAATAAGGCCGTATCAACCCAAATTGATTAACGTGACTCCGTGACCCGAAGCATCAAGAAGCAACGAAAGACGTATTCCTCCCACACCTCAAAAACAGAAGCAATGGAGAATCCTCGACGGTTATACTTGGGATCCTATGGAAACACTTGTTCCTCCTGATGGGACGGGTCGCAACGGGACTGAACATATCGCCCGGGAGCGACGACCTCTATTTAGTCATCCCACTTCTTTAATGACCAATCATATTTAGAAGAGCGTCCCAGCGTACTTGAAAGGCTGAGTGGGGGATCACCATATGATCGATTAGGTCCACGTTGAAACCTCTAGCAAGCACTGGGTAGCATCACACGATTATTATTGAAGATGCGTGTTGGGCAGGTCCGTTACAAGGGCCTCCCACCGCTCTGCTCGAGCGTCGGCCGAAGCTAAGCAGACTTTCCAGGAAAAAAGATTGATTAAAATTCGAGGAAGAGAAGAAAAGTCGATTGACAATGGTATTCAAGGCACTAATAAGCCATGGAAAGGCTCCATCCAATGCTTGGAAGATCGTCTGGGAGAAATGGCCAAATCAAGGAACACCCTTCAACGGGATTTCACAAAAGGATCCCCCTTTGTCTCCTCCGTCGGGGTGTGCCCCACTACGATGAAATTCAAGCTGTCAATTATCACCCCAAAATATGATGGGAAGATAGATCCCATCTTTCATATCGAACATTACCAAGCCGCTGTCGACATTTTTTCCATCCCAGATGAAATGAGGTGCCGAGCCTTCTTTAGCACCATAATTGGCTCGGCCCAAATCTAGTACAACAGTCTACCTAGGGGGGAGATAAAGAAAAATTCAACTGCTATCTAAGCTATTTGTCAGTAATTTTTACTTTTGCGCTAATACAGGGAAGGAAGTTACCCATATACTCGGTGTTCACCAAGGGAAGATGAGAGCACCCATGATTATATTACGTGGTTCAATACCGAAAAGCTAGAGTTGGTAGATTATAATGAGCCAACTTCCATCACGATTATGATGAGTGGATCACGATCGAGAAAGTTATTATGGGCATTAGCCAAGGATCCACCCAAAACTATGACTGAATTACTAGCCAAAGCAGGAAAACTAATGAACGAGGAATAGGCGATGGCAACTAAAAAATTCGACGGCTCAAAGACATCGACCAGTAAGAACAACAGCAAGCAGAAGAAAGGGGATAAAATGGGAACAAGACAAGAAAGTATGATGAGTACACGCCCCTCATGATTGGCATCAACCACATCCTTGAGGAAATCTGGGAAAGCAAAGACATCCGATGGTCGAGAAAATTGAAATTTCTAGCAAATAAGGGGGACAAAAGCAAGTATTGTGAATTCCATAAGGACCATGGTCACAATACAGACCATTGCATAGCTCTAAAGAATGAGATCTAAGGCTTAATCAGGAGGGGCAAGATGTCCAAGTATGTGGATGGCAACAGTCGATCAAATCCTGAAGAAGGCAAAAGCAGGAGACAGTCAGAATTTCCCTATCGAAGGACAGGCGATAAGAAAAGGGCAAGGGACGACGACTCGAATGACGATTTGGATCTTACTAAAAAACCCAAAGAGCCTATACGCGATATTGACATAATATCCTTCAACTGTCATTTCATCACCGGAGGTAGAGCCAGTGGCGGAGAAGACCCTGTAGAAAGGAATGCCTATCTCAATGAGGCCCAATCTTGTGAACAAACATAGATAAACTTGATGACGGGTTTAGAAGAACAACCATGCAAGGTGAATAAGGATAAGTTAATCATTGACTTCTTAAAAGATAACCAGTCAGGGGTATTATACCCCCATAATGATCCTCTAGTAATCACAATGGTCATCAAAGAAGGGCGGGTGGACAGAATCTCGGTGGACAACGGAAGCTCCGTAGACATGATGTTCTACAGTTGTTACAAAAAACTAAAGCTCGAGGATATAGAACCCACACTTTATCATCAACCTCGGATCGGATTTTCAAGATAAATGGTGTACCCCCGGGAACGGTAGAGATGGAAGTTATGGTCGGCACCTGGACGATGAATCGATCATATAAATATGATTATTAATCCTTGATAAGAATGTACTTTCAGGCTATAATGTGATATTTGGGAAGATCGGCCTGAAAAATTTTGAATCCATCCCATCTACCATACACTAATGTTTGAAGTTTTCATCTTATTTCGGAGTAGGCATTGTCAAAGGTAACCAAAAGGTGGCGCATGAATGCTATTTCATTTTTGCAAACTATGAAGAACCGAAGAAGTTGATCACAACCTATCATATTGAAACCATCGATCCCCGAGATGAAGTAAAAATGATCAATGGGTAGCCCGCTAAAAAAATTAAGATGGTCCCACTTGACGCTAGACAACCAGAGCGAATAGTACAAATCGGATCATCTTTAGATTATCTTTTAAGGAAAGAACATATAAGATTTCTATAACAGTGTAAAAATGTGTTCGCATGGTGCCAAGAGGACATGTCGGGAATAGATCTAGACTTCATGTGCCATGAATTAAATTTATGGAGGGGGGTAAACTTGTCAAGCAAAAATAGAGGGTTTTTTATGCAGACAAGAACCTCGTTATTTAGGAAGAAGTTCTCAGACTACAAAAGGCTAAATTCATTAACAAAGTCATGTACCCAGAGTGGTCGGCCAATGTGGTTATGGTGCCAAGAAAAATGACAAATGAAGGATGTGCGTCAACTTTACCGAGCTGAACAAAAATTGCTCGAAAGATTATTTCCCGCTACCATGGATCAACCAGTTGGTCGACGCCACAACAAGCCACGAGCTCCTCAGTTTTATGGACGCATACTACGATTACAACTAGATCAGGATGAAGCCATCTGACAGAAACATCCTTTATAACTCACCGAGGTACTTACTCTTATAATGTTATGTCGTTTAGTCTTAAAAATATAGGAGCCACCTACTAGAGGCTGGTGAACAAAGTTTTCGAGGACCAGATCAGGGTTAACATGGAGGTTTATGCAGACAATATGCTCACCAAGAGCAAAGTGGCCGCCGACCATATTAAAGACCTCAGCCTAACCTTCGATAAATTAAAGAAGTATCAGATGAAGCTTATTCTCACCAAGTGTGTGTTCGAGGTGAAGGAATGAATGTTCCTGGGTTTTATCATAAATCAACAGGGCATCGAAGCTAATCCCAATAAGATTTAGTTTCTGCTTAACATGAAGTCTCCGACGACGAAGAAGGAAGTGCGGAAACTAACTGGATGAGTAGTTGCGCTAAACAGGTTCATTTTTAGAGCCACTGATAAGTTCTTTCCCTTCTTCAAGGCATTACAAAATTCATTCGAATGGAATGAGTAATGCAAAAATGAGTTCATAGAACTGGAGTGTTACATGTGTTCCCCACCTATCTTATCATGACTAGTTGTTAGCAAAAAACTCAACTTGTATCTCGAAGTTCCCGAATCATCCGTTAGTTCAATACTGGTAAGGCGGGAGGAAGGGGTCTAGAAACTGATTTATTATACCAGTAAAGCCTATCAGGGGGATGAGGTCCAATATCAGGGAATGGAAAAATTAACATTAGCACTGAGAGAAGCTTCGTGATGGATGAAACCATATTTTCAAGACCACACTATCATGATTTATACGGACCCACCTCTCCGATAAATCTTACATAAACTAGAAAAGTCTGGTAGACTTATGGCTTGGGTTGTGGAACTTAGTGCGTACGATATACAGTACAAAATAAGTACCACTATAAAAGGATAGGTATTAGTGAACTTCATTATAGAGTTCACTTACGATGAGAAACCATCCGAGCAGACACCTTCGGGAGAGAGTTCAGTCCCCAGCAGTGAACTTCCACACCCAGAGGAGACAATGAGCCTAGGAAACACCGAGCAGACTCCTTAGGGATAGAACTCTCCCAAAGAAGATAAGGAATGGAGTGAGGAGTACCATTTCCAACCTTTTAAGTTCGGAAAAATGGAAGAAGAATATTTCGACCATGATTGTGAAATTTGGAAATTATATGTCGATGGATTATCCTATTCGACGAGAAGTGGCGTTATATTATAATCGCCATGCCTGGAGATGTAGATATGGAAGATACCCTACATTTACAATTTGAAACATCTAATAACGAGGCAGAATATGAGGCCCTTATCGCTTGGCTCGGCCTAGCCTCATCCATGGGCACCGTACACATTTTAGTACATAGCGATTCCCAACTAGTTGTTAACCAGGTATTGGGGGTTTACAAAGATAAGGAGGAGTCTATAGCGAAGTACTTGGCCATAGTTGGCAAAACTTAGAAGGATTAACGGAGGACAAAATAATAAGAATCCCCAGATAGGAGAACGTCCGAGTAGACGGCTAGGCTGGCTCGGCAACGAGAACATCTTTAAAAAGAACCATACCAATTGAAGTGCTTGTGTGGAGGATCATTGAGGAAGATCCACAAAAATTAATGAAGGTAAATATGGGATCTTCCTAGATGGACCCCATACGAGCATATATCGAGGATGGTAA
Organism: Sambucus nigra; assembly: GCA_949130495.1. NCBI lineage: Eukaryota > Viridiplantae > Streptophyta > Magnoliopsida > Dipsacales > Adoxaceae > Sambucus > Sambucus nigra. The sequence continues at coordinate 134,305,768 of OX422222.1, read as the reverse complement.
GATCCCTGCAGACTCTCATGAAGCCAAAATATTACGTTAATATGTCATGGAAGTAGGAATACTATACAGGTGAGGATATATTGTCTCACTGCTGAAGTCTGTTCACCCAAAAGAAGTCAACAAGATCATTAAGGAGGAACACGAGAGATGTTGTGGAGCCTATTCTGCTGGAAGATCATTGGTAAAGTGAATAGTACACAAGGATATTACTGGCCGACCAAAAAGGTTGATTACGCAGATTATGCAAGGAAATGTGATAAGTGCCAGAGGTTTGAAAAGATCCTCCATTCCCCAGGGGCTCTATTAAGTTCAATTGTATAGCATTGGCCGTTTTTTATATAGGGAATAGAACTGGTCGGCTCGCTAGCGAGGATAAAAGGATGGTAAATACCTCGTAGTAGCAATGGACTACTTTAAACAGTGGGTGGAAGATGAACCCTTAGTGGAGATGCCTTGCTATTTGGTATTCCAATTCATTTGGAAAATGATCATATGTTGATACGGTATGCCCTTCTCATTCATCACTGATCATGACACACAGTTTGACAACTAAGATTTCAAAGACTACTGCACTAGGTTTAAGATTCGAAAACTACACTTCGCACTAGGGTACCCATAATTCAATTGCAAAACTGAGGTCACCAATAGGGCGATCTTAGACGGGATCAAAAATAGACTCAATGACACAAAGGGGAACTGGATCAATGAACTCCATAGTATGATCTGGACATATCGAACCACTCCACAAATAGCTACTGAAAAAATATTGTATAAGCTCGCCTTCGGTACAAAAGCAATCGTCCCTACGGAGATAGGACTCCCTATCCATAGAGTCATCAATCTCAACTTTCTAATAAGTGATTTAGCGAGAAGGATGGACTTGGATCTAGTCTAGGAAGTCAAAAAAATGCAGCATTACGCGTAGCCGCCTACCAGCAAAGGGTTGCTCGCTATTATAATCGTAGGGTCAATACGAGCAGCTTGAAGGAAGGGGATTATGTCCTCAAGAAAGTAATACAAAGACCAATAATCTCGAGCCGAACTGGTATGGGGCGTATCGGGTGACTAGCGTGGTGAGGCGTGGAACTTATCGTATTGAGACTTTAGAGGGGGAGCAGTTCAAGAATCCCTGGAATTCGGAGCATCTGAGGAAATATTATCAGTAGTTTAATTAGTTATTTCATTTTATGCATCCCACATTACTGCAATGAATAAAATAATGTTGCAAACCTTAGAGGATATGCTTAGGGCATGTGTACTTGAGTTGAAGGGGAATTGGGACGATCATTTACCATTAGTGGAATTTGCATATAATAATAGCTATCAAGCAAGTATTCAAATGGCTCCGTATGAGGCACTCTATGGTAGAAGGTGTCGTTCTCCTGCACGTTGGGTAGAAGTTGGAGAAAGAAAATTATTGGGACCAGAATTGATTCAGGTCACAACAGAGAAAGTGAAATTGATACAATACCGACTTCAAATCGCTCAAAGCCGTCAAAAAAGTTATGCTAACAATCGGCACCGACCATTAGAATTCCAAAGAGGAGACTATGTTTTCTTACGAGTATCACCGACAAAGGGGGTAATCCAATTTGGGAAGAAAGGAAAGTTGAGTCCAAGATACATAGTACCTTTTGAAATCCTTGAAGGGATAGGTGTTGTTGCGTATCGAATAGCCTTACCCCCTGAACTCTCTAGTGTGCATAATGTGTTTCATGTTTCAATGATGAAGAAATACATCCCTGATCCAGCACATATCTTAAGTCACGAGCCTCTTCAAGTTAGAGAAGATTTGTCATACATTGAGCATCAAGTGGAAATCTTGGACCATAAAGATCAAATATTACGAACCAAGGTTATTCCACTAGTCAAAGTATTATGGCAGAATCATTCTATTGAAGAAGCAACATGGGAGCGGGAAGATGAAATAAAAGAGCGATATCCACACCTTTTTGGAAATTAATGTAAGTAAAGTTTGGGGACCAAACTTTTTATAAGGAGGGTAGGATGTAATGACCCCATTTTCTTATGCCAATATATAATTGTCTTCTTTCAATTTCGTCATACTTACTATCTAATAATGATATATTATTACATATATGATATTCCGAGTTCTTAATATGACAGATCCCGTTTTTAAATTTGAAGAATCAACGGTAAAATGGGTCAGATTGGGATTTTATGGCACATCCTAAACTAAGTGATAAGTTTTGGGGTAGAAAATATAATTTTATGAAACTTTAGGGACTTGGTTTTAATAAAGAAAGTTTTAGGGACCAAAATGAAAAATAAAAAGGGGCCTTTTCGTAAATAAAATATTTTCAGGGACCTATAAGAAATATTGAAAATATATGGTGTGAAATTACCAAAATGCCCTTCAGGTCCGAAATGACCCTTATACCCTTAATACCTATCCACCTCATGCTCGACACCTCGTGCTTGGTTTTGACACCTCCATCGTACACGTGTCTTCGTTAGAGGAGAAGCCAAAACACGTGTCGTCGTTAGAGGAGAAGCTAAAACACGTGTCGCAGTCCGGTGAAATAAGACTGCAAGACGCCTCCGTTACGCGACACGTCAACACTGACTCCCATTGTAAAAGCTTGGTCAGCATGGACATGTGTCAACCCCGGAATATCTTTGGAAAACTATAAATAGGGCCTTTGGGGGATCATTTGAAACTCACACCAATTCCTTGAGAATTATAGAAAGAAATAGTGAGAGAATGTGTGAGAAAGTTTAAGAAGAATTTCTTAGGGATATTCATCTTAAGGTAATCTTAATGTTATAATGCATCTTTATAGTTTTAATTTATTATTTTATAGCTTTACTTAGTAGTTATGTTGGTAAAATACAATAAAGAATTCACTAATCAAAACATAAAATTTAGAACAAATCCAAGTTGATTTTATAAACTTGTTTGAAATTATATGCTTTTAAATATGATTCTTTTTAAAGAAATTGCTCGTTATTATGGAATCCGATTTAAGTAATTCCAAAGTCAGGCCCGGTGAAGTTATGTCTAGATGAGATGGTATTTAAGTGGTGCCCCTGTGACCCTCCATCTCTACTGGGAACCGACTGATGAGGAAAGACTATGAATTGAATTCTTCAATTACGATCAATGAGTTTTAAAAGTTAACAAATAGGGATTCAGTAATCCTTTAAAATAAGAGGTTAGTATAGTATAAACTGGACCTTAGAATCTGTATTTAAATCTTTATCAGATTAACGTGTGATTGAAAACCAATACCAGTAAATTTGACCTCCATTTTGGGTGAGTACTCTGACATCCCTTGTGTATTTTGATTATGTGATATTATGCAAACTATATATATTTTGTGAACTGCTTTTATTCTCAAAATTCATGTGATACCGATGACTGATTCAATTGTGATATGTTTATATTTGTCCATATAAACATACCGATTAAAATGATTATTGAAAAGGATATTGAATATTGAAATTATGATTCGGCCTAAGGGACCTCTTTACTGACTAACCTTCCCAGCTGGGTTATCGTTAGTGTGCCTTAAATAAGGCATTGTGACGAAATAGTTCGATTGACCCTCAACTACCGGGGTATAATACGGTAGAAGAATACGGTATTAGAGTGTACTTGGCCATCAAAATGATATGATTGAAAGAAAAAGATATCATATTTGATTTGTTGAATTCGTCTTATTCTGAGCTATCCAATTGTGATATATATACTTTCATTTCAAAATATATATCTATTTACTGCAAGTTCCTCTCCATATATGTATATGCCTTCTCTTTTGACTTGAATAGGTATCTATTTTCTGAAAACCCTGGAATGTCTGGAGATTGAACCTCATTCGGCTTTTAGCTGATGTTGCATAAATAAAAAATTTTCAGGAAACGTTTAGGCTCACAGATGGAACAAAAATGGACTATATTGAATATTTAGCTTTTAGTGCTCTTTTTGAAAATTGTTTATTTAGAGCATGTCTGGCTCTTGTAATAAGGTTTAAAATTTCTCTTAAGTTGTAACTCGTTGTTAATTTTAATATATATGAAGTTTCTTTTAGAAAGCTCTGATGATGTAATTCCTTTACTTTCAGTATTTTACGATTCATAACCATGTGATAATACATCCGTTGCATTTATTTAAGGAAATAATTAAATCGAAATATTTATTGCCTTGGTGGCATGTCAAGACACTCGTTCCCTAATACTATTTTGGGTCGGGGTCGTGACAGTTAGACTTACATAAAACTTGTCTTCACAGGTTTACCAAAACCTTGTACGATCTTACTAGGTCAAGATAAATATGATTGGTTGCCAAAAATCATACATATGCAAACTTATAAAGATCATCTCCAATAATCAACAGGATATAGACAAGCAAATTAACAAATCCATATTTAAAGAAGCATGAATGCAGTCAGATTGATGCCATGTGCGGGGTATCCAAAATTACAGAATTATTCTTAACAAAGATAAGGAAAATAAAAAAAAATGAATTCCATCAAGCTTGGGCATTGGTTGGTAGATCACCACCTTCTTCACCGGCCAAATTGGTGGACTCCTCATCATCATTTTGCCACTTGTTAACAATCTAAGTAATTCCGGGATAATGGGTGGCCAACCTTTTCTTGAGCTCTTAATATCCGTCCAAAAATTAGACCAAGCATTCTGTGTTAAACTCAACAGAAGACTTGAAAACTTCAACAATAGCAGTACCAGCAGAGGATAAGGGGTCCCGAACAGCTTGAAGTTTAGAAGCAAGGGAAAACTTCTCTTTTTCAAATTTTTCCTTTTTCACAGCAAGGGCATCATTTAAGCTATGAATTTTTTCCTCGTCAGTGTATGATTTCTCCTTGAGGGAAACATTCTCATTGAATTAGGCTCATCTGTAGTAACAATATATTGGTTCCAATGAGCATCAGTCTCATCTGGGTTATAAGTGTTAGAAGACCCTCCAAGATCCTCTTCTTCCTTACCAGAATCCTCTACATGATACCCCTCAGCAGAAAGATGGGGACCCATGCTTTCACTTCCAATATCTTATGCCCTATCAGTGGTAGGTTCCTCAAATAAAGAATCGGGATTTATGAGGTCCGTAGAAACAGTATTCATCAAGTTGCCCTCACCAAAAGAAGGAACAAAGTCAGAAGTTTCTAAAATGGGAGAAGAAATATAAGGAACACTAGTATCAATGGAATAGCCACAACTAGAAGGTTAAGGAGTATAAAGGGGATGAACCGTCTCCTCCTTTGGTCTAATCACTTGAATGGAGAAGTAAACCTCCTTTCTATGATCCCAAGACGCTTTGGCTCTAGACTTCAAATGAATTCATAAACTCTTTGAATGTGAGGGGGAAAATTCATGCATTTTCCTATTTTTGATTCAACTAAACCTAGGCTAACCGGCTCGGGCATGACAGTGATTGAGAATGCTAAGGGAGAGATAGTTCCCCAATGTACCACCACTGGGTGGCGCGTTTGCATTGATTACCGAAAACTCAATGCGAGAACTAGGAAAGGCCATTTTCCCTTACCATTTATTGATCAAATGCTTCAGAGAGTAGCGGGCCACCCTTACTATTGCTTCCTTGATGGTTATTCCGGATATAACCAGATTGAGGTAGATGTACTTGGCCAAGAGAAAACGACCTTCACTTACCCTTTTGGTACGTTTGCCTACAAACGTATGCCATTTGGCTTGTGTAATGCACCCGCGACCTTTCAAAGGTGTATGTTGAGCCTATTTAGCAATATGGTCGAAAGAGGACTCGAAGTGTTCATGGACGATTTCAGCATTTTTGGCACCTCTTTCGATCGTTGTCTAGAAAAACTGGAAAAAGTACTTTCCCGGTGTGTGGAAACGAACTTAGTGCTGAATTGGGAGAAATGCCACTTCATGGTCACCGAAGGGGTGAATAGTTCTTGGCCACATAGTATCATCCAAGAGGATATAAGTTGATAGGGAGAAAATAGATGTCATAGTTGATCTTCCCACACCAAAAATCTCTTAAGGACGTGCGCTCTTTCTTGGGCCACACGGGGTTTTATCGAAGGTTCATTAAGGACTTAAGCGCCATCGCTAGACCCTTAAGCAACCTACTCATGAAGGACACCCCATTAGAGTGGACGGAAGCATGCCAAAGCCCTTTTGAAAAATTGAAAACCATGCTTGTGTCCGCTCCCATCATGCAAGTTCCGAATTGGTATTTACGATTCGAACTTATGTGTGATGCTAGCGATTATGCGATAGGGGCTGTTTTGGGCCAAAGAAAAGATAAGCGGGCTCATGTCATCTACTACGCTATCCGGACCCTTATCGGACCACAACTCAACTACTCTACCACGGAGAAGGAGTTGCTAGTGGTAGTCTTTGCCCTTGATAAATTTTGGTCATACCTCATTGGTTCTCCCATTACTTTCTTCACCGACCACACGGCCTTGAAATACTCTCAAAGAAAGATGCCAAGCCGCCCTCAAAAGGTTGATCCTACTCCTACAAGATTTTAATCTCTCCATTAAAGATAAGAAAGGGGTAGAAAATGTCATTGCCGACCACTTATCACGGCTTTCGTTTGACGTACCTAGTGATCCCATACCCATAGACGAATACTTTTCGAATGAGCAACTTTTTGCTACCTCTTCTTTGCCCTGATTTGTGGACATCGTGAATTACCTTGTCAGGGGAGACGTCCCTCCCGACTGGACATCGCAAGATAAGAAGAGATCTATCACTTGGCCACGCATGTTCTTCTATGACGATCCATTCCTTTTTAAATATTACGCCGACCAAATCTTCTGACGATGTGTAGCGGATGACGAGATCCCAAAAGTCATCCAATTTTGTCATTCGGAAGCTTGTGGAGGACACTTTCTGACAAAAAAGACGGCTGCTAAAATTCTATAATGCGGCCTCTATTGGACCACAATATTCCAGGATGTGAACGCTTCTTGCAAATCTTACAATAGGTGCCAACGGATGGGGGCCATTACCCGACGAGACATGATGCCTCTTACCCCCATACTCATCATTGAGATCTTTGACTGTTGGGGTATTGACTTCATGGGTCCTTTCCCCCCATCCTTTGGTTTCCTATACATCCTTGTCGCGGTAGACTACGTTTCTAAATGTGTGGAAGCTATAGCTACCAAGACAAATGACAACAAAGTGGTGATAAAATTTCTGTAGGAACACATAATTTCCCTCTTCGATGCACCGAAAGCGATAATGGCACGCACATTTGCAATAGGCCATTCGAGAAGCTAATGAGAAACTATGGTGTCGTTCACAAGGTTGGAACGACTTATCACCCGCAAACGAATGAGCAGGCCGAACTAGCGAATCGAGAAATCAAGAACAATCTTAAAAAGACCGTCAATCCTACTTGTAAAGATTGGTCACTTAGATTGAATGATTCGCTATGGGCCTATCGCATTGCATATAAAAATCCACTCGACATGTCCCCTTTCCGCTTTGTGTATGGAAAACCTTGCCATCTCCCTGTGGAGTTAGAACACAAGGCGTATTGGGTAATCAAGGAATTAAACTATGCCTTGGATAAGGCCGGTGAAGCTTGCAAGCTTCATCTAAATGAGTTAGAAGAGATACACAATGATGCGTATGAGAATGCTAAAATTCTCAAAAAAGGATGAAACTCGCTCACGATAGCATCATTCAATGCAAAGAGTTTCTTCCAGGGAAAAAAGTTCTTCTCTATAACTCTCGGCTTCATTTCTTTCCGGGAAAGTTGTGGTCACGATGGTCCAGCCCGTTCGTTGTGAAAAATGTTTTCCCTCATGGAGCTGTTGAATTAGACGATTTGAAAGGGGGAAATACGTTCAAAGTGAATGGACAGCGCCTAAAGCCATATCTAGAGGTGTGTGTGGAAGAATTCGACACCATCTGGTTGACGGACCCCATTTACGGGGTAGAGTGAGCTGTTACAACGAGGTTGTCTCACCCCCAACGCATATGGGGTGAGAGTCATGTGTGTAGTGAGAGTCATATGTGTAGTGAGAGTCGTGTGTGTAGTGAGCGTCGATAGGATTAGGGTACATTCGGGAAAGATCATTCGCATGTTTCGAGAATATTGAGTCAAGTCGCGTTGACCATTGGTATCGAGAGGGTTTAATCCAAAATTGATCGGGAGTATGTTGTGAAAGTGAAAAGTTTCGAAGAAGAGAGATAGAAATTTAGTTAGGGGAGAAATCCAGCTCAAACACTTGAGCCGGACTGGTTCCTTTAATTTTGAGGCGTACCGGTCCACTAGTCGAATTTGCCTACATAATAAAGGACCGGACCGGTCCGGTCCCCAGGCGGACCGGTCCACTTTCTTCAGGTCTATTTTTTCCCCTTTACCAAGGTTCAACCCCCTTCTCCCCAATCCTCTTCATTCCCTCCAATTCGTCTCCCCAACTACCAAGCCTAACCTTTCCCTCCCAAATACACCCCCTTTTCCATCCAAACCCTTTCCCTCCAAATCCAAACCCTACCCCCACCCCCACCCTTTCACCTATAAATACACACCTAAACCCTCCCTTTCCCTCCACACCTTCAACCAAACTCCTCTCTTCTCCCTCCCTAATTTTTTCCAAGAAAAAATCTCTCTTGTTCTCATGACCCAACGCGCTGCCCCCACCAAGTATGACTCCACCCACGTCCTCCCCTCCGTACATGGGGAATTTCGTTCCAGCCAAGAGGAACAGTGGTGCCATCATTTTTTGGTCTGGATCGCAAACTCCATTTAGAGCGCACTGTCGAATGGACCGGTCTGCCCCAATCCATCACCGCCCCTTTTATGGCTAGGGGTTGGTGCCGATTCCTCAACGAACCATATGAAGCGTCTTGGGCAGTCGAGGTGCGCTCTTTTTATGGCACCCTTGTTAGGATGGGCTAATTCGAGGACCAAGCTTACGTGGATGGGACCGTCATTCCCTTTTTATTGGCACTCCTCACGGCCAAATTGGCCGAATACGATGTTCCCAACGTCCAAGAATTCACTTACCCTCGGAACATCGACCCGGTCGCCAAGGAAATGATCATGGCCCGCATTGCCCCCGATGTTGCATGGACGGGGGCAAACTATCGCCGTTGGACGCCTTAATGAGAAGGCACGCCTCACTTTTCAGATTGTGTGCACCAACATATTGCAAACATCAAACGACTCAGCGATGCGGCCCCGCCAGGCCACCTTGACCTACCACCTCTTTAACCCATACACTTCCATAAATTTGGCCTGAACCTTGTACGGCGACATCTTGGTTGCAGCCCTTGATGATAAAGGTGCCGACCCACTTCCTTATGCCCGCTTAATCACTTCCATTCTCAAGGACGCTGGCATTGCGGCACCTCTCGACCGAATTTGCCTCCCCGGTCCTTTCGGATAGGGGACCAGCACAAAGAGTGACAAACAGCTAGTTGTCCTACAGGAACAACGAGGAAGTGATAGTAAAGAAGAGGCTGCCTCGAGCGAGAACGACGAAGAAGAAGAGGCCGCCGGTGCGGATGTTGAAATGGGGGATGTCGGTCCGGATGAAGAGTCAACGGACAAAGGGGAAGATCCTGATTTTAAGTGGGCGGGTAGAGACCTCACCAACTGAATGGAGGAACTTAAGACGAGCTTCGATAACTTTTTGACCGACTACCGTCGTGATACGACCTTAATACTCCGATTCCAAGCGGACATCTACCGACGCCAAGGGGATCCCAATCAGCCCCTGCCATCCTATTTCTATAATCTTTATGGCCCCGACGCGCCCGGTTCCTCCCAACCCCGGCCCCAGTGAAGCTTGATGTGGTTATGATAGTTTTTATTTGTTTTTCCTGTTCACATGTTTGTATGCTTTTCCTTGTAATTGTACCACATTCTTGTTTGCTATAAAATTTGCATTTTTCTCCATTTGTTTGTTTTATTTATCGCATTTATTATTTTTCCTTGTTTAGATTTTAGTCCTTATTGCTTGAGGACAATCCAAAAGTCTAAGTTAGGGGGGGTCACAAGTGCGTATTTCTAAAACTTCACAAATTTTCAAAAATGCCCAGAAATTTCCAAAAAAATCATAAAATTTTGAAAAACCCAAAAATATTTTTGTTCAAAATAAATAAAAATTGGAATTCAAAATTTTCAAAAATATCATTAAAAGTCGGTTTAAAGTCTCAAGTTGTAAAAATTCAACATACACAAAGTCAAAGTTGACTAAAGATGGAAATTGAAAGAAAATTGACGACTTAACGAATAAGTGTGGAGATTAACAAACCCGGTGAGATTCGAGCCTATCACTTTTTGCGAGTCTTTAAATCAATCCAAGTTAATTGTTAACTCAAAGTTCTTTTCAGCATCTAAAGAGTCATCGAGGATCTCAATCCTTTCATTTTGATCGGTTATGAAAAACGTGTGTGATATTACTTTGAAAAATGTGCCAAAAATTGATCTCTAAACTTAAATTCATCTCGAAACGCATATGGTAACGCAATTGGTATTTTGGACAATGAAGTAGGGCCTCGTTTGTCACCCAAAAATATTGGCCAGAAAAAGATGCGAAAAATCACCCCTTTTGCAACCCAAATTGAGCCAAATAGATTTTCCCTCTCGTTTGACAACCCAAAAAACCCAAATAGATCGGAATTGTGAAAATGGAAAAATTCAGAATTAAGTCCAAAAAAATGCATATAACGGGGTAAGAAAAAAATAGATATGCTCAACAAAAATAGAAAGAAAAGAAGTGAAAATAGAAAATTAAAGAAAAAGAAGAAAAAATGAGCAATAGCTCGGAAAAAGCACAAATGGACATCATAAATGACTTTTTCAATTCCAATCCCTCCTACCATTTTCATTTTACCCCATATACCTTAAAACCCGAAAAAGTCCTACCGAGTCCAGAATGCTAAATTAACTACCGCATGGAGAGCTAAGACATCAAAAGATAATATAAGAGATTAAATGTGCGAAAAAGAGGCAATGTTCCCATTTTTAAAACCATAATCCATTGATGAGATCCTATTACCATAAAATTTCCATCTTTCTTCTTGTATGAGTGACTTTGCGTCCATTATATTTACTCTTTATATCACGCATACTTAGAGAATAGCCATAGTTCGAGAGGTTCGTTTGTGAGAGCATCCCGTGAGATTTTGAAATCAAAACGAAAAGTAACGTGATGATCAATCGGTGAAAATTGGAGGTTAAATTTCTAGCGTCGCACACACATACTATGATTTGAGACTTGTAAATATGACTTGATGATGACTATTTTCTAGGAAAGTTTGAATTACACAATTTTTGCGTATTTTAAGTCTTCTTTGAGTCGAATTTTGTGGGTATATTCACTGCAAACCCTCACGAGACACAACTCGTCCTACTATGGTGACCTAGGGATTTAAAGGCTTGTTGCATACGCTAAATGCAATCAATTGCCCGCAAAAAAGGTATTCTATGCTAATAAAATGTTTTTCAAGAAGTTAAACCATACTAGGATTCTTTTATATTGCTCAGAACGCGCAAAGTTCTAAGTTAGGGGGGTTTGAGTAGGCATAAATTCTTCCCAATTTATCCCTTAATTTAGTTACTTTTAGCACCTCGAACAACGTAATCGATTTGACTTTATCTCATAATATTGCTACTAACTTACCCTAACGAGTGCACCGATTTTCTGGTATTTTGTATTGCTTTTAGAGGTATTTGATGTCGAGAAACAAAAGAAAGAAACCGAAAGAATCAAGAAAGACAAGAAGGAAAGTCAAAAGGGCAAAAGTGTAATTTTTACTCCAAATTCGGATGAGGTACCTGAAGAGAAGTTGAAGATATCACTTTCTTGAGCACATAGGAAGAAACGACACCTCAATCGGAGTCCCGAAAAAAAAGATATGAGCAGTCAAAGTATCGATCCGCTGTGCCATACTCCAAAAGACCCCGGATCGAAAGCAAACTGAAGAAGGATGAAAAATAAAAGAACCGGTCCACCCCGGACCGGTCCACCAGAAAATTAAAAGAACCGATCCTCATTAATAGGTAGACTGATCCGCCTAAGACCCGGACCGGTCCGGGTATCGAGATTTTGTAATCTTATCTTCTCCTAAGAAGAGTCCTAGTGCAACAAAAATTCCTGAATTCTTATAGGGTATAAAAACCCATTTTATTATCATTATTTGCACGGAGAATTTTAGTTAATTTTTCATTCTTTTCCAGAAACCCTAGTTTAGATACAATTTCTAGTTTTAATTGCAATAGTGAAGATTCATTTAGAAATTATTTGATTACAAGTTTTCTTAATTGTTGCTGTTACTACTTGAGTGAGATTAGTGAGTTATTTCCTCTCTTCAATTCTATTCTACATCAATTCACAAAGTTTTCCTTAGATTAATCATGATTTTCTGCAATTCAAAAACTATTTTCATTAGTTTCAGCATGCTAGGCTAGATTTTCTAAGGCCGGGATACATGAACCCAACCTGATGTGTTAGTTGCATGTGTATAACATTAGTCCTATGAATTTAGTGATTGAATACGACCGTATCACGGAGGAACACAACAATTATAGATCTTTAGATCTCCTTCGCCTCTGGGTAACCGGGATGCTTTAGAATGCAATTCGAGTGTCACTATCGCGATACCGATTTACTCGTCCTCAGATTAAGTATGATGCGGGCTTGAACCTCATATACGTAATGCTTGGGAGTACTAAATTCTGGGTCAAATTAATCAATTAAATTTATGATTAGTATTATAACTGCAATACACTAGGGTTGGGGGATTGTATTCCCGTCCTGTTTCTCTCATCACATAGTTTAAAGTTTCAAATCATTCTTCATCAGTATTTTAGGTAATTTAGTATAATTGCATTTTTTTCACAATTTCATAATCGCACTTAGTTGTATTCTATTCTCAAAACCAAAACATTTTTCCTTTCTTTTTAGAGTCAGAGTCAAGATTTCTTCATTTTTCCAGTCGTTACAACTTCGTTGTCCTACTTCCCTGTGGATACGATCCCGACTTATCGAGTTTATTACTAACGAGACAGGCTTGCACTTGAGCCTAGAGTGAACTCACATTAGAGACACTTTTTGAGTCGCGTCATTACCCCTGTTCAGTTGTTTAACTCAAATTTCGACGATTGATTTATGTCATGTATATTAATCAAGTGCTACATTGAGAGAGATTATTACCACTGTTGGTTCGGCATGAAGGGGCAAGATTAGGTAGAAAAATGTCGCAAGATTATTGTTTTGGGGGGTTATTGTATATTAATTTGTTTTTAGCTTGTTTTTTTCTTTAACGATGGGCTCTTTAGCGTTTATGTACCCCTGGATTATAAAAGACGATCTTTCTTGCATTATTCAGTTACACTGTTGATAGAGAGTGAAAATTTAACCTTATTTGTTGGTGTCTCTCTACTCTTCACATTCATGTCATTTAATTAGAGTAGCCTTTGTTGATAGGTAGATCATCATGGATGATGATTTAGACTTAGGTTAGTTCAACTCAATTATGGATGATGATTTAGACTTAGGTTAGTTCAACTCAATTTTTGTGGGGACGTATTCACAATGACAAACCAATGACACTTATCACGCTCCTTCGCGTTCTAGCTAACAACCACTGTCAATTCAGTCGATTGCATGTGAGGCCCACTCGTTGGATCCCCATCATCACTCCCCTCTCTTTTATCGGAGGACACACCACCTATAGATGTCACCTATATGGGACAGAGGAGAGAGATGATCCGACAATGACCACCCTAGGTGCATTGATTGGGCACATCACCGACCCTGAATGGAAGCAGCTCCCCACCTTTGACCAATGACCGAGCCACATCGTAACTTCCCAACCCAGTTCGACACCGTTCGTTCTGATGTTTGCCTGATTCAACCACGGTACCCCTTTCGATAGTGCCTCTGCGCAAACCCATGTTCTACAAAATGTGATTCCATACTTGCCACTATCGCGCGATGCTTTTGACATTTTGGCGATTTTGTTAAAAAAATTAATTGTTCTTGTGATGGTATGGAACCTTACAAAATCTTCCCTATTTGAACATCACTTATTGACATCGGAGTAGTTTTTAGATGCGGTGTACTTATAAGGGTCATCCATGCACCTTAATCATTAACGAAGGTTTTAAGTGTTAACCTAGTTGCCCAAGAGACTCAGTTTGAACATTGATCAAGGTTCAATTGTTAACCTAGTGGTTCAAGAGATGACCATGGCAAAGCTAGAGGGGAGATAAATGAGGGAATCGCCTCAGACCCCTACTTTTGAACAACTTGTAGTGGCCCTAAAATTTTAAGCAACTAATTAATATATTATATTATTTATAATATATGCATTAAGATGTTAACAAGTTGATTATTACCAGAATTGTTTAACACATTAATATGTAAGTTGGGTTTACGATAACGGTTGTGCCGAATTGGTTAGATGGGAAAAATTAGATTATCAAAGCATGCGAGGCAAGGTGTCGTTCGCAATTGAATCATATTAAATGAGATCTTATCTTATATAGTTGACACTACCACTCCAGCATAATGCATGCATGATGATTGGGCCGACCCATATACATTTGAGCATGGGGGAGAACAATGTTAGTTCCAAACCATCCGAGTGTTTGTACCACACGTCTCTTGCCCATTTAGTTTTGCAACTTTGCCTTAGTGGTCAATGCATAGGGGTGGCATGTTATACCCTTTTGCGTATTGTATCCACCTTTTAGACAGGTTTGTAAAAGGTTTTGCAGTTGTGGGATTCTTTTATCGACGTTTGTAGTCCACTTAAAGGTTTTCATATACACATGATTGACTTAATGCTCGAAGCCACCCTGTCGAACCCCCATTATCGTATGTCTCTCGTATACAACGAGAAGTTTGCGGCATTAGGTTTATGAGTTGTGTGTGTAGAGTACTCTAAAAGAGCATTGTCCTTATAGCATACCCATACCCCATTATGTCCTTACACCTAAGAAATATGGAAGTTGATAGTTGTGTGATCAATAAAATTATGGTCAAGTACATATTTTCTATCCCCCTTGTAACACTCATGCTCGAGATTTTATCCATTTCCTGTGTAATTTGCAATTTATGGAGAACCCTTTGGGCTTGGACTATTAATAAATGAACCGTGTAACACACATGTCCGGTCCACATTCTTAAATTGCGGACTAGTCCGCACAGGAGCATTATTATATATATATATATATATATGTGTGTGTGTGTGTGTGTGTGTGTGTGTGTGTGTGTGTGTGTGTGTGAAATGAGTTAGGTTTGTAAAATATGTATTCATTCATTTGTATATTACACTTATAAAAAGTTACCTTCAAGTGTATATTACAATGTAGTGACAAATCTCAAGTCAATGTTAAAGAGCAACTTATTTGTGGAAAATGAAATTACCTTCATGGAATATAAGCGTGGAAGCCTAAAATCCAAAACTTCTATGGACAAATATGGTGATATTTTATCCATCCTATCATACCTTAAAGCATCCATAATCATATATACACGCCCACGCATATGCTCGGACGATATTGGGGGGGGGGGGGGGGGGGATATAAAGAAAAAATAAACTAACATCTAATGAAAGTCGATCATTTACCAATAAAATTTATCAATGTTTAGACTACAAGAGAAGTAAAGAAAGCTCACAAAATTTACCTAATAAAATTTATCACCTAGACAAATATTTTCTATTCCAACAGTAATAAAAGAAACACTCTCTTTAACTTTGCCCCAATATAATTGCATCATTAAACTTGTCGCCTTAGAAATTCATAAATTAGACTTATCGTCTGCATGTGCATCAATCCACTTGTACCTTTTGCATTGAGTAATTTTAAGACAACTCTTACTTATGAGTTGTGAATCAATTTTAAATGACGATTCGTGGATATTATATGCCAACCAATACATTCGTAACAAAAAGTAAATCACAATCAAGAGTTAGTCTAGAATTACATCTTATGCGTTATCTGTTGCATTGGGATAAGTCTAATTTTTTAACTTATAGGGAGTAATTTAATTATGCAATAATCTCAGGGGTAAAGTTAAAATTAAAAAAAAACATGGAAACCTAAAAATTATCTCCGAATCCATACATCGTCAAAGACTGTAATTAAAATCAGATTGTACTCATCCAAAAAAGTGTGCTGGTAAATTCATCGATTCTTAAAGGTCAGGTAATCTTACCTGCACCACCAAGTCCGGACTTTGATTATAAAATTTCTTGTCCATAAATTGAAGAAGGATCTGCAAGCAAAGATTTCTGAGATGCACCCAAATTAACCTCCCCTTTTATGTCCTACAAATTTTAGAAAACTATAAACCCAAGCATGGAACCAAAGATAATGAACCGAATAAATAAATTCATACATATAGTGGTCAGTTGAGACCGCCCCTGAATTTGCTGCAAAGCCGCAGACATGCTCCCAGAATTTCCTTGTACCAACTAGCTGAATCAACAATAAAAGCAAGAGAAACTCATGAGCAAACCAACTAGCGGAGTAAAAGTGATAAATATCAAGTAGAGATACAGGGCTCTACTGATTTTACCCTTGATGATTTGTTGTTGATTTGAGAAGAGCCA
Organism: Sambucus nigra; assembly: GCA_949130495.1. Classification (NCBI taxonomy): domain Eukaryota; kingdom Viridiplantae; phylum Streptophyta; class Magnoliopsida; order Dipsacales; family Adoxaceae; genus Sambucus; species Sambucus nigra. The sequence goes on along the minus strand of OX422222.1, from coordinate 134,289,211 downwards.
TCCTATTGGCATCAATAAGAGCTGTAGATGTCTCAGAATCCACGGAATGTGGGTGCTTCATGCGTTCTTCATACATTTTCATAGCCAATACATTGGCGGATGGCTGATCCATCATTCCTTCCAACCTGAGACTCCAAAGTGACAACAAACGTGAAGAACTCCAAAGTGATGGAAGACATGGGACTCTAAAGTGATCAAAACATGAGAGATAAAGAGCCGAGCGGGAGACTCCAAAGTGAGAGTGATGAGTGAGCGGGAGAGTCAAAATGAGTAAGTGAAATTTTTTAGGGCATTTTATATGCCAGTCAAGTGTATGCAATTTTGGCACTGTTTTAAAGTGTGCCAGATTGCCATTAAACCGTGCCAAAATCTGGCACGATTTAAAGCTGTGCTAGATTTTTAACATCAGGGTGTACCAAATTGCTATTTTTGGTGTAGTGTAATTTTTATGTTAATTTAATTCAAGTCATCACTTAATTTTGATAAAATTGGTTTGGCCTAATTTGGTAATATTGAAAATATGACTTAGGCAAATTTCTAGGACTTGGGTTAAATTTGTTTAAGTAAAAAATTCATTTGTTTGTTTAAGTTGAACCATCTCGCTTGGTGTTTGTTTAATTTTAATTTGAAAGAAATTAAAATTAGTTAATTTGTTTAATTGAACCATCTCCGCTTCCGCATCTAAAAAGGAAATTAAAATTTCTTTTTGTAGTAGAGATTTTTTAAATTGGGGGCCTCGTGTTCCAACGGCGTATTAAGCTATGAGGAACAGGGAAGCAAACGCTAAAAGATTTTTGGCGGCAGAAATGTTAAGCTCTCAAGAACGGTGGAAAAAAGTGTCGAAAATTTCTCTCACTATAACTCTATGCAAATACCCAAAGAAAATGAAATGAAGGAAATAGCTCGTATTTATACTATTTAACAAAAGATTGAAATGACGCGGCAAGTAAAGCGTCAGCAAATCTACAAAAATGAAACAGCGGTATATAGTGTCAGTACGCATGTCTAGTCACCATCATTTCAAAAGAAACTCTTCGGTTGCCTGACACGTGTCCTTGAAAATATCATAGGAAAATCTAGAGGAAATCTGCTTGGCTCAAGCCAACCAAGGTGAGCCAACCACAAAAGATTCAGTATGAGCATCATGTAACACCTCCTCCACTCGCCAAGCCTCAAGTTGTAGAGTTCGTGCAAGAGGTCTTGGGGGATTTCTATTATACCTATATAATGCCAATAGAGAATGAGCTCTAAATGGCCAAATGAATTATCAAGTGTGCTCAGCTTTACTTCAAAGGGAGGTCGCCCCAATGTTAATTTATTCGGCTGACCTGTTTAAATAAGATTGGACACGTTTGTATTCTTGTGAGCGCATACACATAAGACATCCTTTATACACCACGTAGGACTATCACATCATATCTTTTACATCGTAATTATTCGATCCCTTATCATTGAGGTCGGTCCATAATTCAAGGAGCTTACATTTATTATGATAAACTTATATCTAGGTGTAATTGCCTGACTCATAAGGAAATCCACATTTCCTCTTGTAAATATCCTCAAATCACATATAAATAGAGCATGAGTCTAGAAACAAGGGGACTCCACTAATACCTTCTCAAGTTGAGAGTTATATCATGAACCCTAATTGTAACTGTGTCGATAAGTGCAATAGAAAATCGGAAACACCGTGGATGTAGGTTTCCTCAAATGGACGAACCACATAAAAATCATTGTCTCTTCTCTGTCTCTCATCCCCATTCTACACATTTATCATTTCTCTCAGATTATCCCCCTTATTATTTGTTGCCTCCATTTTTGGACGTTAACCGTGTGTATTTAATTTTTATGTGATGTTTTGGAGTTAGTTTTTGGGTGGAATTATCAAGACCCTAGCGAAAAGATGTATTTGTGCAAAAGTGCACAGATTTTTCGAAGTTTGTGATTTTTGCATGGACTTTGCCTCCCGGGAGAATTTATGATCTATTTTTAAAAGGGTAAAGTTATTTCCACTCGATCAATTTACTAAGACACTCCAAAATTTTGTAAAATGATAAAACAACCCCTTAACACTTGCACACTCCGGATCACTTGGTAAAAGTAAAGCATAATTAATAAACCTTTATGAAAAACAAAAGGCTTCTTAGAATTTTTTTTAGAAAAAAAATTAAATCTTTTTTTAAAATAGTTTAAAATAGTTTTTTTTTTCAAAGTTGAAGAATTACCCTTTTTTAATCATAGTTAAAACCTTTGAAATGTACCTTAATAATTGAAAAAATGAGTTTTTTAATTTAAAAGGGGGTAAATATTGTTTTTTTGTCATATTTTACAACACCCCTTTGATTTGTTTTAAAAAGAAAATGAAAGAAGGATTTAAAAAATCCATGAAAAAATATATTACCGTTTGTTTCATTACTTTAATAGAATAACTGGAAATAAACGAAAAAAATGTTTTGGGATTGTCACCGTTTTTCTGTTAAAAAATTAAAAACAACTAGGATAAATAACATAATAGAAAATTTAATTATTATTCTCGGATAAAAAATAGTTTTTCATCCCCAAATAAGAACAATAAAATAGCTTTTTTTTTCCAAATTTTATAACACCCATTTTATTATATTTCAATGAAAAAAAGAAAGCGAAAAAGAGTAATTTCATTTTATTTTATCTGAGTTGTTTTTAATTTTTTTTAATAGAAAAATGGTGACAATACCAAAAAACATTTTTTTTCTAGTTTTTCTATTGAAAAATTGCTTTTAGATATTTATAATAGAAAATGTTAAACATTCTCAAAACATTATTTTTCTTTATTTATAGTTATTATATTAAAGCGAAGTAAACAGTGGCGGAGCTAACTCTGGGCAGACCAGGGCTATAGCCCAGGGTAAAAAAATAACACCCAAAGGCATATCGCTTATTTCTGGCTGACCAACTATAAAGCCCACCCAAGAAAAACGTTGGTCTTCATGTTCTGAGTGAAGGTTAACTTAGCTAGCTAGCCTCATGTGCTCATATTCACAAGGCAAGTTTTCTAGCTTCTTAATTCCCGTTGTGACAGTGAAGATCTTTTTCGTTTGCATTAAAACTAGTGAGACTTTGCTTTTATATATATATATATATATAGTTGGTTAATACTTATTGTTGATACCAAATTTATTCTGCTGATATGGACCTATTATTTAAATACGCGTGTCATCCTAGGTGGCAACTGTAAATGTTTATATCGAGCTACTCAATCCCCCGAGGAACTACTATACTCCAAATAACTCAAGATCACCGAGCAACTAAAAAGCCACGAGGAGCCTAGGGGCCCCGAGCAGCTCAAGCGTGTCAAGATACTTAGGCGGTCCGAGCTACTAAGTCGGTTCGAGGAACTCAAATACTTGTGGCGTACGCATCAAGGAAGACCGAAAAATAACTGGGCATTAAATGTACAGTTATTATCGTACAGATGTATACGCCTACTAGACATCTATGCATTATTCTTTCACATGTACAGCCTCAAGGCTATAAATACATTGTAATCTCCCCATTAGAGGGACAGGCTGAATCTCTTGGTAAAATCATTTATCGAGAATTCCAGGCAAAACCATCAGTAATACAAAAACAGTGGATGTGGGCCATTCTTTTAAGGCTGAACCACTTTAAAAATCTATTGTCTTATTTCTTTACTCATTTTTATCTGTGGTTAAAATAATTAGGTCAAATCTAATTTTTTACATCAACAGATTGGCGCCGTCTGTGGCAAACGTTTGTAATTAGCGTTTTTCACCAAAACAACTCATTATCAATGGCTGATAATCCAAAATTCAGTAATCGAAACACTGGGATTCCCCTAAATCCTTCTGCTCCCCCAAGTTTTTCAGATTTGGCTGGTATTATGGCCAATTTAGCCTAAGGGCAAACGGCCATACAAGAAACCATGCGTCAACTCATACAAACCGTTCAAGGCGGAGTGCCAACCCAATTAGGACAACGAAGTGTTCAAAGAAATAATCGTTTGCTCTCTTCGCAAACTAGCGACTCATATCGTACTGATAGATCTAATGATCCTTCTTATCAGCCCAAACGGACTTCCTCGGTACGGGCTATAGACACTCAACAAAACATCACTCTATCTCCAGAGAAGACAAGTGCTCTTGAAAGGTTGAGTAGGGTCTCTCCTTTTGATCGTCTGGGTCCTAGGAGGAATAGAAGTCCCCCTAGGATTGTGTCGAGAAATTCTCAACGACCATTTGATATGAAGGAAGGCTCTGCCCAATCACGACCAGTTGCTCGTCATGAAAGATCCCAAGAGGTTAATTCAACACGATCAGTTGCTCGAACAAATAGGATCGAAGAGGGAAATGATGCATGGAAAGGCTCAATTCAAAGGTTGGAGGATAGACTAGGGGATATGACTAAAACCAAGAATCCTCTACAAAGGATCTTTGTCAGAGGAACACCATTCATACAAGAGATTGTGGACTTTCCCATACCGTCAAAATTCAAAGCCCCAGTAGTAACACCAAAATATGATGGTAAAACTGATCCTGTTCTCCATATAGAATAATACCAAGAAGCTGCTGATATCTATGCTGTTCCAGACGAGATGCGATGCCGGGCATTTTCAGGAACCCTTACTGGATCTTCTCAGATGTGGTATAATAACCTTCCTCGGGCAAAAATTACGACTTTCTTTCAACTAGCAGAGCTCTTTATTGGAAATTTTTGTTTTGGATCTAAGCCAGTCAAACGAGTAGCACACTTGCTAAGTGTTAGACAGAAGGCAGGTGAGAGCACCAGGGATTATATTACTCGTTTTAATAACGAGAAACTGGAAGTAATTGATTACGAGGAGAAAACTGTAATTACTGCTTTGATGAGTGGATTATTGCCCAATAAATTATACTATACTTTAGCCAAAGATCCACCCAGGACCATGGTGGAATTAATGGCAAAAGCAGTAAAAATCATGAATGCCGAGGAAGCCATGGCTGCGAAGAAGAACACAGACACTAAGGAGATCAAGGTGGAAGATGGTAAAACTGAAAAGAAGGAACAAAAGAATAATGGTGGTAGCAGGCAATTAAAGGGTAAGCAAGCATTGGAACAGATAAAGAAATACGGAACTTATACTCCCTTGAAGGTGGATATAAATCACATTCTGGAAGAGATCAAGAACAACGAGGAACTATCTTGGCCAGCAAAAATGAAGGCAGATCCTGATAAGAGAGACAAGTCCAAATATTGCGAATTCCATAAAGATCATGGTCACACGACTAAGCGTTGTATAGCTCTTCAGAATGAAATTGAAGCACTCATTAGACGAGGAAAACTGTCCAAGTATATTGATCGTTAAAACGGTGGTCGAACCAATGAACGAGGAAGGCAAAGGTCTAAATCTCCTCTCCAAGCAAAATATGACAAGAAAAGGGATCATAAAGATGATCCAGAAGATGAACCTGATCTCCCAAAAAGCTCGAGACAACCAGAACGTGAGGTATTTTCAATTCGTTTTGGATCATTTGATTGCAATGTCATTACAGGTGGAGATGCAGGAGGTGGAGACATCACTGCAGAAAGGAACGCTTACCTCAGTGAGGCTCAAGCTTGTTCGTACATTCAATGAATAAATCTAGCTGAAGATGATCGCCCGAGGAAGGTGAATAAAGATAAATTGGTCATCGGTTTCTCTAAGAACGACCTCGCAGGTGTGTTATATCCTCATGATGACCCATTGGTGATCAAAATGAGGATGAAGGAAGTAGTGATTTCACGAGTATTGGTGGATAATGGCAGCTCAGCAGATATTATGTTCTACCCATGTTTTGATAGTTTGAACCTAAAACTATCCCAGTTGGAACCATATCATAGTCCCTTCCTCGGTTTTACTGGAGAGAAAGTTTTTCCACTTAGGACGATCAAGTTGGATATGGTCATCGGTACATGGCCTGCTTGTCGAACAGAAAGAGTGTGCTTTTTTGTGATGGATAAGAATGTCCAGTCAGCTTATAATATCATCATGGAAAGAGTAGGTTTGAAGAAGTTCTAAGCAGTACCATCTACTGTACATCAATGTTTAAAATTCCCAACCAACTTTGGAGTAGGAGTGGTGAAGGGTGACCAAAAAGTAGCTCGGTAATGCTACTATTCATCTGTCGAGCAGGAAGAGCGTGAAGAATCCCGGAAGAAGACTACTACTTATCAGGTAGATGTGATAGAAGATGGGGAGATTGAGACTTTAGACCCAAGAGATGAGTCTCAACTCTTTAAGGGTCAAGTTATGGAAGCTACTGAAAATATCATTCTGGACGACGAACACCCAGAACGAACAACTCAAATCGGTGCATCGTTGGATGCCCCATTAAAATAGGAATTGATAGCTTTCCTAAGAAGCAGGAAATAAACTTTTGCATGGAGCCACGAAGACATGCCAGGGATAGACCCAGCTTTTCTATGTCACGAGCTTAATGTGAACAAGGAAATCAAGCCAGTGAAGCAAAGAAGAAGAGTGTTCAGCCCTCAAAAGAACCAAGCTATACAAGAAGAGGTCGAGAAGCTTCAGAAAGCCTATTTTATTGAGGATGTCAAATATCCTGATTGGCTAGCTAATGTGGTGATGGTAAAGAAGAAAAACAATAAGTGGAGGATGTGTGTGGACTTTACTGATCTTAATAAAGCTTGTCCAAAAGATCATTTCCCTCTACCCCGAATCGATCAATTGGTGGATGCTACCTCGGGACACGAATTGTTGAGTTTCATGGATGCCTATTCTAGTTACAACCAGATTAAAATGAAGCCTGAAGATAGGGAGAGTACCTCTTTTATCACCCCAAGGGGAACTTATTGTTATAATGTTATGCCTTTTGGACTTAAAAATGCAGGTGCAACGTATCAGCGGTTGATGAACAAGGTGTTTGCAGAGCAAATCAGTCACAATATGGAGGTTTATGTTTACGATATGCTGACGAAGAGCAAGAAAGCTACTGATCATCTAATTGATCTAGGCCAGACCTTTGATCAACTAGATAAATATCAAATGAAATTGAACCCTACCAAATGCACATTCGGAGTATGAGAAGGCATGTTTCTCGGGTATATTATCAACCAACGAGGTATTGAAGCGAACCCTGAAAAGATCAAGGCTCTATTGGGGCTACGATCTCCAACGACGAAGAAGGAAGTGAAAAGTCTCACAGGGCGAGTTGCAGCACTTAATAGATTTGTGTCATGAGCAACTGATAGATGTCTCCCATTCTTCAAAACACTCCAAAAAATGTTTGAATTGAATGATGAATGCGAGAAGGCCTTTCAAGAGTTGAAGGAGCACCTCCATTGTTATCCACACCAATGATGGGAGAAAGACTATACTTGTATCTAGGAGTTTTGGAAAATACAGTGAGCTCGGCATTAATAAGAATGGAGGATGGAGTACAAAAACCAATCTATTACACTAGCAAGGCCTTCCGAGGAGCAGAGATTAGATATCCAAGACTGGAAAAGTTGGCACTAGCGTTGATCGAAACGAGTAGAAGAATGAGACCATATTTCCAAGCTCATACCATAGTCGTGTATACTGATATGCCATTAAGGCAAGCTCTTCATAAACCAGAAAAATCAGGGAGATTGATGTACTGGGTAGTAGAACTTGGTGAATATGACATAGTTTATGAGCCTAGATCGTCACTTAAAGGGTAGGCAGTGGTAGATTTTATCACAGAGTTCACCCATCTTGACACCTCTAAAGAGCAGAAGTTGAATACCGACCAGCCTATGGATGTTACAGGATCATCAAATTTAAACCCCAACCAACTTAAGTTGGTTGACGAGCAAGAGAAGATGGTCGACGAGCAACAAGAAGGGCTAGAGGAGGATATAAAGAAGCAACAAATATTCCATGAAGGAGTTTTGTTCGATCAAAAAATTGATGATCAGTTACCCATATGGAATTTGTATATAGATGGCTCTTCGTGCAATGCAGGTAGTGGAGCAAGGATTATTTTGTAAAGCCCAGATGAGGTCGATATGGAGTATGCTCTGCACTTTCAATTTAAAGCTTCTAATAATGAGGTCGAATATGAAGCAATGATTGCAGGTTTAAGTCTAGCCAAAATGATGAAGGCAGAGCAGGTTGTTGTATTCAGCGATTCACAGTTGATCATAAATCAGATTCTTGGAGTATATGCAGCAAAGGGAGAATTGATGATCAAGTACCATGCAAAAGCAATGGAATCAGTATCGAGTTTTATTGTTGTTCAGCTGGTTAGAGTGCTAAGACAAGATAATGCGAGAGCAGATACACTAGCCCGATTAGCATCAGCCACACACATCGAGCTACGAAGAACAATCCCAATAGATAGCTGGTCGGAGCATAGACGAAAATCTGGTCATGAACTTCATTGCTCTTGATTTGGGACCATCATGGATGGATCCCATCAGGGCCTATATTGAAGAGGGAACCTTGCCAATTGACAAACTCGCAGATAAGAAATTAAAGTTCAAAGTTGCTCGTTATGTACTAACCAATGGTATTTATATAAACGAGGAGTTATAGCAGCACTACAAAGATGTGTTCATCCCTCCGAAGTGAAAGACTTGATCAAAGAAGTTCATGAGGGGTCTTGTGGAGCCTATGTAGCTGGTCGAACGCTCTTACGAAGGATAACCACGCAAGGATACTACTGACCGACGATGAGGGTTGACTGCGCAGCTCATGCTAAAAAATGTGACAAATGCCAACGCTTCTTGTCCATCCGAAGAACTCCTCAGGCATTGTTAACACCCATAACCTCCCCTTGGCCATTCGCTATATGGGGAATAGACCTGGTCGGACCACTACCAACAACTAAAGGAAGATTCAAATATTTAGTTATCGCAATGGATTATTTTACTAAATGGGTTGAAGTTGAACCCCTCATTGATATGACATACAGCAAAGTCTATCAATTTATTTAGAAGAATATAATTTACAGATACGGCCTCACACATGCATTCATTACTGACCATGGAACCCAGTTTGATAACGAAGAATTCGCTGCATATTGTCAACAGTCGAATGTATTGAAGGTTCATTCTGCACCGGTCATCCCCAAAGCAATGGACAAACTGAGGTGACAAACAGAACGTTGCTAAATGGTTTGAAAAAATGACTGGATGATGCAAAGGCAAATTGGATTAACGAGCTACAGTCTGTGCTTTGGGCATATCGCACCACACCACGAACAGCAACTAGAGAGTCCCCACACATGCTGGCATTTGGGAGTGAAGTTACCATACCTATTGAATTAGGTCTACCTACACATAGGGTACTTAATTTCAATTCTCCTATTAGTGATTTGATGAGAAGATTAGATCTAGATATGCTAGAAGAAGTCAGAGAAGAAGCAGATATAAGAAATGTCGCGTATCAACAACAAACAGCTTCGTTCTACAATTAAAGAGTCAAGAAATGTGATTTGAAGGAATGGGATTATGTGTTGAAGAAAGTCATCTAAAAGCATAATAAACTAGAAGCCAACTGGCACGGACCCTATAGAGTGACAGAAGTTGTTCGTCCAGGGACATACAGGATTGAAACCTTGGAAGGAGAAGAATTCAAGAATGCATGGAATGTAGAGCATCTTCGAAAGTATTATCAGTAGTTGAAATTTCTATGTAATACAATTTCTTGAATATGAATAAAGTGAGGTTTTCCCATTTTCTTTGTTCGTTAAATTTTTTCGAAATATCAGTGCTACACACTATACAAGTCAATGACCACCAACTCCGGTTGATCGGCAAATCAATTACCACCAACTCTAAGTTGGTCGGGAATCAATTACCACCAACTCTAAGTTGGTCGGGAAGCAAATACCACCAACTCCGATTAGTCGGCAAATCAATTACCACCAACTCTAAGTTGGTCAGGAATCAATTACCACCAACTCTAAGTTGGTTAGGAAGCAAATACCACCAACTCCGGTTGGTCGGCAAATCAATTACCACAAACTCTAAGTTGGTCGGGAAGAAAATACCACTGACTTCGGTTGGTCAGAAAATCAATTACCACCAACTCTAAGTTGGTCGGGAATCAATTACCACCAACTCTAAGTTGGTTGGGAAGCAAATACCACCAACTCCGGTTGGTCGGCAAATCAATTACCACCAACTCTAAGTTGGTCGGGAAATAATTACCACCAACTCCGGTAGGTCGGCAAATCAATTACCACCAACTCTAAGTTGGTCGGGAATCAATTACCATTAACTCCAGTTGGTCGGCAAATCAATTACCACCAACTCTAAGTTGGTCGGGAAGCAAATGACCACCAACTAAAGTTGGTCGGTAATTTAAAATAACACAGGACATTTTTGTAGATATACATACATATTCATCATTAAATAAAAGAGATATTTCATAAAATATTTCCAAACCAATAACAATTAAAAATTGCAAAGAAAACTAAAGATCTCTTCATTAAAACCAGAACAAATTACATATGATAAATTGCAGATTACATGAATGAAGTTCATTGTATAAACAAACCCTATTCTATAGGTTTCTTTCCCTCTGCCTTTGACACAGGGTCTACCCCAGCTGGAGGATCATCAAGACTATAAGGAGAATTTATGAAGTTCAGATCTTATAACATTCTGACGTTCATTATAGAAGGATGATCAAGAAGATGTTCTGGCTGAGATATTTCAAAGTTTGAATGGAGACTATAGTCATTAAGATACTTGGATATTAGAACACGAGGAATGGCCCGGGCTGGAATCCAACTAAGGTCAAGCTTGAAAGGAGGCACAGGTAGATCAAGAACTCCAGGAGTGTAGTAATCCCACAAAAAATGACCCCTCTCCAATTTTAGAACATAAAGATCATTCAGCCATCCCTGTTTGTACCCTTCGTTGTTCGACTATTCTAAACGAGCATCAAGATGGAAGAGTGCTTCATTGTAACCAGCCATCCAAAACTCTTTGGGTTGTTTATGGAACTGGGAAGTTAACCTCTCCAGTTCCTCGTGGAGATTCTTCACCAGGATGTCCTTATTTTCCAAAGCAGAGCTTTGTGTGGAAAGTTGCTCGCTGAGGTTCAGATTCCTCCTAGACAGCTCTGCTAAAGCCTGGTTCTTTTTGGTCAATTGAACTGCCTGATTTTCCAAAGCTGCTTGAGTTCTTGCATCTTCAATAGAGATCCGACCAGCCCTTGCTCGTCCCCGAGAAGAAGATCTTGCTCGTTCGTGAGTAGAGGTAGAAGGTCCAACTCTTTTCAAAGTTTCCAGTTCACCTCACAAGTTAACGTTCTCTACTTCCAAAAAAGAGAAACCTTCATCATTGATAGGGACCAAAGCTCCCGAGGAGGATGTTGCAGATTTTTGTCGGGATATCTCCTCTTACAAAACATTGTTTTCCTCCTCCAATAGTTTAGTAATTTGCCTATGATCCTCAACCTCAAGCTTTAGAATGCTCTCTTTCTTCTCGTAGGCAGCAATGAATTTATCATACCCTTTTTCAGCATTTAATTGTTGATATTTCTTCTCGTACCCTTGGTGCAAAAGCAGGGAGGACTATTTGTACTGTTGCTGGAGTTCCTCTATAGTTCCTTGAAGATCCTCAATCATCTCATAATAAGCTACATTATTGGCAACAGCTCGGTCAAGCAAGCACTTCAGATATTGGTAGGCTTCGACTGCTCGTTCAGAAGTATCTGGACCAAGGATGTCAATGATTTGAGCTTCATTTAAATCTACATGACCTGCTTTGAAGTAGTCATTGCATTTTTTCATCAATTCTGTGTCATGAGCCGATAATAGCTCCATCCTGGCCATAAACTATCAAAGAAAGGCCATAAACAGGATCAATAATGATAAAGACAAGGCAAGAAGAAGAGAGTCAATTTGAACAACTAAAAGTTTGAATTTTTATTCATCAAAAAATAAATACAAAGCTCCAAATTACATTCAAAAGAAATAATAAAATTAAAACCTGAGCAACTTTACACCTTCTCCTTGTGTTTTACAACTTCCTCGGAAAGCTTGGATGAGGAGGTTGGTTGCTCGGAAGATAGTGGAAGTTGCTCGATTAAAGTACTGGTGGGCTGAAGTTGCTCGTAGAAAGTCTGAACAACTGTAACAGGAGGAACTTGGTCTTCAATCATCATGGAAGATTCCTCTGAAGCAGCTTCGTCCTCTTCTTCCCCAAGAGAGGGAGGAGGGCCATGAGTGTGTTGCTGGAACAATTCTAAATTCTCAACAATCTTCATCTCTTTCAAGGCAGCAACCCATCAATAACTGAAGTACTTGAGGCTGGTATACACCATTTGCGAGGTCATGGAAGCCAGGCCCTTGTTCCAGCCTTTATCCCAACCAGCACTGAATGACTTCTTAATAGCCTTTTTCCTCTTTTCTTTCTCCGAGGAGGTCCTTTCCCTAAGGAGATCCTCGACAGCTTTCAACTTCCCTTCCACCTCCACTTTCTGACGTTCAACATCCTGAAGTCTAACAACTTCCTCTCCAGACACTTTGAGCTTAGCTTCCGTCTCCTTGTTGCTCTGCTCAAAGACCTTGTTACTCTTCTTGAAATCTTTCAATTTCTGCTCCAACCCTTTTGAGGCCTCCACAACCCGATCTCTCTCCTGCTCGATGGACTTGAGTTGCTTCTCCCAAGTCACTTTATCTTCTTCATACTTTTAACGAGAGTCCTTTAAGGACTGAGTTAGACCAATAAAATCTTCCTCTACACCTCCCGAGGAACTTGAAGCTTTAATAGCCTCATCCTTCTTCAGAATGCTGTTAAAACATGTTACCAACTGAAGAAAGAAATAATTTTGAGTCAATATAGGGACATATCAATGAAAAGTGAAAACTTAGACTAGTAATATTTACTGAGGCAATATGTTGAGCTTCCAAGGTAGTGACCCTGTCCCGAGGAAGAGTGTATTCAATACCTTGGATTTCTGGGATAATCCAAGACTTCACAGAGCCCATGGCAGAGGTCGGAGGAACAAAAGTGGGAATACCACTTTCAGCATTTAAAGCCTGAGAGACAGGTCCAACATGTCTCTCAGATGAACTTTTCTTTGACTTCTTTGGAGGAGCAGGAATATCTTCAACCAAAGAAGAAGTCTTGGTTGGTGATATGACAATAACCTCACTAGGAGGAGAGATAACCACAGTCTTGCTCGGAGCCATTGGGGGCTTCTTAACAACTTTCTTGGCAGCAACTGGAGGGGGTGCATCAAGGTTTCTCGTTCCTTCCACTGGAACATCCTGCTTATTTTTCTTTGCCTCCACATTGGCAGAGTCTGATTTGTCAAAGAAGGCAGGAGCTCTTCTTCTCTTATTATGTTACTAAGGGGAATATTCGATTCAGGGGAGGAACCTTCCACACCAGTTTCAGAAGCTGGTACTTGGTCGATGTCAACCACCACTGGACGAGCAGTGAAGGACGAAGTATAGCTCTTATACTACAGCAAATAAGAGGCTGATCTGATATGTTCATCAGCAACGGATTGGTGTAAACTCCAGATAAGTTTCAAGTTCCTTAAATTAACATCAGCTTCTTTGGGAGACTTTCTGTTGCTGTCAACTGCAAATAATCAAAAATCAAATATCAGCGAAGCATTTTATCAAACATAAAGAAAACATAATTTCAAAAATAGAACAAAAATAAAAACAACCTCCCATTGCCATCAGGAGGACATCTAGGACCTTGATATACATCATCTCCATTTAATGGAGGATGTTGCCAATTTTTCATTACAACTCCATGTTCAAAATAATCCCTATTGGCATCAGGAAGATTGACAACTAATGCCCTATTAGAAAACCTAGTTTTCAAATAAAAGTACTATCTCTAACAACCCATCTGTAGCAATACATTATCTCTGGAATCCCTAAACAGGTGCCATGGAGTTGGTTCAACCTATGAACTCCATTAACTATTCTCTAGGTATTTGGCGCTATTTTTGCAGGTACAACGTCAAAATACTGACAGAATTCCAAACATAAAGGATTTGGAGGAAAAGAAAAGCCACATTCGGCCACAAAGAGACTTGGGAACCAATGTTCCTCAGCCAAAGAAAAATAGTCAGAAGGTTCAAAAAGTTCTTCCAATATGACCCATGAAGGAATTGAAAATTCAGAACGAAATTTGTCAAGAGATTCAACAAGGTAAACCATGATGAACAAAGTAAATAAAAGAAAAGGAAGAAAATCTTACAGGAAAGGAGTGAATCAGTTGCCAACGAACGATGGAAGAAAACGAACGCACAAGATGGAGAAGAAATGAATAATTCAAAGATACATATTTAAAAAAGTAAAAGACGACAGGATTTTCTGCAGCGCTTAAATACCTTACCTTGGGAATGGGTAAAAATAATGATTACAAAGAGAGACGTTTGCATTATTGGGGCCTAAAAGAAGAAAAAGGGCACGAAAACCGAAGCAGTTAGAAAAATTCAAAATATTCGTGAAGTCTGATTCTATGAATTCAAAGAAGAAATAAATACAAGGAAAACACTCCTAAAATTCAGGATGACTATTTAATCCTGCCATATTTCGAGAAGAATGTTCCACACTCCTCCTCAATCTCGAACTATGAAACATTGGGGGCTTTTGTTGATACCAAATTTATTCTGCTGATATGGACCTATTATTTAAAGACGCATGTCATCCTAGGTGGCAATTGTAAATGTTTATACTGAGCTACTCAATCCCCCGAGGAACTACTATACTCCAAATAACTCAAGATCACCGAGCAACTAGAAAGCCACGAGCAGCCCAGGGGCCCCGAGCAGCTCAAGCGTGTCGAGCTACTTAGGTGGTCCGAGATACTAAGTCGGTTCGAGCAACTCAAATACTTGTGGTGTACGCATCAAGGAAGACCGAAAAATAACTGCGCATTAAATTTATAGTTATTATCGTACAGATGTATACGCCTACTAGACAGTATGCATTATTCTTTCACATGTACAGCCTCAAGGCTATAAATACATTGTAATCTCCCCATTAGAGGGACATGCTGAATCTCTTGGTAAAATTATTTATCCAGAATTCCAGGCAAAACCATCAGTAATACAAAAAATAGTGGATGTAGGCCATTCTCTTAAGGCTGAACCACTTTAAAAATCTATTGTCTTTTTTCTTTACTCATTTTTATCGGTGATTATAATAATTAGGTCAAATCTAATTTTTTACATCAACACTTATAATAAGTATTAAGTTTACAGTGTAACATTTAGAAATATATAAATTTATTATTATATATGATGCCTTACCAAGAAATAAGAGTTTTGTTTTATCTGGGGTTTAATGAATAAAATGTCCATAATGATCAAACTAATAATAAAAACTTTAAAAAATGCGCACTATGTTCTATTTTTCTAACCACATATTTTTCTAACTAGATAGAGAAATCTCAATATAGTAATAGTGACAACATTATATTTTCAAATTTTATGTTTCTTTATGGAAGAAGTACTTCAACAAATTATACAAATGGCCCTATTGATTATATAAACTTAATGATAATTATTTTTATATCTCAAATGCATTGAGTGTGCATCCCCTTATAAATAAATCATATAGAGGTATTAATGACACTCTCAATTTTACTTAAATTAATCTTGGTAGCACTAATGCACCAGCATCCATACATATGTACCGTTGCTAAACATAACGTGACAATAATGGTAACGATCAGTAAGTATGGTCACCCAAAAATATAAGCCCACCCCTCTCGAGAATTCTAGCACCGCCCTTTATGTAAAAACGGTAATAATGTTTATTCTCACTTATTTTTTTAAAATTCTCCTTTCATTTTCTTTATTAAAAAACAATCAAATGGGTGTTATAAAATTTGACCAAAAAAAATAGTTTTCTATTGTTAGAGTAAAATTTAATATATGGGCTTATATATAAAATAAATATGAATTATAGGCTATCAAATAAAAGTAGGCCAATTAAAGTGATTAATTTAGGTTTTGGGGCCTTACTAATGTATTATTAAAGTGTGGGTTTTATTGTGTAGAGACAAGCGTAATTTCTATTTTTATAATGGTTTAAAATAGAAATATACGAAATATGAAAAGACACGATTGTGTTATAAATAGGGGTCATAGTCCTCAGATCATACAACACCAATCTTCTTATTCCCATTGTCAGAGTGAAATTTAGAGAGGAAATAAAAGTGTTGATATGGAAGAGCATAAGACCTCAGACTCAGATATTTTAACTTTCTGTCATGGATTCAGGTACGCTTCCGCAAAATCAATATTTATATTTCTTGATAATTCAATATGAATGTTTCACAAAATAGAAATTAATCCATCATGTGGTATCAGAGCTATTTCATGTTGAATTGTTGAGAATATATTAGTAAGGTATTGATATTAATTTTCGACTGCAAATATTTTTTCGAAAAGGTTTAATATTTCAGAAAAATTTTGGATTCAGAAATATTCTCGTTTCATTACGATTCCAACAATATAAAATTCATGAAATTTGGACTAACGGTTGATTTTATATGATTTTTAAAATAAAAAAATTAAGTATAAAGGTTAATTTGATGGTAGTGAAAGGTTAAAGGTTCGACTCTTGGTGTTTCATATTTAAGCCTCTTAAATGATGAAAATTATGAACGATCTCAAGAGGTTTTGAACCCATGACCTTTCAAGCCTGGAGCCAAAGGATTTTTGAACCCTTGACCTTTCAAGTCTGGAGCCAAAGGGGTCTTGAACCCATATACAAATTTAAATTCAAATTTTGGTGTGTATATATATATATATTTTGAGATGAATTAATTTAAACAATATGTCACCAAAGTGACCTCTTTTGTTCAAAATTAATTTTATTTCGAAATATAAAAAAGAATTATGTGCATGTAATTTATATGAATATTAATCGGCCCAAAGGAAGATTATTTTTTAACAAAATTACATGTGCCACTTTAATAATAAGCACGTGATAATTATTTAGTTTTACATATGAATAATAAATCGGCCCAAAGGAAGAATTATTATTCAATATGTTCTTATTATCAGTGTTTGATTATTACGGCAAGATATCACTTACAAGTTAATATTTTTTCCAAAGATCAAATATTAATAGAGTCTCCAATATCTTAAAATGGGATTTGTCATTTATTTGAATTTATTTTTTATTTAAGACTTATATGAGCTAGTTTTATTTGTTTATTATTCTCTGATTTAGCTATCAATTCTGCTTCCAACATTACTGCCAGTATTAATTTTATTTCCATGCTTAATGGCACAAACTTTAAGTCATGGCAAGAGAACCTTCATATAGTTCTCAGTGTCAGGGATCTAGACCTTGCATTAAGGGTTCCTTCTCCTGCACCTCTTACGGATAAAAGTTCCTCTGATGATAAAAAGGACTTTGAAAGGTGGGAGAAGTCAAATCGCATGTGTTTGATGATCATAAAGAAGTTCATTCCAGAAGCATTCAGGGGCACAATATCGAAAATGATAAAGACAGCCAAAGAGTTCCTAGAAGAAATTAAGAACAGATTTTCCAAAAATGAAAAGACTGAAACAAGTACACTTTTGGCAAGTCTCATCTCAATGAAATATAAATGTAATGGGAATATTAGGGGGTACATTATGGAAATGTCTCATCTCTCTTCAAAGTTAAGAGCACTTAAGCTTGATCTCTCTGAGGATTTGCTTATGCATTTGGTTCTGATATCTCTTCCCACACAATTCAGTCAATTTAAGGTGAGCTACAACTGCCAAAAGGAGACTTGGTCTCTTAATGAACTCATCTCACATTGTGTGCAAGAAGAGAAAAGACTGAAGCAAGATAAGGCAGAAAGTGCTCATTTGACTAGTACTTCCAAGGACAAGGGTAAGAAAAGAAAGAAGGATAAAGAAGCTGTAGTGGTTCTATATCCAAAGAAACAACATAAAGAAAAAACTGTTGATGGTTGTTTCTTCTGTGGAGCTGCGGGACATAGGGAGAAGCAATGTACCAACTATCATGCTTGGCGTGTCAAGAAAGGTACACTTCTTAAACTAGTTTGTTCTGAGGTTAATTTGACTTCGGTACCTAAACACACTTGGTGGATTGATTCTGGTGCAACCACTCACATCAGTGTGTCTATAAAGGGTTGCCTGAGTTGCCGAAAGCCAAATGATGGTGAAAGATACATTTTTGTGGGCGATGGCAAGAAGGTTGAAGTTGAAGCAATTGGGATATTTAGGTTATTATTGAAGTATAGTACTTATTTGGATTTGAATGAGACATTTATCGTACCGTCATTTAGACGGAATTTGGTTTTTATTTCTGTATTGGACAAATTTGGTTATACTTGTTCCTTTGGAAATAATAAATTTAGTCTTCTTCATAATTCAAATTTGGTTGGTACTGGTTCTTTATCTTATGTAGATAACCTTTATATGCTTGATACTATTGCTTCATATCATGAAACCTTGCAATTAAGTACTCGAGGTATTAAAAGAAAATTAACCAAAGAGAATTCTGCATCATTATGGCATAAGAGATTAGGTCACATCTCCTAAAGGAGAATTGAAAGACTCGTGTCAGATGGAATTCTAGATTCCCTTGATTTTTCAGATTTTAAAATTTTTAAAAATTGCATAAAGGGAAAACAGACAAATATAAGGAGATCTGGTGCTAATAGGGCTACAGACGTCTTAGAACTGATACATACAGATATTTGTGGTCCATTACCTACGGTTTCATGGAACAGTCAACAATATTTTATCACATTCATAGACGATTTTTCACGTTATGGCTACCTTTATCTCATCAATGAAAAGTCCCAATCTCTGGACGTGTTCAAGTCGTTCAAGGCTGAAGTTGAAAATCAACTCAACAAAAGGATTAAAAGTTTCAGATCTGATTGTGGTGGTGAATACTACGGTAGGTATGACGGTTCAGGTGAACAACGCCCAGGACCATTTGCTAAATTCCTAGAGGAGTGTGGTATCCTCCCGCAGTACACCATGCCAGGTTCTCCAAGCATGAATGGTGTTGCTGAAAGGTGAAACAGAATGCTTAACGACATGGTAAGGAGTATGATCAGTTACTCTAACTTACCAGATTTACTCTGGGGTGAAGCATTAAAGACTGCAGTGTATATCCTTAACAGAGTACCAACTAAAGAAACTGGATTCCAGAACAGTTAGTTATTATTTTGTTGGATACTATGAAAGATCTAGGGGTTAGAAATTTTATGATCCTACTACCAAAATAATTTTTGAGAATGGAAATGCCCGGTTGTTTGAGGATGTTGAGTTTGCCGAGGGGGATAAGGTTAACAATTTTGGTTTTGAAGAGGAATATGTTAATATTCCCACAGTTGTTATTAACATTAATCAGGATCCAATTCCTGACATTATTCAAGAAGCAGATCCTAATTAAAACAATATCCAAGAATCTCCCATTTTAGAAGAACAAACTCTACCACTTCCAGAACCTATGCCATTAAGGAGATCCACTAGAGAAAGAAGAAGTGATGTTCCAGATGATTACATTGTATTTCTAAAAGAACATGAGCTTGACATTGGTGGGGTGGAAGATGATCCGATCACCTTCCGTCAAGCCATGGAAAGTTCTAAATCTCAAGAGTGGATTGATGCCATGAATGAGGAGATAAAGTCCGTGAAGGACAATGACGTTTGGGATCTTGTCCCATTACCTGAAGCTAAAATAAAAAACCCATTGGTTGCAAATGGATATTTAAAACCAAGAGGGATTCGATAGGTGATGTGGAGAGATACAAAACCCGTCTTGTCACTAAAGGCTTTACACAGAAAAAAGGCATCGATTATAAAGAGACTTTCTCTCCGGTTTCATCGAAAGACTCTTTTAGGATAATAATGGCACTTGTGGCGCACTTTGACCTTGAGCTTCATCAGATGGATGTTAAGACTGCGTTTCTCAATGGTGACATTGATGAAACAATATATATGGTGCAACCAGAAAACTTTGTGTCGAGAGATGCAAAGAAAACAATTTGCAAATTAAAGAAATCCATTTATGGGCTTAAGCAAGCTTCTCGTCAATGGTATTACAAGTTTCATAAAGTTATCATCTCGTTTGGTTTTGAGATGAATCTCGTTGATGATTATATATACCACAAGTTCAGTGGGAGTAATCATATTTACTTGGTTTTATATGTTGATGACATTTTGCTTGCCACCAACGATATAGGTATGTTGCACGAAACCAAGAGATTTCTTTCAAAGAAATTTGAGATGAAAGATCTTGGTAACGCTTCTTTTATGTTGGGTCTATAAATACACCGAGATCGCTCTCGGAGTACACTTAGTTTATCACAAAAGAGTTATATCGAGAAAGTTCTTAAAAGATATGGCATGCATGATTATAAACCAGGTGACAACCCTGTAGCTAAATGAGATAAATTTAGTCTCAGTCAATGTCCCAAGAATGATTTTGAGATTCGGGAGATGCAAAAGATTCCTTATGCGTCAGCAGTAGGAAGTCTTATACATGCTCAAGTATGTACGCGTCCGGATATTGCGTACATTGTTGGCATGTTGGGAAGATACTTAAGTAATCCTGGAAAGTATCATTGGATAGAAGCCAAGCGAGTCATGAGGTACTTACAGAGAACAAAAGACTACATGCTCACCTATCGGAAGTCAGATGAGTTAGAGATCATCGGATATTCTGACTCCGATTTTGCTGGATGCCAAGATAGCATGAAATCTACTTCAGGTTATATCTACTTACTTGCTGGAGGTGCTGTATCGTGGAAGAGTGTTAAGCAGTCTATTACAGCTTCTTCCACCATGGCAGCTGCTTGTTATGAGGCGTCCAATCAAGGAATATGGTTGCAAAATTTTGTCACGGGACTGCGTATTGTGGATGGCATTGAAAGACCACTTAAGTTATTTTGTGACAATAAATCAACAGTGCTGTATTCCAACAACAACAGGAGTTCTACGAAGTCAAAGTTTATTGACATTAAGTTCCTAGTTGTAAAAGGAAGAGTTCAGAGTGGACTTATATCTATAGAGCACGTTGGAACAAACTCCATGATTGCGGATCCGTTGACTAAGGGATTACCACCCAAGGTCTTTCATGAGCACACTGCTCATATGGGTGTATTTTCTTTTGAGGATATGTGAGTTTAGTGGGAGTTTGTATTTTATATGCTTTCATAGACATATTTGATTTAATGGATATTGTATGGTTATTTACTGCGGTAAAGTATTAAGTTTATATTCACTCTGACTTTATATGGTTTGATCTCACTAAAGTTTAAGGAGGACCAGATGAAAATAGGCATGTTAAGATCACATTGCGTGAAATTTTCATGCTACACATCCACACTTGATCTTTCTCATTAGTTGCATTGATATATGTGATCATTGATGGGTTTACTTATGAAATATGTAATGACGATCTCTTTGATTCTATATTGGTGCAATTAATGGACAAGATTGTTAAGATACATAAAGTTTTGATAACTAAAACTCATGAGCTCATAAAGTATAATTCAAATTTATAAAGTTACATATATATATATATATATATAGCCCAAGTGGGAGATTGTTAGAGTAAAATTTAATATATGGGCTTATATATAAAATAAATATGAATTATAAGCTATCAAATAAAAGTAGACCAATTAAAGTGATTAATTTAAGTTTTGGGGCCTTACTAATATATTATTAAAGTGTGAGTTTTATTATGTAGAGACAAGCGTAATTTCTATTTTTATGATGGGTTAAAATAGAAATATATGAAATATGAAAACGATTGGGTTATAAATAGGGGTCATGGTCCCCAGATCACACAACACCAATCTTCTGATTCCCATTGTCAGAGAGAAATTTAGAGAGGAAATAAAAGTGTTGATCTGGAAGAGCATAAGACCTCAGACTCAGATATTTTAACTTTTTGTCATGGATTCAGGTACGC
The DNA here is from genome assembly GCA_949130495.1 of Sambucus nigra. Classification (NCBI taxonomy): domain Eukaryota; kingdom Viridiplantae; phylum Streptophyta; class Magnoliopsida; order Dipsacales; family Adoxaceae; genus Sambucus; species Sambucus nigra. Next base: position 134,267,318 of record OX422222.1, on the reverse strand, counting down.
TTCCGCAAAATCAATATTTATATTTCTTGATAATTCAATATGAATATTCCTGTTTGTGTGATAGTTTTCACAAAATAGAAATTAATCCATCATCTATTCCTTTTTAAAAAACAAAAACTCAGATTAAAAAAAAATGAACTCTTTTTTTTTTTAAATTATTTAGGGTACATTTTAGAGTTTTTAACTTTATTTAAAAAAGAGAGTAATTCTTCAACTTAAAAAAAACACAGTTTAAAACTGTTTTAAAAGGAAAATAAAAACAGATTTAATTTTTTTCTAAATAAAACTTTATCAAGTCTTTTGTTTTTTTATAAAGGTTTATTAATTGTGTTTTACTTGCGACATGTTAATAAGAATGTGTAAGTGTTGAAGGGTTGATTTGTCATTTTATGAAATTTTCGAGAGTGGGAATAGCATTGCTATACCCTTTCTAAAACCGTGAATCTAAGGGTTGAAAAAGAATGAACTCTCAATAAAACAATGGCTCCAAAAACATATTCTGAATATAAGCAAAGTTGATAAAGACAGGTAAAGCTGATAAACATAAAGAATGATTGTTTTTAGAATTTATGTTGACAGGAGATTTAACATAAGATTCAAATTATTTGTTCAAAGTTATAATTGTTAACAAAATTGTAGACATTTTTTTTCTTTTTTTTTTTATTTCTTACAACCATGCATTTTCTTTTCTCAAGCTACGAGTGAATTTAGAATCCATCGTTTGAAATTCATTCTACCAACCTCTACTGCATTTTTCATTTTAACCATTCATTATATGGAAACTATCATTTTATTTTATAATGAATCTTAATTTAAGAATGATGAAATAATATAATTGGTTGAGAGTTTTTGGAAATCGTCCTCGTAATTTTCAAAGTGTATAAAAATAGGACATTTCACATAATTTTATAAATTTAATCCATGTACTAAAAACACCATGAAAAATAATGAAAAATGGTGCGTCGCTGACGCGAACAAAAAAAATGAACTCCTAACTCTAAAGGGACCACACAAATAAATACTATTATACCACAAAAATTAAATTTATAAACCTAAAATATATTCTTTTAAAAATTTAAATTTAAAAATAAACATTACCTTTACCTTAATTTTCTATTGATTTTTAATTAAACTCTATTTGAAAAGTGTCCCTAGCAGCCTACGGTTTGTCATTTCATTCATGTATCCATAGCTGCAAAGGGTGACCGATGGGCCCGTGGGATGGAATCTGGTTTGGAAAGTGAAAGCGTGTATGTCGTTGATCATTGACAGAAGTACCACTAAAATTTCGCGACCATAGATTTGCTGACTATAAGACTCCATTTTTGCTTTTTTTGATCGGAATTATTAAAAGAAGTAATATATAAAATAATAATGTATTTTCGTTGTTAAAATTATTTTGTATAATTCTTCATTATATGTTTCATAATTATATTAATTTTAAGAGTCATTTTGATTAATAAAAAGGTACTCCAAATATCAAGAGTCAAAAAAGAACTCTTAGGCATCTACCTTGAAGGACGATTAATATTAAGTGACTGTTGGAGATTTAGGTTATATCTCTACCTATAAATAAGTGACTGGTTTTCATCATTCAGTCACTCTAAAATGACAACATAATGAATTTATAGGAAAGGGAGATAAATCTAAACTCTCAAGGAGAGTATATTTTCAAATACCTTTTTGGCCATACTAAGAGATATAACCATTAGAATGCGTTGAAATTGGAATATGTTCTTGCTACATACATTAAGGTTGACTGCTTCGTCAATATTTCTAATTGTGATAATTATGGAGGTAATAATACCATTTATGTTTCGCATAATGTTTATATGTGATGATCATGAAGATCGAAGATCCTTTTATTAAGAATATTTGTATGTGAAAATTTTATCAAATTAATGTATTATTGATTAATATTATGGTGTTCTTAAAATGATTTTACATTCATATGCTAATCTCATTTATTGTGTAAAAAATGCATAAAATTTCATTATGAACCAATTTTTTTATCATTATAGAACACACATATTTAGACAAATGTATAATAATTCATACCAAATTTAAATTTGTCTACTCTCCCTAAAAAAACACATAATCATTCTCCCTCTCTCTGTCTAGTAGCCCCAACCCATCACCCAGTCCACTCCCACCCCCAACCCATTCCACCAGAAACTCGTCGGAACAGTACACTCGAGAATCTCGTCAGAGGTTGTCTCTTTCCTCGTTTCTCTCTCTATCTTCATCTATTTCTTTCTTTTTTCTGGTCCACGCCAATGGTTCCATCGCCAGAAGTGGAGAAAAAAATGAAGTTTTGTATTAACGCTTGTTACTGTCGTGCCCCTATTTATGTTAATACACTTCCCAATGATATGCAAACATGGGATTTCTTATCCTCTATAAAGAAGATATATCATAGATAGTTTTAATCCATTATTTATCACTTGGGGAGGAACACTTGTATTTTATTACTACGAGTATGGATTGTTGAAAATAATAAGACATGTATTTGAATATTTTCCTTGAACTCCGCAATATTATTTATTTTCACCAAAAAAATAAAGATTTTAGAGAAACAGTAAATTTATCTATTTCAATTTTTATAAAAAAATGTCGAATATAATGTTATTTGATAGATCTTGAGGAATATATTCAAAATATATAAATTTTGTGAATTTTGAAATTGTAGATTTGATGTTATGAATTTTTGAAGATTCGATGAGTTTTTTTGTGAAAAATATGGTAGTTAGTTATCAAAGGTAGGTTGGTCATTTTAATGCGGTTGGTGACAAAATATAACACTTGACACCATTGACTCAATTAAAAATTATTTTGTATCATTGATCAAATCAATACGACATGTTATCTTTTACCCAAAAAACAATAAACGAGTTTTTTTTAGTAATTGAATTAGGGTTAGTCTATTCTCACTCCTCACTTCTCTATCCCCACTCCAACTTTTGTTTAATAATATTAATTGACAATTTTACCCCCAAGACCTTTTGAGTTAAATTTAAGTGTAAAATAAAAAATATATAAAAGATAAAACTTTAATTAAAAATTCTAAAAATCGCAGAAAAATAATTTTAAAAACTGGAAAATACGAAGAAGAAAAATTTGAGAACTATTAATAGATATTAAAAAATTATATCTAATAGGAAAAAAATGTTTCCCACCCAAAAATTGATTTCCAATAATAACAAAAAAAATTGCAAAAAAGATAATGGATTTTAGAAAGAAAGTAAAAAACTATTTCCACTAAAAAATGAATTCCAACAAATAAAAAAAAAATTACCCAAAAAGTGATTCCCATCAATAAAAAAAAGAATTTCAAGAAAAAAAAGAATTTCCAAAAAAAAACTATTTTGCACAAAATAAAATGATTTTCAACAGCAAAAAAATTCCAAATATAAAATAATTTATTTTTTGCTAGAAATTCACCACAAACCTTCAATATTATACCAAATAATTAAATTAATTACTAAAATTAAATTATACTTACCTGGTGAATTTTAATCGAGAGATAAAATGTAATTTTAATTATATATATTGATTACAATATACAAAAAAGTATAATTTTTATGGTGAATTAAATTATACTTTTATGGTGAATTTTAATCGTGAGCAAAAGTATTATTTAATATTAATAATTAATTTAAAATAATCACTTTTTATGCAAAAGTGTTAGTTTGAAGAAGAGGTATTATTTAATTAATTTAAAATAATCACTTTTTATGCAAAAGTATTGTGGGTACCTCGATTTATCACCACAGACCCAGACGAGTAGCCCAGTAGAAACGGTCTAAAGTCTGGGAACCTTGCGTCTCAACCAAAATCAGTTACGACTTAGTCTTTTCCTAAAATCATATTCTAGGAAGATAGGTTGACGTTGGGAGGTCCAACATCCCCACTCCCCGAAAACAGAGATGTATATAACAAACCCTATGTCTGGGGCAAAAGGCACGTATGGTATTTTCTATAAAACACTCCCCGGAGTATAGAGAAATAAATACTGAGACCACCACCGTGGACGTAGGCATTCTTGCTGAACCACATACATATTATGTTGTGTGATTGACATTCTTTACATTCTTTATTTACTTCGGTAGTTGTCTTTTCTTGTTAACTTGTAATGAACATAATTGTCACCACAAGTATAATCATGTGGTTTGAACCAGAAATTTGAGCTTGCATAAAAAGTGATTATTTTAAATTAATTATTACTATTAAATAATACTTTTGCTCACGGTTAAAATTCACCATAGAAGTATAATTTAACTCACCATAAAAATTATATTTTTTTGGTATATTATAACCAATATATATGATTAAAATTACATTTTCCCTCTCGATTAAAATTCATCAGGTAAGTATAATTTAATTTTAGTAATTAATTTAATTGTTTGGTGTTATATTGAAGGTTTGTGGTGAATTTCTACAAAAAAAATTAATCATTTTATCGTTGGAATTTTTTTTGCTATTGAAAATCATTTTATTTTGTGGAAAATAGTTTTTTTGGGAAATTATTTTTTTTCTTGAAATTATTTGTTTTGTTGATGGGAATCACATTTTGGGTAAAAAATAGTCTTTTTTTTATTTGTTGGAATTCATTTTTTAGTGGAAATAGTTTTTTACTTTCTTTCTAAAATCCATTATCTTTTTTGCTATTTTTTTTGTAATTATTGGAAATCATTTTTTGGGTGGGAAACATTTTTTTCCTACTAGATATAATTTTTTTAATATCTAATAATAGTTCTCAAATTTTTCTTCTTCGTATTTTCCATTTTTTAAAATTATTTTTCTGTGATTTTTAGAATTTTTAATTAAAGTTTTATATTTTTATATATTTTTTATTTTACACTTACATTTAACTCAAAAGGTCTTGGGGGTAAAATTGTCATTTAATATTGTTAAACAAAAGTTGGAATGGGGATAGAGAAGAGAGGAGTGGGAATAGACAAACCCTTGAATTATTTCCAATAACATGCTAAAGAAAACTCTAGTAATTAGTATCGATATTATTTACCCTACATATGTAAGTTGCATAATTAATTCTCTAATCTATAATTGTGGTGACAATTATCGTGCAACACAAATAAATAAGGGAAAAGCAAGCACCAAATAAGAACAAGGAAGGTAAAATGACAATCACACAACAAAGGATGTATGTGGTTCAATAAAGATGTGCCTGCGTCCACGGTGGTGCAGTCGGTGTTATTTCTATATACTCCGGAGAGTGATTATAGAGAATATAACTTGTCCTTTTGCCCCAGACCTAGGGTTCAATATATACACGTACGTTTAAGTAAGTGGGGGTGTTGGATTCCCCCACGTCTTCCATCTCTCCCTATAACCTCCCTTAATGGGAACGTGGGGAGAGATCGGATACAATCAAAGTAAGAGGTTGGGGCCCTGGACTTTGGGCCGCCAGAATTGGGCTACTCGTCCAGGCCCATGATCTTAGTTTTGGGTACCCATAATTGTCCCTAAGTTTGTTGGGCCATGTTTTGGGCTCAATAAATTTAAATGATCAGTCATAATAATGTTTTGTACATTGTGCAACTCTTCGAAGGTTGTGAAGCTGATTTTGGCGGCATCCGCTTCGTATTTTGTGCACTATGATTAGCAAAATTTAAAGGTCTTTTGGAATAGTCACTTTTCTACCGTCGTTTCAATCTTTCCATCACTCTTCCATTCTCTGTGAGCTCTAGCACTTCGTACCTTCTTCTCTCAGTCTCCATTCTCATTTCTTCCTTGTTGTTTGAACCCGTGCTTCTTCATCGTTCGAATCGATCTTCTGTTTTGTAAGCTTCCTGTGCCCTTTCTTTGTACTTTCTCTTTGAGTTTGTAGTTTTTCTAGGGTTTTTCAATGGCGAAGATTGGGAATAGGTCGGTCTCTGAATTTAGGAAGTTTCATAACATCCCTGAGTGGGTAGATATTGAATGTTGCGCTTCCCCTCCTAGAAACGTTATAGAGATAGATGACGCCCACTGGATCCATGTTTTGTTGCTTTCCCAGGGGGGACTCACTTTTCCTCCCAACGATTTGTTCTTGCATTTCTTTGGCTATTTTAATATTATCCCTTCACAATGCTCGCCCAATGTGTGGAAAATAGTAAATGGCGTACATAGAATAAATCAGTTGTATGGTACTAGGTTAGGGCTCGCCGAGGTCTGTTTTTGCTATTCCTTTTCTCGGACTAGCTCTGGTGTTCTTTATCTCAACGCTAGGAGTCCTGACAGGGTATTGGTAGTAAATCTACCTGATTCCCATAAGTATTATTGGCAAGAGGGCTTCCTTGCTAGAAATTGGCAGTTTTCCCCCCAGTTTGTGGGGTCAAGGGCTGATAGGTTCTCCGTCCCCTTTTTTGGGAAAGAATACATAGGTAGACTTTGCTCAGTTCTTTCAATTTCTGTTGACTTGTGATCTTTCTGAATTTTCTCTGTTTTGTCTTCAGCGAGGTCGAAGAATTTGGAACCTGCTCTTAGCGAGGTTCGTATCTCCGAATTGGTAAAGGCCTGGAATATCAGGGAGCCTTTAGCTGACGACGAGCATCCTCGGTCTGCTGCTTTTCTGCTCGAATATAAGAACGTTGGCTCCAGTTTCATAGCAAGGCCTGTGGATAGTATCCTCGAGTTTGACACCTTTGAATAGACTACTGCGGATCCTATCTAGTTGGACGAGGATGAGAGCAGCTCTGAAAGTGATACTGTAGGTGCTGTAAGAAATTTGGGTGGAAGGAGTTCCAGTAGTAGCAGTTCCTCATAACGTGGGGAAGTTTTTGAAGCTCGAGAGTCGTCGAGCACATCCAGTAGTTCGAGTGAGGAGATGGCTCCTCCTAGAAAAAAATTAATTCGGGATGATGATGATGATGAAGACCACATGCTTCTTGCACAGAGGTCGAAGAAGCAAAAATCTAGCTCTGGGGCTGTGGCTACTGGTTTTCGGTCCTCTGCTCAGGAGCAGGAGAAAAAGAGGAAGGAAGAAGAGAAGGTAAGGGAGAGGGAGAGAAAGAAGGAAGAAGAGGAGAAGAAGATGGAGGAGAAGAGGAGGGTAGAGGAGAGGAAGAAGAAAGAGAATGATAGAGAGGAGGATAAGAGGAGGGTGGAAGTGAGGACGAAGGTTGGGCAGGCCTTAGTCCCGGTGTCCGCGCTGCCCGAGGGGGCTTCTATTGCAATTTCCCCTCAGTTGGCCCCCGCTCTGCTCGAGAGAGCTGTTCTCCCAGCTGATCGTCAAAGGGCGGTGGGGTCCGAGCAATTAGCCCTCCAGGCTAGTCAGAGTCTAGCTTTGGTAAGATTTTTCCTTTTATCCCATATTTTTACGTATTCCATCATTTCCTTCTTTTAATGTTTTCTTCTTCTTGCAGTTTGTGACTGACTTCGACGTGCTATATCGTTCACACGATGAGCTGGTGAAGAAAAATAGTGAGTTAGAGAAAGAGAACGTTGCCCTGAAGCTGAAGTATAAAGAGCTCGAGGCTAGTTTTAAAGCCGTTGACGCTGCTCAGATTTCATCTGACCTGGCTCTTGATATAGCTAACCGGGAGAGGGACGCAGCAGTTAAAGATCTGAAGGAGATGCAACAAGCCTACGACTTGTTTTGCTCGAGCAAGCTGGCCGTTGTGGAAAAGAACAGGGTGCTTTCTAAGGAGCTAAAGAAGAAGGAGTCTGAGGCTGTCACTGCCAAGGAAGACTCGTACAATTCTGGTTGGGCTGCAGCATACGAGGATGCTGAAGTTCAGATAGGCTATATTAGTCGTCTGAACTTCAAGAAGGGCTAGAACAAGGCCTTATTGGCAGCTGGTGTCGATATCGACTCCCCTCTGTTTGACGAGTATGACACGGGTCCGAAGCCAATCGTGGATGAAGTCCCTACCCCAGTTGTTGAAGGTACTGACCTTGTTCCTCATATGCCCCCTGCTGATGCTTCCCTCATTGTGGCGACAGAGATTACCCCTGCCGAGGGTGGTTTTCCTACTGATGCCGACAAAGGGAAACAGCTATCGACCTCTGGGCAACCTGAGGTTGCTAACTAGCTATCTTCTAGGATTCCTTTGTATTTTTTCTTTTTCTGTCTATAAGCTTTCTTTTTGCTGTTCGATGTAATTTCAACCTTTATTAATGAAAAGGCTTCTTTTTCCCAGTGCACTGATTCTGTCTATCTTTTCGATGCTTTATTATATCTTGTAGTTGGTTGATGTAAAAGAATATATTCCTGCCACATCTCAATTGGGTAGGACCCTTGGTCCTAATGCGAGTCCTAAGGTTCGCCAGGGCCTCGTTAAGCTTTGCAAATCCCTTAGGTCTAGGATCAGAAGTATAGGGAGCAATCTGAACTTGTGGCTAAGTTGAAGGACAGGCTCCAGGATATGGAAGAGGTTGGTGCTTCAGTGCAAAAAGAAGTGAATGCGTTGAGAGCAAAGCTTCTCGATGCTTCTGAGATCAACCAAGTTGGTGAGATGTTTCAGTAAGAAAATGAAGCTTTAAGTCAGGAGGTCTCACGACTTAGGGAACACGCGCCAAGCACCGCCCCTTCAGTGTTGCGAGGCTCTTCATCAATGCGAGCTAGGGCTGGCTCGAGCGGTATTCATCATGTGCTGCGAGGTTCTTCATCGACGCGATCTGGCAGCAGCACCAGGAGCCAAGATAGGGAAATGGAAGAGCTTCGAGAGAGGGAGATGGAAGAGCTTCGTGGTGATGTCCATCGAGCATATGTGATCGCTGCTGGGCTCTAGAGGGATGTCGCTCAGTTGCGACACTTGTTCAAGAAAAATCCTCGGTAAGTGTGGGCTGACGGCTACGACCAGGGTTGGTCAGATACTCCAACAATGTTGTCAGAGTTCGAAGAGCTTTCTTTTATCAGGGGGTGGCTGAGTGCCTTGAAGGAGCTGTAAGTCCTGAGGAACTCGATGCTCTGGTATCGCCATGAGATTTCTCCCTCTACCCTGATGCCTAACCTCTTTCGAAGGGATGATCGATGGATCCCCATCGATGCCATCCCTCGATAATTATTGGAGTCGTATGCGAATGAGGTTGAGGAAGAGTTAGCTCTTACTCACGATGATGGACGAAGAGCTCGAGTGGCTAACTATCTCGCTCAGAGGCCTCACCCCCATTGAGATTTTGCTAGTTGTTGCTTTTTGTATTTTTGATAGTGTAATTTCTTTGGGCGAGTTCGCCGACTAAACATGTATCACCATTGTTGTAAGTATGATGAATTGATAAAAAGTTTGTGTTTTGGGAAAATTTACCGACTAAACAAGTGTATCATATTTTTCATATTCTTGCTGCTTTATGATCTTCTAAATTTGTGTTGGCATGCAAGTGTCCTCCCAGTCCGGTATAATATCGAGATACCATTGTGCATCACTTTACCCTTTAGCTCGTGTCGTCACACTCCCTTAGGCCTAAGTGTGGCAATTGGCGAGGACACACCTGGTGTTGGATGCTCTATCCGATCAGGATTTTATTCAACCAAAGAAGGTTTGATGACAAGTATAAAATTTGGCCATATTGCCTAAGGATCCCCTGTAGGGCTTCATATATTTCCAGGGTCAATGCTAATAGGTCCTTCGTGTTTCATAACGACGACCTGAGGAGGGACACTTCCCTGCTAAGGCGTGATGATCAATGTGCCTATCATTTGGAAAAGATGTGCGATAAAGCCCATATAGCCGTTACTTATTAGAATGCAATCGTTTAAATGACTTTTATTAATAACAAGAGAAATGAACTTCTAGTTACATAACAAAAGAATAAGCAATAGAAAAGATCTAAAAATAGAATCTCTTGAGATTGGCTGCGTTCCATGCTCGTGGTATTTCTCTACCTTCCATCATTTCCAAGTGATAGGCGCCCTGCAGATCGTCTTTCGTTATCTTAAAGGGTCCTTCCCAGTTTGGGCCTAGCTTGCCGTCTGATAGTTTTACTGCGCTGCCGAGGACTTTCCTTAGAACGTAGTCCCCAACTCGGAATGTCCTCGGGTTAACCCTTTTATTGTAATGCCTCGTGAGCTGTTGCTGATAGCTCGCTAGTTTTACTAGGGCTAGCTCTCGGCGCTCGTCGGCTAAGTCGAGATCAACAAGCAATGCTGCATCATTATGGCCCTGGTCAACAAAGTTGGACTTCATTGTCAGCAAACCGGATTCTAGTGGGATGACTGCTTCCATCCCATATGTCAGTGAAAATGGGGTTTCTCCTGTTGCTCACCGTGGAGTGGTTCGGTAAGCCCATAGAATGTGTGGTAATTCATTTACCCATGCGCCTTTGGCTTGATCCAATCGCTTCTTTAATCCGTCGATCACAGTTCTGTTAGAAGCCTCAGCTTGGCCATTGCTCTGAGGGTAGGCCACCGAACTGAAGTGGTGTCTGATACCATGTTCGTTACAGAAACTCTGAAAGGATCCTCTTTTGAATTGTGTTCCATTGTCAGTGATGATGGTTCTGGGGACACCAAAGTGAGTGATTATATTTCTCCATATGAACCGTATCATATCTGCGCCTCGAATGTTTGCCAAGGGTTCTGCCTCGATCCATTTGGTGAAGTAGTCAGTTGCAACCAATAGATATTTGCGATTGCCGGTGGCGGTGGGCAGTGGTCCCACGATGTCAATTCCCCATTGGGCGAATGGCCATGGGCTGGACAGTGACTTTAGGTCGCTAGCAGGCTGGTGGACCATAAGAGCATGAAGTTGGCACTTAAGGCACTTGCGGACATACATCGTAGAGTCCCTTTGCATATATGGCCACCAATACCCCTCCTTCATTGCTCGAAAAGCTAGAGACCTTCCTCCGATATGACTTCCACAGACTCCTTCGTGAAGATCATGTAGCACTTGCTCGACATCCCCTGGGTGAACGCATTGGAGGTAGGGATCGGAGAAAGATCTCTTATACAGGTTTCCCTCTAAGGATAAGTGAAAGCGAGTAGCTTTGACTCTTATCTGGTGGGCAGTCTTCTTGTCATTCGGGAGCGTGCCATCCTTCAAATAGTCCCTTAAGGGGTCTATCCAGCTGGGAGCTGATCCCACCTGGAGTACCTGTTTCTCACCTGGTATCCTGCTATCGTGGATGCTCGGGTGAGTAAGGAAATCGATGGGGATGGTTCTTTTTAGGTCGGAGTCGACTGCCGAGCTCAGGGCGGCTAGGGCATCAGCATGGCTGTTTTGCCCTCTGGGAAACTGCTGGACATTGATCTCTTCGAAGCTCGCCATTAATTTTTTAACTAAGGCGAGGTAAGCTGCCAATGTTTCATCTTTTGCATTGTAATCTCCACTTATCTTATTGGAGACTAATTGGGAATCGTCGAACACCTGCAAATGCTTTGCTCCCAAAGTGTGTGCCTTCTGGAGGCTGGCTATTATGGCTTCGTATTCTGCTTCATTGTTGGAGGCTGCAAATCCAAGCCTGATTCCTTGTTCAAGGATTGTATTCTCTGGAGTAATGAGGACAATGCCTACCCCTGCCCCCTTTGAGTGGAGGCTCCATCAAGAAACAATTTTCAGGTTTCCTCTGTTGCTTGGTTCTCCTTTTGCTTTGTTGGTCGAGGTTGGTCGGAGGGTTCCTCGCCCATGAATTCGGCTATAAAATCAGCAAGGATCTGACCCTTGATAGCTGTCCTTAGTTGAATTGGATGTCAAATCGCCCGAGCTCGACTGACCATTTAGACATTCTGCCCGACAAATCCGCTTTCCTCAGGATTGCCTTAAGGGGATGCGACGTAAGGACGATGATAGTGTGGGCTTCTAAATAATGCTTCAGCTTCCTCGACGCTACTACTAGTGCAAATGTGAGCTTCTCCAATGGTAGGTACCTATGCTCGGGGTCCAGTAAGGTCTTGCTCGCGTAATAAACTGGGTGCTGGACTCCTGCAACCTCGCATATTAATGCAGAGCTGACAGTGTGATTGGAAACGGAGAGGTACATGTACAAAGAATCTGTTTGTTGTGGTATAACGAGCATCGTTGGAGAGATTAAGTAAGACTTGAGCTCGACCAATGCTCGCTAGCAATTTGGGCTCCACTCTATGGTTTTGCTCCCTTTTAGAAGCTGGAAAAAAGGTTTGCACTTCTCAGAGGATTTAGAGATTAAGCAATTTAAGGCAGCGAGCATACCAGTGAGCTTCTGTACGTCCCGGATTGTGTGATGGGGTTGCACCCTATTAATTGCATCGATCTGGTCTGGGTTAGCCTCTATGCCTCTCTTACTGACCAAGTAAGAAATTTTCCTGACTGGACACCGAAAGAACACTTGCTCGCGTTAAGTTTCATTCGATACTTCCTGAGGATTTCGAAGGTGTTGACAGGTCTAAAAGGTGATTTTCCTTCTTCTTACTTTTAACGAGCATGTCATCGATGTAGACCTCCATGGTGTCTCCCATCTGATCCTTGAATATTTTGGTGACCAGCCGATGATAGGTTGCCCCTGCATTCTTGAGCCCAAAGGGCATGACCTTGTAGAAGCATAACCCAACTGTCGTGATGAACGCCGTTTTATCCTGGTCTGGGGCATATAAGGGGATCTGGTGATACCCTGAGTATGCGTCTAGGAAACTCATTCGCTCGTGAGCTGCAGTGGCGTCTACTAGTTGGCTATTTTTGGGAGGGGGAAACTATCTTTAGGCACGCTTTGTTGAGGTCAGTGAAGTCGATGCAAACTCTCCACTTCCCGTTGCTCTTCGAAACTACTACTGGGTTGGATAACCACTTGGGTAATTGTACTTCCCGTATGGATCCTGCATCCAGTAATTTTTTAACTTCTTTTTTTACCGCTTTAGCCTTCTCGGGTGCAGTTCGCCGTGCCTTCTGCGTGATTGGCTTGAAGGTGGGGTCGATGTGCAGCTGATGACAGACCATACTAGGATTGATTCCAGGCAGCTCGTATGGTTCCCATGTGAAAACATCTACGTTGCGCCTCAGCAAGGTTGTCAATTCCTTTTGTTCCTGGTCGGTGAGTGATTGGGCATAAATATTGTATATTTATCCCCCTAATTTCATTACTTTTATGAACCCGATTGATGTAACATATATGTATTTAATTCACATTTATGCTACTAACCTTCGTGGCGAGTATTTCGTGTTTTGTGCTTCTCCTATTGGTTTTACAGGTTAATTATGCAAGCAGTGCAAAGGAGGAAGCAAGACAATGCTAGAAAAGCTAAGAAGGCAAGTTCAAGGGCAAATTGGTAATTTTGTAGCTAGATCCGGAAGGAGAAGTCAACTGGAAAGGTGAAGAGCTTGGAACAACGAGAACACTGGAAGAAACGACACCCAAATCCGAGCTACGGTTGAAACGTTATGCTCAGTTGAAGTTGAAGAAAAATCCAAGAAAAGAAGAGAAAAGCCAGAAAAATGCTAAGTGTTGAACTCCAGGCCAGCATACATTCGCGAACCCCAGGCCGAACCGGTTTGGGGGGGGGGGGGGGGCGAACCGGTTCGCAGGTACACCCGAACCGGTTCGGGGTACCTGACACGCGAATTTTGCCTTTTATGCTGATTGGTTGCCAAGACTCCTATTAGGTTTTAACTTCTCAAAAATTGTAGGGAACGTAGGTAACAACTTAGGAGCAACCATTAGGAGTAGTTTTACTCAGTTTTTGATAGAGAAGAAGAAGGAGAAACATCTAGGAACATCAAAGGAATTATTTGCTTCAAGATTCAATTGTTAAGGGTTTGTTTTTCAAGTTTTTGGCGCCGTTGCCGGGGATCTAGGTAGACTTAGGATTAGATTGAGTTAATCCAAAGCTTTGACTAAAAAAAAAAAAAAAATTCATAATCATCACCTCTCCTAAACTTTAATGCAAAATTCTGAAACCACTCCCACACCCCATAATACTCCAACCAGCATTCACGAAAATCCACTTGTTGAGTATAACCTTGATAGTCCCCACACTCCAAACGCCCCACAGTTTTGGATCCCACCGCCCACACCGTCGCACTCAGTCACTAGTAACACTCCATTCTCATTTGTAGGACACACTTCGAGCACACCTAGTGAGAGCGCCGAGTCGTCAAGTGAGATAGAGATGTCGCAACATAGTAATGCACCCACCGGTGAGGACGAGCTTCCGTACCTCCCGTTGAGAGAATTCTTATATCCTGAGCGCACTGTCACTCTAGGATGCATTATACTCCCGTATAATGTCGGGCAATTCCGTTTCAAAAATGGAATGATCCAGACACTACCACATTACCACGGTATGGATTCTGAAAAGCCATACCTCCATATAAGGGAATTTGAGGACGTGTGTGATACTCTCAATGATCAAACTTGCACACAAGAGGTAATCCGCCTCAAACTCTTCCCCTTCTCGCTTAAAGATAAAGCCAAAACTTGGCTATGGTCTTTACCTCCAAGCTCGATTCCATCCTGGAATGAGCTACAGTTTAAATTTCTCAAGAAATTCTTCCCAACACATCGAACAATCTCCATCAAGGCTCAAATTCAAGCATTTAGGCAACATGAAAATGAGCCATTCCATCGATGTTATGAACGTTTCAACGAGTTAGTGGCTTCATGCCCCCATCATGGATTTGATCCATCGCAAATCATCTTCTTTATCTATAATGGGTTAAATCTTAACTCTAAACAACTTGTTGAAACTATGGGAAGCGGTCCGTTCGTCGATCTAGATGCCCACGATGCTGATCTTCACATGAGGTATGTCGCCGAGACTACTCAGTCCTGGGATAACTCTGACCCGAACGCTCAAAATCAAAATCGACAACCCACCACTGCTCCATAGGCATCCGGCCTATTCCATGTAGATAAGAATTCTATGACGGATTATCGATTGTACACCATTAAGAAAGGATTGTGAGACCTATGCGAGTTATATGGAAAAGGACTAGCTGGACCCATTCAAAACCCTATCATGAAGGTGTGTGCGATTTGTGAGGCGGGACATTCAACTGAGGAATGTCCGACGATACCCGCCTAGAAAGTAATGTTGCAGGATCAAGTTAGTGGTATAGGAGGTTTTAAGGGTAATTTCGGTGCCCCACACGGGAATTCATACAACCTTTCGTGGAAAAACCATCCCGGTTTTAGCTACGGGCAACAACATGCCGCAATGAACCCTCCTTCGCATGTTGCCCCTCCTCCACCACAACAATTTCAACAAGCTCCACACATGCAAGGACATGTGCAAGCACCGCCACCCCATGGAAATTATATCCCGCCACAGCGGAGAACTCTCGAGGATACCATGAATCTATTCATTGCAAGTCAGACCGCAACCAATGCCAAATATGATCGTCTGATCGGCGACATAAATGCAAATCTGTCAAAGATACAATCCTCGTTGAGTGTTCAAGAGAAGGGCAAGTTCCCTGCCCAAGGCCAACGACCTCCCCAAGGTCAAACTAGTGTTAGCTCCACATCCACTGAACATCAGGAGCAATGTCAAGCAGTGACCACTCTTCGTAGTGGAAGAGTCGTTGATTTATCACCTCCTCCACACGACACAATAAAAGACAAGGAGCTTTCGCCCGACACGAAAGAGGCCGAAGATGTCCCCTTGAACGAGAGTGATAAGGAAGACACTAGTGAGCCTGAGGTGGTAGTGAAACCACCCTCCGCAGCACCATTTCCTTGAAGATTGATTCCCGCTCAAAAGGGGAATCCACGTGATGAAGTGCTTGAAGTACTTAAGCAAGTAAAGCTAAATTTACCCTTTCTTGATGCCATCAAACAAATTCCAGCTTATGGCAAACTTATCAAAGATTTGTTGACGGTAAAAAGGAAGATGAAGGTAAAAAAGAATGTATTTCTAGCCCAAAACGTGAGCTCCATTCTACTAAATGATCTCCCGCCTGAATTCAAAGTTCCCAGTGCACCCACCATATCCTGCATCATTGGATATAATAAAATTGAGAAAGCCTTACTTGACTTGGGAGCAAGTGTAAACATACTCCCTTACTCCATCTATAGGCAACTCGATCTGGGCGAACTCAAGCCCACAAAGGTCACTCTCCAATTAGCGGATCGATCAGTGAAGATCCCACGAGGCATAGTCGAGGACGTGATCGTCCAAGTTGACACTTTCTACTTCCCGGTAGATTTTGTCATTTGGGACACGGAGCCCTCCTTCAACTCGAGCAATCATGTTCCCATCATCCTTGGGCGCCCTTTCTTGGCCACGGCTAATGCAATCATCAACACAAGAAATGGGTGAATGCAACTCACTTTTGGGAACATGAGCTTGGATATTAACATCTTCCACATAGGCCAAAATGCAGGGGAGGAAGATGATCTTCACGCGGTGAGCCTCATAGATGAGGTAGTAGAAGAGTACTTTGAGGAAAATTTCTGTGGTGACGCTTTAGAGTCCTGTTTAGCGACGAGCTATGAGTGTGAGGGGACGTATACTCACTTCGAGAGGGAGGTTGGAAGGGTGACAGAATTACTCGATGAGAGTACGTCGGACGAGGACGTGAGAGAGGTTAATTGGGTTTCTAGATTCGAGGAATTACCTCCGAGGGATACACACATGTCTCCCTCCAGTGAAAAATTTCCAACCCTCGAATTAAAGAAACTCCCCTCCCATATCAAATATGCATACCTAGGAGATGATGAGACATTTCCTGTTGTTATCTCCTCTAGCCTAGATGAAGGGCAGGAGGGTAAATTGTTGAGAATTCTAAGGAAGCACCAAAGTGCTTTTGGTTGGTGTATCGCTAATTTGAAGGGGATAAGCCCTCTGATTTGCACTCATAAGATTCATCTCGAAGAGGATGTCAAGCCCTCTAGAGAAATGCAAAGAAGATTGAACCCCAACATGAAAGAAGTTGTGTGAACCGAGATCATCAAATTACTGGATGCCGGGATTATCTACCCAATTTCGGATAGCAAATGGGTGAGCCCTATTCAAGTCGTCCCGAAGAAGTCGGGTATGACCGTGATCGAGAATGCTAAGGGAGAGCTTATTCCCCAACGCACCACCACCGATTGGCGCGTTTGCATTGATTACCGGAAACTCAATGCGAGAACTAGGAAAGACCATTTCCCCTTACCATACATTGATCAAATGCTTGAGAGAGTTGAGGGCCACCCTTATTATTGCTTCCTTTATGGTTATTCCGGATATAACGAAATTGAGGTAGATGTACTTGACCAAGAGAAGACGGCCTTCACTTTCCCTTTTGGTACGTTTGCCTACAAACGTATGCCATTTGGCTTGTGTAATGCACCCGCGACTTTTCAAAGGTGCATGTTGAGCTTATTTAGCGACATGATCGAGAAAGGACTCGAAGTGTTCATGGATGATTTCAGCATTTTTGGCACCTCTTTCGATCATTGTTTGGACAAGTTGGAGAAAGTACTTACCTGATGTGTGGACAAAAACTTAGTGCTGAATTGGGAGAAGTGCCATTTCATGGTCACCGAGGGAATAGTTCTTGGCCACATTTTTTCATCCAACGGAATAGAGGTTGATAGGGCTAAGATAGATGTCATAGCTGATCTTCCCCCCACCGAAATCGCTGAAAGACGTGCGCTCTTTCTTGGGCCATGTGGGGTTTTATCGAAGGTTCATTAAGGACTTTAGCGCCATCGCTAGGCCCTTAAGTAACCTACTTATGAAGGACAACCCATTTGAGTGGACAGAGGCATGCCAAAGCTCCTTTGATAAGTTGAAAAACATGCTAGTATCCGCTCCCATCATGCAAGTTCCGAATTGGTCCTTACCATTCGAACTTATGTGTGACGCAAGCGATTACGCGATCGGGCTGTTTTGGGCCAACGTAAAGATAAGCAATCTCATGTCATCTACTATGCTAGTCGGACTCTTACCGGACCTCAACTCAATTACTCTACCACAGAGAAGGAGTTGCTAGCGGTAGTATTTGCCCTCGATAAGTTCCGTTCCTATCTCATTGGTTCTCCCATTACTGTTTTCACCGACCACGCGGCTTTAAAGTACTTACTTGCGAAGAAAGACGCCAAGCCGCGCCTTATAAGGTGGATCCTACTCCTATAAGAGTTTAATCTCTCCATCAAGGATAAGAAAGGAGTAGAAAATGTCGTTGCCGACCATTTATCTCGGCTTTCGTCCGACGTACCTAGTGATCCCATACCCATAGACGAGCATTTTCCGGATGAGCAATTATTCGCTACTTCTTCATATCCTTGGTTTGCGGACATAGTGAACTATCTTGTCACGGGAGCCGTCCCTCTCGATTAGACACCGCAAGATAAGAAGAGGTTTCTTAATTGGTCGCGCATGTTCTTTTACGATGATCCTTTCCTCTTTAAATATTGCGCTGACCAAATCATCCGACGATGTGTACCGGATGACGAGATCCCGAAGGTCATCCAGTTTTGTCATTCAGAAGCATGTGGAGGCCATTTCTCGACGAAAAAGACGGCCGCTAAAATTTTGCAATGCTGCCTCTATTGGCCCACAATCTTTCGGGATGCGAATGACGCTTGCAAGTCATGCAATAGGTGCCAACGAATGGGAGCCATTTCTCGACGCGACGTGATGCCCCTTACCCCCATACTCATCATTGAGATATTCGATTGTTGGGGTATTGACTTCATGGGTCCCTTCCCCCCGTCCTTTGGTTTCCTATACATCCTAGTCGCGGTAGACTACGTTTCTAAATGGGTGGAAGCTATAGCTACTAAGACTAATGACAATAAAGTGGTGATAAAGTTCCTACAGGAACACATACTTTCTCGCTTCGGTTCACTGAAAGCGATAATTAGCGATAATGGCACGCACTTTTGCAATAGGCCATTCGAGAAGCTCATGAGAAAGTATGGCGTCGTCCACAAGGTTGGGACGACATATCACCCACAGACGAATGGGCAGGCCGAGCTAGCGAATCGGGAGATCAAGAACATTCTTGAAAAGACCGTCAATCCTACCCGAAAAGATTGGTCCCTTAGATTGACCGATGCATTATGGGCCTATCGTACCGCATTCAAGAATCAACTTGGCATGTCTTCTTTCCGTTTTGTGTATGGCAAACCCTGCCATCTTCCTGTTGAGCTTGAACACAAAGCGTATTGGGCAATTAAGCAATTGAACTATGCCTTGGACAAAGTCGGTGAAGCCCGTAAGCTTCAATTAAATGAGCTAGAAGAACTACGCAATGATGCGTATGAGAACGCCAAAATTTCAAAAGAGAGGATGAAACTTGCTCATGATAGCATCATTCGAAGAAAAGAGTTTCATCCCGGGCAAAGAGTTCTTCTCTACAACTCTAGGCTTCACCTCTTTCCAGGCAAGTTGCGGTCACGATGGTCCAGCACGTTCGTCGTTAAGAACGTTTTTCCCCATGGAGCTGTTGAACTAGACGATTTACAAGGGGAAAACACGTTCAAAGTAAATGGACAACGCCTAAAGCCATATCTTGAGGCGTGTGCAGAAGAGGTCGACACAATTTGGTTGTCGGACCCCGTTTACGGGGTCAATTGAGCTGAGAAAGTAAGATCGTCGCACCCCCGACGCGTATGGGGTGAATTTGTATGTATAGTAGTCGTGTGTGAATAGGTTAGTAGGAGTCAGAATCCTGAGTTGCGAAAGAGATCGGGTAGCACGCATTTCGAGGAAGCTAGTACGTATCACGATGTTGAATTCGAGGAATTTTTAGGGAGCCCTAGGGTCTAGAAGGTTTTTAGGGGCCTTATGCACAAGTTAGAGGATGAGAGAGCACTTTGAAACGGAGAAAAGAGTGAATTCCAGCGTTCGGACCAGCTTGCCACCCCGAACCCCAACCTGAACCGATTCGGGGGGGGGGGGGGTGAATCGGTTCGCAGGTACACCCTAACCGGTTCGGGGTACTTGACAGATTCTTCCCCCTTCTTTTCCAAATTCATCCCCTTCCCTCCATTCTTTCCCCCTTCTTTCCCCTTCGTTTTTCTTGCCTCCAAATCCTTCCCTCCTTCCCAAATTCAACCCAATTCACCCCTTCCCTCCCCTCCTTCCCACCCTTTCATATTTCCCACCAAGAACCCACCCCTTCACACCTATAAATACCCCACCACCCCTCCTCCATTTCTCACACCAAAACAATCTCCCTCACTATTTTCTCTCCCATATTTCCTCTCTCTCTCCCCCTCTTTCCGTCAATATGCCGCGCCAAAGCCGCCCCAACCTCCTCCCAAAGAAATATGATGATACCACCATCCTTGCCGACCCGGGTAAGGGGGTCTTTCGATGCGTCCAAGAACGTCATTGGGCCGAGCAATACTTCTCGGCTACGCGTCCCATTCACATTGAACGTTTCGTGGATTGGGACCACCTTCCGGACGATGTCACCGCCCTCTTTGACCGTCGCGGTTGGTGCTCCTTCCTCGCCCCAACGAGAAATAACGTGTTTGATGCCGCCATTCGCCAATTTTATGCGACCTTGGTTCACAAATCCTCCACACTTCACGAGGCATACCTTGAAGGTATCACCATTCCATTCTCGGCAGCCATCATCGTACGCAAAATGCGTGCCAAAGGGTTGATCCTCCCTGTGCCCTTCCAATACCCCAACAATGGTTCCCCCCACACAAAAGAAGAATGCATTGCCCGCATGGCACCCGGGGTGGAATGGGCGCGATAATCCTTTCCTATTGGTGGTTTGTCCACCACGGTGCGCTTCACGCACCTCATTGCTTGTGGTGCCATCCACCAAACCACTAATGACTCGGTGGTCCGGTTACGTCACGCCAATCTCCTCTACTATTTTTTGGACCCCGAGAGCACCATCAACCTTTCCCAGCTCTTCTATGCGGATATCCTCAATGCCGCCTATGATGAATATGGCAAAAATGCACTACCTTACGCCCGTTTCATCATGGAGCTCTTGATGGAAGCTGGAGTGGATGACCCCGGGCAACAAATCCGACTCCCTCGCCCCATTGGTGGCACGTCCACCACCCGAAGCGAACGCCAAATGCGCGTAGCTCACCCCGACCGTCCCATTCTAGAAGAGGATGTGCCCGAGGAAGCTCATGATGACCCGATGATGGACGTTGACGAGGAAGAATTTGAGGATGATGAGGAGGACTCCGATTTCGAGCCCCCGGGGGCAAACTTCGATAGTCGCCTTTCGGCGGTTAAGTCCTGTCTCGACGGGTTCATCAACCAATACAATCAAGACCAAGCGGCCTACCGAAGGGACACCCGGATGATGTACCAACTCCAAGTCCACCTTCACCAACTCAACTTCGGCGGTCCTCCTCCCCCCTTCTATTATGACCCATATGATCCGAATGCACCCTCCACCTCCCACCCACCTCCACCATGACCTATGATTGTTATTATATTTTGGTGTAATTGTTAGTGGTGGTAGGTCTTTAACATTGTTCACAGTTGTTTCCCCATTTCTCATGTAACACAGGTTTCTCTTTGTTATAATACAAGCTCGCATTTTTTTTCATATTTGTTTGTTTTATTTTTCCGCACTTATTATTCGCTTTGAGTTAGATTTTAGTCCTTTTTGCTTGAGGACATTGCAAAAGTCCAAGTTAGGGGGGGTCACAAGTGCGTATTTCTAAAACTTCACAAATTTTCAAAAATGCCCAAAAATTTCCAAAAAAAAAATCATAAAATCTTGAAAAACCCAAAAATATTTTTGTTCAAAATAAATAAAAATTGGAATTCAAAATTTTCAAAAATATCATTAAAAGTCGAATTGGAGTCTCAAATTGGAAATATCCAACATACACAAAGCCGAAATTGACCAAAGATGGAAATTGTGCGAAAATTGACGGCTTAACGAATAAATGTGGAGATTAACAAACCCAGTGAGATTCGAGCCTATCCCGTTTTGCGAGTTTTAAAATCAATCCGAGTTAATTGTTAACTCAAAGTTCTTTTTAGCGCTTAATAAGTTGTCAAGGATCTCAATCCTTTCATTTTGATCGATTTTAAAAAAATGTGTGCAATATTGCCTTGAAAAACATGCCAAATTAGTCTCTAAACCTAAATTCACCTTGAAACGCATATGGTAATGCAATTGGCATTTTCGACAATGAAGTAGGCCCTCGTTTGTCACCCAAAATTTTGGCCAGAAAAAGTAGCGAAAAATCACCCCTTTGTAACCCAAATTGAGCCGAATAATTTTACCTTTCGTTTGACAACCCGAAAAACCCAAAATAGCCGGAATTGCGAAAAATGAAAAAAATCAAAATTTAAGTCCGAAAAGTGCAACAAAAAGGGGCAAGAAACAAAATAGTATGCTCAACAAAAATAGCATGAAAAAAAATTAGAAAAAATAAAAAAATGAGCAATAGCCCGGAAAAAGCACAAATGGACATCATTAATGACTTTTCCAATTCCAACCTTCCATACCTCCTTCATTTTACCCAATGCAACCTTCAACCCGAAAAAGTCCTAACCGAGTCCAAATTGCGAAAATTGATTACCGCGTGGAGATTTAAGACACCAAAATATAATATAAGAGGCTAAGCGCGCGAAATAAAGGAAATGTTCCCGTTTTTAAAATCGTAATCCGTTGATGAGATCCTTTCGCCATAAAGTTTTCGTCTTTCTACTTGTATGCGTGAATTTGCTTCCATTACATTTACTCTTTATATCACGCATGCCGAGAGAAATGCCATAATCCGAGAGATTCGTTTGTGAGAGCGTTCCGTGAGAAATTGAAATCAAAACGAATTTTCGAATAAGTAACGTAATGATCAATCAGTGAAAATTGGCGGTTACATTTCCGGCTTCGTACACACACACTACGGTTTGAGACTCGTAAATATGACTTGATGATGACTATTTTCTGGAAAAGTTTGAATTGCACAATTTTTGCATATTTTGAATTTTCTTTGAGTCGAATTTTGTGGGTGTATTCACTGCAAACCCTCACGAGACACAACTCGTCCTACTAGGATAACCTAGAGGTTTAAAGGATTGTTGCATGCGCTAAATGCAATCGCCTGCCCGCGAAAGAGGTGCTCTATCCCAATAAAGTCTTTGATGGATCCTTAACTCATACTCTCATTCTTTTACATTGCTCGGGACGCGCAAAGTTCTAAGTTAGGGGGGTTTGATTGGGCATAAATATTGTATATTTATCCCCCTAATTTCAGTACTTTTATGAACCCGAGTGATGTAACATATATGGATTTGATTCACATTTATACTACTAACCTTCGTGGTGAGTATTTCGTGTTTTGTGCTTCTCATATTGGTTTTACAGGTTAATTATGCAAGCAGTGCAAAGGAGGAAGCAAGACAATGCTAGAAAAGCTAAGAAGGCAAGTTCAAGGGCAAATTGGTAATTTTTCAGCCAGATCCGGAAGGAGAAGTCAACTGGAAAGTTGAAGAGCTCGGAACAACGAGAACACTGGAAGAAACGGCACCTTGAAACGTTATGCTCAGTTGAAGTTGAAGAAAAATGCAAGAAAAGAAGAGAAAAACCAAAAAAATGCTAAGTGTTGAACTCCAGGCCAGCATACATTCGCGAACCCCAGGCCGAACCGGTTTGGGGGGGGGGGGGGGGCGAACCGGTTCGCAGGTAAACCCGAATCGGTTCGCAGGTACACCCGAAACGGTTCGGGGTACCTGACACTCGAATTTTGCCTTTTATGCTGATTGGTTCCCAAGACTCCTATTAGGTTTTAACTTCTCAAAAATTATAGGGAACGTAGGTAACAACTTAGGAGCAGCCATTAGGAGTACTTTTACTCAGTTTTTGATAGAGAAGAAGAAGGAGAAACATCTAGGAACATCAAAGAAATTATTTGCTTCAAGATTCAATTGTTAAGGGTTTGTTTTTCAAGTTTTAATTCAAGATTCAAGATTTTTGTCATTGTTCTTGCATGCTTAGTTTTCGTAGTCGATTCAACTTGTTTTCGCATTCATAATACGTATCTACATGCTTCTAGCTAGTTTCATCATGATTTCATGCACATGAAACGTTACTATTTCATGCATTAGTC
Organism: Sambucus nigra; assembly: GCA_949130495.1. Lineage (NCBI taxonomy): Eukaryota > Viridiplantae > Streptophyta > Magnoliopsida > Dipsacales > Adoxaceae > Sambucus > Sambucus nigra. Next base: position 134,243,426 of record OX422222.1, on the reverse strand, counting down.
CATTTAACATGTCCGGCTAGGTTTTAAAGGTTGGGATGCATGAACCCAACCTGATGTGTTAGCGTGTGTGTATAACGTTAATCCGATGAATTTAACGATTAATTTTGATCGTATGGCGTAATTACATAACAATTGATGATCTTTATATCTCGTTTGCCTTTGGTTACTCGTGATGATTTAGAGTACAATTTGAATGTAATTATCGCGATACCGATTTACTCATCCTCAGATTAGGTATGACGCGGGCTTGAACCTCGTATACATAATGCTTGGGAGTCCTAAATTCTGGGTCGGATTAATCGGATAAATTTATGATTGACGTTGTCACTACATTACACTAGGGTTGGGGGATTGTATTCCCATCCTATTTTCTCCTCATTTAGGTTCAAAAAGTTTCAATTTAACTCTTCATTCTTCATTTAGATAATTTACTTAGTTGCCTATTTTATCATAATTTCATAATTGCATTTAGTTTAATCAATCCCAAAAACCAAAACCAAATCTTTTCCTTCCTTTTTAGAGTCATCGTTAGGATTCCTCCGTCTGATTCCATCGTCACAACTCCGTTGTCCTTTTTCCCTGAGGATCGATACCCAACTTGTCGGATTATTACTTGAGCGACAGGCTTACACTTGAGCCTAGAGAGTAAACACTTTAGAGACACATTCTGAGTCGTGTCGGTGAGAGATGCTCCAATTAAAAAGACTCTATTACTGTCACCATCTCCGTCCGTAACTTCTACCAGGTCCTCGACTACCCGCTCGGAGGGGAGGAGCCTGGTCTCCTCTACTCCAGGTCTTCCGTACTTTAATTGCTATTTAGAAGGTGTCAGACCTTTTTCAACTTTCTCGCTGGGCTGTTCGGCCTTCTTCTCTAGTTTTGGTCGGATGGCTGCTATAAAGCACCTTCTCGCCATTGCCTGATCAACGTGGATCTCCATTACTCCTCGCTCGGTTACATACTTGAGTTTCTGATGGTAGGTCGAGGATACTGCCTTCATCGCATGAAGCCATCCCGTAACGAGGAGGGCCTTGTATGGCGAGTCGATGTCAACTACCAAAAACTCGATCATCTTGGAGACGTTTCCAGCGCGTACAGATAGTACAATCTTTCCCAAGGGCATAGTTATTTTTCCAGCGAAGCCAACTAAAGGTACAATAGTTTCCTTTAGGTCGGCGACGCTTAACTTCAATTTTCTGAATAGGTCGAGATACATTACTTCGGATGAGATTCCTTGGTCGACGAGCAACTTGTCGATGTCAAAGTTAGCTATCCTGAGGGTAATTATCAGAGCATCGTGATGTGGGGTCCTCACTCCGACCAGATCTTCATCTGTGAAAATAATATGCTTGTTATAGTTGACGTCATCTGCTCGTCGACGCTTTCCTGGCTGTGACTTTGCTGGATCAATCTGAAAAGCCTGCATTACCGCTATAAGTTTCTTCATCTCCATTCGAGCTGAGTTTCCTTGTATCTGCTTGGCATCAGATGCCCCGTGAATTACCACGAACTCATGTCCAGCGTCATCTTCGAGCACGTTATCGGGTATCACCTCCCTATTGGCAGCCACTTTTTCTGCCCTTTTCTCCACAAACTCGTTCAAATGCCTAGACTGGGCCAACTCCTCGAGGTGAGACTTAAGAGCTTTGCAATTATCAGTCTTATGTCCTCCCTCTTTGTTAAAAGCGCATCTTAGCGCATTGTTCCTCTTCGAGGGATCTCCTCCCATCTTCCTGGGTCACTTGATGAATGGCTCATCTTTGATCTTCACGAGAATTTTGTAAATTGGTTCTTTGAAGACGGTGTTGACCACCTAGAATGCCTTCGACGCATCATTGTTCCCTCTATTCTTGGAGCCATTTTTTCCCCCGTTCTTTCCTCCTTTCTTCTGGTTCTCAGCTTTGTCACTGCCCTTGGTAGTGAGTTTAGCTCGACCATTTTCTCCTGTACTGAGGCGGGTGACATCATACACCTTATCGTACTTCTCGATGCGAGCCATTAGGTCGTCAATAGTCATAGCTTCCTTCTTTGTCAGGGACTGGTATAGAAGGGAAGAACTGGGTAGCCCAATTTTGAAAGAAGACACTGCCACTTGCTCCGAACAATCCTCGACCTCATTGAATAATTCCCAGTACCTTTTCGTGTAGTCCCGGATGGTCTCTTGAGGCATTTTCTTCATTGTTAGCAAAGCATCCATCCTTTTGGGATGGGAGCTACTAGTAATGAATCGGGCCGTAAAGAGCTAGGACAGGGACTTGAAACTCCTGATGGATCGGTGGGGAAGACTTTCGAACCATTTTTACGCTACGTCATGCAGGCTCGAGGGAAAAATTTGACACATTAGCCCGTCCCGGTGGTTCCAGAGGGTCATGGCCTGTCGGTACTGCCTGACGTGATCAATGGGATCAGTCTTACCGTTATAAATCTTGAACCTCAGAATGGCAAATTTCTTGGGGGCTTCTTCTTTTTCTTCAATTTCCCTCGTAAAAGGTGACTTCATCTGGTTTTTGAGAGCTCATCTAGCGAGTTCTTGGGTCGATCTGGTACCGTGGTGGGCAGGATGTTGGTCTATCTCCCTACGGACCAGATTTCGTATCTTCTCGTCGCTGTGAGTAGGGCTCTGGTAACGACGAGCTCTTCGCAACTGCTCGCGGAGGTCGTCATCTGATTTGCCTCTCTCAATCTTTTGAGATTCTCGCCTAGGGCTCCTTCCTCGGCTGCGAGACTTGCTCGCCTGAGGGCTAGGAGTGTGGTATGGATGTCTCCTGTTATCATGATGAAGATCTCTCTCCAATCTCTCCAGTCTTCTTTTCAAGAGAGCGTTCTCTGCCTCATGCCTGCGAGAAGATTCTCTCTGCTCGTGGAGCCTTGCCTCGTATGCATCAATCAGCCTGGATATATGCGTGGACCTCGCTGGTCCTTGGCTTTCTTCTGAGGTTGGCCTTTCTAAGCGATCCCTCTGATCTGAACGTCGAACTTCAGACCTAATCATGCGAGGAGCAGGTGGTTCTTGAATATCCCTTGCCTGGGGGGCATTATGGTATGACCAGACATTTTAAACTCCTTTTTTGGCGTGGGATTTTCTCAGGGAAGATAAACGCTTCCCACAAACATCGCCAATTATGGTGACAATTATCGTGCAACACAAATAAATAAGGGAAAAGCAAGCATCAAATAAGAACAAGGAAGGTAAAATGACAATCACATAATAAAGGATGTACGTGGTTCAGCAAAGATGTGCCTACGTCCACTGTGGTGCAGTCGGTGTTATTTCTATATACTCTGGAGAGTGATTACAGAGAATATAATTTGTCCTTTTTCCCTGGACCTAGGGTTCAATATATACACGTACGTTTAAGTAAGTGGGGGTGTTGGATTCCCCAACGTCTTCTATCTCTCCCTATAACCTTCCTTAATGGGAACGTGGGGAAGAACCGGATACAATCAAAGTAAGAGGTGGGGGGCCTGGACTTTGGGCCACCAGAATTGGTCTACTCGTCCAGGCCCATGATCTTAGTTTTGGGTACCCACAATAACTATGTAGGTACCTTTTGATTGTAATGCTAAGGAGAGACTCTTATCCCGTTTATATAAAATAATTCCACCAAGATGTGGGATTATTTTATATTGTTAGGAAGAGATAACTCCCGTCGTTCTATAACGCACATAAAAAAAACAATTGAGCATCAATGTTCGATACGCTAGGAATGTGAGATCACTTTGTATTCTTTTCCTTTTGGCGTAATAAAATGTAAAATATCTCTTCCTTACAAACTAATAGTCCCCTTTTTTTCCATACCGAACTATGAGCCATGATTCTAATAATAATAATAATAATAATAATAATAATAATAATAATAATAATAATAATAATAATAATAATAATAATAATAATAATAATAATAATAATAATAATAATAATAATAATAATATATAAAACGAGGTGAAATTTCACATTTGTCCATCCCACATTTGTTGAAGTAAAACGACAATGGTAGGTACCATATACATTCATGTGTTATGTATTCATGATAATTGTGAGGATTAATTTTCAAAATAATTTATTTTTCTCAAAATATTTGACTTTCAAATGATGACTATTAATTTTGAGACGATTTTTATATATTTAATGATTTTTAACCATCATATTCCTTAAATAGGTATTAGGGTGATGTACGTAAAACATATAGTTTTCGAGTGCTACCTTGTACTCTATTTTTATTGTAAAAGTAATCAAATAAACTCATTTTCTTTGTTACCATTTCCTTATTTATATTCTAAATTCTATTAAAATTGATTAATATATTGGCCAATATAATGTTCGCCTTTTGATTCATTTTATTATTCAATTTTTTCACTCCCTTATCGAAGTCAATAATGTTAATTGATTTATTGAATGGGTAAAACCCAACTATTTAAATAATAATTATTTAACCATGAAGGTTAGTAAGAGTGTGAGAGGCCACGAAACCTTTTAGCTATAGGTAAGAACATTACTTTTAAATTTATAATAGAAATGACAAGAAAATAATTGTTTACACATACATATAGAGAGTGACAACCATCACTCACAAGAAACTTACATTTATGTGTGAATGGAAGAAAAGATAGATGAATTATTTATGCAAATGCACACTTTAAAAGAATAAAAATGATAAATCTAAAAACAACATGTTTGAGGGTGTTATAAGTTCAATCAAGACGAACGGGTTTGCACATCTTCGTCTATTATATAATTTGTTTGGCTTTATTGAACTTTTAATGCAAGTGATTAATTTATGGATTAATCGGTTTGAATCTTTGTAAACTCAATATTTTTTAATAATATTGCCTTTAAAATATTTTCAATCATAGGTTGCTTCAAAGGGTTCATACATAACATAAGTGGGTTAAATCTAACTTTTTTGGGCTTCGAGTTCATCCGTCATATATTGGAGACAAAAAGAGGAAGAAATTTTGGTTATTACTCTCTTCTATTATGTATACTTACGTCATGTGTTATATGAGAACACACTATATGATTTAATTACACGAGTCTATACCATATAGGAGTTCTAGTTAGTTTGGATATTGAGACAAAGTAGGTTAGATTTTTAAGAGTTTCTCTCTCTCTCTAAAAGTATCCGAGCATCAAAGAAGAAACTAGTCCAAGAACCTCATGATCCACCTAAAAGGGAAGTTATTTCTACCTCATGACCACTTTAGGACACCTACATTGCATATTATTGATATTATGTGTGCATAAGGGTTATATTAATTTTTAGAAAATTTTTAAACTTTTTTAAATCACTTAAACTTTTTTTTGAAAATTAAAAATAAAATTTCAAAATTAATTAATTTGTGATTTTAAATGTTTGGGGTTAATTTACAAATACTGTTTTTCCTAAAAACTTGCTGAGGGTAGAATTTGAAAGAGCTAGAGACTTTTGGGGGGTTAAAATCATATTTTTAATAACACAAAAACACGCGTTTTCTGTTGCATTGTAGCCATACAAGTGTTGTCTTTATATCAGTTAGATTTGTGTTTCTTTTAAGACTCATTTTGTAGAAGTAGCCATAGCCTTTGGATCATTTTAATCAACGTTCTTCATGCATCCTTAGTTAATCCAAGTGAACCTAAATGGACCAATCATCAATCGTTTAATCACCACCTGTGTTCAACCGTTAGATTAAGAGTCAGCCTTAATCTCAGCCATTGATTTGAGTCTGTGTTCTCGTTCCTTCCACGACCAGTATAAAATGATGCCTTTGGTCTTCATTTGGTAACTTTTTCTCATTCGCCTAAATTGAGAGAAAACCCAGAGAAGGGAGAGAAGAGAGAGAAAAGAGAGAAGAAATAGAGAGAAGTGAGGAAACCCTATTTGTCCAAAGTTAAAGTCTCTAGTGTTTTCCTCCTAAACACCATACATCCAAACCTACTTGTTTCATATACCAGAAAACCCTAAATTGAGTGTTAGATCTAGGGTTTCTGTGAGAAAGTGTGTTGGGTTATTTTGCCATTTGAAGACCTCTTCAAAACCAGTTGTCTCTCTTATAACCTATCTCTAAGAAAAACCCGAGTTTCTTTATAAAAATATTAATTTTTTCAAAATAGAATATCACGCGACCATTATAGGTTTTTGTCTCTCTTGGATCTTTATATCTGTTGTTATTTTTCTAAAAGATCCTTCTCTATTTTTTCAAACTATTTTTTTGAAAAATAGACTTCTGATTTTTCAAAGAGATCTTAAGAAAGTTTATGTCTCTCTGATTATATTTCACATTTTGTGAAATAAATTTGTATATAAATAAAAGTCAAGATATATAGGATCTTGATTTTTTATAGCAAGATTATTTTTCTGTTATGATTTGAAAAAGAAGTCTAAATTTCAGAAATAGTTCTTGTATGTCATATAGAAGTTTATGATTAGTAGAATCTTGTCTTTATAACTATTCTGAGAGGTGTGAGTTGCATTTCTACATTCAGTTCACTTCACAACCACCTACACTCTCACACGAACACTTAGTATAGTGGTTCTTTTTGAGAGACTGGGTGTTGTGAGATCTCCTACAATCAGTGGACAAGGACAAAGCAAGGAATCTTCCGCAGGAGATCAAAATCAAGCCAGAAGTCTTTGAGAGTGGAGTAACTCGTGTAGGTATATTTTCTTGACTTAGATTTAGGATCTTGACTTTCATTCTTAGTGTTGTAACTTGTATTATGATTGTTTCTAGTGGATTTTTTTTATTATTTTGCTCCGTAGAGGGGTCTATGGATGTTTCCCTTACTTTAGGGTTTTACCACGTTAAAAATCTTGCTTTCTTTTGCTTGAATGTTCTTAATTTCTTGTGTGAATGGTTTCTCACTTAAGACTTGTTGATAAGTTTTAATTTTAAAAACCTAAGGTAATCAAACTAACAAATCTAGAAAACTTATTCAGAACATTGTTCAACACATCTTGTGTTATATTTCAAAAAGAGTTTTGTTTAAGGAGTTTGGAGTTTTCTTAATCTATAACATTTTGTTATTAATTTAGTAAACAAGTTTTTCAGTATATGTTTTATTTTAATGTAATTATAGGTCCCGTTATGTTGATGATATTGTTAATCAGAAAGACGTATGAAGAATTGAGTCTATCTCATGGGGATTGAAGACGAGTATATTTATGTATATGTTTTTAATCTCGTAATTTTTTTAGTATCTTTTCCATTTTTGTTTTTGTCAAGAAATATCCAAAGGGAAATTTGTGAGGAAATTATTTTACACTCCTTGTTTTGGTTTTTCTTTATTCCGAAACAAAAAGAAAAATGTTTAAGTGTGTTATCTAGAGTCTTTTCAGTAATAAATGGCATACCATTGAAGACAAAGTCAAACAATTGTAACAATTTTCTAGTGAATCAGACATATTTAGATGTTCAAGCAATTAGAGGTTTGGTAATCATCTGATGTCTTTATCATTGCCTTTTATTTACTTTTAAGTAGGATACACGATTTTTAATCTATTCTACAAAAATTTTAAAATGGGAATTTTTTTCCTTTTCACTAGTAAGAATGAGAGACTCCTCGTGCGAAAGGGTCGTCACACGATAATGGTGCATTCAAGGATTAAGTCCTCGTACAATAGATATATCGCACAAGAGATCCTCGTTTAAACGGGGGCACGTAGGTTCGAACACCGGCACCTTGGTTCGAACAAGGGCATGTATTCTAGGAAAATGTGTTTGAGTTGATTACTTATGATGCAAAGTATAAATAACAATTCAAATGGGTCTTTCAAGATACGCACCTAGGTTTTAACAAACTCCTAAAACATTTTGTGAGAGTGATATCTTATCCAATTTTATGCATTCAAGGTGAACTATTTGTTTTCAATCCTCTACGGTCTTTTACATCAGAAGAAGATATTAGCAGGAGAATCATATAGGTGCTTAGCATATGGCATATGTGTGTGTTAGTCATCAATAGAAAAGTTCAGTGTATACCAAGGTCTAAGGTATGTGTAAGTTGTGATTTTTACTAGGGAAGAGACATGGAATCAGAATGATATAAATAGACTTTGTGACGGTAAGCGTTGTCTTGTATGTAAGTCGTGTATGTTTGTTATAGGACCTATTTTCCAAAGTACTATTATTCTTGTTGTGATAGAGTGATAGTGCTTTTTCCCGTGAGGTTTTACACTCAAAAATCATTTGTGCATAGCATGTGATAGTTTCCATAACTTTTGCATTCATATTCTGAATAACCGTAAGGCAAATTGAGCTAGTTAATTTTATTCCATAAAAATAAAATTTGGTTAAATATAAAAAATGATTTATTTTTTAGCGGATATAGTAATTAATAAAGTATTTAAATAATTTGACTAGACCCCTAAGACACATACTTTTTTTCTTTAATATAATGATCATTTGTATAAAGTATAAGCTGAGAAATCTCGATAAGCAGGAGGAGGCCACCAATATCTATGACTAAGATTAAGATCTTATGATGTAATGAAGGAAACACGAGTCATTAGATTTGGAAGAGATGAGGTACCTAAGGGGAAACGAACTCTATTAGGAGAGCTTGGGATTTATGAGCAATGACGTGGGCCAGTAATAAAAGGTGATTCATGAATATTTTTGTCGATGCAATTTTTATGGAATGAGACCATTTTTAGTAAACTACAAATAAAACCCTAGCATTATAAATATAAGGGTGGAGATCAAATTTCTAGGTTGTTAAACATTGTGAAAGATCTATCGAAAAGATGGAGATAATGTAAGACTGGAGAGGAAAGACTAGTGCTTTATAGAGAAAGGAATATAGGAAATGATCTTAGGGTGTTTAGAAAGGTAAAATCGTTAGTCGATTAAAATATTTCTAGGGATTTGGACCGATTAAGTTAAGGGATATTCTGAACCTTTTTCTTGTTCAACTAAACATCTTTTATCCTTTTTATTTTTTGATTGAGATGAACTTTCATTCATGAATGAGAAATATGCCAAAATCTTGGTTAAAGTTTGTGATCTTTTACCATTCATTTTTGTTGTATTTCATGACATAAGCCTTATTCATTAATTATTTATGTTATATATGACTTTTCGTATTAATTGTAGGTGGTTTTACTTGTATCTGATTCCATTTTAATTATCACGAGTTCAAAATTCTTCGTGTTATTTGTGGACTCTAAGTAAAATATTATATTGTGCCCTACATTATTACCTCCATTTCCTTTTCCACCGTTCATATTAGAGGCAAATATTGAATCCTCCTAAGGATTCGACACTTTAATATAGAGTTATGCTTACTTTTTAGGGCCAGTAAATAATGATGACTAGTTAGTCAACTCACCTCTAGCTATATGTTTGAGTTTTAGGAGTTAGGAAAATTTTGTATGTGCCTTATTTTGCCTAGGAGTAAAGACTTGACAACATGTCATGGAGAACTTACTTAGTATTAGTCATGGGAGGTCATCGTGGATTGTCAAATGGGTAAGTAGAAAGTATCCATGAGAATAATTTGTGTGTGTTGTGATATGCCTTTAGTGAGAAAAAAAGGTAGTGGAGAATTCGTTGTGGGTTACGCTATGTTCGTAAAGCCCTAGGTAAAGGTTGATGTGTTCATTGATAAACATACTTTCTAGGTTTCATGGATTACCATTTAGATAATTTTTTTTATGACATTATGTCAATGGGATAGGGGTTGTGATTTCATATATGAGTCATGCTTACAATTATTCCTTATTTATGCTGACCATTTATTATCACATCCAATGATTATTTATAATTTGTTCATTATATTTGTGTTTGACTTGTGTCTCTTGAGTACTGAATGTATTTTATACTAATAATTGTTGTAAATATTAGGTTTTAGGGTGATGTACTTCCTTACTAAGACATTTTAGTGCTCACATTCCATAATTTCTAGGTTTAGGGTGGAGACTGATTAATAAGGGTCATAATCTCAATCATGTTATCATGGAATAAGGTACATGTGACAACCTATATTTTCCATATTTAAGGTGGATTGTCCTAAATATTGGGAATATGAACATAAAATAATTAAATTAAATTGTAAACAAGTAATACTCGAATAACACATGGATAGAATCTACATATATTAATGATATAGGTTACCAATTATACACTCTAATGTGAAACATCCATAACTTTTTAATCTCCAAAGAATCAGGACCTATAACTACAATACTTAAATAATAATTATCTCTAAAATATCCTCATAATACTAAGATCGAAAATAAATGATATGTTTTGTAAACCTCACATCATTTCAGATAGAATGAAACTATCGTTCAATCACAACTTCTCAAGAAAATCGATCCATCGGAGGTTCACCATGATAACCTGAAATGAGCCTACAAAGGTGGGTCAGTCCTAAATTAAATTATACCTATATGTGATCTTAATTAATAGTGAGAATATAATTAAGAACAATAATTGTTATTATGTTATCAATTCCTTACCCGATACTCTTGAGTAAACCTATACTCATTCATATGCCTATTTATATCATATAGTATAATTGTAATAAGACTACAACTAAGGATTACTACTCGCTCGCATTTCACATACATATGTGATGCCCACATATTAACTATCACCTTAGCCGAGTTGTATAATTGTCATATTGCAAATGCTTATATAAATCTCGCATAAATCCCCCTACAGTATATCAAGGTGAGTCTATTCGAGAAACACTAACATAATTAACTTTGAAATGTTATAGTAAACTATATTAGGTCTTTTGTCTATATTTTCTATTAAAGAAGTTTTTAATATGCTTGAGTGTTTGAGCCAATAGTTTGATCATATTTATGAAGTTTAATTCCTTTAAAGTATTCCTAATCCTTTCAAATCTCTCTTGAATCTTTGTAACTTGATCTTGAATGATGTTGGATATTTTGCTGATGTAGATTTGATTCCATGAAGATTTGGTTGAATATTTGTGCTTTGATTTTATTGATCTTGTTTGGATGTACTTGGCTTGATGATGAGACTTTTGTATCTGTAAAACCCCTATTTTCCCACGTGTTGTTGATCAGGCTGGCATATTGAAGATACAGAGCGTTAATCAATTTATATCATTATCAGCATAAAAATTAAATAAAAATGATAATAAATTAAAACCGTCCACAACATAGTAGTAGTAGTAGTAGTAGTAGTAGTAGTAGTAGTAGTAGTAGTAATAATAATAATAATAATAATAATAATAATAATAATAATAATAATAATAATAATAATAATAATAATAATAATAATAATAATAATAATAATAATAATAATAATAATAATAATAATATTACTGAACCATAATAGAATTAAACTCCCCATTAAAACTAAATCACAACTATAATAAATAGTTTGTGCTTCAATTCTTTGGAGACCTCGAACTCAACCCCATTAGATGCTCCCCATATGAACTTAGACCGATTACTGAGGATGTATCTCAAAGTAAGAGACAAGGATATAAAGTGGTTTAACAGAGGTTCCTATGTCCACTATAATTCTATCTCTTTGTATATTATGTTACAAATAAGAGTACTACAATCTAAATACCCCTTGGGCTTTGGCCAAACTAATTCGAGTTTTCTTAAGTCCTTGTTACTAAGCAAAAGACAAATAAGGAGTAACCTATGGACCTATCAATGGATCTTTTATATAATTTTTGTACTCTATAGAGAATGAAAAATGTGAGAGGCTGGAAGTGGCCCAAGCCTTCTCAAATACGTGGTCAATAATGAGCTAACTAACACTAAGTAATAACCAACTAAGATACAAGGATTATGGAGTTGATTCGGTGGTTTCTCACTAATTTATCTCTTACTTGGGTGATTAATATTACCTTTATCCATTAACAAGCGTTCTATGTATAAGCATTCTCTTGGATAGAGAGTGAGGGGACTGCAGTAGCATGGATAGGGCAACCCTAAGATCTAATGGATAATAGTATCACACTTGAATTTTAGTGAAAGGATTGTAGGTGGTGTAAGGTAGTTTATGAGAGTATTATCATTAAATTCCAGTGGGAGCGAGTCGTGGAGGTAGGTAGAATAGTGAATGTACCTTCTACCTACTCGATAAAAACTTATAAAAGTGTTTTTAGATGTTTTAGAGTTATGAAGTGATGAAGGTCACCCTAAAATGGTATGAGCTTACTCTTATAGCAGAACATGGGAATTCATACTTAGAGGAGGGGTCATTAACCTAACGAAGGCCAGTTCTTGCTAGAGGAAGGTTCGCTGGATTAGTGTGATACTCGAAGTTATTTTTCTGAAGGTCACTGAGCTTGGTCTTCAAGGTTTAGTAGTGAGACTAAGTGTCATTTAGATTTGAGGATACTGTTATGGTCTTCGACTAAGTTGTGGACCCTTATTTAATACATCCATTATCTTTGAGGATAAAAATGGTATGGCATAGGTCTCTGGTAGACCTTGGCACCTCTTCCATTACCCGGAGGAAGGTAAAAGGCTATGGGACCTTGGAATGCCCAAGAATCCAACTATGGCCCTTTATCGATTGTTATAAGAATTTCAAGGGGAAATTCTTATCCATTTAAATGAGTAAGGGGAGAAACATAACTTGCTAGTGGGATTTTCGTCATTATGAGATTGCATTGGGAATTTGTGACACCCCGCCTATTTTAATCACTGGTGATCAGTCATTTACCAAAATAAACAAGAATCTCATTTTATTCATTCTTAGCATCAGTGTCGAAAAACTTTTTAAATTACTAACCACCAATGTTAAAATAAGCTATTGTCAAATTATATCTTTCATTTACATACAGTAATATTCGAAAATAAAATTAATATAAACCTGTCACACAATAACTAAAGTCTAGAATATCGCAGGATAAAATAGATACCAAATAAACCATCGGCTCCAAAACCAACATCTAAATCATAAATCTAACCGAATGAAATGAATCTAAATATAGAGTGTGATACTGAGAGGAATAAATCCAAATAAATGTCTAAACTGAACAAACAACTTGACCAACTAAAATAACTGAATATGAATACTAGAATAGGAATGAAATAATTTAAGAGTCTACTCAGTCTTGCATGCCTCCACAAGTTGTGGAGCTACGTATTCCTGGAATGAATCATCAAGTTTGGCATCCCTATGGATGGACACGTAAAATTTTTGAAAATTTTGATACGGGTCAGAGTACAAAATCTTTGAAAAATATTTAGCAAGAATTTAAAATCCAGTAAGAGCAGTTATTGTTACACATGACAGTTTCATGCGCACTTTTTGAGTTCCTCACCTGTCAACTATCGTATACACCTAACGTGTGACAACCCGAATATAATTACGATAAATTATGTTTAAATCATGATTAGATTATGTGATATGAATAATATGCTATTAGTGTATATAATTTTAATCCATTATATTTAGTCTAATCCTACCATCATAAAGCAGGAAATATCGAATTAGTTACAAATGTGAGATTTTGAAGTTTTCGGTAGAAATATTCATGTTTAAGGCTAGTTTTGACCTTTATAACTTAATAATTGACTTGAGGTGAAATCTAGATACTTGTATATAGGTGAGTTAGGGTTGTAACACAACAAACAGTGTGTTAAACAGAGGTTTGAGTAAGAAGTTATACCAAAACTACGAAACAAGGGCAAAACAGTCCATCTGTTAAGTAGTATTTTGTCTTATTATGGCAACAAATGTTTTGTTTTCATTGGTTGGGAAGGGTGGTGTATTTGGCATACTTAAAACCCTTATAATTACCTCCTTATTAATCCAAATTCATCCATGATATATTTTAAGCTTAAAGAAAGAGAATTAGGGAGTTTAGGAAGAAAGTGTGAGGAGGAATTGAAGAAAAATTCATAGAAAATTACGTAAAAGCCCCTAAGGTAATTCCATCCATAAATCTTGTTTGATTTTTTTGTATTACATATTTAAATGTTAGAAATCATAATTTGTTTACTTAAATTCCATGTCTTGATGTGTACTCATGGATAGATGCATGTTTAAGCAAACTTGAATGTGTAAACCCTTGAAATCGCTTCGTTTAGAAACCTTGTATATTCAAAATACCATATCTTTTTTTAATACTTACTGAAATTGATTGATTACAATTGGAGATTAAAATAGACTAATATATTTATATCATATCTGAAAATTAAGTAAAAATACAAATAAATGAATCTTGGGTGATGGTTTGAAATTCGGGTATGAAATCTGCCCCAAAAGAGTAAATATGCATACCATATGTTTGATGTTTTTTTTGACATAACAAATGAACCCTGAAAATTATGAAATTTTAACCTCGTATTATTCCATATGTTTTAGGAAATTGGGTGAAATATCATAGAAATTTATGATGCATAAAAATTATGAAAATTCTTGGAAGATGTCTGAACAACAGATGAGCCTATAGGCCGGCTTTGTATTGTGGTAAAGAAAAATGCATATCTTGCTCTAGTAACCTCAGAATGGTGTGTCGTCTTTTGTGTTGGAACCCTACTATGATAAGTATTGGATTACCAAGAAGAATTAAAGTAGTTTTGATCTGTAATTTGAATATGTTAGATGTCATTACCTGAGTCTAGATGGGATTTCGTTTATGATGAATGATTTGAATTGAATCATATGATGCTTATGAATTGAGTTATGTTGAAGTTGTTCTTTAAATTGTTTATATTCTTATGATAATACTAATATTGTAAGAATGATAGGAAGAGAATAAGAACTGACTGAACAAGTGCCAGATAAAGGAAAAGGGAAAGCTTGTTAAATTTCCAAGGTGAGTGTACTTATGATTGTTTCATATATACAGATATATGAATATAGCTCTAAGAGCAGGATTTGTTTGAATACTTTGGTATTAAGGATTTGTTTGGATATTCAAATATCCTGGATTGTTTGGGTCTTATGATCCACTATTTGTTATTGCCAATGGGCAGAATTATTTGGGTCTTATCATCCAGGATTTGTTATTGCCAATGGGCAGAATTATTTGGATCTTATGATCCAGGATTTGTTATTGACAATGGGCAGGATTGTTCGGATTTTATATCCACACATTCGATATATAATTGTCATTCCATTGTATGGAAGGAGTAACTCAATATGCTTAATGCTTACGGTTTATATTTTAACAATTTCAGGTTTATACACTGCCAGCTAGGATAGTATGTGATCGATAACTTTGAGAGTTGCACCGTTAGAAGTGCTAAGGTTTAAATATGGGGATTTTATCATTGTCACACTGAAGATTTTAATATACTCACACATTGTATATATTGAGTCAGCATGGATTGAGTTGATCATAGTTAATCATAGTATTGTATAATCTCTAATTATGACTCTGATGTTGACTTCGTTATGGCACAAGAATAATATTATGTTCATTATGCAGAAAAATATTGATAAATAAATTAAATTTCCAATGGGCTCAAGATTATGATCCAATTATTCTAATAACAAATGATTAGTATGGATATTGGTTTTAGGGTGTGACATTTAGTGGTATCAGAGCGTGGTTATTAATTCTAGACGTGTGTGACAATTAGATGACAGTTATTGAATTAATTTGATATTTATGAATTATTTATGTACTAACCAATAGTTTAGTATTATAAACTGTTTATATTGGTTGTTAGAACTTTTTTGTATTATAGATAATTCCAGATGGAACCTGGGAATGGACAACATAGAGAAGAGGGAGTGGCTTCTCGTACAGACAATACTAAAGTAGAGCAGAGTGATGTTGGAAGGGCTAGAGAGCAAGAGCAGCCTACAAAGATGAAAATAATAGCACATGCAATGATGAGGATGGAAGAGAAATAAGAAAGAAATATGGAACAAATGGCAGAACAACAGGCTAGATATCTTGAATCAATAATTGTGGCTAGGATTGAGAAAGAGGCAAGGAAGGAAATGAAGGATTCCATGCATGAGAAGTTTTTGAAGTTGAATCCTTCAGAATATTCAGGGTCAGTTGAACCTACAGAAGTTGAGATGTGGGTCAGGGATCTAGAAACTATATTTGCAGTTATGAAGGTTCCAGATAACCAGGTTGTGAATCTAGTTGTGTTTAAGCTGAAAGGAGAGGCCAAATATTAGTGGGAAGCCAGCAACCATTTGGTGCCCAGGATGGAAGGTACTGATGTTATTACTTGGGCTGAATTTATTAAAGCTTTGTATGTTAAGTATTTCCCTAAAGTTTATAGGAGGGAGAAGCTGAGGGAATTTATAAATTTGACCCAAGGGAAAATGTCTGTGAGGGAGTATGAGGCAAAATTTACTACTTTGTCTAGATTTTCTATTAAATATGTGGAGAATGAAGAAGATAAATGTAGTAAGTTTCGAGATGGACTAATTTGGCCTATTCAAAATAGAGTGGCCACTTATGAGTTAGAAGATTATGCTTCTCTGGTAAACAAAGCCACGATAGTAGAAAGGCAAATGAACCAAGGTGTGGCGAGTAGATAGAGTTTTAAGAAAAGTAGATTCGACGCATCTCACTCTAAGGGAGGTGAGGGTGGAAGTGTTAAGATGGAACCTCATAAATTTCAGAGAGGTGGTGGAGATAGTGGTAGAGGTCAGGGGATATTTGGCAGAGATACCATGGGTGGAGGATCTTTTGGTTCGGTTAGAAAGTCAAGGAGAGGTGAGACCCCAATAGGAGGTGTTACATGTTTCTTTTGTAAAGAGGAAGAGCATTATAAATCTGAATGTCCTAAGCTTAAGGGATTAGAATGATACCATTGTCACCAAGTGGGGCATATTAAGAAGAATTATTCGCAGTTGGTAGAGACTCCAGCAGCACATAGTAAAGTAGCAAGTAGAGTGTTATTTCCAGGCAGCGCAGTGAAAAATATGGGCAGAGGACAAGCTAGTAGTTCCAGGCCAGGTGGATGAGTTTTTACAATGAAAGAAGCTCAGATTACTCCAGATATGGTGACAAGTACACTTTCTATTACTGATAGAAATGCTTATGTTTTGATTGATCCTGGTTGCACACATTCTTTTGTGTCCTATGCTTTTGTTGTATACCTGAACAGACCACATAATCGTTTAGATGTGGGGTTTGGTATTCATATGCCTATGGGGGATATGGTTGTAGCTGAATATGCTTTTCGTGATTGTGTTTTGACTGTGGGGGCTAGAGATACAATTATAGATTTACTTCCATTGGATATTTCTGATTTTGATATAATTATGGGAATGGATTGGTTATCTAAATATCATGCATCTATGGATTGTTTCTGTAAGAATTTTTTTTAATATGCCCGGTGAGCCTGAATTTAAATTTGTGGGGGAAAGGAAAATTGTTCCCAGTTGCATCATTTCTGCTATTCAGACGAGGAAATTATTGAGTAAGGGTTCTGAGGATTTTATTGCATATGTTCTTAACACTAGGAAGGGGTCTTTACACTTAGTCGATGTTCCTATTGCACAGGATTTTCCAGAAGTGTTTCCTAGTGAGTTGCGGGGGTTACCCCAAGAGAGAGAAGTTAAATTTAGTATTGAATTGGCACCGGGGACAACCCCTATTTCTATGGCAGCGTATAGAATGGAACCTGCTGAGTTGAAAGAACTCAAGATTTAGTTAGAGGATTTACTTGATAGGGGGTTCATACAACCTAGTGTATCTCCATGGGGTGCACCAGTTTTATTTGTGAAGAAGAAAGATGGTACCATGCGTTTGTGTGTTGATTATAGGAAACTGAATAAAGCTATAATTAAGAACAAGTAACCTTTACCTCGTATAGATGATTTGTTTGATCAGTTACAGGGTGCTAAAGTGTTTTAAAAAATAGACTTGCGATCAGGTTATCATCAGTTGAGGGTCAAGGAAAGTGATATTTCTAAAACTTCTTTTCGTACTCGGCATGGTCATTTTGAATTTCTGGTGATGCCTTTTGGGGTGACTAATGCTCCAGCTGTATTTATGGATCTTATGAACCAGGTACTTCATCCTTTTGTTGATTCAATTTTGATAGTTTTTATTGACGATATTCTGATTTATTCACGTGATATGGTTGAACATGAAAAGAATCTCATAACTATTTTGAATCTGTTGAAAGATGAGAAGTTGTATGCTAAGTTTAGCAAGTGTGAATTTTGGCTATCACAAGTCGTATTGTTAGGCCATGTTATTTCTGGAGATGGTATATGTGTTGAACCTAAAAAGGTAGAGGCAATTGTAAAATGGGAGAGGCCCAATAATGTGACTTGGGTGAGGAGTTTTTTTGGGTTAACTGGGTATTATAGAAGGTTTATTAAGGGATTTTCTTCGATTGCATTGTCGATGACTAAACTAACCCGAAAAGATATTAAGTTTGAATGGAATTATGACTGCGAAGATAGTTTTGATGAATTAAAAAAGGGGTTGGTAACTGCACCTGTTCTTATTATCTTACTTAGTGGAGACGGATTTGTTATTTATACTGATGATTCACATCAGGGGTTGGGTTGTGTTTTTATGCAGCATGGTAAGGTTATTGCTTATGCTTCTAGGCAGTTGCGTACACATGAACGTAATTATCCTACACATGATTTGGAATTTGCTGCTATTGTGTTTGCTTTGAAATTATGGCGTCATTATCTATATGGTGAGGTATGTGAAATTTTTACTAACCATCAAAGCCTTGAGTATATATTTACTAAGAAGGAGTTGAATTTTAGGTAGAGGCGATGGGTGGAGTTAATTAAAGATTATGATTGTACAATTCACTACTACCCAGGGAAGGCAAATGTAGTTGTAGATGGTCTGATTAGAAAGGTTTTGGGTAGGTTATCTTGTATTCGGTGTGCTAGAGTTTCCCATATCACGGAGTTGAGATTAATGGGAGTGGAATTGAAGATAGCATATGGGGATAGGTTATTTGCTCATGTAAGCGTGAGGCCTTTGTTAGCTACCCATATTCGTGATTCGCAAAGTCAAGATCCTTTTCTTGAGAAGAAATGACAAGATGTCCAAGATGGTAAGTCTAAAGATTTTTGTATTGTGAATGATGGCACTTTATTGTATAAGCAGCGGTTATGTGTGCCTAATGTGCGTGGATTGAAAGAGGAAATTTTAGATGAGGCTCATAATTCTATTTATACTATGCATCCTGGTAGTACAAAAATGTATAGGGATTTAAAGGAGCATTATTGGTGGAATAATATGAAGAAGGAAATAGATGATTTTGTTATTAGGTGCCTTATATGTCAGCAAGTGAAAGTGGAGCATCATAAACCTACTGGCCTGCTTCAGCCATTGCCAATACCGAAATGGAAATGGGATCATGTAACAATGGATTTTGTGGTTGGGCTGCCTTGATCTCAGAAGGGGTATGATTCGATTTGGGTAGTGGTGGACAGATTTACAAAGTCCGCTCATTTTCTAGAAGTGAAGACTATGTATACAGTTGATAGGTATGCTAGCTTGTATGTTAATGATATTATTCGATTGCATGGAGCACCGGTATCTATTATTTTCGATAGGGACCCTACTTTTACATCCAAATTTTGGGATATCTTGCAGTATGCTATGGGTACTAACTTAAAGTTTAGTACGGCTTTTCATCCTCAGACCGATGGGCAGTCTGAAAGGACAATATAGATTTTGAAAGATATGCTTAGAGCTTGTGTGCTTGATTTTAAAGGAAATTGGGATGAATATTTTCATTTGATAGAATTTGCATATAACAATAGTTTTCAATCTACTATTGGTATGGCACCACATGAAGTACTGTATGGTAGACGGTGTCGTACACCCGTATGTTGGGGTGAAGTTGGTGAAAGGAAGATAGAGGGTCCAGAGTTGATTGAAGTCACCACTGAAAAAGTGAAGATTATTCAAAATAGAATGAGAAAGGCTCAAAGCAGACAAAAGAGTTATGCAGATAAATGGCGAGAAGATTTGAAATTCTAGAAAGGGGATTATTTGTTTCTTTGGATATCACCATGGAAAGGAGTTATGAGATTTGGAAAGAAAGAGAAATTGAGTCCACGCTACATTGGACCTTATGAAATTCTTGAGAAAGTCAAGATGGTTGCCTACAAGTTAGCGTTACCATAGGAGTTAGCTCGATTACATGATTTTTTCCATGTTTCCATGTTGAAAAAGTATGAAGGTGGCCCTTCACATGTATTAGTGGAACAACCTATTGAGTTGAAGGAAGACTTGAGTTATGTGGAAGAACCACTTGCTATCGTAGATAGGAAGGAACATATATTGAGATCCAAAGTGATCCCACTTGTGAACATTGTGTGAAGAAGGCATTCCATGGAAGAAGATACATGAGAGAGTGATGATAGCATGAAGATGTGTTATCCATATTTGTTTGATTCGGACAACTAAGGTACGCCAATTTCGAGGACAAAATTTCATAACAAGGGGAGAATTGTGACAACCCGAATATAATTATGATAAATTATGTTTAAATCATGATTAGATTATGTGATATGAATAATATTTTATTAGTATATATAATTTTAAGTCATTATATTTAGTCTAATCCTACCATCATAAAGAAAGAAATATCGATTTAGTTACAAATGTGAGATTTTGAAGTTTTTGGTAGTAATGTTCATGTTTAAGGCTAGCTTTGACCTTTATAGCGTAATAATTTACTTGAGGTGAAAGCTAGATATTTTTATACAGGTGAGTTAGGGTTGTAACACAACAAAAGTGTGCTAAACGAAGGTTCGAGTAAGAAGTTATACCAAAACTACGAAACAAGGGCAAAACAGTCCATCCGTTAAGTAGTATTTTGTCTTATTATAGCAACAAATGTTTTGTTTTCATTGGTTGGGAAGGGTGGTGTATTTGGCCTACTTAAAACCCTTACAATTACCTCCTTATTCATCCAAATTCATCCATGAGAGATTTGAAGCTTAAAGAAAGAGAATTATGGAGTTTAGGAAGAAAGTGTGAGGAGGAATTGAAGAAAAATTCATAGAAAATTACGTAAAAGCCCCTAAGGTAATTCCATCCATAAATCTTGTTTGATTTTTTTGTATTACATATTTAAATGTTATAAAACATCATTTTTTTTACTGAAATTCCATGTCTTGATGTGTACTCATGGATAGATGCATGTTTAAGCAAACTTGAATGAGTAAACCCTTGAAATTGCTTCGTTTAGAAACCTTGTGTATTCAAAATACCATATATTTTTGTCTACTTACTGAAATTGATTTATTCTAATTTGAGATTAAAATAGACTCATTTATGTATATCATATCCGAAAATCAAGTAAAAATACCAAGAAATGAATCTTAAGTGATGGTTTGAAGTTCGGGTATGAAATCTACCCCAAAAGAGTAAATATGCATACCATATGTTTGATGTTTTGCTTGACATAGCAAATGAACCCTGAAAATTATGAAATTTTAACCATATATTATTCCATATGTTTTATGAAATTGAGTGAAATGTCATAGAAAGTTATGATGTATAAAAATTATGAAAATTCTTAGAAGATGTCTGAACAACAGATGAGCCTATAGGGCGAATTTGTATTGTGGTAAAGAAATGGGCATATCTTGATCTAGTAAACTCAGAATGGTGTATCGTATTTTGTGTTGGAAACCTAATATGATAAGGATTGGATTACCAAGAACAATTAAAGTAGGTGTGATATGTAATTTGAATATGTTAGATGTCATTACCTGAGTCTAGATGGGACTTCATTTATGATGAATGATTTGAATTGAATCATATGATGCTTATGAATTGAGTTGTGTTGAAGTTGTTCTTTGAATTGTTAATATTATTATGATGATACTAATATTGTAAGAATGATAGGAAGAGAAGAAGAACTGACTGAACAAGAGCCAGATAAAGGAAAAGGGAAAGCTTGTTAAATTTCCAAGGCGAGTGTACTTATGATTGTTTCATATATACAGATACATGAATATAGCTCTAAGAGTAGGATTTGTTTGAATACTTTCGTATTCAAGATTTGTTTGGATATTAAAATATCCATGATTATTTAGATCTTATGATCCAGGATTTGTTAGTACCAATGGGCAGAATTATTTGGGTCTTATGATCCAGGATTTGTTATTGCCAATGGACTGAATTATTTGGATCTTATGATCCAGGATTTGTTATTGACAATGGGCAGGATTGTTCGGATTTTATATCCACATATTAGATATAGAATTTTCATTCCATTGCAGGGAAGGATTACCTCACTAAGCTTAATGCTTACGGTTTATATTTTAACAATTTCAGGTTTATACGCTTCTAGTTAGGATAGTATATGACCGGTAAGTTTGAGATTTGCACCGTTAGAAGAGTTGGGGTTTAAATGTGGGGATTTTATCATTGTCACACTGAAGATTTTAATATACTCACGCATTGTATATATTGAGTTAGCATGGACTGAGTTGATCATAGTTAATCATTGTATTGTATAATCTGTAATTATGACTCTGATTCGTGATGACACAAGAACAATATTATGTTCATTATACAGAAAAATATTGATAAATGAATTAAATTTCCAAGAAGCTCAAGATTATGATCCAATTATTCTAATAACAAATGATTAGTATGGATATTGGGTTTGGGGTGTGACATAACGTCTCCTATTTAACCCACCTAGTTATGCAACACAGTCTAACAAGTCACCATTTATATCTACCGAACCACTACAAGCTTAGGTCAGTCATACCGCCCAATAATCAATATTAGTTAAATATTATTATTGAATGTTGAATTAAGTTTCTCCTACTTAAGTTACTTTTTTAGATATACACTATCTATATCTTCTACTATCACATATAAGTAAATTAATCACACGTGGATATATATATATATATACACACTCTATCTATAAATAACTACAACATCCTCGAAATAGCCACCACGATGCATGCATACTCTGCTATCAAGTTTTGGTACCTCATGTACTAAATCAAGGACTATTGATTCAGAATCCCCTTCAAACCCTAAACCAATTAAGCATATATTGTAAGAAAACATAGTCCTAAGCCTTTGGGATACACACATACCTAACGTACCTAAATTATCGGTCACACTATCATACACACAAATAGTTCTCAGCCCTAAGTCCTATGCATTGGGATACACATTTAGACCTCGCTGGCATTGCCAAAGTGGTATTTCCCATCATGCATAACCTCCCATGATAGCAGGCAACGTTGGTATTCTTACACATATAAAATTCACATAATAGTTATATATAAAACATATAGATATATCCAGTATGTTTTGAATACTTAACGTACCAATGAATCACACATCATTTTATTTTCTCGTTTCTTGAGTATCACTCACTACCTGAAGGGTCCTATTTATCCCTTAAGTAATTTTTGTATTTAATCCCTCCCTATACTTCCAGTATAATTCTTGGTTTCATTCATGCTCTTCGTAACTCGTTCTAATTCTCACGAATTATTAAGTTTCATATCATACCCATAGGCCCTAGCCTTAATTCCCTCATTTTGGCTAATCTCTAGTCCCTACCATAGGTTTACTGGAATTCACTAAGTCCCACTATAGTTCAAAACAATCAAAAATGTCCCCAAATAGTTCTTTACGGAGATAATATATAAACAACAAAGTTAGGTAAAGCTGGACAGCCAAATCGATTCAGTCTAGGATTCAATTTGGTTCGCCTTTACCCAAATCGATTCGGTCATGGAGCCGAATCGATCCCCTAACAGTTCGTCTTCTTCATTATTGTTACGAATTTTCACCTTTTTAATTCACACCATTACTCGTGTAATCATCCCAAATGCTCAAACAAGTTATCTAAACATCATATGAACGTATTTCAATAGATCCTAACGTATCAGATGCTTAAATCATTAAGAAAACTTCATTTAACAGGATTAAATGTTCACTTTATCCACATGAACCCTAAGCTTATCATTCTTAAATTTTCATCATCAAAACCCAAATTTTTATTACCCACAATTATCATATTTCATTTTATAATAATAGAAGGATGACTTTTAAGATCATATCCTAACCCATCATGAACTAAATCCTTTACATGCACTCCCCAAATCATTTTTTATCATAAGATTAACCCTCCACTATCATGGTTATTATAAGTGATCAAAGAATTTTAAGTTAAAACATTTGCCTTAGGGTTATGTGGTCTGATATTCATTGGTAGATGATGAAAGTGTCCTTTCCTTGCTCCAATCTTGATTCAGGTGACGTTAGTGGTGAAAAATGGTGTAGATTGACTTAAGAACTCTTCTCCCACTCTCTCTTATGGCCTCTCTTCTCTCTCAAGTTTGTAACCCAATCCTATACACTCAAAAGAATGATAAATAACTATAAAATTCGGATTTTTTTCAATCTTAGACTCGCAAATGACCAAAACTTCCTTACGTGGTGCCAGTTGATCTAAAAATACCTCGAGACCCAATTAATATACTCAGGTACTCTATTCCCCCTATTTCGGCCCATCCAAACCAACCGTGACCTCGAACTTGCCATCCAAGTAACTCTACATAAATTTTCTATCTCAGCCATAACATAGCCTACACACAACTCCCAGTTGAGATATAACATAGTCTCGTCGATATTACTCACTATGACGTATGATAATTATCACTTGTTATTTGCTAAACACTTAGTGAATATATTCCATAAATATTAATCATAATCTCTCTATCGATTAATAATTAATAAAGACACAATATTGTATTTTCATTAAATTAGTGCACACGTGTAATTTATAAATACCCGAATTAATTAAATTCTAAAAGCTCAAAAATATGGTGTGTTACATACTCCCCCTTTCAAAGGAATTTAGTCCCTAAAATTCGAACGTACCTACGATACATAACTCTGAATATTTCTCTCTCATATCGTCCTCTCGCTCCCATGTTGACTCGTCTACATTGTGGTGTCCCCACTAAACTCAAACCAAGGGCACCACTTTAGACCGTAGCTTACGCTCATTACAATCAATTATAGAAACTGGTCTTTCCTCATACGAGATATCTGGCCGCAAGTCTATCTCCTCTAATGGAACGTGCCAATAATCCCTCTCGCTCCTCTGCTACCTCTTCAATAATGACACATGGAACACGTCGTTAATCTTCTATAAGTGCTCTGGGAATCCCAACCTGTATGCAATCGGTCCCACCCTATCGAAAAAGGTACCACATACCTCGGTGCTAAATTTCCTTTCTTTTATAACCTCATGACTCCCTTCATAGGAGACACCCCTACAAAAATCTAGTCACCAATCTCGAGTTCTATGTGACTCCTATCCGCATCAACATAACTCTTATGTCTATCCTGAGCTATATGAATGCGCCCTCGAATCGGCTCAATTTTGGCAGTAATAACCTGAATCATCTCCGTCCCTAATAGTTTATTATCCCCCACCTCTAACCATCAAGTGGGCGAAAGATAAGGCCATCCATATAGTTCCTCAAATGGTGCAATGTTGATAGTGATTTGGTTGGACTTATTATAAGAAAACTCCACCCATGGAAGGTACTACTCCCATCCTCCCCCAAAGTCGAGTATACACATCCTCAGCATATCCTCCAACATTCAATTAACTCTCTCCATCTATCCATCCATATGTGTATGATATGCGGTACTCAAACACAAATATGTCCTCATTGCCTTCGAAAAACTCTATCAGAAGTGGGACACAAAAATCTTGTCCCGATCCAACACGATGTTAATCGGAACCCTATGCAGCCTCGCTATCTCTGTGATAAACTTCTGTGCATACTACCTCATCTCAAAGTCTGCAAAAACAGGTAGAAAATGGTCAACCTTAGTCAGAAACATGTTGTTGGCTCTAAGGAACATGTTGTTGTTGCTACTGAGGACCCTGCTAGCCCTTCCTGAATCCACTACCCTCTGGTGGGTAACCTCCGGATGTGAATCTCTTATTCGAATCCCCCTATTGGTAATGCTTCCCTGGTGTCTACTAATATGCTACAACAGTGATCCACTAGAACTGTTCCCTCTTGCCTTGCCTGATTGGCTAGTCTCACCCCCTCTCTTGCTTCCCTTTAAATGGAAGCGATGATCCTGATAATAAAGAAGTGCGACATTGACGACTTTAGTATTAGTCTTCAATGCTAGGTTACCAAATAAGTGTTGCATGATCCTCCAGGCGAGTCAATCCATGAACTTTAGCCTTTTCTTCTCCTCATTGTTCACCTTGTCGAGCATAAAGTTAGCCAGATGAGTACACTCCTCCTCATACCACTACAAGAAAACTATTTTTTTCGTCACTTTTTTCTCGGTATTACCAACATTTATTTATAAATATTGAAAATTCATAGCATTTATATTGATGTGCCACATAAATAAAGTATTTTTTATAATGCTGGAATAAATGTGGTATTTTTTAGGCATTTCATAATAAATGCCACTAAAATTAGGAAACAAATGCTACTTTTTAGTTTTTGGTGGGTGTTTGTATTTTGTCAAAAAAAACACCCACGTTCCAAGATAAAACCTCAAACGGTCTCTCCCATTATGCCTCTTCCTCCAGACGAATCTCCACCAATTCTAATCCTTCTCAAAAGGGTCTCCCCTCAATTAGTTTGACCTAATAATCCTCAATCCTTCTAAAAAATACCCACATTCCATGCTAAAACCTTAATAGTATCTACCATTGTTCTTTTTTCTTTGAAGACTCGGACCTGTTCTTGTTAGGCAAGTTGCATTTTTTCTTTTTTTTGGTATATTTTTTTCTTTCGGTGTATCAAAACTCATCCCGGACCTTACTCAGACATGTTCTTGTTAGTTTAGTTGCGTTTTTCTTTTTTCTCTATATATTTTTTTGTACAAGTATATCAAAACCCATCTCGGACATGTCGGACATGTTCTTGGATCATTGATGTTCTTTTTTTAATCTATTTCGGTCACTACGATCAGTTTTGATTATACTGTTATTATTTATTATTTAAAGATTAAACTGTGTTGATGCCAAATATATATATATATATATATATATCATGAATTCAAAACACAAATTAATTGATATGTGTGTGAGCTTGAGTTTTTTTATACAACATTGTTTAATTGATATGTGTGTGAGTTAGAGAATTTTTTTTGTGAGTTTTCTACTGATTTTTTGTTTAGTTTGTAGAGAATTGCATTTGGGTAGTTTCAAATCAATTTATATATCTCGTATGCTTAGATATAATCTCCTGATATATAATTGTTATAGTTTGAGTGTATTTGTGTTTGAACCTTTGGTGGCTTATTTTAAATTTGTTTTTGGGTAAATGGCTTGAATATCATTCAATCCGTTTTTCCTTTTTTTTATCATTCAAAATTAGTCAATTCACTACTGTTTTGGTTCAAGTTGGTGAAATTTATACTTATTTTTAATGACCACTTTTATGGAATTTTTGTAGTTTTTATCAAATATCTAGAATTGTTGATTTGAATCTTGAGAATGTCAAAGTACAAAATTTGTAAGAAAATTGAATTCATTGTTATATTAATATTATTGTTTAGAGTGGTTTTGTTTCTTAGTCGTTACTGGTTTTTTTCTTTTATTTATATAATTAAATGAAGTATAGACAATATAAGATTTATCCACGACCTAGCATATTTAATTGTTCATCTATTTTTGGTAACTACCAATTTTCTTTCACCCTTTCATTTATTTCAATTAGTTAAAAAAGGCCAGTTAAACGTAAATCTAAATCATTCCCTATGATATCATCTTTGTGTAACTCTTACACCCTTGTTTTAATTGATTAGTATTATTTTAATCATCTAAATCGATGTGGTCCTGTACAATAGGGGTTATATACATATAAGTTTCTTCATTTCATATCACTAAATATTGGTAGTTTTCATATAAGGTCATATCCAAATGGTGTTATAATTAAAGTCTTACTATTTAAAAATTTACATAGTTTTAAAGGAGCATATTAATGATTTATGGTTTAACATTTTATTTATTTATTATATTTTTTTTATGAATATTTCCTAATGAATCTAACAATAATTTTGTGATAGTGTGAGGTAATCAACAATCTTTTCAAATGGATAGCGATAAGAGTTGGATGGAATTGTTAAGAGTTTCTCAGCCTTATATTAAAGGAGTTAATGGGTTTCTTGATTTTACATTTTCCAATAAATATCCCGAGCTAGTGATCAAGTGCCCGTGTAAGAAATATCAAAATATGATTAGCCATGAAAGAGAAGTTGTTTATGAGCATCTCATCGTACATGAGTTTGTTAAGAATTACACTAAGTGGATTTATCACGTAAAAGGTGCTCCATGCACAAAGGGAGTTAGTGGAGCGGATGGAGTGCATGACTCGAATACAAGAGATGATATGTGTGGACTACTAGATGATACATTCGGAAATCAAAGTGAAGAGGGTATGCATTGTAACGACCCATATGAAGATCGGGATAAGATGGATGAAAATGCATCAGCATTTTTCAAGTTGTTAAAAGATGGGGAACATAAGTTGTACCCTGGTTGCAAATCTTTCTTATCACTTTAATTTATTGTTCGGCTCCTTCATATGAAAACACTTTATAAGTGGAGCCATACGTTGTTTACAACATTGCTTCAATTCTTAAAAGACGCACTTTCGGAGGGTGAGAAAATGCCAGGTTCGTACTCTCAAGTAAGAAAGATGGGCAATGATCTGGGGTTTGATTATCAAAAAATTCATGCATATCCAAATGATTGTATGTTGTATTGGAAAGAGAATAAAGATCGTGAGGATTGCATAGTATGTCATACATCAAGATGGAAGCAATTTTCGGATGACTCTGATGCTGAAGAAGTTAGGGGTAAAAAAATTCTTGCGAAGGTTGTTAGGTACTTTCCACCTAAACCAAGGCTTCAAAGATTATATATGTCATTGAAAACCTCCTCCCTGATGAGATGGTATGCAGAGGAATGCGATGATGACGGCATATTAAGACACCCCGTTGATTCTAAAGCATGGAAAACCTTCGATCAACAAAATCTAAAATTTTCTAGTGACTCGTGTAATGTTAGGATCGGACTAGCAGCCGATGGCTTCAATCATTTTAATACAATGAGCAATTCTCATAGCATGTGGCCTGTTATTTTGATGATATTCAACTTGCCTCCGTGGATTTGTATGAAACAACCTTATCTTATACTGTCTACGTTGATTGACGGTCCATGCGGCCCAGGAAATAATATTAATGTTTACTTTCAGCCTCTCATCGATGAGTTGAAGGAATTGTGGAATGATGGCATACTTGCTTACGACGCAACGATTGAAAAATGTTTTGTATGCGTGCAACGTTAATGTGGACAATTAATGACTTTCCTACATATGCAAACTTGTCAGGCTGAAGTACAAAAGGGATATTGGCTTGTCCTTATTGCAACAAGAACACTCGTTCACAATGGTTAAAGAATGGGAATAAATTTGCTATATGGGCCATCGTTGGTGGTTGGATCACAACCATAAATTAAGGAATGATACCGCTGCTTTTGATGGGAAAGTTGAAAGAGAAGTCAAGCCCACTCAAGTATCCGGGGATGATATCTTAGAGAAATTAGAGGTAATGGAAAGAAATAATGAGAAGAGTCACTCATCGGCGACGAAAAAGAGAAAAGCGAGTATCGATAGTGAACGGAATGGCGATAGTTCTCTAAATTGGAAGAAAAAAAGAATATTCTTTCAGCTACCGTACTGGAAGGATCACTTGATTCGCCACAATCTTGATGTTATGCATGTAGAGAAAAATGTGTGCGATAACATATTTTGGACTTTATTAAATATTGATGGAAAATCAAAAGATAATATGAAGGCTCGTCAAGACCTTCAGAACATGGGTATTCGAAAAGCATTGCACCTTAAAAACATGCCAAATAACAAAGTATATTTACCACCAACATGCTTCACAATGAGTAAAAGTGATAAAGACATATTTTGTAAGGTTTTAAAGAATATCAAAGTCCTAGATGGTTATGCATCTAATATTTCACAGCGTGTAAACATTAAAGAGCGGAATATTTCTGGACTTAAGAGCCACGATAATCATATCATAATGCAACAACTACTCCCGCTAGTAGTACGAAAATCATTGCCTACGATTGTAATAAGGTCTTTGATTGAATTATGTAATTTCTATCGGCAGCTCTATTCAAAGACAATGACCTTCAAAGACTATGAATATTTACAAGATCGTGTTACTCTTACTTTCTGTCATCTTAAGAAAATCTTCCCCCCAATGTTATTCGATGTTATGGAGCATTTGACAATCCATTTAGCTGAGGAGGCAATGATTGTTGGACCAATATATTTTTGATGGATGTATCGCATCGAGAGGTACATTTCGTGTATGCATTATGTTTGTCTCACCTAAATTAATGCATATGAATACTACTTTAATTTGTTTTACAATGACGAACAGGTTTTTATTCGCACTAAAAGAATATGTTCGTAATCGAAGTCGTCCAGAAGGTTCAATTGCTGAAGGATACCTAGCAGAGGAATGCACGAAATTCCGTGTGAGGTACCTGGGTGTTGTTGAGAGTAAGTTAAATCGACCTTTATGAAATGACGAAGACGATGATATCACAAGTTCAATAGGTCGTACATTAGGTAAAGGAGTAGCATTTATTCTTGATAACACTTCGTTTTCACAAGCATATCAGTACATGTTATTCGACTCCGCCGCGCTGAAGCCTTTTCGCGGATAAGATAACATTTCATTAAATTTTAAACTTTATGTAATTAAATATCACTCTATGTTATTAAATTTATAGATACATGTTTTATAGGAAACTTATAATAATGCTAAAATGGGAGAGACCTCGTGTGGGACATTACGAAATTAACTGCATTCATAATGAAACATTTCAGAAATGGTTTGGGGATCTTGTAAGTCATCTTTGTATTTATATGTAATCAAATTTTAATATCTTAATAACACGTTTATTTTTTACACATCTAATTTTTATTAATCAATCATATGAAAAAATTTAGGTACGGAATCTAAATGAGGGTGAGGTGTCAAAGGAAGTTTCAATTTTGGCTTTAGGCCCCTCCCAATGGGCTAGGAGATACACGAGATATATTGTAAATGGGTTCAGGTTTCTCACAAAGCATCATGAGAGACAATTGAATAATCAGAATAGTGGAGTCATGCTTGATGCCACCACTGAAAGTTTTGCAAGTGCAAAGGATAAATGACCTGTTTCGGGGGATATAACATATTATGGAGTATTAACAGATATATTTGAATTGCACTATTCAAATGATTTCAAGTTTGTGCTATTCAAGTGTGATTTGGTTGATACCCATTCGGGGATAGCAAAGGATAATTTTGAGTTCACATCAGTGAACTTCAAACATTCACTATACAAGCATAACCGACTGTCCGATGAACCGTTTATATTAGTATCTCAGGCCAAACAAATTTGGTATGTGCGAGACCCGATTGAAGAAGATTGGTAAGTTGTCGTGAAGATGACACCGAGAGATTTGTATGACATGTATGGTAAAGATACTTATGGAGATGACTCAATAGATGCAAAAGTTGAGCCGTACAACATCCAACAACTGGATGACACTCTAATCAACCATGATGGGGATATTACATGGGTTAGGGATGGTGTGGAGGGAATAACTATTGACAACATAGTCGATATAAATGGCAGTGATGATATCCGTGTTGATATTGATGAGGATTGTAGTGATGAGGATGTTCTGATACATATGAAGATGATTCTGAGGCGGGCGAGGAAGCTAACGAGAGTGATATAGATGAAAGTGATGAAAATGAGGAGACCAGTGATGGTTATGATATTGAAAGTGATGATTATGATACTGACATGGATGAGTTGACAATTGGTATGAATTTTCCAGCTATGAATGTTTTTTTTAAGGATGGTTAGATGTTCACAAAATTTGACATTGTTTTCTTAGTTTAATATTTTCATAAATGACTAATGACTGAATGCATTTTATTTGTTTCACATCATATGTGTGAATGGATAAATAATGATGGAGAGTCAAGTTATTTTTATTTTTAGTTTTATTTATGTATATATTGATGATTAATTAATGATTGCTTTTTATATTTCTTGCCTTTTATTGATGATTACATCTACTACTGTATAGATGTTAGTCAATGTGTGATGTTATGGTATAAAATAGGATTTTCACTCTTTCATTCAATGGATGTTGTTCAAATTGCAGTAAGAAAGTTCATTCTAAACCCAAAATTTTAGCTCTTGTTGGTGCAATAGGGCATTTGATAGCTTTGGCATTGGTGTTGTCGATTTATCAAGGTATTTTTTATTTAACAACATAATAACTATCTCATAAGTAATTATTTGACACCTTTGATTGAACTTTCGCACTGTCATATCCCGGTGATTCATACTCTACCCATAAGCCAAATCTTGAATCTTCAATTGTTTTGGAACGTAACTGATAGTGTGAACCTCTATAATGATGAACCATTTTGATAGTACGGGTGCAACCGTGTCATTAGGCATAACTGCGTAGATAGAAAAGGAACTAAAACTGGATCTCAGATAGAAAAGGAAGCATAGAAAATCGTAGAAGTGGATTCTAAGTGGTGGCACATCTTTGAGGCTGATTATGCAATGGAGGCCTAAATTTTCACTAGGTTTTTGTCCCATTTTGGTGCTTAAGCAAATGAGAGTTTTTGTTTGAGAGTGTTTATTTATTGATGTGTGTACTTGAAAATTCAGAAAAGAGCTGGTTACCGTAGAAATGCAACTATTACTAGTTCTATAGGCTGATTTGGGGAGGAGAAAGAAACATTAATCTGGCAAAAATGTTGTTTGTAGAAGCATTCTATTGAAACAAGTGTTGTGAATGGAGCCCAAACCTGATAAACTATAAAACATCTTTTGTTGAAATTTGAATGACGAGTTGATAATTTCATAAGCTTGGGCTTCATTTTGTAAAAATCACGCTCTTAGGCCCACTTTATTGTATTCAATTTTGTTGTTTGCTTATTTTCAAATCTAAAAATGAAAGGATTCAAAGTATTCTATTGATAAATCATATTGATATAACAAATGCAATGGACAATGACTTGATAAATTTAGTGCATCTTTGACGTTCAGTGCACTGCTTGATATTCATTACTGAAGATGATGACAGTTGGTCGTCTTTCATAGAGACCAACCGTAATGATTTACTTTGCATCTCCTATACATGACAAATTCTATCACATTCCCGAGACTTTTCTTTGTCAAAGTTATGTTATTATTTCTCTGAATAACCTCCATTATACTCTTTCCACGAATGATGGTATGCCCAATTTTCATAACTAAAAGATATTTACTAAAAAATTAAATAAACGTGTGATGAAATTGAAATTAAAAAAAGAAAAGAAAAGGTATCCCCACGAGGGGGACCCACTACTGCGCCGCACGCCACTTTCCCCGTATTGTGCACTATTTGAATTGTAAAATGAGTGCTGCGTATCGACTGCTCTATGTTGTTCTTACACATCTATGCTTTTAAGTTACTAAAATGTACGAGTTAGCGAGATAGTTTTTGATCACTTATGAGGTTTTGACTATAATGATATACTCTGCATGTCCTACACATGGTAGAATAACCTAAGTTCCCTAGCCTTTTCTTATAGTGTTATCAATAGTATAGTTATGTTTTTGTATTTGTAGAGCCCTTATTATATCTGCTACTGAATAATCATCGTCGCCTTTGCATTTTGAGGATAAAATAGACTACGGATGGGGCTTTGATTTTTCAGCTCTACCGACAATTGGTTAGTGAATGTTGATGGTACTGTAAATGCTATCACATGTACAATCAACACTCTGTTTACCATGATTCCTTTTAAATTAAAATTGGTCAAAATTGAAACTGGAGGATGTTTAAAGACCACTTCCTTTCTTTTGGATTTTTATTACTTTTTATGTATCCCCTATCATTTATAGATCCTAATGGATGTTTTCAGTATTGTGGTTTGCGATAATGTCAAGCCCAACAAATTTACATAGTCGTTTAAAATATGGCTACAGGAAATTAAATATTTTCCTTTTGCAAGGATTTTGGAAGGTTGGATATATAATTTTCCATTATTATCTTGATCTGATAAAATCTATTGCGTACTTTTGTTGTTGATTTTTTTTCTTCTCTTTATTTTAAACTGCATTTATTGTCCAATTTATCCCAGGCACTAGCTAAATAAATTGTAAGTTCAAGAAGAACTGTGAACCATCTTTTCAAAAATAAGGCGCAGTTGAATTCAATATCATTGTACCTTGGAGAAAGTGTTGGTATTATCCTTTTGTTGTATATGTCTAATAAATGTTCGAGCGGCAGATGCAGTGTGTGTCTGATGAGAACCTGGTTATACCCTCTGGAGTTGATGAAATTAACTATCTATAATTTGAGTGAATGTATGTGAACAAACCTCACCTTATTGCCTACCTTTGTAAGTAATACGTTAGTAGATATAGATGAATCGGTTCAGAGGAGAATCAGACATGTTAGGGCTTGATTGGCGAAATTAAAATTTATATTATATTTAGTCACTATTTAGTAGAAGAACATGCTATATAAATTATGTAAAAGAAGACAAGGATTGGGACAAAACAACATAAGGAAATCAATAGATCATTATAAGGTGGAGACGAGTTAGTGGATGTTATTTTCTCTCTGTTTTCTTTGCGTTAGGTTATGCCTGCCTCAATAGAGGAGTTGTTTTCACTTTTCCTCTTGGAGGTTTAGGGGGTACATGAGTAGGCATTATCTGCTCATCTTTGCATTTTTTGGACTTCGTGTAAAGGAATAAATGATAGATATTTTGAAGGATTAGAGACAGATCTAGCCAAGCTGTGTTTTACGGAATATTCCTCCAGCAAAATGTAAAATCTATGTATCTATATAAAATTGAAGCTATCCTTGGTAGTAAGATTACACGTGGCATTCTGCTAAATTATGTTAACCTCACACATTGTTTCACGCGCCTCCCGCAAATTGGATCTCACAAGTAGCCTCACACCCCTCCCACACGTGCTTATTTAATTTTCTAAAAATAAACAGTTATTGTTGGATCAGAGCAAGGACATAAAAACGAAGGGGAAAAACCCCCTTCATCACCATGTTTTTATTTTAGCTTTCTCAACCATTCACCTTCTTTCATATTCATAAATGTGTAATACACACAATGGTTATATATATTAAGCGGTTTTCGTCTTTCAATATGCATTGTCCCTGTTCAATTGTTACATAGGGATGTTTCTTACATATTTCCATTTCTTTACTTTTTTCACATTTAGAGGTCATCTATCTTTGTATTTAAAATAGAAGCTATCATTCGTAATAGAACCTATGTAGATTTCGGGGATTTAATTTCAGAATTATCCATTGAATCACAAAACTATGTGATAGTTGTCCGAGTTACAAGAAAGTGGTATGTCGTGAATTTTAAGAAAAACATCTGTCGAGTGAGTTCTTCTTGATGAAAAGGTACTCATTTCTAACTTTCTTTGTTCATTATATTGTTATTATAATATAGCATTCTACTTCACAATCCTACAAACGAATTATAATCTAACTAAGTAAGCATTACAGTTGTTCTGCTTTAACCAGTTTGATTCTTTAACAATACTACCCTAAATTCCTTAGGAAAGAAGAATTTCAAATGCTTCATAGCAAATGCTTATCAACATCATTATGGCTAATGAAAGCGGTTGAAAAAAACTGGTCTTTAAATCCAATAGTTTCAACCATAAGACACGAGGTTACATGTGGCTAAACTTGGATTAAAGAATTAATGGCATGTAATAACTATTAACTGGTCCATACACACCTAACACCAGTGCTAAACTCATGGACACATAAAGATGATACAAGTAATGAACAGTATAAGAATTATATTAAAATTCAATAAACTTTTGTCAATGCTCATAACTCTACAATTGTCGCTTAAAGAAATTTATCGATTTTCCCCAATTCACTGTATATTTTCTTTTCCTCACAAATCTATTCTTTCTCTTAATACCTAGTTTTAATGGCTTTTCATTTTTGTCCCACACCCAACAAACAAAATCACAAGGAATCAAAAGAAAACAAGAAGGAAAAATTAATGAACTACTATTACAGATTTGTACAAGTTCCCCCAACTTGGGAGCTCTTGGTAAACTTCATAGGCCCTTATATTCGTACCAGCAACCCAAAATTTTGGAAAGTACTGATTTCCCCTCGAAGGGAAGCTCTTACGATGACCACGCCCCAGGTTGACCTCCTTTGGTTTACACCATTAGATAAATCCACAATGACCTGAAGACTATAATTCTTAGTAGCTAAAACAAGTTTCTCTTCTAGCCATGTTGTTGGGATTCTATCAAAGAAGTACTTATGGGTAGCACTACATATTGTCCCATGAAGTGGACAAGACTTACTCCCAGATTACTATTCACTCAAAATACATATATAGTTACATTAATCCTAACAAAGAAACTTATTTTTTGAGTTGCTCTTCTATTAGTACCGGAATTAAATTTGAGTATGTAATCCGTGTCGTTTAATATGCAGTAATAAATTTGCATTAATGAGTCAATGAAGTCAATAAACACTATATAACCCAACACTCGTTTCAATCAAACAACACAATTTTTGGTTTACAAAACAACAGTTCACATTATAATCTCCCAAAACATGTTAATAAATAAAGATGGAAGAAAGATATCTTAAAGCAATACAATTTCTTTTTTTTTTTGTAAACGAGGAGTTTTAAAATTGCTCACTTCTAAAAATTAATGAGGCCCCCTTTTGTTGCTTCAGATTTTGGGCGAGAGTAAGTATTGGTTGATTTAGATTTTAAGAGAGAGGAGTGTTTTGATTTGTTGTTTAGTCAGATTTTACTATTCGGACTCTATGGAGATGATATGTTTTTTTTGCTGGAAACTATAATGAGGTGGAGTATTTTTGCTTCTGGGATTTGTAATTAAGAATCGTATCTTGTTAAGAGGTCCATGTCTGCCAGTGGGTAAAAAAAGGGATACTATTGTAAGTGTATATTTCACATGTGTTTAATCTGTAAAACATTCCACCGAGATTTGTTTACTGAATACACAGGTTCAAATAAAAGCATCCTTTTCATTTCTCTTTTCCCCTTGACAAGTCCTTGAACCAACCCAAATTTAGGAGGATAGCAAATTTGGTTGTTAAGGGCACCACGAAAATTACTCTTCAAACCCTAATTATGCTTAAAATTGATTGTACATTATGCTTAAATGATAGTGCATGTGTCGTTAGAGAGCATATTTGTGCAACGCCCTATGAACTTGATTTTGGAGTGGAGCAGAAAATCTCATGCCTACCATTGGGGGGGGGGGGGGGGGGGGGGAACAAGTACATAGTAAAAATTAGTGTCACGAAGAACCTTATTTGTATTTAGAAATTTGAAAAGCAAAAACTATGGGATCACGAAGAACCATGCTATAATTAATTGTATTTGATTAACATTTTTATGATTTCTAGGAATTCAACCATTAAATTCACATAAAAAGTCTCATAACTTATGTCAAGTGTTTAAAAAAAAGATGCCAAGTCCTTTCATGAAACTCTTAAACTTTACATTGTAAATAGCATAATATATTTTTGCAAGAGCAAAATTGAATGGGCTAAAAAAACCAACAGAGAAGATGTTCCACAGACTTTGTTAATTATACATAAAGGCCATATCAAGTCCAACTATAACCTTGGAAAATAAAACTCACTGCCAGGTAAACACAAAAATGTCTACACGATCATGATATATGGTCCAAAGGGGCTAACTAAAATTTACATCAGCTTGCAAAAAATCTCAAAAATCGTACGCGAGAAATAAGCATGGTGGCTGACACTCAAGGTTGACAAAGGCTCATTTTACAAGAAACAGAATATTCTGTGCATTTCTTCATAAATCTCATCTCGCAGAACAATGGTTACAAACTGACGTGGTGTATCAGTTTGAAGGAGAATCGTCTATTCAAATATTCAAGGACCCATACCATACCAATGGTTCTTTAGTAAATTTCATACCCCCTATTATGTAAACTCATCCATCGATACACCGATCCAAACTTCTCTTTTAGTGGATGCTAGTTTCAAGTTTCTGTGCTTTCCAGAAATCTAAAATGGTATATTCACATATAAAGTCTCACGACTCATGTGAAGAGTTTAGAAAAGAAGATGTCAATCCATTTCCTAAAACTCATGTCAAGAGTTGTACAATTTCTGGTAATTCACATTGAAACTCATTATCGAAGTCGTATAATAATAAATTGAGGAGTACATCAGTCAATAATCCTGTTGTAGGTATATTACTTATCATTATATTAGTACAATTATTTCCTTCTATATCATGATATTCAGAATACAAGAAATTTGAAATGATATCCTTAATAAAGGTTATTGTAAAATCATTATAGATAAGGCTTAGTATATAATCAGTATTATTTAATATGCAGTAAGAAATTTTCATTAATGAGTCAATGAAGTCAATAAACACTATATTCTAAGAGATCACATAGTGAACAACTATCATTGTAAGATACTAATACTTCATGTCTATACCTCCCATATGCCAATTCTGGTAATTCACGTTGAAACTCATTATCGAAGTCATACAATAATAAATTGAGGAGTACACCAATCAACAATCATGTTGTAGGTATATTACTTATGATTATATTAGTACAGTTATTTCTTTCTATATCACAATATTCAGAATACAGGAAATTTGAAATGATATCCATAATATCCTTATCTCTTAGAATGTAGTTGATTGTAAAATTGTTATAGATAAGGCTTAGTATCTAATCAGTGTCGTTTAATATGAAGTAAGATATTTGCATTAATGAGTCAATGAAGTCAATAAACACTATATTCTAAGATCGCATAGTGAACAACTATCATTATAAGATACTAATAATTATACCTCCCATATAACAATTCTACTTCATGTGATTTGTGAGTTTTTTTTTTTTTTTTTTTTTTGGGGGGGGGGGGGGGGGATCCCTTTTGTTACTTGTACAATATTGTGGTTTGTGATTTGTGAGTTATTTTTTCAGGAGAATCCTTGTCAGTGATCTCTTCACCGGCAGTATATAACTCATTCCCTTTATGTAAAGATCTCTCATATTCATTCTCCACCATTTCCCGGGCCTCATATTCAATGGACCTTAAACCTCCAACCTTGCTATTAGTCTTGTCAACAGATACTGCCAAATATGCCATTTCAGTTTTATAAGTAGAAATCATTTAGCATGCTCTTAGTTGAAACTTGCATTAACATATTTATCAGACATTTTAACCTCTTAAGTATTTTCACAATCCCCCAACACCCTTATATCACCAACAAAGTGATGCCCTTGCATGGTCAAGTTGAGCTCAGTACATTGGGCCTCACTCATAATTCTGCATCCATTGTCCACAGTCACAATCATGCGAGTTGTAGGATCTATATGGCATCCACTTTGGTTTACTACTTTCGGATCCATAAAACTATGGCTGCTACCATTGTTTATGAGGACTGTGATATGTATTTTTTTTATATAACGTGGCACCTTAAGAGCATTGATCCTTCTTGATGTTGAAGTTTTACTTAAATTCATTAATGATATAAGTACATTCCCTACTTATTATTTAGTTAAATTTTGATTTCTTATATGATATGAGAACATGCTTTGATTGCACTAATTAAATAAGCCACAAACTCTGCACAAATTCTCAAAAGTGAATTTTAGAACATCATCGCTTGGATAAACATTACTCTTGTAAACTCATTGGTGAATTTGTATTATTGCAGGTTGCCATGACATTGTAACTGCATAGGAAATCCTTATCACGGGCACATTCCCGTTCATAGTCTCTCTTGCACTCATAATCCAATCTCCAACCACCATTTCATCCGCAATCCTAACCCAGTTCTCATTCCCTTTCAGATTTTAGCTCGATCGAACGATCAAACTCAAGTGACAGTGAAAGCAATAGTAGCTCTACAGAGAGTGATCCTTTACGTAACCACGATGTCCATTCACATGAAGAAGGTACTCAAAGTTATTTGATTTATATGTTCTTGATTAACTGTGTAGATTGAAGTTAACCTATTTTGTCCATTTTTACAGTTCAACTTCAGTACAATATGCCACTAAACGTAGAGGCATTACGAAGTTAGGTGACTTATGGGGTACGGGAAAATGCTTAGAGCTTCATTTCAATGATTTCTATCAGCCAGTCGGAGATACCACAGATAGACTATCTACACATTTAGGCATTTTTGTTAATGATGGGAACATGTAAAGTTTCTTTTGTAAATTTTCGTATAACATAACTCTTATTAGAATACTCTTTGCAATACTGTATGTTATCTCGTAATAATTTTAAAATGATTATTTAATCGATGTAAGAGGTTACTAATTTAATATTATATTGATGCTGAACAGGTAACCGTTGGCTTTCAAAGATTGGCGACGCAAGGAGTCATACCCATACAAGGAACATGTTTAGCGAGAGGAGAAGGTAAAATTAAAAGATACCATAATTTGTGGCGAATGAATTGAAAATTTTGAATTCTTTAGGTACAAGTCACTATGTATGGACTGTCTTGTCAATCACAACAAAGTCAATAATAGATAAAATCGTAACTTTAAAAATTATAAAACATAATTTAAGTTAAAATCATGTGTAGTTGATAGCTTATTTTTCTATAAATTGTAATTATATTGGAGAACACCGATGCCCCTGATGAATTCAAAAAAATGTGCATGAAGAAGGTTGGAAAGATATGGAATAATTGAAAAGTAGAGGTGAAGAAACATTATCATGCCTTTGATACCGACGAAGAGAGATTGAAATATTATCCACCTAGAGTAAAGCAAGAGCAGTGGTCGCAACTTGTTAAGTATTGGGGAACTCGTGAGGCAAGGGTATGAATGTATTACTAGCAGTAAAGTTTTATAAATTCAAGTTAGACATGTATTTTAAATATATTTTTGTAATAGAAAACGAGTCGAAGAAATCGTCGAACTCGTAAGAAGCAAAGAACACCACATACTTCCGTAAGAAAGAGTCATGCGAATGTTTCTCATAAGGTGTTTTATAAAAGATTTTAATTGTGAACATTATTTTATGTTATCAAACTTATTTATACAACGACTTACGAGTCAATGGGTTTATGCAAATGGAGGTTGATCAAGGGAAAAAGGTTTCGTTGGTTGATGTTTACATCAAAACAGACGAGAGGAGCGATGGCTTGGCCATCGATAAGGATTCCGCGGAAGTAATGGTACAAAAATATCATCCATGTTCCTTCCCTTCTTTATTAGAAAATCTCAACAACGTCATTTTACCTATTAATCAAAATTCTTATTCTATTTATCAACTATTATAAAATGCAACATACATGAGATTGTGTCATATTGTTAGAAGCATAATATATATCATACACGAATGATGATTAAATAATTTTATTGTTTATGAAAGTTAAAATTATGCATGAAATTAATATATGAAGCATTTAAAATTTGTGGCGAGGAGATATTAGGACCTTTATTCTCTTTTGGTTTTGTGAATGAATGATTATAAATTTTGTTTTATATAATAAGAATTGTTTCATTTCAGTCAAAAATGAGGCAAAAAGTAGATCAACTTCATTCAAATTGTAATGACTCCGTCAGTCGTAAAGACGAGATATTTTATGAAGTCCTGGGACCGGATAAACACGGCCATTGTCGAGCTTATGGGCATGGGCCATCTCCAACTGATGTTCATGGAACTAAGCGGCCGAAGGTTAATGAAAATGAGTATGAGCGACTACGATATGAGATTCGATTTTAATTTCAGGATAAATTTGATCATTTAGAGGCTCAGTTTGAGTTGATACGCACACACTTGCTGACTTGCCCTTATGTTGTATCTAAACAGGTTAATAAGTACACACTTTTATCCTTTGTTCTTAAATATCGTATATATATATATATATATAATTGTATGCTGTAATATTAACTCATGCTACTAACAGGTTCTTTAATCCTCCAATGAGCAAAACATACCATCATATAGGTCTATTTTGCAACCCGAGCAACAATTAGAAGAAACCAACCAATTTCAACCTGTAGTGGTACCACAATCACATCACCATTTAGCTCCATCTCAACAAGTAAGCAAATAACTACTTTTTAAAATCATAATTTAAGACTTTACGATTTCATGACTGAAATAATTCATTTTTTGTAGCTTGCAAATTCTCAACACTTGGCTTCCCCCGAGACTACTGCTCGTGTTAGTGAACAAATGAATGCTACTTCAATTCAGGTATGTTACTAATTTAAAGGATTTTAAAGGGAACAATATATTTGTGCTCTATTGGGGAGTTTATGTATACTTAACATTGGGGGGTTGGTTTGTTTCGCTGTATATAGTCTTAAAAACAAATGAAACTCTGCCGATTTTTTGTCCAGAAATATATCGTTGATGACATATTCATCTTGTTTGTAGAAAGAACCATCAAAAAAGAAAAAGAACCACCATCAACCATGACAAAAGGTCTTCAAATAATGCATTTCCTAAAATTATAGACCTTATTACTTCCGAACTTCCAAAAGAGGTTGTGGCATGTGGATTCATTGTGAGCAAGGACCCTTCAACAAAAGTAGGGGGTAGGCTACTTAGAGAAGACTTTTGATAAGTATATATTGAGAAAACATTTGTAACAAACGAACAATTTCCCAGACCTTATGGAAACAAGTCCACAATTGGAGATGCATATCATTCAACCGCAGCGTGGCATATTACTAATGTACTAATTTTTAATTTTATTATTTTAATTAAAATACTAAAGAATTAGTATCAGTGACTAACGATTGACTTTTTTTATTTGTAGGTTGAAGAGGATGTTTAACTTTGATGGACAAGGACCGTACATTATAAAATTTCCATTTCGCTTCATGTTTTCCCGCTTTTTCTTATTGGACATGTACATTTTATTTTGTGGATGGATAATTTTTCCAACTCAATTATGTTTATTTACGATGAATGCTATTGGTTTTAATTTAATAACGTTTTAATTTGATTACTACCCTCTTAATTTAATGTTATTGTAGTGTATTTGCACATAAATACGATACTTGTAATAAATAATTTTTTTAACACTTGTTCCCACTCATATATTGCAAAATAATATCAAAATTTTGTTTAGTGCCGCTATTATCATTCTCGGCATTTTTTTAGTGTCGCCAAAAGTGTGTTGAACATTTAATAGGTGTTGCAAAAGGTCATTATCAATATTTTTTAATGCCGCTAAAAGGATATTACCAGCATTAATATAAATGACTAAAAATGCCACAATTTTTTTGCAGCATTTTTTAAAATACTGTTTTTCTTTTACCACATTGGCTACCGCACTTGTGGAAATGCCGCCGAAAGTGCCACTAACTTTTCGCGGCATTTTTTAAAATTTCGTTGTTCTTTTACCACATTGGTTATTACCGCACTTGTGGAAATGCAGTCAAAAGTGCCGCCAAAAGTCTTACCGGCATTTTTAGTGCTTTTCTCGGCATTTATTTTCTGCCGGGAAAAATCAATATTCTTGTAGTGATACTCTTCTACTGAATTGTCACCCTGAACCATCTCATTAAACTTCCTCTGCATCTCCATCTCGATAGTCGAGGGGAAGTACTTACTGTCAAACTACACCCAGAACTTAGTAATAGGCATAACATCTCTCTCCTCAGAAGTGGTAATAGACTCCCACCACTATAAGGGTGCTTCTACAAGCTTAAACGTGGCCAACATGTACTTTTGAGTGTCTCTGAACTCAACCATACGAAGGTGGCACTAAATGTCTTTCTTCCACTGACATGTAATGATCACATCATAACTACCCAGAACTCTAGTTGTTGGCCTTTTTGGAAAGATTTCCTCACTCTCTACCAATCAGACGACCCCGAATGGGCCTGGACAATCGACACCACTAGATTTTGGGGCTAGGCCTGAGGAAAATGAAGTGCCATGGAATTTATAGTTGCATTAACTACCTAAGTAATAATAGAGGACACCTCTACGGTCATCACTGTCCCCTGTGGTAGAGGTGACTGTGGTGACTGTCTCCCCTGTTGAGGCTCCCTCGCATTTGCTCTCATTGCTGCCCTAGTCGATCATCCTTTCTTGGGTGGCATTTAAAACTTGATCAAATTATTTGAGTTAAATGTTAATAAAAAATAATAGCAAAAGAACAAAATCTCGAATACGTAAATATGAATGTGACAATCCTAATAATAAGGCTCAATATCAAAGGATGCTACACTGAAATCAATTTAAGCCGCACAAATCCTATGGACACTAGAACCTGGATCTGATACCATTTATGATATCCTGCCTATTTTAATCATGGGTGATCGGTCCTTTACCAAAATAAATAGGAATCTCAATTAGGTCATTCTTAGCATCACCATCGAAAAC
The DNA here is from genome assembly GCA_949130495.1 of Sambucus nigra. Lineage (NCBI taxonomy): Eukaryota > Viridiplantae > Streptophyta > Magnoliopsida > Dipsacales > Adoxaceae > Sambucus > Sambucus nigra. Next base: position 134,199,038 of record OX422222.1, on the reverse strand, counting down.
CTTTTTACATTACTAACCATATATGTTAAAATAAGCCAGTGCCAAATTTTATATTTTATTTACATATTGTAATATCAAAAAATAAAATTAATATAAACCATTCACCCAATAACTGAAGTCTAGAATATCACGGGATAAAATGGATAAATAATAAATGTCGAATAAACCATCGACTCCAAAACCAACATCCAAATAATAAATCTAACTAAATGAAATGAATCTAAATATAGAGTCTGATACTAAAAGGAATAAATAAAAATAAATTTCTAAAGTGAATGGGCAACATGCCCAACTGAAATAACCGAATATGAATTCTATACTAGGAATGAAATAACTGGAACGTCTACTCAAATCATGCATGCCTCCACAAGTGCGAGCTACGTATCCCTGGAATCAATCATTATGTCTGGCGTACCTGTGGTTGGACACCTAAAAGTTTCAAAAGTATATTTGATATGGGTCGGAGTCTAAAACCTTTAAAAAATATTTAACAAGTATTTAAAATGTAGTAAGAGAAGTTATTGGATACACATGCTAGTTTCGCGCACACTCTTTTATGTTCCTCACCTCTAAACTATGGTGCACACCTAACCTTTCCTTTTTTACCCACCTAGTTATGCTACTAAGTCTAACTAGTCACCATAAATGTCTACCTAACTACTACAAGCTTAGCTCATCCGTATCGTCCATATGATACGCTACCATAAAACCAATACTCAATATTAGTCGAATATTATTATTGAATCAATTAATTAAGTTTCTTTTACTTAAGTTACTTTTCTAGATATACACTATCTATATGTTCTATTATCACACAAAACTAGAATATATATATATATATATATATATATATATATATATATATATATATATATATCACACTCTTTATATATATAACTACAACATCCCTGGAATTTCCACCACGATGCATGCATACTCTGCTATCAAGTTCATGTATCTCATGTATCAAATCAAGGGCTATCTATTCGAAATTCCCCTTGAACCATAAATCAATTAAACACATATTGGAGGTGAATATAGTCCTAAGACTTTGGGTTACTCCCCTACCTAAGGTAGCCAAATGACCGGTCACACTATTATACACACAAATATTGCTCAAACCTAAGTCATATGCTCTGGGACACACATCCAACCGTCGCTGGCATCACCAAGGTTGGATTTTCGATCGTGAATAACCTCCCGTGATGGCAGGCAGCGTAGGTATATTTACAGACACAAAATTCACATAATAGGTATACACACAACCTATAAATATATCCAGTACATTTTACGTTTGTCCCGAATACTCAACGTACTAATAATTCCCACTTCATATTATTTTCTTGTTTCCCAAGTATCACTCACTAACTGAAGGGTCCTAGTTATCCCTTAAGTAATTTCAGTACTTAATCCCCCATATACTTCTTATATAAGTCTTGGGTTCATTTATGGTCTCCGTAATCCGTTCTAATTCTCGAGTATTATTAAGTTTCATATCATTCCCATAGGCCCTAGCCTTAACTCCCTCATTTTGGTTGATCCTTAGTTCCTACCATAAGTCTACTGGAATTCACTAAGTCCACTTATAGTTTAAAACAATCAACAAGGTTCGCAAATAGTTCTTTGCGGAGATAATACATAAATAATCAAGTTTGGTAAAACTGTGCAGTCGAATCGATTCAGTCTTGGATTCAAATCAGTTCACCTTTACTTGAATCGATTCGGTCATGGACCAAATCAATTCACCCCTGACAGTTCGTCTTCTTCAATGCTGTTACAAAGTTTTGCCATTTTAATTCATGTTAATCCCGATGTAATCATCCCAAATGATCAAACAAGTTATCTAAAGATCATATGAACGCATTTCAACAGATCCTAACATATCAGATGCTTAAAAAAAATCAAGAAAACTTCATTTAATAAGATTAAAATTTCAATTTATCCATATAAAACCTAAGTTTATCATTCTAGCATGTTCATCATCAAAACCCACATTTTTCTCATTTTATTACCCACGATTATCAGATTTCATTTTATAATAACAGAAGGATGATTTTTAAGATGATATCCCAAACCATCATGAATAAAATCACTTATACGCACTCCCAAATCCATGTTTTTCACTCAAGATTAACCTTACACTATCATGGGTATTATAAGTGCTCAAAGAATTGCAAGTTTAAACACTTGCCTTAGGGTTGAGTGGTATCATTTTAGTTGATAGATGATGAATGTTTCCTTTGCTTGCTCCGATACTTGCTCCGATCTTGATTTCAGTGACATCGATATTGAAAAATAGTGTATATTGGATTAAGAACTCTTCTCCCACTCTCATTTATGTCTTCTTTTCTCTCTCAAATTTGTAACCCCTGGCCTCTACACCCAATAGATTGATAAATAACTATAAATTTTGGATATTTTCCTACCTTAGACTCTCAAATGACTAAAACGCCCTTACGTAGTGTTGGGTTGACCTAAAAATGCCTCGAAACCTAATTAATGTACCTGGATACTCTATTCCACCTATATTGATCTATCTAGAATGAACAGTGACCTCGAAATTTCCATTCGAGTCACTCTACATAAATTTTCTATCTCGACCATAACATAGCCTACACACAATTCCTGATTGAGAAATAAAATTGTCCCATCGATATTAACTCACTAAGACATATAATAATTATCACTTGTTATTTACTACACACTTAGTAAATTTATTCCATAAATATTAATTATAATCTCTCTCTCGATTAATAATTAATAAACACACAATATTTTATTTTAGTTAAATTATCGCACACGTATAATTTAAAAATATTCGAATTAATTAAATTCTAAAAGCTTAAAATACGGGGTGTTACCTCAGGGTCCTACCTCTAGGTATCTGTGTGCTGAGATGAGTTTGAATTGAGGTTTTAATTCAAACCTCCATTTTTTTATTTGATTTCTTATTAATCAGTTTGGTTATGTAATTATTTTAGTATTTCAACTTGGGTGCAATAACTCGTTGGACTTGCAAAGTTAAAGGTTTATTTTGGGTTGTTTAATGTAGTTTAATGGACAAAATTATTATTAAATATGTGTTTTGATGATTAAATTTGATTTATTATGTTTGTGAGTGAATGATTTGACTTGTAATACAAACGACATGTCATTTAACATTATAATTTTTTTTTATCAATGTACAATATAAAAATGCCATTGAATATGTTTATTAGTTGGGACAGTTATAAATGTCTTAAATTTGGCTTATAAAATTTGAGACCACTAAATCATCCTTCTTCTTTGTTCGAGAGAGAGAATTTTTTTGCGGGAATACTTTTTGGGACGGCTTTACTATCCCTAATGGCAAATAAACAATATACATAAACAAAAATTATGGAAAATAAAATCCCTCCCAAATACCTTTGTGATGCAAATTTTGAGGTACGATTTTTATCCATTACAAAATTTGTCCATAATATTCTTTTGGGATAGTAAAAAAGATTCTAGGGATTTTTTTTTGTTGTCCCTATTGTCAGTTTTTTATGTAGTGTCTAAAATTGGAGATAAAAAAATGACATCAAACTTCTTTTTCGGGTTCTAAATCTACTTGCCTAATTGAGAAGTTCCACATATTCGTGAGGTTGATCCTAGGTGAAGTAATTTACGAAAAAAATACTTTGAAAGTGTGCTCCCTTGATAGTAGTTATATAAGTAAAAAATTTATCAAGCTAAAAGACAATTTATTTTCAATTTCAAGGTAAACATAGTATTTGAAAAATTGATTTACGAAATTTGAGTCCATACATTCTTTATTTGTTAAAAAGTAAATCAGTCACACAACGTAAGATGTAACACGAAAACTAGTTAACGTAAAAAATCGCAACCCAAATTGACATAAAAATAAATCAAGATAAATTCAAACTACGACATGTAATATTAATTAACAACATTCACAACCCAGTATTGTACACTTAACAAGTTATACTTGAGGGAAGTTTGAAAATATTTTCCATGAAAAAAAATAGTTATCAACAACACAAAAATGAATTATGACTTAAAAATATGTATTTTTCCAAAACAACCTAGCCTATCAAACACAATTTTAAGTTTATATACATATAATTAATACTTGGGAATTGGAATATGGTTAAGGATGAAGATTACGGGTAGGTCAATGTGACATCCCGCCTATTTAAATAACAGGTGACCTACCATCTACTAAAATAAAACGCGAATCTCAGACTGGCTCATTCTTAGCATCACCGTCAAAAACTAAATTAATGACTAATAACCTATTAAGATCGGTATCAAATTTTAAAAACTTATTAACTCTCTTATATAAACTTCCATTCATACAACAAACCATTCCAATAATATAAAACAATATTCACCAAGATAATAAACTTAACACTTAATGGATGAAATAATCAAATTAATCGAAAACATTCTGTAAAAATCCTAATACCACAATCGAACAGAACTGAAATAAAATAAAGTTTGTATAAAGTAAAGAATGTCGAATATTGGGTGAAATTCCCTGAATAAATAATTGAATGAACTCGTATCTAGAAAGAAAGGAGAGATGCATCTAATCGAGTCCTGTACTTATCCACAACTAATGCAGCATCGTCTGACTGGAAAGATAATCTTGCCTGGCGTTCCTGTGGCTGGGCACTTAAAAGGTTTTTGAAAAGATTTTTGATACGGGTCAGAGCCAAACCATTTGAAAATATTTTGCAAGTATTTAAAATGCAAGGATGAAAATGCAATATAATCGTTCATATTTAAATTCGTGTCACACTCACATGAGATAATCCTCACCCCTCATTGATAGCGCACACCTAACGCTTATCTTCTTAACACCCTATGCTACACTACCTAACTAGTACCGTCACTTACTTTTACCCCGTATGCTAAGCTTCTAGCCAAACTATGCTACACATATTTTACTACTTTTATACTCAATGAGTTATCACATAAGCTATATCATTATAATTCTCAATTATAATCTTATCATTGATTAGTTTCCATAACTTTACTCTAGTTATAGTTTCAATGTTCATACATCTCTTTAATTCCCACATATATATTTAACACGCTTATATACGTAAATACATATCAAATCTCATACACTTACATATATATCACTCACTATATACACATAACCGCATCCTCAAAGCTTAAACCTAGCGGATGCATTCTCTAACATGCAATCAGGCTTGAGGTACATCACAGACCACTCCTGGGTCACTGGGTCAAAATCTTGCCACTGAACCCACATCGAAAATACATAACTGGAGGCAGTCATAGACTTACATACGTAGTTTATAACCATACCACATTACCCCACTTGACTCTAAACTAACATACAGTGGTCATGCGACAGTTGTATGACCTGGAGAACTGATCCAGCACCTATTGGTCAACGCTAGGGTTGACCGCTCACTACGCGCAACCTCCAACAATAGGATCCATAGAGTAGGTATGTTTATATATATATATATGAGTGTTCTAAAAGGCGCGCCTAGGCTTGAGGCTTGGGAGAATCTCCCCGCCTTAAACCTTTTACGCTTTAATCTTGGTAAAAGGCTTAAGGCGCAATTTGTTTTAAACAAAAAGGCTTTAGTGAAATGATATCACCTTTTAAAGACTTTCTTTTACAAATCGAACCAATATTTCGTCCATAACAATCAAAAGACAAACAATATCCCAAACCTCTCTGCCTCTTGTACTAAAAAGGCTAACATTGTCGACCGACTTCCAATCAAAAGTCTATATTTATCATTTGGAAGGTGAAAAAAACATTTCTTATATTGAATCATTTTTTATTGATTATTGATTATCGATTATCGATTATTGAATGATTATTGATATTGATTATCAAATTATGAAGAAATATATTTTGTATATTTTATATTAAATGTTGAGAAATACATTTTATATATTGATTATGGAGCATGCCTATAAGAAAGATGGCTATCAAACATACACATATATATTTTCAAAATTCAAGGTATATATTATTTTCATTATATTACTAGCCTTAGAATAATTAAAAAAAGGCGAAAATGCCCTCATATGCCTAGGCTCTCAAGGCATTGAACCTTATATATATATATATATATATATATATATATATATATATACATATACACACACATACAGGGAGAGGTTCAAAAGTGAACATAAAATATGAACATTTTAACGAACCTTAACAAAAAAACCTAACAACCCATTAATTTTAATTCCTATGTTGTAATTGGTCCGGCCCAGCGACAACGGACACGCGTGTTGATCGAATATTTTTTAATACCTCCCACCCACCCCACCCCCATCTTCCATCAGTTGCAGTGATAAGAAACAGGTGCATTCTACTGCACACAAGTTTAAAGAAACATATTCTTTTGATTAAAAGAAAAAAACTAATGCTCGTCAGGTGGTAAATAACACGATACAAAAGAATATGAATGTTTCAACCTTTAACCCAGACCAAAGTATACAAGATGGTATTTCCCACCTAACTCCCATTATATTGGATGTTGATTACAACAAATGTAGTTATATAGGAGAGCATAATGCTCCAGGAAGAGTTTTGTTTATGTCAAATAATTGTATATTTATTCAAGCACGTGAGGGAATTAAGAATTCAAAGGAAGCTGACGGTTTAATAGGAGAAGAAATTATAGTACAACAAAAGTTTACTCATATGCTTACTCACGCACTGGTCTGGGCAGTTGGGTGGGGGGAGGGGGGGGGGGGGAGGGGGGAAGGAGTAAGGTGTGTGTATTAAAAAATATGCATGTTCATTGCCGCTGACGCATGCCAATTACAGCATAGGAATTAAAATTAATGGGTTGTTAGGTGTTTTTCATTAAGGTTCATTAAAATTTTCATCTCTTATGTTCACTTTTAAACCTCGCCATATATATATATATAATTGGCCAAAAATGCATAAATAACTCTTAGCTTTAGCTCACAATTCTTGAGTCTACCCCTGATTCCCGAATATTTAAGTAGTCACTTACTTTTAATAAACCCTTACTATCATTATTCTGTCCACTCAGCTATTTTATTCCATCCTGCACCGAAACTCTATCCGAAATCCTAAACTGATTGCATTTACAATAATTAAAGTCTTATTCACTCTAAAACACCCATACAATCATATTCGGATTTGAATCTCGATTAACCTAAGTTAAATATAATCTCCCCCATATTTTTTTTAGAAGTCTTAAGTCACCCATCGTACTCCCTAAATCAATCTGAACCCCAAACGATCCAAAAAACCCACATAAACAATGTAGGCTGAACAGCAAGGCCGAACAAGTTCGCCCTTAACCCATACCGGTTCGCTTGCCGAGTCTAGCCTAGTGCATTTTGGAAGAAATCTCACCCTTTCCTATATACCATATGAACACCATTATTCATCCAAACCCAAAATAACATCATCATATCAATCCTAAATGTATAGATACATGTTTTTACGCTTGAATTCATCTGAAACCATATCAATTTCATAGGATTTAATATTTTTATCAAGAATCGTCTACTTTCTTAATTCAATTTCAAGATTTCTTTAATTCTCATAAGAACCATTAAATACCCAATCTTTTTATGTAAATACATCTCATATTTATCATGGGATTACAATCAAATTATATTTTTATAATTTTTTTACTAAAAATCCCATTTTCACATGTGATTCCCACCCCAAAAATCATACATATTTCTACACCAACTATGATATGAATTAATAAAGAAACATAAGTATCAAAGAAATATAAACACTTGCCTTATATTGTAGATATTCTGATTTCCTTCAATGAATATTCTTTACACAATTGTTTTATGCCCGAAATCAATCCAATTCTCTCCTAAAATGATTTTCTTCACCTTCTCTTTGGTTCTCCCTTCTCTCTCAAATCTACGTCTTTTGGGATGGTGGAATTTTTTCCCTTTCCATCCAACTTACCTAATTATATTAAAAATCCCAAAATTATACTTAGGGTTAAGTGAAAAATGACCCGAAAGCCCCTATACAGTTCCCATTTAATCTAAAAAGCCCCTGAAACCCGATTACCGCCCCGGGTACCTAAATGTGGCTATCTCGACACATTTCGGATCATTGACACACTCGAAATCACCATCCGAGTCCCCAGACATAATTTTACAATCTCATCACCACCATGACCCAACACGCGCATCCCAAATGAGATACCGACAAGCCCATCGATTTTATCCACTTACAACGTGATATCATTTGGCATATTTTTATTTACTTATCACACTAGTAAATATATATTCACAAAAATATTAATCATTTTCTTGCTAATTAATATTTATTAAATTCTCATTATTTCTCATTTTGAATTAAATTACGTAGACACGTGTAATTTAAAATGCTTAAAAATAATTGCTATAAAACACAAGGTGTTATATATTTCCCCCTACAAAGGAATTTTATCCACAAAATTCAGACATACATGGAATAAAGAGCTCGGGATACTTCTCTTGCATATTATCCTCCTGCTCCCATGTCGACTCTTCGACATTATTGTGCCCCCACTGAACACGAACCAATGGCATCACCCCTGATCGCAACTTATGCTCTCTACGATCCAGGATAACAATCGGTCTCTGCTCATATGATATGTCGAGATGAAAATAAATGTCCTCCAATTGAATATGAAAATATGACATCTCACTCCTCTGATATTTCTTCAATGACAACACATAAAACACGTCGTGAATCCTCTACGAATACTCTGATAGGGTGAGTCTATACGCAACTAGCCCTATCCTCTCAATGATCGTGAAAGGCCCCACATATCTTGGCACTGTGTTCTCCTTCTTCACAAATCGCAGAAATCCTTTCATAGGAGACACCCACAATAATATCTAGTCACTCACCTCTATCTCTACGTGCCTTTTATCAGTAACTACGCAACTCTTCTGTTTGTCTTGATCTATTTTTATGAGACCCCGAATTAGCTCGATCTTGGCAGAAGTTTCTTGGATCATCTCAGGTCCAAGAACCTTATTGTCCCCCACCTCTAACCAAAAAGCGGTCAAACAACAAGATTGACCATACAATGCCTCAAAAGAGGCTATGCCAATAGTGAGCTGGTAAGAGTTATTATAAGCGGACTCTACTAGTGAAAGGTACTGCTCCCAACCTCCCCTAAAATATAATATACACAACTGAGCATACCCCCCATAATCTTATTATACCTCTCAATATGCCCATTTTCTACGAGTGGTACACCATACCTAGCCGCAACTCCGTCCCCATAGCCTCCTGGAAATTTTGCCAAAAATGGGACACGAAGATCTTATCCCAGTTCGACACAATATTAATCGGTACTCCATGTAACCTCACTATCTCGGTTATAAAAAGCGGGAATATTATACCGTCGTATAATCCGTTCGAACTGGCAAAAGGCGGGGCACCTTAGTTAAGCAATCCATAATGACCCATATGGAATCGTGACCCCTCTTTTATGTCGGCAGACTCATAATAATGTCCATTGATATACTCTCCCATCTCTAAACCGAAATCTCTAATGGTTGCAACATACCGATTGTCTCTGTTGGTCTACCTTCTGTAGTTGAAAAGTGACACACTTCGAAACAAACACATCAATGTCCCACTTCATCCCAGCCCACTAATACTATCTCCTCTTATACTGGTACATCTTATCCCCTTTGGGATGTACTACAAACGACAACCCGTGAGACTTTGACATCATCGTGTCCCATAAATCCCCATCCTCTCGGACTATAAGCCTCCCATTTAAGCATATGCCTTCCTCTAAACTGATCAAGTAGGTTTTTGCCCCTCGGTTCATAACTGATGCACCCTGTCCTGACATAGCTGACTCCCTACATGTGCCTTTACAACCCTCTTAATGATCTTAGGTGTGAAAGTCAACACTTCTGTACAAGCCCTAACCACTACATCATCTTACCGAAGTTTACTCAACTTCGCTTCCTAGACCGTTGCTAAATTCCTCGTAGGCCATCAACTGAATACACTTGTCACCACATTAGCCTTCCCCGACTGGAACTGAATATCAAACTAATAGTCTTTCATGAACTTTAAACATCTACGCTGTCGCATATTGAGATCCTTCTATGTGAACATATACTACAACGACTTATGATCCATGAACAAACTAAATTTTCCCCTTAGGAGATAGTGCCTCCAAATCCTTAAGGAAAAAACTACTATAGATAGCTCTAGATAGTGTGTGGTGTAGTTCCTCTCGTGGGTTTTAAACTTGCGAGAAGCATAAGTTATAGCCTAGTACTCTTTCTATAAAATGCACCCAAGCCCCTGTACGGACACATATGTAAATATAAAGTACTCCACTCCTCCCCTAGGTAGTGAGAGCACTGGTGTTGAAGTTAATTTATCTTTTAGTTCATCGAAAGCTAACTGATAATAATCATCCCACACAAACGACACCCCTTGCGAGTCAAATTCGACAACGGAATTTCAATCTTAGACCTTAATAAAATGGTGATAGTACCCAGCCAATCCCAAGAAGCTATGGATATCTATTAGTGTTGTGGGATGACCCCACTCCCTCACCGCTGCTATATTACCCAGTTCTACTGAAATGACTCTATTATACACAGTATGGACCAAGAAATGCAGCTCTCGCAACCAAAAATCACATATTTCAAACTTGGCTTATAACTAACGGTCCCTTAAAGTTTTTAGATACATACACAAGTGCTTTGTGTGGCCGCACTCTGTCCAAAAATAGACCAAGATGTCGTCTATGAAAATAATCACGAACTGATCTAAGAAGTCTATTGACACCATGTTCATAAGATCCATGAATACATCTCGCACTTTGGTTAGCCTAAACGGCATAACCCTGAAGTCATACGACACATACCTTGTTAGGAATGCATTCTTAGGGATATCTTGATCCCTAATAAATAACTGGTGATAACCTGACCTCAACTAAATTTTTGAGAAGTAGGTTTCTCCTCTTAATTCATCGAATAGGTCATCAAAGTTAGGGCAAAGGATATTTATATAGGATCGTGACCTTGTTCAAATATTTTTAGTCAAGACAGAACCTCAGCGATCCATCCCACTTCTTTACAAATAATACTGAAGCACCCAACTATGATGTACTCTAGAGGATGAAGCCCATCCCCAAGAGATGACGACTCTGGTTTCTTAATTACCGCATCTCCAAGGAATCCATGCGATAGGGCGCACGTGCTATCGGTCTAGTCCTCTGTGCCAAATCAATGACAAACTCAATCTCTCAGCTTGGTGGTAAACCCAGTATCTCCTAGAAAACATCTACAAACTCCCTAATCACTGGGATCGAATCTAATGATATAATCACCTCTTGATTGGTCTCCTCCTATATATAGTAAAGGTCCATGATCAGCCCTCCCTCATAAAGAGGCATCACCAAAAAAAACATATCCTTTCTTGAAATGATGAACACGACGATCTTACTAAAATAATCCACTATCTCCCTACAACCCACCAACCAGTCCATGTCGGTAATGACATCATACCCCATAATTTCTAAAACCAGTAAGTCGGATACTAAGCATAATGTCAAGGTATCTATCCCCATTCCTCTACAAATGGAATGGATAAGGGGGCCCACTACCCAATGGTGAATCGATACACATAATAATACTATCGGTTGTATCAAATAAATCGGATGCTCATGCAAATCTAGTGGCAATAAAAGAATACGATGTCCCCGTATCAAATAAAACTCAACCCATATGCCTATAAATAGGGAACGTGCCCTTTACAGCTAGTGGTGCTTTGCGATGCCTATTGAATCATCGCATTTTAGACGTTGTAGACACGCCTATATTGTAACTATCCCTGCTGAGGTGGGACCGCTGGAGTTGGTGATGCTGTATGTGCTAACTGTACATGTGGCCCCTGATAGGCACTGTGTTGCTTCCCCTGGGCCCGTTGTAGGCAATATATCCTCATATGGCTCGGCTCCCCATAAATAAAGCATCGGCGTATGAAATCCCCCTACCTGTGGCCCTACTAAAAATATTTTGGCTTCCCTGGTCTCTGGCCTGTGTGGCCTCTACTCTAATGGCCACCCTCATTGTTCTCTTGGCCCTGCTGAACTTGAGGAACATGTCGCTGCTAGCCTTACATAAACCCAATGTTGTCTGGTCTGTATCCCCCTAATTGGAACCTCTTAGTCGGATCCCCCTGCTGGGTATCCCGCTAATGTTCTCTACCCGGCTGCTGCTACGGTGCCTCAGTAGCACCATTACCTCCTGTCTTGCCCTGTTGGCTCGACTCTCCAACTTTCTTGCCTCTTATAACATGGAATCGATGTTCTTGATAGTAAAGGAGTGAGAAATTGACAACCTCAATGTAAGTCTTCAATGCTAAATTACCTAATAAGTGTTCCCGGATCCTCCAGTTGAGTCCATTTATAATCTTCAACATCTTTTTATCTTCAGTGTTCACCTCATCAGGCACAAAATTTTCTATATAGGTGAACTCGTAGTCGTCCAAAGTCCGACCCTCCTATGCTAAGTTAAGAAACATCTTCTGCACCTCTCTCTGAATAACGAATGGGAAAAACTTGTGCTTATTCACAGTCAAAACTCTACAATCGTCATAGTCTCCCTCTCCTCAGACATGGTGGCTGACTCCCACCACTGTAATGTCACTCCCACTAACTTGAAAGTAACCAATATCTATTTTTGAGTGTCACTACACTCAGTCATACGAAGATGATGTTGTATATCTTTCTTCCACTGACTGACAGCAACCACATTTAAACTGCCCTGAAACTCTGCTGGATGCCCTTTCTGAAAGTCCTACCGAGCTCTCTCCCATACCAACGGTCCTAGGTGGGACTACAGGAATGATGCCACCGGATGCTGTGGTTGGGTCTGCGAGAATTGTTGGTCTATGGATATCATGGTAACATTAATTGCCTGAGCAACTATAGTGGACAACTCGATAGCCGTCACTGTCCCTTGTGGCACTTGTGGCTCCTGGTGATACTTTCCTCCATTAGCCTTCCTGTCGACCTTGATTGGTCGTCCTTTATTGGTCGGCCTCTCCTGGGTAGCATCTAAAACCACATTAAATTTGTATAAAATCACGAGTAATATATATCATAATAGCAAAAGAATGTAAATACGCAAATATGAATACAACAGTCCTAATAATAGGGCTCTATATCAAAGGATGCTACACAAGAATTGCAATAAGGTGCACAAATCCTAAAAATATAAAAATCTGATGCTCTGATGCCATTTGTGACACCCCGCCTTTTTAAATAATGGGTGACTAACTCTAAACTAAAATATAATAGGAATTTTAGATAGGCTCATTCTTAGCATCAGTGTCGAAGACCAAATTAATTACTAATAACCTATTAAGTTTGGTGTCAAATTTTAAAAACTTATTATCTCTCTTATATAAACTTCCATTCATACAACAAACAATTCCAATAATATAAATACACATTCACCATGATAATAAAGTTAAAGCTGAATAGATGAAATAATTAAATTAATCGAAATCTCTCGATAAAAATCTCAATACCATAATCCAACCGAATTGAAATAAAATAAAGTCTGTAGAAAGTAAAGACTGTCCAATAGTGAGCTACATGCCCCAAATAAACAATTGAATGAACTCTTATCTAGAAAGAAAGTAGACTTGTGCCTAATCGAGGCTTATAGTCATCCATAACTACTGCAACATCATCTGACCAAAAAGATAATCACGCCTAGCGATCCTGTGACTGGGCTCCTAAAAGCTTTTTGAAAATATTTTTGATATAAGAGAGAGAACAAAACCATTTGAAAATATTTTGTAAGTATTTAAAATGAAAGGATGTAAATTAAGTATAATCGTTCATTTTTAAACTGGTGTCGCACTCACAAGAGATAATTCTCACCCCTCATCTATAGTTCGCACCTAACGTGTATCTTCTTAACACCTTAGTTACCTTGCCTAACTAGTGCCATCATTTACTTTTATCCAACACGCTAAGCTTCTAGCCAAACTTTGCTACACTTTACTACTTTTATTCTCAATTGTCTATCACATAAGCTATATCATTATAATTCTCAATTATAATCTTATCATTGACTGATTCACGTAACTTTACTCTAGTTATAGTTTCAATGGTCACACATTCGTTTAATTCCCACGTATATATTTATCTTGCATATATACGTAAATATATATCACATCTCGTATACACACACATGCATACATACATACATACACACATATACACACATGCACACACACACACACACACACACACACACACACACATATATATATATATATATATAACCACATCCCCATATCTTAAACCTTGTGGATGCATTCTCTATCATGCTATCAAGCTCCGAGTCCATTACGTACCACTCATGGGTCACCGGGTCGGAATCTTTCTGCCGAACCCAAATCGTAAATACATAACTGGAGGAGATCATAGACTTACATTCATGGGTCATAACCATACCATATTACGCCATTAAACACTCAACTCACATGCAATGGTAATGCAATGACTTGGGAAACCGATTTAACACTTATTGGTCAATGCCAGGGTGGACCAGCCATCATGCACAACCTCTAACGATAGCATCCATAGAGTATGTATGTTTACATATATTAAACACACACACACACACAAATATATATATATATACACACACACACACACACACACACACATGCACGCACAATTCCCCAGTCTACCCCCGATTCCTAAATATTCAATGGTCACCTACTTTTAACAAATTCATTACTATCAATATTCTGTCCACTTAGCTATTTTATTCCAGCCCGCACCTAAAATCTATCCAAAATCCTAAACCGATTTCATTTATAATAACCCGAGTGTTATTCACTCTAAAACACCCACACATTCATACTCAGATTTGATACCTGATTAACCCAATGTAAATATAATCTCCCTCATATTTTTCCAGAAGTCGTAAGTCACCCATTAAACTTCCAAAATCAATATGAACACCAAACGGTCCACAAAAACCCACGTAAACAACGTGGGCAGAACCGGTTCACCTTTGACCCGAACTAGTTCACCTGTCGAGTCTGGCCTAGGCAGACCTGGTGCATCGTGGACGAAATCTCACCTTTACTATAGTCCATATGAATAACATTCTTTATCCAAACCCAAAATAACATCATCATATAAATCCTAAATGTAAAGATACATGTTTTTACGTCTGAGTTCATCCGAGACCTTATCAATTTCATGGGATTCAATATTTTTATCAAGAATTATCTACTTTCTTAATTCAATTTCAAGATTTCATTAATTCTCATAAGAACCATTCAAGATCCAACCTTTTTATATAAATCAATCTCAGATTTATCATGGGATTACAATCAAATTATCTTTCCATAATTTTTGTTCCTAGAGATTCCATTTTGACATGTGATTCCCACCCAAAAATTCATACATATTTCTACACCAACTATGATATGAATTATTAAGACAAAAAAAATTTCAATGCGAGATAAACACTTGACTTAGAATGCAGAGATTCTGATTTCCTTTGGTGAATCTTTTTTAAACAATTGTTCTATGCCCGAAATCGATCCAATTCTCTCCCGGAATGATTTTCTTAACTTTCTCTTTTGTTCTCCCTTCTCTTTTCTCTTCTCGCTTAAGTGTAGGTATTTTGTGATGGGGGAATGGATGACCACTCCATCCACCTAACCAAATAATATCACAAATTTCGAAATTATTCTTAGGGTTAAGTGAAAAATGACCTAAACGCCCCTGTACGGGTCCCATTTAATCTAAAAAGCTCCCAAAATCTTATTACCACCCTGAGTACCTAACTCTGTCTATCTTTAGCCATTTGCGATCATCGGCGCACTAGAAATCACCATTCGAGTCACCTACCATAATTTTACCATCTCATTCCCAACATGACCCCACACGCGCATCCTGAATGAGATACCATCAAACCCGTTGATTTTACTCACTTACGAGGTGATATCATTTGACATATTTTTATTTACTTACCACACTAGTAAATATATATATTCACATAAATAGTACTCCTTTTTTCTCTAATTAATATTTATTAAATTCTCATTATTTCTCATTTTGAATTAAATTACGTGCACACGTGTAATTTAAAATTGCTAAAAAATAATTGCTTAAAAATACGAGTGTTACAGTCAAGAACCAAATGAATATGAAAAGGGCTAAATGTAAGTTTATTACAAAAAGCATGGGGATTATAAAAGGATAAACAATAAAGCCCATAACTCGCCCCCTAAGGCACTAAATACGCCCCAAAACAACAAACAAAATGGTCGATACCACCCAACACACTACCAACACGAACCATAAACAAAACATATTTTAAGCACCAAACAAACTTATAAAAACAAAACTAAAAAAATTATGGCACCCAAGCCAAAAATTAATCACTACTACAAATTGAAATATCCAATAAAACATCTTAGTATTTCAACACTAGCCATTAAAGATTTAGCAAAAAAGTGAGGAAAGACTCAATATAACCAAACCCTATTCCCCGCCTGACAACGTGAATCCACAAATGGGGTTAAAAATGACCCCAAACTTAAGGACCCTAGACAAATCCCAAAGTCAGAGTCACCAGAACATCTCAATATGGCAATAAGCACTTTTAGATGATGACGATTGAGAGAAAATAGTGGTATCCAAAAGTGGGAGAAATGTTCAGGCCATATGAGGGCTCACTCACCACGTAGGGGAACCACACCCAATTACAAATTTGGCATGAAGCTTACTTGGCAAAGATAATTACTAGGAGAGGGGGAGTGACTCAGCCACCTTGAGGGTGAGGAGGTGAACCTTAGAAGAAAAAGAAGGGATGTCAATTTGATCAAAGCCCATGCTCCATCAACAGGAGATGCCTGATAAGCATTTGACCTGATCAAACATGAACCACCACCAAATGTCGCCAAACACCACAACATCTCAACACCGCAAGGTACTAAACAACCACCAAACACTAAAGGCACCCAACCACCACCAACCACTGCCAAATGTCGGAACCGGACTACTCAAATATTTGACATAAAGAAGGAGAGTAAAGTGGCTTTGAACAAATATCCATACTTTATATTTTTTTTTCTCGTTTATGTCATTTACCTTTAGGTGGCTAAGTCAGAGAAGTGCTTGTACATTTTACTTTTAAATCAAAGGTACAAGTATTTAATGCACCCGATAAGAATAAATGGTAAGAAATTTAGGTAAGTAACATTTTTAATGAATATAGGTTAAAATTTTACTATTTAAAGGTAAGTTTCGTAGTCATTTAGTGTAATCTATAGATATATATATAAAATTGACATTGTTGGAGCGGCAGTCCAAGGGTCTATTGAATACACGTATAGATAGAACTACAAAAAAAAAATTACACATACGTGAAATTGTACAAGACGGAATTAGGATTTAACTTTAAAGATCTCTTTGATTTGATCTTTTATTAGCATAAATCTTATGCAATGACAATTAATCAAGAATGTTGGCCCGATTTACCTCACGATCTTCTACTATTTCACTGATATGGACAATCACGAGTAGAGTGTGAGCTCTATCTCGGTGACCACCTATTCTTCTCACTTTTCCTATCTCCTATCTCTCTTTCTCATAAATTTAAATTTTGGTCTTTTGAGTATCAAAGAGTGATGGTTGGCTTAAGAAAAATGAGCCTTAAGTGCATATTTATAGGATATAGTAGGGAATCTAAGGAGAGATAAGGATGTGCTCCTAATGGGCCTGAGAAAACCTAATCCTTCCCGGATCCTAATCTCATCCCCTTAATTATAATTAATACCATAAAATAATTATAATTGAAACTCCACTCCATAACTCAAAATTATATTTCAAGTTTATTATTAATTACTTAATTTTCTCCATGTTAAGGTTACAAATGCCCGTTAATAAAATAAAATATCGATAATTTATTTAATTAACTTCTTTAAGTCCTTGAGCAGTCCAACTTAACTTATTTGTAGTATATGATTGACATAATCCACCTGCAGGGTTCGACACATAAAAAACTTATAAGCATCTCAAGGGAGTATATCTAGTCTCTATACCGATATGTGGATTCCATCCATAAAATACTTTCACCATATATAAATCACCATTACTCAATCTATCAAGATTATTGATCCAATAATGAATATTACCCGATAGGTAAAAGCAATGAATAACTAGTGCATTTGTCCATCAATCATATCCGGATTAAGAGCCTTATGTAAACCTAATAATCACGAGGTTTACATTATCTTATAGAATCGGTATAAAGACAAGGACCTCAAGGTGGTCCCAGTCAATACACATAAAGTGTACTAACATAATAAGTTAAAACTATAAAGTTTATTGTAATCAATATAGACCTACTAAAATATTGTGCTACAAGCCTACTGATGGTGTGTTCGGTTCCATTTAAGACTGTGAACGATAAAACTTATATTCTACAAGAACTGGTGATCTGATCCTCTGTTGTGTAAGCCATACTCTACACACCAGAATACCTACTAAGAAGAACAAGAGAAATTGACAATATATAAAATAATGCAAACATTATGTCCATATATGATTCTCATTAAAACATGAAAATCTGATTTTATTTTAACAATAAATCCATAACTAAAACTATTACATAAAGCATGGTTTTAGTCTATTACTCTAACAATCTCCCACTTAGACTCAAAGCCATGGTGCAATACATCTCACTGTCACTCCCATCCACTCTATGTGGGTATCAAAAGTCTTAGCTGGTAAGCTTTCCGTGAAAGGGTCTACTAGGTTATTCTCTGATATAATCTTCATAACTACATCACCTCGTTGGATAAACTCTCGAATGAGATGATACTTACGCTCGATGTGTTTAACTCTCTTATGTCTCCTGGGTTACTTGAGTTAGCAATTGCACCGTTATTATCAGAATAAAGTGTAATAGTCAATTGAACTAAAGGTACCACTCCTAAATCCATTAGGACGTTTCTAAGCCATACTTCTTTCTTGGATGTCTCACAGGCTGCCACATATTCAGCTTCCATGGTGGAATAAATAATACAGGATTGCTTGATACTCCTCCAACTAATGGCTCTAACTCCTAGGGTAAACACATATCTAGAGGTAGACTTTCTGGAATCTCTATTAGATTCAAAATCTAAGTCAGTGTACCCAATAGGTACTAGACTCTCTACCTGGTAAACTAGCATATAACCTCGTGTTCTTTATAGGTACTTGAGTATATGCTTTACCACAGTCCAGTGTTCTTGCCCAGGGTTAGACCGATATCTACAAACCATGTTGATAACAAAGCTAATATCAGGTCTAGTGCATAACATATATAAGTCTCCTAACTACCTAAGCATAAGGGATGCCTTTTATCTTCTCTATCTTATCAAGTGTCATATGACACTGATCCTTGGAAAGAGATATGCCATGTCTAAAAGGGAGGAACTGTTTACTAAAATCTTTCATGCGAAACCTAATAATAATGGAATCAATATAAACTTCTTGTGATAAACTCAACATCTTATTCTTGCGATCTTGCATAAGCTTGATCCCAAGGATTTGACTAGCTTCTCAAAAGTCTTTCATATCGAATTGGTTGGATAACCACACTCTAATCGAAGATAACACACTAATATTATTTCTAATGAGAAGATTGTCATCCACATATAATACGAAAAACACCACTACATTCTCGTTGCATTTCCTCTACACAAAAGACTCATTTGGACATTGATCAAAACTGAAAGATTTGATTGTTTGATCAAAACAAATGTTCCAAGTTCCAGATGATTGCTTAAGTCTATAAATAGGCTTCTTAAACTTTCATAATTTATGCTATTGGCCTTGGGCAATAAAAACGTCTGGCTTCACCATATAGATATACTCGTCAAGATTCCATTAAGAAATGCAGTCTTGACATCTATTTGATAAATTTTATAGTCAAAATGAGCCGCTATGGATAAGATAATTTTAATGGACTTCATCATAGCTACCGAATAGAAGGTTTCCTCATAATCGATGCCCTATTTATGATTAAATCCTTTCGCAACAAGCCATGCCTTAAAGGTATCAACCTTCTTGTTGACCCTTCTTTTCCTTTTATATACTAACATGCATCCTATAGGTTTTATCCCTTCGGGTGGATCTACAAGATTCCAGACCTGATTGGAATACATAGATTATATATCAGAATTCATAGCTTTAAGCCAAAGTTCTGCATCTTTATCTTGGATAGCCTCATTGTAGTTACAGGGATCGACTTCGAGTTCATCAGGGTCCTTATCGTAATACTCTCCTAACAACATAAACCGTCCAGGTTGACGTACAACCCTCCCACTATGATAAGGTAGTCCCTATGCTGATGTACTATAGTCAACACGTTGTGTTATTTCATCCTGTATTGGCGGTGTTAAATAATCTTATTGGTTCCCTCATAACTCTTCAAGAACAAATTTACTTGTGGGTTTATGATCCATCATATAATCCTTTTCCAAGAATCAAGCATTGGTGCTAACAATGACCCTCTAATCCTTAAAACCATAGAATAAATAACCACTAGTTTCCTTAGGATATCATACAAAGAATCAAACTTCTGATATTGATTCCAACATAAAAGATCTCTCTTCAGCACATCCACTGGACTACCCCAGATCCTAATATATTTCATACTAGGCTTACGCCAAATCCATAATTCCTTGGGTGTAGTAAAGACCGCCTTTAAAGGTACCAAGTTTAGTAAATAAGTGGTCATTTCTTAAGTATGTCCCCAAAAGGAATCTGTGAGATCTGTATAACTCAACATGGACCTAATCATATCCAAAAGGGTCATATTACCCCTTTCTACTACATGATTTTGCTGAGGCATACCAGGTGCAGACAATTGGGATGTGATCCCTTAATCTTTTACAAATTGCCTAAACTCCTCTAAGAAGTACTCGCCACCACGATCAAATCGTGGTGTCGTTATACTTTTACCTTGATGTGTCTCCACTTCTGCCCTATAAATTTTGAATTTCTCAAAGGTTTCGGACTTATTGTGTGATGACCCAACTTTTATGTACTCATATAGTTTGTTTTTACAATTGTGTGTTACTTATTATCTTATAACTGTTATATTATTACATATCTCGTATTTTGGGTTCTTAATATAACAAATCCCATTTTTTAAATATGAAGAATCAACTGTCAATTGGATCAAATTAAAGTTTTATGTCACATCCTAAGCTAAATGATAAGTTTCGGGGTAGAAAATGTAATTTTATGAAACTTTAGGGACTTAATTTTAATAAAGAGTTTTAGGGACCAAAATAAAAATTAAAATGGGCCTTTTCATAAATAAAATATTTTTAAGGACGTCTAAGAAATATTAAAAATATATAGTGTGAAATTATCAAAATGCCCTTCATGTGTAAAATGACCCTTATACCCTTAATACCTTTCCACCTCGTGCTTGACACCTCATGCTTACACATGTCATCCATATAGCTATAGCTTAAAACACGTGTCGTCCTTAGAGACAAAGCTAAAACATGTGTCGTCATTTGGTGAATTAAGGCTGAAAGACGCCTTCGTTATGTGACACTTCAACGCTGATTTGCCGTTGTAAAGGCTTGGTTAGCTAGACACATGTCAACACCGTGGTATCTTTAGAAAACTAGCCTTTGGTATCCTTTGAAACTCACACCAATTCCTTGAGAATTATAGAAATAAATAGTGAGAGAAATTATGGGAAAGTTTAAGAAGAAGTTCTTAAAGTTCTTAGGGATATTCATCTTAATGTAATCTTTTTTAATGTTTTAGTGCCTCTTTATAGTTTTAATTTGTTATTTTATAACTATACTAAGTAGAAATGTTTATAAAAACACTAAAGATCCATTTTAGTGCAAATAAAATTGTAGAGTTTTCTAAATTGAATTATATTATGAAAATGAAACATATAACTCTTTTCATAATGAACTATTAAATTTCAAAAAGGGAATTTCACTAATGAATTTATAGTTCTGGTGATGAAAAATTAATATTGATTATTATTTCTAAATGCGTAATAGATAAATTACTATTAGTTTTTTAACAGAAACATATTTAAAGGTGTATATGGGTTTTTGAAATGATTTTTGTTATTATGGAATCCAATTAAGTAATTCCAAATTCAGGGCCGGTGAAATTCTGTCTAGTTAAGATGGTATTTAAGTAGTGCCCCGGTGACAGTCTATCTCTACTGGGAATAAATCCGAAAATGTTCTGTCTAGATGAGATGGTATTTAAGTGGTGCCCCTGTGACCCTCCATCTCTACTGGGAACCGACTGATTAGGAATAACTATGAATTGAATTCTTTAAATACGATGAATGAATATTAAAAATTGAGAAAATGGTTTTAGTAACCTTTTTAAGCAAGTTATTTTAGGATTAAAATACAATATTTAGAATTGGGATTTATTTAGAATACATAATTAAACATTTAGATTAACGTGTGATCCAAGACTCAATATTTGTATTTTCAAGCCTCTATTTTAGGTAAGTACTCTATGCCATTTCTTGCACATTTCAATTATATGATATTATGCAAACTATGTATTTTGTGAACTACTTTTATTCTCAAAATGCATCTGATACCGATGATTGATTCATTGTGATATGTTTATATTTGTCCATATAGACATACCGATTAAAATGAGTATTGAAAATGATATAGGATACTGGAAATAAGATTCGGCCAAGGGACCTCTTTACTGACTGACCTTCCCAGCTGAGTTATCGCCGGTGTGCCCTAAATAAGTCATTGTGATGAACTAGTTCGATTGACCCTCAACTATCGGGGTATAATACGGTAGAAGAACACGATATTAGAGTGTACTTGGCCAACAAAATGATATGATTGAAAGAAAAAGATATCACATTTGATTTTTTGTATTCGTCTTATTATGAGCTATCCAATTGTGATATATATATTTTCATTTCAATACATATAGATCTATTTACTTCAAGTTCCTATCCATATATGTATATGCCTTCTCTTTTGACTTGAATAGATATCTATTTTCTGAAAACCTTGGAACGTCGGGTGATTAAATCTCTTTCAGCTTTTAGTTGATGTTGTATAAATAACCCTTTTTCAAGTGATAGTTAGAGATGAGGATGGATATGTGAAGATTGAATTGAAGATTATAATTTGAGATTTGTTGTGTAGCTAGATGCTAGTGTAGAGTGAGATGTTTGAGGATTTATTTCTCTTTAAGTGATTTTGGCACGACTTGTAATATAATTTATTTAGCTATGAGAAGAAGAAGTTATATTTTAGAAGCTCTAATGATGTGTTACCTTTTCAGCTAGTTACATCTCAAAACCATATGAATGTATTCCGTTGCATTTATTTTAAGAGAAAATTTTATGGCCAGAATATTGAATGCCTTGGTGGCATGTCAAGACACTCGTTCCCCACTACTATTTTGGGACAGGGTCGTGACAGAGGTGGTATCAGAGCATTGGTTATGAACTTGTAGATTAGCTGAAGATGAGATAGGTTAGATTGTTCCTAACCTATAATTATAACACTAGATCCTATTAGAACTGCTTGTGCTAGAGGATTACTTAGTGATTGGTACTTTGTTTGAAGATATAAGAGGATTTTGTTCGTATTCAATTTAGTGATGCATTAGATAGTGATAAAGATAAGATTAGAAGAGGTAGATTCTAAGATAATTTTTTATTTTTAATCGATATTTGATGTGAGATTTAGGATGTAATTATATGAATTACTCATTTGGTGGAATTCTAAGAATTACAAGGATAAGGTTTTAGACATTCTTTAGGAAATACGATCAATGGATAGAATTCTGAAATTGAAAATGATTTTTTTTGTCGATACTATTATTAGTGTATACTAATAAAATTGTATTATCACAATACCTAAGAAGTATAAATAGTATTAGATGTCTTAAGGATTCAATTTAAGTTATATCATATTATTTAATTCATTTATATCATTTCCTTCTCGTAAAGACTTATAGTCGTTTAGACAATCGAGCGAAATAGTATATTTGTTGGATTATTTGACTTCACAAAAATTCAAGATCAATTAATTATAACTATGATGATGTCTTTCTAGTTCTATGAAAAGTTTTCTACAACCCATGGAATAAAGTTGAAAGTTAAATTCTAAGTATATACGGATAACTATTTTATAAAAATCGTGTAATATAGATTAATGTATTTTTCACAGATTAGATGAAAGAAAGATGTTAGTGAAAAAAAATAGCATAGGTCAAGTTTGGGGACCAAACTTCTTATAAGGAGGGTAGGATGTGATGACCCAACTTTTATGTACTCATATAGTTTGTTTTTACAATTGTGTGTTACTTATTATATTATAACTGTTATATTATTACATATGTGGTATTTTGGCTTCTTAATATAACAAATCCCATTTTTTAAATATGAAGAATCAACTGTCAATTGGATCAAATTAAAGCTTTATGTCACATCCTAAGCTAAATGATAAGTTTCGGGGTAGAAAATGTCATTTTATAAAACTTTAGGGACTTAATTCTAATAAAGAAAGTTTTAGGACCAAAATGATATATTAAAATGGGCCTTTTTGAAAATAAAATATTTTTAGGGACGTCTACCAAATATTGAAAATATATAGTGTGAAATTACCAAAATGCCCTTCATGTGTAAAATGACCCTTATAACCTTAATACCTTTCCACCTCATTCTTGACACCTCGTGCTTACACATGTCATCCATATAGTTATAGCTTAAAACTCGTGTCGTCATTTGGTGAATTAAGGCTGCAAGACGCCTTCGTTATGTGGCACTTCAACGCTGATTCGCCATTGTAAAGGCTTGGTCAGCTAGACACGTGTCAACACCGTGGTATCTTTGGAAAACTATAAATAGGGACTTTGGTATCCTTTGAAACTCACACTAATTCCTTGAGAATTATAGAAATAAATAGTGAGAGAAATTGTGGGAAAGTTTAAGAAGAAGTTCTTAAAGTTCTTAGGGATATTCATATTAATTTAATCTTCTTTAATATTTTAATGCCTATTTATAGTTTTAATTTATTATTTTATAACTATACTAAGTAGAAATGTTTATAAAAACACTAAAGATCCATTTTAGTGCAAATAAAATTGTTGAGATTTCTAAATTGAATTATTTTATGAAAATGAAACATATAACTCTTTTCATAATGAACTATTAAATTTCAAAAAGGGAATTTAACTAATGAATTTATAGTTTGGGTGATGAAAATTAATATTGCTTATTATTTCTAGATGCGTAATAGATAAATTACTATTATTTTTTGAACTGAAACATATTTAAAGTTGCATATGGGTTTTTGAAATGATTTTTGTTATTGTGGAATCCAATTAAGTAATTCCAAATTCAGGGCCGGTGAAATTCTGTCTAGTTGAGATGGTATTTAAGTGGTGCCCCTTTGACCCTCCATCTCTACTGGGAATAAATTCGAAAATGTTCTGTCTAGATGAGATGGTATTTAAGTGGTGCCCATGTGACCCTCAATCTCTACTGGGAACTGATTGATTAGGAAGAACTATGAATTAAATTCTTTAAATACGATGAATGAATATTAAAAATTGAGAAAATGGATTTAGTAACCTTTTTTAGCAAGTTATTTTAGGATTAAAATATAATATTTAGAATTGGGCTTTATTTAGAATACATAATTAAACATTTGTGATCCAAGGCACAATATCCGTATTTTTGAGCCTCTATTTTGGGTGAGTACTCTATGTCATTTCTTGCACATTTTAATTATATGATATCATGCAAACTATGTATTTTGTGAACTACTTTTATTCTTAAAATGCAACTGATACCGATGATTGATTCATTGTGATATGTTTATATTTGTCCATATAAATATACCGATTAAAATGAGTATTGAAAATGATATTGAATACTGGAAATAAGATTCGGCCAAGGGACCTCTTTACTGACTGACCTTCCCAGACGGGTTATTGTTGGTGTGCCCTAAATAAGGCATTGTGACGAACTAGTTCGATTGACCCTCAACTATCGGGGTATAATACGGTAGAAAAACACGGTATTGAGTGTACTTGGCCATCAAAATGATATGATTGAAAGAAAAAGATATCACATTCGATTTGTTGTATTCGTCTTATTCAGAGCTATCCAATTGTGATATATATACTTTCATTTCAAAATATATATATCTATTTACTGCAAGTTCCTATCCATATATGTATATGCCTTCTCTTTTGACTTGAATAGGTATCTATTTTCTGAAAACCTTGGAATGTCAAGAGATTAAATCTCATTCAGCTTTTAGGTGATGTTGTATAAATAAACCTTTTTCACGTTATAGCTAGTAATGAGGATGGATATGTGAAGATTTAATTGAAGATTATAATTTCATATTTGTTGTGTAGCTAGATGCTAGTGTAGAATGAGACGTTTGAGGATTTATTTCTCGTTAAGTGATTCTGGCACGACTTGTAATAGAATTTATTTATCTATGAGAAGAAGAAGTTATATTTTAGAAGCTCTGATGATGTGTTACCTTTTCAGATAGTTAAAAATCATAACCATGTGAATGTATTCCGTTGCATTTATTTTAAGAGAAAATTTTAACGCCAGAATATTGAATGCCTTGGTGGCATGTCAAGACACTCGTTCCCCACTACTATTTTGGGATGGGGTCGTGACATATTGTGCCTTAGGTAAACATACCCATACCTTAATTAATCATCTATGAAAGCTATAAAATACTAAAATCCCCCTCTTGATCGAGTTATCATCGATCCACATAGATTATAATGAACTAATTCCAATAGTTCTTTAGATCTATAGCCATTTGTCGATAAAGCCTTTTGGTTATTTTACCTTCTAAACAGGATTAAAAAATTGGAATTCCCCCACTTCTAATGAGCTCAATTTCCCACTTCCTACCAGTCTACGAGTCCTTATTAGATTAATATGACCCACGCGTAAGTGCCAAAGATACTTTTAATTCATTAAGGAGGGTTCCTTTCTCTTTAAATTTAGTCCAATTAAATTATGAAAAATATTAATTTATTGTGTTTGATCGATATGATTAACAATATAAAGATTATCAACTAATGTACCAGAACAAATAAAAGATTTATTTTTCTTAATAACAACAAGTTTAATAAAAGCGGCTGAATATCCATAAAAGGCTAAACAAGAAACTGAAATCAAATTCCTTATAATTTAAGGTGCATAAACCCAATCTTTTAAAATCAAACTCCTATCATTATTAAAGTTTAAATGAGCGTTTCACACAATAACTACAACTACTCTGGTAGCATCTCCCATAGTCAGATAAATCTCTCCATCACTTAGCGACCTAGTTTCTTGGAACCCCTGTTAAGAATTGTATACATGATTAGTGGCTCCCGTATCTACACACCAGATACCGGTAGTAGATCCATAAAACATGATTAAACGACAAATAAATGAAATTATATGTGTTGTTCTGTTTATTACGAAGAACTGGACAGTTGTTCTTCTAGTGTATTGATTGCTTGCAGAGGAAACATTTTCCCATGATCTTTTTCACACTTTCCTGAGGCCATAACATATTTTGAGCCTTAATCTTCTTCTTTTTATTCTTGCACATAGTCTTAGAAGTGGAACCTTTCTCATCAATAAAACCACTTGCTAACTTCTTTATGAGATCCCCATCTACTTGTAGTTATTTAAGTAGTTTCGCCAAAGAGTAAGAAAGTTTGTTCATGTTGTAATTTAGGCGGAACTTCTTAAAGGACTCAGACAACGATTGTATAAGAATATCGACCTGGGTTTCCCCATCAAATTCAACTCCAGGGATTTAAAGCTAATTGATAAAAAAACATCATCCTTAAAACATGTGTTCATGAGTTCTTTCATGAGAACTTGGCTTACAGCACGATTATAATCCCCAAATATATCTTTGAGGTTCATCATCATGTCATAGGCATGGTCCATTGACTGATGCTAATGAGGCAGTACAGTTGACATATATGCCAAAATGTAACACTGTGCCATCTCATTAGCCTTGATCCATTTCTGGGAATCTTGTGTTTCCTTTTCGATCACTCTCTCATAAGGTTTCTCAGGAGAGATCTCATAAAGAACACACTTGTGCCCTTCAGCAGTCAACACAATATCCAAATTCCTTTTCCAATCTATGTAATTAGTTCCAGTTAATTTGTTTTCCTTGATAATGACAGTAAGTGGATTGAAAGAGCTTCCCATATTAATACTGAGAATGTAAGGACATTTTTATCCATTATCAATTTGTTATGTTGTACACCATTACATCATTGAAGAAATTCAAGATTCATATCGTCATCAATGGATCCAAATATCAAAGAAGAGGAGGAATCAAAATTCTGCACAGCCGGACCGATCTACCCAGAATAAAAGAATTGATCCGACCCCGGACCGGTCCTCCCCTCAACCGGACCGGTCCGCTCGCTGAAGATCTAGTAGACCCCGGACCGGTGGCGAACCGATAAAGCCAAAATTAAAAAGAACCGATCCGCTCCCTCGGACCGATCTGCCTCAGACTCGGACCGGTCTGCCTGGGATAAACTCAGCCAAATCGTGCAGAGATTTTTTAGGGCCAGGACTTCTTTTATAAACCCACTACGGGGAGTTAGGTTTACAAGACTTCTTTTATAAACCCACTACGGGGAGTTGGTTTTACAAGACTTCTTTTATAAACTCACTACGGGGAGTTGGTTTTACAAGACTTCTTCACACGATTTTCAGAGTTCATAAACTCAAAGTCTTCGTCTTTGTGAGTTACAAAACTCATGTTTTGATTCACACAAATTTCCAAATCATTTTGAAACCCTATAACACAAACTCTTTTGCTGTTCATACCATTGTGGAGAAGACCGAACTTCTTCTTCATTGCTGCCCTCCTGAAAAGGGAAACTTCCAGCCGCCGACTACAGATCCGACGCCTGTGGGTAATTCTGTGTCACCCTTATATTTTCATTGTAATCCGAGAAATTGAAAAGTTACAATATTATAGTGAAAATAAATGGTTTTGCCCCTTTGGGGGATTTTTCCTCATTTGTGTGTGTTTGAATGTTCTTGCATGCTTTACATCTTATTCATTCACACCTAGATGCATGTTTTAGATTTATTTAGGTTGAACTGAGTTTAATTATATAATTCCCTATTTTGAATGCAAGCGCACCACTTTTCAAATTGGTATCAGAGCAGGTTACGCTAATCTATCACGTATTCCTAGTTTCTGCAAAAAATTTCTAAGATATCAATTTTTTGAAAAATTGATTTTTGAAAAAGAGCGTGTTCAATGGAGAAATCATATAATAAAATGCCAGTTTTTTACGGGACTAACTATGCATATTGGAATGCCCGCATGAGGTCTGCTTTAAAGGCCATAGATGAACGTGTTTGGATTCTAGTTGAAAGTGGGTGGACATCTCCCTTCGTCACTGTTGAAAACGTGACCAATTTAAAACCTTTCACTTCATGGACTGAAGATGAATTTAAATGGTCTTCTTTTAATTCTAAGGGTTTG
Organism: Sambucus nigra; assembly: GCA_949130495.1. NCBI lineage: Eukaryota > Viridiplantae > Streptophyta > Magnoliopsida > Dipsacales > Adoxaceae > Sambucus > Sambucus nigra. The sequence continues at coordinate 134,169,439 of OX422222.1, read as the reverse complement.
AGTGCTATTTCCGGATCCATCACTCCTGATGAGTTCCGACATATCATGACGTGCACCACATTAAAAGAGGTATGGGATGTTTTGCAACTTACCCATGAAGGAACCAATGCTGTGAAAGAATCTAAGTTGCAAAATTTAACAACTCAAGTTAAGACCACCACCATGCTTGAAACTAAATGTTTTGATGATTTTTATGTTAGGCTATCCGACATTGTTAATACTAGCTTTAATCTTGGTGAACATATTCCTAATGCTAGAGTTGTGAAAAAGATTCTTAGATCATTGCCTAAGAGTTTTATCCCTAAAGTCACTGTGCTAAATTCTATGGGTAATTTAAATACGCTAAAATTGGAGGAACTTATAGGAGACTTGCAAACATATGAAATTGACATGTTTCCTAAATCTGTGAAATCTAAAGATAAGGAAATTACACTTAATGCCCAAGAGATCAAAAGTGAGGGGGTGGCAAGAAAGATGGTAGTGTCTTCTAGAAAGAGAGAGAATGACACGTCAGATTCTGATTGTGATTTTGACTTAGATAATTTGGCTCTTTTTGCAAAAAATTTCAAGAGGATTCTCAAATTTAAGAAAAATGGCAATTTTAAAGATAAAAGGAAATTTGAGAAAAATAAGTTTGAAAAGAGAAATGAAAAATATTTAGATCCTCCTAATAAAGAAAGAAAGTGAAAGATGCTTTGAGTGCGACGGTAGGGGTCATAGAGCCTTTGAGTGTGCCACACGTCTCAGAGTTTGATGGAGGAATTCCGACGGATGTCTCTGCCGCTAGTGAATGCTTCTCACATTCCTGATAAAACCAACAACAACAAAGGCAAACAAAAGGTCACCACTTCTTGGGTACCTAAGAAAGATAAAAAGGCCTTTATTGTTCATGTTGCTCTCAAAGCACATAATACCTCGCAGTGGTATTTTGACAGTGGGTGCTCCAGACACATGATATGTGATGTCTCATTTTTAACCCACCTTGAGGATTATAAGGATGGTAGAGTCACCTTTGGAGATGGGAGAAAGTCTAGCATTATGGGACGAGGTACTGTGGAATTACCAGGATTTCCTAAGCTAGAGAATGTCTTGTACGTCAAAGGTTTGAAAGCAAACCTTCTCAGCATTAACCAGCTGTGCGACGCTGACTTTGTAGTAAAGTTTGACCGGGACGCATGTAATGTCTATAATCAAGTTGGTAAACTTTTAGTGCAAGGGGTGAGGACCGAGGATAATTTCTATGGGACTATACCTACTCCCTCACTTGTCTACAACAGTGCCACGATCACTCCTATGGATTTGTGGCACTAACGTCTAGGTCACGTGAACGTTAGAGATTTGACTCGTTTAGTAAAAAAGGACATAGTACGTGGCTTACCATCTCTTGGAAAGTCAACTTCCACGATTTGTGGACCCTGTCAGTTGGGAAAGCAAATTCGGAGCCCTCATAAGAAGTTGCATTATATTACCACCTCTCGAGTTCTTGAGCTGATTCACATGGATCTTATGGGTCCTACTCGTACTGAGAGTTTGGGTGGTAAGAGGTATATCCTCGTGATGGTAGACGATTTCTCCAGATACTCCATCGTAGGCTTTCTGAGAGAGAAATCCGATGATGTAGAGTTTTTAACGACCAAGTGTCGTGTCCTGCAAAATCAACACGGAGTCACTATTAACAGGATACGTAGTGACAACAACACTGAATTTAAGGAAGCAAAGGTAGATTTTTATTGTGATAGCCTTGGGATCAAACATGAGTTTTCAGCTGTAAAGACTCCTCAGTAAAATGGGATTGTTCCGAGAAAGAATAGAAGGATCCAGGAGATGGCTAGATCTATGCTTCTAGGTCGTCAAGTATTTAGGAGATTTTGGGCAGAGGCAGTGTCTACTGCATGACACACGGTGAATAGGGTTTACTTGCGTCCACACACTCTTAAAATGCCTTATGAATTCTGGATTAGAAAGAAACCTAACCTGGCATATTTTCGTGTTTTGGGGAGTAAATGCTACATCCTAAGGGATAGAGAGCAATTAGGAAAGTTTGACTCTCGGATCGACGAAGGAATATTTCTAGGATATTCATCGAATAGTAGAGCGTATCGGGTTTTTAACATGAAGAGCTCTAAGGTTATGGAATCAAAAAACGTCACCGTGCAGGATAATGAACCTCCGACAGTTATTGATCCTAACCTTCAGTGTGAGATTGAGGACTCTTCTGACAGTGATCTACTTGTCCCTCACCCACACTCTGTGGACCCTACTCCTGTGTTAGGGGACACACCCGCTTGGGTTTGCAAGAGTCATGACCCTTCTGCCATTGTTGGTGATCCCACTCTAGGAGTCAAGACTCGTGCCCAGCTAGAGAACGTTGTCAGCCATCTTTGCTACACATCCAAAGTCGAGCCCAAAAATCACATAGAAGCCCTCAAGGATGAACACTGGATATCTTCCATGAAGGATGAGTTGCTTCAGTTCAAAAAGAATAATGTTTGGGAACTTGTCCCCTGACCTAGTGATACTAATATGATAGGTACCCGGTGGATTTTTAGGAATAAAATCGATGAAAATGGTACCATAATCAGAAACAAGGCTAGGTTGGTTGCCCAAGGCTACACACAGATAGAAGGTGTAGACTTTGGATAGACATTTTCTCCTGTTGCGAGACTTGAGTCCGTCCGCTTACTACTCGCCATCGCATGTCATCTGCGCTTTAAGTTATATCGGATGGATATCAAGAGTGCCTTCCTGAATGGCATTCTACAGGAGGAGGTTTATGTGGAACAACCAAAAGGGTTTGAAGACCCTAAGTACGTTTATTATCTGAGGAAATCCTTGTATGGTTTGAAGCAAGCACCCAGTGCTTGGTACGAGAGGCTTACTTCCTATCTCTTAGCCTGTGGCTTCAAGAGAGGGGGAGTTGATATGACGTTGTTCTTCAGGAGAGATGACGTTGCCCAGGTCTATGTGGACGACATAGTCTTTGGATCCACATGCTCCCAGCATGCTCACCACTTTGAAGAAGAGATGAAAAGTGAGTTTGAGATGAGCATGGTAGGTGAGTTTACTTTCTTGCTCGTTCTCCAGGTTCGTCAGCTAGAGAATGGGATGTTTATCTCCCAATCAAAGTATGCTAGAGACCTAGTGAAGAAATTTGGTTTAGACTCCGCTAAGCATGCACGTACACCTATGAGTACTTCTATCAAGCTTAGTAAGGACACTTCAGGCAAGGACGTAGAGTAAACCTTATATCGGAGTATGATAGGTAGTCTTCTCTACTTGACTACTAGCCGTCCCGATCTAGCCTTTAGTGTTGGAGTCTGTGCGCGATATCAGGCATCTCCGAAAGAGTCACACTTACTCGCTCTAAAACATATTATCAAATACGTGAGTGGGACTCTCTCTTACGGTATTTGGTATTCCATTAATAACGATGATCGTTTGTTCGCCTATTCAGATGCCGATTGGGCCGGGGATGCAGATGGATGTAGGAGCACTTCTGGTGGGTGTTTCTATTTTGGTTATGCTCTTATCTCTTGGTTGAGCAAGAAGAAAAACTCCATCTCTTTATCCACTGCGGAGGCTGAGTACATCGCCGCCGGGAGTTGTTGCACGCAACTCTTGTGGATGAAGCAAATGTTAGAGGATTATGGGATTTCACAGGACACCATGATCATTTCCTGTGATAACACGAGCGCGATTCACATATCTCACAATTACGTAAAAACTTTGCGCACAAAGCACATCAGGTTACGCGAGCACTTCCTACGTCAGTTAGTTGAGGAGAAGGTCGTATCCCTGAGTTTCGTTCCTACCGACCATCAGTTAGCCCGATATTTTCACGAAACCTTTAGATGCCCTTAGATATGAGAGTCTTAGGAAGTCTTTGGAGATTTGCACAGTTGACTGAGGGGTTGGTCCGTGTCTAGCATAGGATGTAGTGTCATATCCTTTGATTCCTATTGCTAGCTTGTATCACTAGTGTATTATTCTTTTTGCTTTTTATATTTCTTTTGAAAAATACAAAAAGATTTTCTTTTAAGAAAAATTTGGAGAAAATCACAAAAAGATTTTATTTTAATAATTTTTTTGAAAAATCCAAAAAGATTTCTGTTTTGCACCTTTTATGGATGATCATTTAAGATAGCCAAGTCACAACTTCACTTCATATATCCATGTGACTGTTTGATAGAGATTTGAGACGCTACATCATTTCATCCATGTGCTTTACATTGTTTGGAGTCTTTGAGATGTAATTAGTGATATTTTCCTACATGTTTGGCTCCTATATCCTTTATTTCACATATGCAAAACTTTATTTGATTATTGTACTTGTCTATCGCATGTTGGCTTGAGTGTTTTCATCTCAATTCTGTCTATACAACGTTCAATATGCGATAAAACTTGACAAGGTTGGACTGCATGTAAAAACCGTTTTGGTGAGACTGTGTGTTTAATTGTGAATGGGGAGGGGCTGCGAAAGGTCATTATCTATTCTTTGCGCAAAAGCCACCGTTCAAAAGGACCTAAAAAATGGAGGAATTTTATTATCTGAGGTCCAAAGAGGTTGAAAGAGCCCCGAAAAAATGTAAAGGCAATAAAAAACAATTAATGCCAAATATGGGCCATTATGTTTCACCATCAAATCTCCAAAGTTTGAGAATTTAGAAAGCCTCTATTCAACATATAAATCTGAGGGAGTTTGGTTGGAAAATGTTTAAACGGGTTTGCACTTCCTTGAAAGTCCTGAAAAAGCATGAAATTCGTTTTGAACGTTATTGGCGAGGAAATCACTTTGAGCTTTGATTTGTTGATTTGATTAAGTCAATGTCTCGTTCCATTTTTTTTCTTACACCAAAAGGAAGCATTTGAGTTCATTCGTTAGGAGTATCCGATATTCATCGTGCACATATGTCATGTTTGTATGCATTGATTTTCCTATCGAATTTGATCACACCCATTCATTTACGCTAACATCGACTTGGTTGTTTTGTGTTCATTCATGGTGTGTTCTTGTTTGTTTAAAAACTTCAAAAATTATTTGTTTATTCCTTGTGACACCCCGGTCTTACTTTTTGATTTATTTCTCTCATTTGTCTATTTGAGGACATCATAAAAAGGGGGAGAAAGCATTATCTTATTATGGGGGAGTTTTAAAATTTTGAGTTTTCTCATAAAATTGCTAAATATGTTTATCTCATTTCAAACTCGATACGTCACTTGGTATTTTGCTTTTTCTCATGTGTGTAGGTACTTCGTTGATAATCTCTGAATTTTGCACACCCTGATAAGAAAAGCGTTGAGATTCCTGAAGATTCGAAGAGCAAACGATGAAGTCTTATTCATTTGTATCGTTCCAGTTTTGGGTTCATGGAAGGGTAGATTTGTATAGGCACTTTGTAATTTGATAATTCGGATGTTGGCTTTTATGTATGTACCAGCATAAACATAGGGGGAGATTTATAAGGACATTTTTGTCCATTATCAAATTGTTATGTCATACGCCGTTACATCGTTGAAGAAATTCAAAATTCATATCGTCATCAACGAATCTGAATATCAAAGAAGAGGAGGAATCAGAATTCTGCACAGCCGGACCGATCCGCCCAGAATAAAAGAATCGATTCGACCCCGGACCGGTCCGCCCCTCAACCGGACCGATCCGCTTGCTGAAGATCCAGTAGACCCCGGACCGGTAGCGAATCGATAAAGTCAAAATTAAAAAGAACCGATCTGCCCCCTTAGGCTGATCCACCTCAGACCCAGACCGGTCCGCCTGGGATAAACTCAGCCAGATCGTGCAGAGATTTTTTAGGGCCAGGACTTCTTTTATAAACCCATTACGGGGAGTTGGTTTTACAAGACTTCTTCACACGATTTTCAGAGTTCATAAACTCAAAGTCTTCATCTTTGTGAGTTACAAAACTCATGTTTTGATTCACACAAATTTCCAAATCATTTGTGAATCGTTTTGAAACCTTAGAACACAAACTCTTTTGCTGTTCATACCATTGCGGAGAAGACTGACCTTCTTCTTCATTGCTGCCCTCCTGAAAAGGGAAACTTCCAGCCGTCGACTACAGATCCGACGCCTGCGGGTAATTCTGTGTCACCCTTGTATTTTCATTGTAATCCGAGAAATCGTAAAGTTACAATATTATAGTGAAAATAAATGGTTTTGCCCCTTTGGTGGATTTTTCCTCATTTGTGTGTGTTTGAATTTTCTTGTATGCTTTACATCTTATTCATTCACACCTAGATGCATGTTTAGGATTTATTTGGGTTGAACTGAGTTTAATTATATAATAAATTATTTTGAATTCAAGCGCACCACTCTTCAGAGAATAAAATAATAAAATAAATTATTATAGGGCATAATACCTTTTGAATCCTATATTAAAATTAATGATCCCTTTATCAATTTTAAAATAATCCGTTGGCATCTCGATAGTATTTGTCTTTAGAGAGCCTACTTTCCAAAAAAAAAATAGGTAGGCTTATTCCTTTCAATTTTATTATCAATACAAAAACCTATGTCAAATAAAATTAATTGGCCGACACTTTAGTCCCACAAAATCATAGCATTTCTCTTTGGAGAACCTACCATTATTTTATGTCTAAGTGTATACCACAAACTAATTTTAGATTATCTCATATCACATAGACTCCTCCTTTGGGGGCCGCCTGTGTGAATAATGAATCCAAATTACCCTTAAGGAAATTTATATCGACTAACACAATAATTAACATTCCTCGTTGGAGGACCTACTTATTATTGAAAGTCTACAAATCGTTGATGGAGACCATGTGATTTTCTCTTGAAAAATTCCCCCTCCCATTTGTAATTTAAAAACCTTTACGAGGGTTATAAAAAAATGTGTCCAATTTTTCTTAAATTTGAAAAATATAGGACATTTGAAATATTTCCAAGAATATCGGGATATCCCTATTTTAATATATCAAGCAAATGTGTAATAAATAAAAAAATTTAACACCCTTGATCTTTATAAAAAAAGAATAATCAATTTTTTTATTCTCACACATATTAATGTCCACAATTCGAAATAATTATGAATTATTCACAATTATAATTTACATGATTTAAGTACATTTGGTATTCCATGTTGTCCATAATTCTAAGGGAACCGTTAACACATATTAACAACCCAACAATTAAAACATCAATAATAAAGACATAAATAAAAAATCGAGATAAATAAGGATTTCCGACTATTATGGTTAAGATGAAACTCTGTCGTAGATTGGATCTCTCAACAGTTATCCTTGAACCCAAACACTTCATATTGCCACTACGCCTCCATGCACTATTTAACACTGTCCATACAAATTTCTTTGCTCAAAACAGTCGTCGATCATGGATCTGGTTCCACACTCCTCCATTAAAAATTACGATCAAAATAGTAACAATTTATAGATTTACTATAACTCCATCAAAGAGTTCACATTCTACATTGTGGGATCTAATCACATAGAACATACAAATAAATACGTGACCATAATAGTGGGAGTATATTGCTGCAAAATAAAAATTAACACAAATATATATTCTATCCAACATATATTAACATATATGATTATTTTAATTTCAAAACATGGATAAGTTCAACCTATACGCGGTATCAACAGGACTTTGATACCAATTTTTGGAGCGGCAGTCCAAGGGTCTATTGAATATGCGTATATATTAAACTAGAAAAAAATTACACATACGTGAAATACTACAAGGAGAAATTAGGATTTACCTTTCGAAATCTCTTTGATTTGATCTCGTATTATCACAAACCATATGTGATGACAATTGATAAAAAAATACAGGCCCGATGCACCTCACTGTCTTCTACTGTAATCCTGATATGAAAAGTCATGAGCGCAGTGCGGGCTCTATCTCCGTGACCACCTACTCTTCTAACTTTTCTTCTCTGCTATCTCTTTTTTTCACAAATTCGAATTTGGGTCTTTTGAGTATCAAAGAATAATGATTGGCTTAAGAAAAATGAGCCTTAGGTGCATACATATAGGATATAGCAGGGACCCTGAGGAGAGATAAGGATGTGGCTCCGAATGGGCCTGAGAAAACCTAATCCTTCCCGAATCCTAATCTCAGTCACTTAATTATAGTTAATACCACTAAATAATTATAACTGCAATTCAACTCCATAACTCAAAATTATAATTCGAGCTCCTCATTTTTAATTACTTAGTTCTCCACACGTTAAGGTTACAGATACCCATTAATAAAATAAATTATTGATAATTTATATGATTAACTTATTTAAGTCATTGAACGGTCCAACTCAACTTATTTGTAGTATCGAATTAACATAATACACCTGCAGGGTTTAACACATACAAAACTTATAAGCATCTCACAGGAGTATCACCAGTCTCTATACCGAGATGTGAATTCCATCCATAAAAGACTTTCACCATACATTAATCACCATTACTCAATTTATCAAAATTATTGATCCAATAATGAATCTCACCCGATAGGTTAAAGCAATAAATAACTAGTGCATGTGTCCATTAAACATATTTGAATTAAGAGGCTTACATAAATCACGACGTTTACATTGTCTTATAAAATTAGTATAAACACAATGATCTCAAGGTGGTCCCATTCAATACACATAAAGTGTACTATCACAATAAGGTAAAACTATAAAGTTTTCCATAATCAAGACAGACCAACTAAAATATTGCGCTACAACCCTACCGAGGGTGCGTCGAGTTCCATCCTGTGAAACATAAAATTTATATTCGACAATAACTAGTTATCTAATCTTTTGTGTATGAGCCTTACTCTACACGCCAGAATACCTACTGAGCAGATTAAAAGACATCGACAATATATAAAATAATGCAAACATTATGTACATACATGATTCTTATTAAAACGAGAAAAATTGATTTTATTTTAAAAATAAATCCATATCTAAAACTATTACATAAAAGCATTGTTTTAGTCTACTTCTCTAACAATCATCACAACCCATCGTTAACATTTGTCGCGGCCATACGACATGTGTACACTTCATTATTGTGTAGTCAGTCATTAGTTTTTTGTATTATTTAATTTAATGTAGACACATATGTAATTGGTCAATATATGCATTTAGTTGGTTCCTGTATTACGAGGTTCATATATATACGTCTATTTGTGGTATGTTTACATTAAATGTAATAGACACATGTATTTTGGTAGATACATTTTAGAGATCCGATAAATACCCATTTCATGTTGGTATTTGAAGTGAAATCATAAAAAATAAAAAATATTGTGTGAGTCGTAAAGAAAAATTATTTTCTCATATTGAGCGTTATCTCTCAAATACTGAGTGTGTTAGTGCATTTTATTATCTCTGAAATATTTTTTTTGTCAGTCATGTATTTGTATGAAGGGGTTTATGGATGCTTTCTCAAGTTGAATGAATACTCTAGCTATTTGAATTGAGTAGGGGTGGGCACGGTCCGGTCCGATCCCGTTTTGCCTATTTTTTGGAGCGGACCGCATATTCGGTCCTAAATATTGTTGGACCGAGATCGGACCGATTAATTCAGTTAACCTATTAATTCAGTCCTGGCTTTTTTCGGTTCAGTCCAGGTTAAAATCCGGTCCTAAACCTATTTTATATATATATATTTTTTATGAATGTTTTTATTTATTGTTCTCACAAATATATATACAAAATTTTTAAAAAATAATAAAACTCGAAACCCCAAGTGATTTTACATGGGTTTTCTTAACCCAAATAAAAAAAAATGTCTATACATATATAAAAAGGTCATATACCAAATAGTCCCTTGAACATTTTTTAATACACGTTTAGTCCAAGCCTTCAAAAAGCCCTTTACTATGCCGCTGACGCGGAAGGGACTTTTTGGTACAAAATAAAAGGATTGGACTAAATGTGTATTAAAAAATGTTTGAGGGACTTTTTGGTATTTGATCCTATAGAAAATGTTCTAAATTGAATTCATAAGTTATATACATTAATTTAAAAAATAAAAAAATGTCTATACATATATAAAATGTTCTAAATTAAATTCATAAGTTATATACATTAATTCAAAAACTATATACAAGAAAAAACAATAATTTTATTTTTATTATATATATACGAGAATCCGTTCGGTCCGGTCCAAATCGGTTTTTTAATAGAGTGGACCGCGGACCAGACCGATTTAATCGATTTTTAGTTTGTGTGGACCGGTTTCAAAATAGCCTTAATTTTCGGTTCCGTGCGGTCCAATCGGTCCATTCGGGTTGGTCTATTTTTTGTCCACCCCTAGAATTGAGACTCTAATGTGTCTGAATATTTGGAGTGTGATGGTTTTAAATGCTTTAGTAGGTTTCTTAATTTATATGTTTGCTTCCTACATTAGTAGTTCGCTATATTTACACTTATTATTTTCAGCTATGGTTATTACTATCTTGGGGTTATTATGTTTGTTAAAATATGTTTTTCATAAATTTATAACGTAACATATATTGGATATAATGTTTAATGTTATATATTAAGATTTTGTAATCTATTTGATGAGTTCAACTTGAATTCTTTGGTAATATTTAACGTTATTTTCTATGTATTTTTAAACGTGACAGTATCTTTCATAACATTATTTTCTATGTACTTTTAAGCGTAACAATATCTTTCATAATAGTTTTTATATATTGATTTAATATTAGTTATTATTTATTTAAAATAATATTAAGATATTCAAACACATTATCTACCATCAAAATATTATTCTACTATATTAAATATATTTTAATATACCTTAATTATATTATTTTTCAGGATATGAAATCTTCAAAAATTATCTTTCCACGCTAGGTAGTTTATAACAAAACACTAATAGTTCCCATGAACAAAAACAACACAAATCTTTAGGCTTTACGGGTCAAAAATTAATAACTCTTCTTAATTTCATCACGTGGGACGCGTCCGCACCGTGTGGGACGGTAGATTTCTAAATCTCTCTCTCTCATTAAATGAATGAGTCAAAGCAAGTCTTGACGAAATGAAGACGGAACATTTCTTTTTTTCTTCCCATTAGGGCCACCACTTGCCATCTGTCAACAACCATTACGCACCCCCTGACGTAAATTCATTAAACTCCCATATTTTACTATACACACGCACGCATGATTTTTACATTTGGTCTTACGTTCCTTTGTTTTCAAACTCTATTTTAAAGCTTATCTTTATCGCAGTTATGATAGACTCTTCGTCTATGAAACCTCTCTATTTCTCTCTCTCTTGTAGATTTAATAAATGGAAAAAGGACGGGGTCTTAGTTTTGATGATTCTGATAGAGTTGGATTCTTTTTCAACAAGCAAGCAAATGTTTGTAGTTTGAATGATAGTAGGGCTAATATGTTTCCGCTGGTGAATCCAGATTGCAATGAAGATCAAGTTGCTCCACAACCTTTATATCAGAGTCGTGTTGCTATGAATGAATTGGACTTCTTTGGCACCAAGTCTAATGATCTTGTTGATGTGAAGATTAGTAGTGCTGTTCATTCTAATGTAAATGTAAGTATGTTTAACCTGAATTCTTAATTTTTTTCTTAGATTTTTGAATTGTATATTGGGTCCAGTTGTTTATAATTATGTACATTTTTGTTTTGAATTTAAAGTTTCGCATATAGTGACTTTGAGGCTCAATTCCATTTTCTTGAGGCTCTTTATTTTGCGACTCATTTCTCTCTTAAAAGCATCACAAAATGTGATTTCGATCACGTATTGCATATTGCAATCATGCAAAATTTTCATCTCTGGTCCCAAAAGTGACAATAGCCCTGTGTGTGTGGTTACAAAATTTTAAAATCATTGAAAATATTTTGTTTTTACTAGAAATTAGAAAATTAGGGAGAAAAATATAAGTGGTTTGATTTTACATTGGTTTCTTTGGTTACGTATACACTTAGATATATGAACATTACAACAATTACTTAATTAATCGATGCAATTCAAAAAATATACATTCAATGGTTTTAGCGCCCGAAAATACTTCGGGTTGAAGTTTAGCATGTTTTTTAAATATACAATATTTAAATTTGGAATTGAAAAACTTATCCTACAAATTTCAACATACATAAATTGAAACATATTTGTTAAAGCCAACAAATAAAGGTGATCATATTAAAAAATACATTAGACATTGTAAGTCTCAATATATAAAATTTAGTCAGAATTGATTTTAGATTCATGAAGTCCACAATTTAATAGATAGTGGGGGAGAGCAAAAGAACATGAACTTGGTTCTCATAGTAGAGAGAAGCGTCCCCAGAGTTTCCATCAAGGCAACAGCATCCCCATATTTAGCTACCTAGGGTGGATATGGTTGATACGTCAATGGGAATTCCCTCATGGACAATGAGTCTTGTTTGGCATTAGAAGATGATACTTTAACAAAATTCTTTTTACTAAAAATTTAAAAGAAATAGAAGATATTACTTAAAGCAATAAAGATAACAAAAGGAAACATTAAAGGAAGAGAAAAAACAAAGGAGTTAATATCATCAAAACAGAAATCACTTGTATGTGGAATTTTTTGCTATTTAAATAGAAAAAGAATAGATACAGGCTTAAAGATGCCAAAATGGGTCACAACAGTTTTCTTTTGTTTGGAAAAATAATTAATAAAATTTTGACTAAATTATCATCGCAATTCAATTGATTTTAAAGTAACAACCTTGGGTAAAAATGCTGATGTACAATAGAAATTAGGGGTAATAGTTATGAAGTCCCATTCACTTGGTGAATGAGTCAAGAAAGTTAATAGTGTTAAATGTCTTATTTTATCAACTTAATACATTAAAATAATAAATACATCCTCAAAATAATTTCCACACCTGTTACGTCCTTACTTAAAAAAAAACTATCAAATCTTTATAAGTCTATAACTTTAAATCTATAAATCCAAAATTCAAAAAATTTATATATTTGAAATCTACTCGTCAAGATCTATTAAACAACACCCATATTCGATATTTTTTGACGAAAAAAATAGAAACAAATAAATTCATTGTTTCTGTAAAACCTTCATTTTTTGCACCGAAAAATCCATTTTTTCGGCGAAAACTCTTCTTCTCTGCTCGGGCGATGGTGCCGCTAGCGCGGACCAAAAAAATAAAGAAATAGACGAAGAATGAGAGAGAAACGAGGAGAGAAAAACACTTCAGCGAGAATTCCGGCGGCCTTCAGTGAGATCTTCGGTCGGCTGTTTTTGACAAGTCTCCCATGGGGTGGTGTGGGGTGGGGTGGGGTGGGGGCGGGGATTCAAGAGAGAGAAATGTTGTGGGATTATGTGTTTATTTTTAGAGAGAAAGTATGTTAGTTTAAAATGAATATATGTGAGGGTATATTTGTCTAATTATATATAGTTTATAATGAAAAAAGACTTAGGTGCATTAAAAATAAATCAATGGGATTTAATGCATATTTGACTCAATAAATGATTAACATTGAATTATCCCTAAAAATTATACACCAAGGAAGAATTAACCAGCATCACTTAAGTTACATTTTTGTACATCATTTCATCGAATAGGGAGTGAATCCCATAAAGAACATGTGAGATAAGTTTTTACATATTGATTATGTGAAAAAACATCAAACTGTTCGAGTAACCTATTACGGTTACTCTTTATAAATGCTCAATTATATCAATATAGAGTTTCTACATTAGCTTTGAAAGCCATAATATCATTTGAAGACTTTTCTGAAGGAGAGAGAAACCCAACCACCAAATATAATTTTTACCGTCCATGTAAGTTCCTTAAATTAGATATGCAAAATTCACACTTCCCCCTCAAACGACGTCTCTCTCTCTTCCCCCCTCAACCACCTCCCTATTAATAAGGTATATTATAACATTCTCTCTCTCTCTCTCTCTCTCTCTCAAACTATGGTGGCTCAAATAAGATGTTACCCTACCTGTAATTGTGGGTAGCGATGGATTTATAATGGCATTATATATATATATATATATATATATATATATATATATATATATATATATATATATATATATATATATATATATATATCACCAATTTTTAAAAATCAAATGAAGTTATTGTTGAATTCGATTATTTGTAGAACCCACCATCTAGTGGGACCCACATCAAACTATATTATTAGATTTAAAAAGTTGATCGAATGAGAAAATATTAATTTACATCTTGAATAATGATGTCACTAAATTTAAGATATACCTAATTTCTAGTGGTTGTGTTAGTTTTAAGAATAGTTTGAAATTTAGTAGATAGTTTAGTTTTGGAAATTGTGATTGCTAGATATGGGAAATCAAGGGTTTGAATGCAGAGAATTAGTTGGTATCTTATTTGAGGAGAATTTAGGAATATAGAAAAAGAAGGAAGATTTTTGTATTAGACTTGATGATAGATTACAATGCTTGGCTTGAATTGAGATTGTTTTGCCAAATGAACTCCTCACCTATTTATAGGTATCCCAACTCCTTAATGGATGGTGGAGATTAAAATACATCAATAGTCTAGATTAATTCTGCAAAAGGTTCCCACCTCCTTATGAGAACATTCCAGAAGCCTACATACTTCCTCACTATTTAGACTATTCTATACACTATTAGTATGCTCTAACTTACGTAATATGAATAAACTTATATTTAATACCTGACATTATCTAGAATATTTTAGACAATTCTAGGAATTAGCATCACATTTCAACACTCCTCCTTGATGCTAATTCCTAAAATCCCAAGCATAGTTCGTAGTTGTTTGAACTTGGCCGTTGGTAGTGCTTTTGTGAAAATATTTGCAACTTGTTCTTTAGTGTTGCAATAATTCAATTCGATCTCTTCATTGCATGTTACCTATCGCAGGAAATGGTACTTAATTGCAATATGTTTTGTTCGGCTATGATAAACTGCATTCTTCGCTATCGCAATTACGGATTTGCTGTTGCAGTAGATTTAGGACTGAGTAACTGTCTCTTATTTTTTTATGCCCACGAGAAGAATCCAGAATCAAGTGTGAATTCATAGCCTGAAGTTCTTCTCATGTCGTCCATCGATCCAGCCCAATCACTATTCATGTACTTGATTAGTTTTGAGCAAGTAGTAGACTTGTATCTTATACCGTATTCTTTCATGCCTTGTAAGTATCTTAGTATTTTCTTAGCCACTCCATAATGAATCTGACTTGGACTTGAATGAATCTAGACAACAAACTTGTAGCGTATAATATGTTTGACCATGTTGTTATGAGATATAGTAAGCTTCCAATAAGGCTTCTATAGAGATATCCATCTTCT
The DNA here is from genome assembly GCA_949130495.1 of Sambucus nigra. Taxonomy (NCBI): domain Eukaryota; kingdom Viridiplantae; phylum Streptophyta; class Magnoliopsida; order Dipsacales; family Adoxaceae; genus Sambucus; species Sambucus nigra. The sequence continues at coordinate 134,154,116 of OX422222.1, read as the reverse complement.
TTTGGCAAACTGTCGTCCTTATTAAGTTTTCAATTTATCACGAGCGGTGTAGCAACTAATTTGCAATGGTGCATCCGAAACTTCTTTAGTAGGTTCTCATTGTATTTTTTTACGACAAGAAGATTCCACCATTTTTTTTAGCTTATTTCAATGCCAAGAAAGTAGTGCATCAAGCCCAAGTTACTCATCTCGAACGGTTTCACCATGTCTTCTTTAAACTCTTGGACCATCTTTTCATCATTGCATATATATTAGATCATCAAGATAAAGGGAAATAATAAGTGTATGGTTTTGACCTTGGGTCTTGATGTAGAGAGTCGACTCGCTCTGGCTCCTCCTGAATCCTTAATTAGTGAAGTATCCGCCAATTCTGTTGTACCAGGCTCTTAGAGCTTGCTTTAGATCGTACAAGTCTTTCTTTTTTCGAAGGACTTTATCTTCTTTTCCTTACACCTCGAAATCTTGTGGCTATTTAACATAGATTTCTTCCTCGAGATATCCATTGAAGAATGCTGATTTGACATCTAATTGATGAATCTTCTAGTGATTTTAAGCTGCTAGCACTACTAGTGTCTAATTGCTCCACTAGTGCAAATGTTTCATTGTAGTAACTCTGTATTGTTGTGAGTAGCCTTTCACCACTGACCTTGCTTTATGTTTCTGGATTGAGCCATCAGGTTGTAGTTTTATTTTGTAGACCTACTTTAATTCAATAACGTTTTTGTCCTTTGGTCGGTCCACCAACTCCCAAGTCTTGTTCTTCTCGATCATCTTCATCTCTTATTTTATAGCTTTGACCCAGACTTCTTGTTTTACGGTAGCTTCATAAATATCTAGTTCTAAAATCTTAAAGTTTCATCTTTCATAGATCTCAGCTAGTGATTTAGTCCTTCTAGGAGTTCATTCCGGAGACGAGTCTTCTTACCTTGATGATGTTGTGGGTGTTACTTCTTCATAGCTTCACTTTATTGTGGCGATGTAGATGTGATGATGCTTCTTCTTTTAATCTTCTCTTCTTCATAGTTCCAGGCATCGCTCTCATCGAACTCTACGTCATGACTGATAATCAACTTCTTAGTTCCTAGGTTATAGACTCGATATCCAATTGATTGAGTACTATCGCCTAAGAAGATTTATTTTTCTGACTTTGTCATCAATCTTGCTTCTTTTTTTTTGGTATGGAATTTAAGCATCGCATATGCACCCGAACACTCTGAGATGTTTTGTTTATGGCTTTTGACCACTCCACGCTTCGATCGACATCTTATTTTGAACAACCTTGGTAGGAAGCCTATTTAGGAGGTACACTGTAGTGTAGAATACTTCTGCCCAGAAAGTCTTTGGAAGGCTTTCGCTCATAAAGTCTTGGGAAGGCCTTTCTCCTTGAGTATCATTCTGGCCATCTCCATGATTGTCCTATTTTTTTCTTTCAAGAGCTCCATTCTTCTATGGAGCATACCCAATAGTTTGTTGGTGTTTTACTCCTTCATCATCGCAAAACTTATCAAATATATTGGAATTATACTCATTTCCTCTGTCACTTCTCAAAACATTGATGAAGTGACCACTTTGTTTCCCAACGAAGTTTTTAAATTTTTTGAAAACTCTAAAAACTTTTGATTTTTCATGGATAAAATATACCCACATTATTATTTTATAGTCATCAACGAATAAGATGAAGAACCTGTTATTCTCGTGAGAGGGTGTACTCATAGGACTACACATATCGGTGTGCACCAGCTCTAGTAATGACTTGGATCTCCATGATTTGCCTGATGGGAAAGGTTGTCTTTGTTGCTTCATGAGCATACAATCTTTGCAAACACGATCTAGCTCTTTTATCAGTGACATGTCTTTTATCACGTTCTTCGGATAGAGAAACTTCAACGCGTAAAGTTAAAGTCACCGAATCTTTGGTGCCATAAATACGAGTCATCTACTTGTGCCTTCATAGTTGTGTCTTTTTCATATCTCCACTCGATAGGAAATTTTTTATTTTTCTTCATTTTATGATACCTATTTCTAAATTTTTATTCTTCTTGTCATAAATGGTAGATGTGTCTCTATAAAAGTATAAGGAGTACCCATTTTCCATCATTTGACTGACACTTAGTGGACTTTGGTGTAAACTAGGCACAAGTAAGACATCTTTGATCAGGCGCATACTTTTCTTTATCTGCATGGCTATTGTGCCTTTACCCTTTGTTTCTACAACTTTACAATTTTCCAATTGAACATGTGACTTAACTGACGTGCCGATATCATAAAAAATGTCTTATTTTGTAGTCATGTGATTGCTGAAGCTGTTGTCGTTGTAACAAGTATCCTCATTCTCCTTTGTTGTTGCTTGGCAAGCATAGAAAATAACTATTTCTTCGTCTTTTTCTTTAAAGAAGTAGGGTAGTGTTTTTCCTTTAGACGACAATCTTTTTCTTCAAGCTCGAACTTCTTGCAGTTTCGACATTTTGATTTGTGATGAAACTAATAATCTTTTTTCCAAATGATTTGTCTTTTTACAAATACAAGGTGGAAATTTTCCTTTTTCTCATCTTGATTTTCAAATTTCCATTATTTCTAGATGTTTCCTCCATTCTAGAATTTTCTTTGAATTTTCCCGAGTCACGTTGTCTAGAATTCAGAGAACTTGAATTGAAATTAAAGTGGAAGGTAGTTTCTATCGAATCTTCACTACACCTACCCAATCTTTGCCAATATGCTTCTAGAGATCCCATTAGTTCGGTCACTAAAAGCAGTTTTAGATCCTTTGTACTTTCAATTATGGTTACAATTAGGGGTGTTCGTGGTCCGGTCCGGTCTGATTTTGGGGTATTTTTAGGACCGGACTGGATTAATCGGTCCTAAAAAATTATGGACCGAGACCGAACCGGAATAATCGGTCTCGGTCCTATTCGGTTTTCAAGCGGTCCGTGTTCGGTCTCGGTCTTATTCGGTCCATACCCATATAAAACAACACATTTTTTTTTATTAAAAACAACACATTTTTTTAAATTAAAAGAGCACATTAAAAAAAACAGCATCTCTTTAAAAAAATGCACCACTTGTAAAAAAAATACAGCACACAAAAGGATATCCATACCTGTGATTTTGAGTACGATTTCTCCATTAAAAGGATACCGAGATACTTGTGAGGTAAGATTCAACCTACAATCAAAATAAATAAATAATTACAAATAAATAAAAGTATGTGAAATTTCAATATTTTCAAGCAGTGGGTGTTGATTTCAATATATACAACTCAAATCTATCCCTTTAATTGACTTAATTTACAAGTCCATACAATATATGTTTTAACACTGTGAAACCCTTAATTTAGTATCCAAATCAACACTCTAAAACAAGAAATAAAACAGGGGTGAGTATAAATAAAACTGACAAGGCTATACACTTCAAAGGAGTAACTGTAGATCAAAGGAGTAAACTGTAAAACATAAAGAAAATTCGTTTGGACTGCTAAGGTTATCATTTTTCATAAAAATATAAATAAAATTAAAATTTTAAAAATGAAAATGAAAAACTGTAAAACATATTTTCCATTTCTAGGCCCCTCTCACCCAAATACAAGTACCCAAATACAAGTGTTGTGTGTTGAAGAGGTTGGTATCTGTTGTCACAACCAATGGAAAATCTAAAGACATGGAAAATGTTACTTTTCGTGTGTATATATATATATATATATGTGTGTGTGTGTGTGTGTGTGTGTGTGTTTACTGTAAATATATATATGAATAGCAATACCAACCCATAGCAAGCAGTAAAGATGGAATAGCAAGCAGCAAACATATATACGAAGTAGTAAAGAATGCAATAGATGAAAACAATAAAGATGAATAGCATCCAAATCCAAATGAACAGATGGAATAAATGGAAATAGATGAAAAAAGAAACAATATATGTTATAAACAAATAGAATCCAAATGAATAGATGGTCTAAATCTGGGTATATACCGAGCAAACAATATATGTCGGAGCTGGAGCAGAGTGAGGGAAATGAGGGGCGGCGTAGAGGAGGCCCGGAGAGTGTGGTGGGTTCGTAGAGAGAGAGAGAGAAGAAAATAGAAATTTAGGGTTATGTTTTGAGTTTGAAAAGAAGTGTTTGTGTGGTTGAGGTCGTGATATGTGTGTGCGTGTGTTAGGAAATATATATATATATATATATATATATATATATATATATATATAGAGAGAGAGAGAGAGAGAGAGAGGCAGGCTCCTGTGCACACTAAGTTTGCACACTAACTTTGCACATTACCTTTTAAAAGTGTACAAACTTAGTGCTGGCGCACACCAATTTTTTTATGTGATATTTTAACATTTCAACGGACTCACATAAAAAAATCAGCTCAAAAACACTTTTTTTACTATTTTTAAAAAATCGGTCAAACTTTCGTAGTTTTTAAAGGGCTTAAAAACTGCGAAAGTTTGACCAATTTTTTAAAAATAGCAAAAAAAGTTTTTTTGAGCTGATTTTTTTTATATGGGTTCCTTGAAATGTTTAAATATCACACAAAAAAAATCAACTCAAAAATATTTTTTTTACCACTTTTAAAAGGTAATGTGCAAAGTTAGTGTGCAAACTTAGTGTGCTATATATATATATATATATATATATATATATATATATATATATATATATAATGAAAGCGGACCGGTCCGGTCCAAAACCGTTTTTTTCAATTTCAGACCTAGACCGACCCGAATTATGCGGTCCTATATATTTTTAGACCGAAATAAGATCGAATTACAAAAACCCCGCAAAAGCGTGTTCGGTTCGATTCGGTTTTTTCGGTCTATTCGGGTTCGTGCACACCCCTAGTTACAATAGGATCAAAATTTGCACTGATACTAATTCGAGAATATCTTTCCCGTATGAACTCATTTGATTTACTAATTCCATTATTTTAGAATATTATGTTTTGGAGGTCTCAGATTCCTTCTTTTTAAAATTTTTATTTTCCTTTCTCAAAGCTTGTAGTTTATTTGTTCGTACTTTTTCATTGCCCTTGAACTCTTCATGTAAGATCTCCCATGCTTCTTTGGAATTTATGGCTCCGGTTAGTTTTGTAAATATTGAGTTGCTGGTCGCTTGTTGAAGAAACTAAAGGCTTTGGCATCCTTCACTATATTCTCCTTTAGTTCCTTCTTCTGCACGTTTCTGAAGGTAAATCTATCTTCAGGATGGACAAAACATTCACTAACGACATCCCATATATCATGGGTTTGAAGAAATGTCTTCATTTTAAAACTCAAAAAGTCATAGTTGTCCCCACCAAATGTAGTGATTGGAATCAACGAATTAGACATGTTAGATGAAAACTTAGAGTGAGTTTATGGCGAAGGGATATAGGTAGGAGAAATTGGTTACGCTCAGTTGGTGACGGAACCGTGCTCTGATACCAATGTTAGTTTTAGGAGTAATTTGGACATTAGTTGAATATTAAGTTTAGAAAATTGAAATTGCTAGATATGGGCAACCAAGGATTTGAAGGGAGAGAATTAGTTGGTATTTATTTGAGGAGAATTTAGGAATATAGGAAAAGAAGAAATGTTATTGTATTAGACTTAATGATTCATTATAATGCTTGGCTTGGCTTGGGATTGTTTGGCCAAATGACCTCCCCATCTATTTATAGGCATCCCATTTCCTTAATGGATGGTGAAGATTAAAATAAATCAACGGTATACATTAATACTTCAGAAGTTTCCCACCTCCTTATGAGAACATTTCACAAGCCTACATACTCCCTCACTATTCTAAAAAATTCTATACATTACAGGTATACTCTAACTTTTTTTTGGCTACGTAAGGAAATCACAAAAAAAAGACAAGACAAACAGAGAACTACGTTATAGTGTTAACAGCATCAGTACAATCGAGCATCAACAGGAGATGCTCCGGCGTATGATCATACTCTAAGTAGAGGTCTTGAGAGTTTTTTGCAATCCTTGCCATGAAGTTCGCTTGGATGTTCTCCTCCCTCGAGATGTGGATGACCTTGGCATCAAGGAAATTGATAAGCTCACTACAGTCTTCAATGATATTCGCAAGGGGGTGGTTCCCCTTATCCTCTGATTTCAGCAGACGGACGGCTTCGAGACAATTGGTTTTAAGACAGACACACTTCCAATTCTCCCTGTTGGCAATGTTAAGCCCATGGAACACATCTTCCAACTCAACTCTAAGGGGGCTTGATGTTCCTAGAATACGGCTAGTGAATTCGATAATCCATCTACCATCCTCCTCCCGCATGATACCCCTAAAAGTTCCCATTTTGCAATTACTGATAAAACTCTCATCCGTTTGGATGGCGTAGGTACTTGCAATACAAGGGCTAGTATTAGTGGACGTACTTGAACTTTCTCCTGTATGATTAGTAATCTTACTTAGAGCTTCAAAAATATCGCAACTAAGTTCAAAACTAAGCTTATTAACCGCAGAGGGGGTAAGACTGACATTATCAAAAAACAAGTTTGTTACGAGCTTTTCAAATACAGCAAAGGGAAGAGATGAAGGTCACATACCAATTATTGTCCACATTATTCCGCACATTCATAGATACCCAAGAGATGAAATCAGAGTACATACCATGGTTGCAATTGAGGGGGGAGTTGAGATTTTGCCAAACCTGGGTAGCAAAGCGACAATCTTTGAAGAGGTGGTTGAGGTCTTCCTTGAATGGGCATCTAGGATAAGTGTTATATGTGATGAGGCCTCTTCTTTCTCTATGAGCATTAGTGAGAAACTTACCATGGAGAAGAGTCCAAAGAAAGTGTTTTAATTTGGGAGGGATCTTAAGTTTCCAAATATTCTTCCAACCATTCCAGGGGAGTGGAATCCACCCCTACAACAATTATATCATATCAAGAGTGAATGGAGAACTTACCTTTGTTGGTAGGTTGCCAAGAAGGCTTGTCCTCTATGTCCCCCCTTCTAGGAAGTGGCGTATTAATTATTTCATCCACAATTTTGTCATTGAAACCATGGCAAAACTTATTAAGTTCCTAATCCCCATTGTTAGTTAAGAGGGTGCTAACATATACAATGATATCATACATGGGGTTTGGGTCACCTCTATCAGTAAGGGGGCATCCCCACACCACCAACCTTTCATGATGTTAATATTATTTCCTTTGCCCACATTCCATTTGGTGTTCTTGATGAGGACTTCCTTACTTTTAAAAATACTACGCCAAATGTGGGAAGTGTTGGTTTTCTTGCACCACAATCTAGGGTTAGGATCAACTTTGGATTTTTTTTTATGATCTTGGTCCATAATTATCCCCTATTGTTCATGATATTCTAGCTTAATTTAGCAATCGTAGCTTTGTTGTTATCATAGGCTTTTCTAATACCTAACCCACCTTTATCTTTGAGCCTAGATACAGTATCCTAATTAATAAGATGTATCTTTTTGTTACTCTATTTACTTCCCCACATAAATTTTTTATTGAGCCGGTCAAGAGTTTCACAAGTTTTTTTGGGGAAGAGTGCAGTATACATGTTATACATGGGGATTGTCGAGGTTACTGATTGGACAAGGGCGGTTCTTCCCATAAAGGATAACAATTTAACTTTCCACCCACTGAGCTTCTTTTGCACTTTTTCGACCACATTTTTTAGGTGGGTGTTATTGAACCTACCATGAACAAGGTTGGCACCCAGGTATGTACCCAGATCATCAGTGAGGGACATCCCAAAAATTTGGCTGAGATCAACGACTTTAGGTCTAGGGATATTAGGAAAGACAAAGATTTTAGATTTTGTGTAGCTAAATCTCTATCCTGAAATACGGCAGAATTCATTAAGGGTGTCCAACACAGTCTCACAGGAGCTTGTCGTCGTGTTAGAGAAGAGGATGGGATCGTCTGCAAAGAGGAGGTGCGATATGCAAGGGCCATTAGGGGAGGTTTTAATTCCGTTCCATTTTCCCTTCTCCACTTTATCGGTGATGCTGGCGGAAAGGTATTCCATACACATCACAAACAAATAGGAGGAGAGAGGGTCACCTTGTCTGAACCCCCTCATGGGGGTGAAACTAGGTAAAGGGAAGCCATTCCAAAGGATAGTGGTGCAGGTATTTTTCACACAACTCATAATTAACTTTCTAAATCCACTCTCCACATTAAACCACTTTAAGACTTCTTCGAGGTATTCCCAACTAACTTTACCATAGGCTTTCTCAAGGTCAATTTTGAGGAAAACACCACCAGCCTTACCTTTTTTCTTCATAAGGGTGTGAATATTTTCCTGGGTAATAATGATGTTGTCGGAAGTTTGTCTACCCGGGAGGAAACTATCCTGACACGAGTCAATGATCCAACAAAGGATGGGACGCAGTCTGTTGACTATCATTTTGGCAAGGATTTTATAGGAGACATTACAGAGGGTGATCAGAGTCACATGGCTATTGTTCGGGTAGGTCGGGAATTCATTTTGACTACAAAACATGTTAATAAATTTAAACAAGCTATCTTTTATATTACTCAAAAAATATTGGTTAAACATGGGTTGGATCCCATCAAGGACTAGGGCTTTACTAGCTTTCATGATAAAAGTTGCACGTTTAACTTCGTCAATCGCAAGGGGGCAAGTGATAGTAAAATTATCCCTACTCTCAAATTTAAGATGCGGGTAGTCAACCAATTGGCTATTGATATCATAGGAGAAATCAGCTGGGAACATATTTTTAAAGTATTATGTGGGTGGTAGGTTCATCTGTCCACTCTCCATTTATCATGAGACGGTTGATTCTATTATTTTTTTCTTCTAATTATGGTAGAGGTGTGGAAGAACTTCGTATCCCTATCTCCCTCACTAATCCACTGAATTCTAGACTCCTGACGCCAATATTTCTCATCCTGGATTAAAATAGTATTAAACTCAGTCCGAAGACTTTTTTCGAGGATGTCAAGATTGTGAGAAAAAACATTTTCTTGGGCTTTTTGGATTCCCTTAAGACGCCGAAAGATCCTTTTTTTGTTATGGAAAATATTACCACAAACATTTTTGTTCCAATCTTTAATAGAATTAGTACACATGTAGATATTATCTCCTAGGTTTGAGTGATTATCTCAAGTATTTTTAACTAGTTTAATGAAATCATTCCTGTCAAACCAGTAGGAGAGGAATCTAAATGGTTTATGAGTTTTCTCGTTAGAAATAGTACCTTCAAATCAGAGAACCATCGGGCAATGGTCAAACGCAGCCCTAGGCACATTTTTTATAGTAGCATTTGGGTACAACAGTCTCCAATCATTGGTGGCAAGATACATAACCAACCAGATCATAGTGTTTGCGAAGCCCTCATGGTTGTTGGTCCAGGTAAGTCTAGGTCCGTTGCACCCCGACTCAGAAAGATTACAATTATTGATGTTGTCAAGGAATCTAGAACACTTAGCAGTAGCCACATGTTTGGAGTAGGACTTCCTTTCCGACTTATCATTATGATCATTAAAGTTGCCTACAACAAGCCACGGGACCTCCATGCTCTCCACGATATCTGTCAAGTTCTCCCACAGTTGTCATCTCAGTTACGGGATAGGGCTCACATAAATTACCGAGATCAACCATTTAGCATATTGAGATTTCTTAACCATAGCATGAATGGCTTGACAGGATATGGCAAGAGATTGGAGCTGTATTGTGTGGGGATTCCATGTCTCCCAATTACCCCCTGACTGGCCAATTAGATCGGACACAATTTGCTCAGTAAGACCTAGGCTACTGAAAAAATCCACCACACTAGAAACATAAATGTGAGACTCAAGGATGATCTCAATATCGGGCTTGTAGGTATTCATTAATTCCTTCATTATGGGTTTGAATAAGGGTTTGTAAGCCCCTCGACAGTTCCAAATAATAGCAACCATTGATGGAAATTGTAAAAAAATTGGCCCAAATCTTTACTCTTCCATGGGAGAGACACCTTCATCTCTTATAGTACACAGTGAGTTTGCTTGGTTTCCACCATAGTTAGACAGGGTGGGGACTCGATTTGAATTTTTTGGAAGTAATTGTCTAAAATTCGGAGACGAGCTAATTATTTTAAAATTATTTACATGGTGTAGATTCGAGTTGTGGGAAATAACGTCACTTTTATTAGCCAAGGTTAAGGTAGTAGGATCATTAAAAGTCGCTCCCCCACCTGTCTCACTAGGTTGTGCACTGACTTGCCCCATAGCCTGTAGGGAAGCAGTGGTCTTCTCAGCCGGATGCGTGAAGATTCACCCTGCAGGTTCCCATATCTGACTTGGCGCTATATTGATGTGCGTAGGTGGTGATTTCATACTGTGGAAAATGGTCCTACCTATTCTAATGTTTGACGATGTGCCATGATGTCTGTCCCCTACTATACCCGATTTCTTAGTTTTTATAGACTGGTTAACAAGTTCGGCCAAAAGTTAACTGGCATGTGCTTTATCTTTAGTAAGTCTTTCAAACACATTTGAACCTAGTTATCCTTTCCCATTAGCCCTATTACTATTTTCCTGTTTCTTTCTGTACCTGCTATTTTCAAGAATATCAAACCTATTACTACTCTTGCTATGAGAATCTTTGTTACTATTATGGCTATTTAGTCATTTGATGTCTCTGGTTATGCTGCACAAGCATCCAGGGGCCGAACTGCTCCTCCCTATTATCCGTGACAGGTTTGACATTTACCTTATTACCCTTAGTGGCATTTTGCTCAATACAACCATTATTGATGGTCGGTGCCTGATAAACCATATTGTTTCTTTGGTTTGAATTTTGTGACTGTTGGGGAGCATGTAGGGGACATAACTCAGACTTGTGCCCTATCTTACACCACTTAAAGAAAATATAGGGAAGAAATTCATACTCAACTCTATATTTTCTCCCATCCAATTTATAGTTGGGAATTGGTGGCTTGGAGAGGTCCACCTTAATGCATATTCTAGCATATTTACCTCTAGTGGATGAGGCAGAGTTGTAGTCAGTTTTTATGGTCTTACCAAGTTTGCTTCCTTTTTGGAATAAAATCCTTTCATCAAACCATTCGACGGGGAGGAGTGGTAGTCTAACCCATAAAGAAGTAGTTACTCTATTTGACTCTGTAGGATTAAAATTTGGAATCCATCTTCTAACAATAAGGTAGTGGTTATTTATGATCTAAGGGACTCCTATCAGCACATTGTGGAAGTCTTCTTTTATAGAGAATTTAAAGAGGAAGTGGCCTTCCTCTAAATCAATCACCTCATAGTACCCTTGTAAGTTCCATGGAGATGGGACTCTTGCGCATAAAGCTTTAAAGCCAATGGACTTCACCAAAAGACTCACAATAACATTGTCATTCCATTTTTTTTCTATGTTTTTCATCTTGTTTTAGGGGAATGGTGATAACTGGGCAAAGTGGGTCTTCCTCTTCCTCCACCGGACTAATGTTTAAATCCATTGTGTTCTGACTATTACACTTCATGTGTGCATCTTCTTCCTCGTCAGACCACATGTATTTCTCATCATAAAAAAATATGTCTGTGTTCACTTTCTTGGTTACTGCGTCTCTATAAGACAACACCTTCTGGTTTTCTTCTTTTCATGTTTATGAGCCTTCCATATTTAGGTCCATTATCGACATGTTAGTAGGATCACCCTCTTGCGCAATCATAATGCCATTGATGTTAACCTCCCTACACTCAGTGATCCCCCGTGTAAGTTGTTTATGTTTCTGGGTGTTGACACAGACACAATATTTTCTAGGTCCATGTCCTCATAAGTAACATGGTTATCTTTTTGTTTCTTCTTGCTTGTAAAGAGTTGGTCCTCCTCTTCTTTCTAGTTATCATGAGAGGAAGAGGGTAAAGGCCTCCCAACCTTATCTTTCTCCATTGCAGCCAGGCTGATATTAGATTGAACACCAGAAGAACAGTAGAAAAGATGAGAGCAAACTTGTAGAGAGAGAAAGAAGTGTTTTTTTGCTTTCGATTTCCCTATAGATGTTTATATGATTACTTCCTCGCAACTACAAGTATGCTCTAACTTATCTAGTATGAATAAACTTATATTTAACAGTTGACATTATTTAGAATATTCTAAACTATTCTAGGAATTAGTATCACATTTCAACAGGTTGATATTCATCTGAAACTCAACTAGTCATGTGTAAAATAAATAGTTTTTTTTTGCCTTTTCATCTTCTAAGATTTTTATTAAGTCTTGTAACCACCCTAAACTGCCCATAACTACATCATAACCATTCATCTTCCTTTCTATTGGGAATGACACTTGTCCCATATTAATTACAATATGACCAATATTAAAAAAAATAAGGATATAGGAGTGGATACAAATAAATCTTAAAAAATAAGACTAAACACTTAATATTCCAAAAATAAAATGCAAACTAAAAATATATTATTATTAAATTAGTTCATTATTAAATGACGGACTACTAGAATCAAACTGCTGGGATTCAAAACATACTTTGAAACTTATCCTATGAAACAAAATATATGGTTAAAACACAAAATATCTTTGAATTATATGAGAGTACATTGATATTTTTTTTCATTTTTCTAATGTAGACTGGTTTGAACCTCCTTGCTGGTAACATAAGAACCGATCAATCCACGGTGGATGATGACATTTCATTGAACACAGAAGATACACAAGCTAAGAATGAGGTAATTTCTATGATAATTCTTGCATAGAAATCTTTTACATGTTCCAATTAATTCGTAGTTAATGTGTTAGTTTATAAATTATTTGTTTAATTTTGTTTTCAGATAAGCCAACTAAAAACTGAGCTTGAACAAATGAACATCGAAAATCAGAGGTTGAGAATAATGCTTTCTCAAGTCAACGACAATTATAGTTCACTACTGGTATTAATGAAAAATCAGCATCAAAGATCAAGAGCTGAAAGCAATCAAGAGCACGAGGTAATTAGATTAGAACTCCAATTGATTACAAAGTTTAAAAGATAGTAAAAATCTTTTTACAAGAAGTTAACGAATTAAAATAAAAAATAGTAATTTTCATGTTTTTCTTATTTTTATGGTTTAGAATCTAATTATATAACATGAGTGTAAACAACATTTGATATAGATGGAATCACGTATGACATTTGAAATTATTTTTCTTATAGAATATATTTGTAATTAAGGACTCAAAAATTTAAAACTGAATAAAAATGGTTCGTGAAACATATTTTAAGGCCAATCAAACTGTACTTGCATTTAATATAAGAAATTCACACTAATTTAGTCCTTTAAATCCTTTGAATTTCATTAGGCCCTATTTGGAAGAAATGAATTTAAAAAAAAAAAAACTTTCCCTTCATTTCCCTGCAAAACATTCTTTCCAAATTGGAAAGAAATTGAGAGAATGAAAACTTTTTAATGAATTCTACATATTTTTCTCTTAAAAAATTATTTTCCTCAAAAACACTCAAACACAAGAAAGGAAATTATTTTCTTCTCTCCTAAACTCCTTTCTCTTCTCTTCTTTTCTTTTCTTTCTTACTAACCTTTCTTTCTTTTTTTTTCTCTCCTAATAAAACTTTCCTTTCCTTTCCTTTCTTTAAAAACTCCCAAACAAGCCCTTATAGTTAGCTAATAATATTTTTCATACTCCTCTTTACTTTATATATGTTCTACAGATTTTAGAAGCAATTTCTGGTGATAAAAATCATATACCAAAACAGTTCATTGATCTAAGTCCTAATGGCGAAACATCAGAAGAAAGAACTCATTCAGGATCTTTTATTCACACTGTGAAATCGTCAAAAAATGGTAAAAGCATTGGTAGAGAAGAGACCCCCCAATCAGAATATTTGATTTCTAACAAAGTTCCCAAATTTATTGCTCCAACGACTTCTGATCATGCAACAGAGGCTGCAATGAGGAAAACACGTGTGTCTGTTCGAGCCCGATCAGAAGCTCCCATGGTAATTACTTATTCAAAAAAATTAAAATTAAAAATTGTTCTAATTGTGGTGACATAACACAATATGATACATTTCAGATCGCAGATGGATGTCAGTGGCGTAAATATGGACAAAAGATGGCAAAGGGAAACCCGTGTCCACGGGCTTATTATCGGTGCACCATGGCAATTAGTTGCCCCGTACGAAAACAAGTTTGTTAGCTTTCTTTATTGGCGATTAGTTCAATGATTTTTATTATATTTTAAGTAGTAGATGAAATTCAGAAATTAATTTTACACAATTTTTGTGTGGAAAGTGCAAATAAAATACTCCCAATTAGCTAAATATATTAAGTAACCCACCTTTTTCTTTCAAATTTATTAAAATCCATAAAGTCTACATTTTAGGGAAAACCTTTCAAAGAAACATTGTGACAAATTATGATATTTAAAGAACCCACAAGTGGTCTATGAAAAAAAATGCACATTTAAAACATTTTTTGCAAAAAAAAAATCATTCGAAGATATTTCATAAAAAATTAGGTTTAAAAGAGATAAATTACCATATATTTTTTATGACACGAGTAATGGTACTAATGTCAATTAATTTTCAGGTTCAAAGGTGTCTTGATGATCAATCCATCCTAATAACCACCTACGAAGGAAACCATAACCACCCACTCCCTCCGGCAGCCGTAGCCATGGCCTCAACAACAACAGCGGCGGCAAATATGCTACTTTCAGGTTCAATGTCAAGCGCAGATGGAATAATGAACCCTAATTTTCTATCAAGAACTATTCTTCCTTCCTCTAGCATGGCAACGATTTCAGCGTCTGCCCCATTTCCAACAATCACACTAGACCTTACCCAAACACCAAACCAGTTACAAACCCAAAGGACTCAAGTATATGGTCAACACCATTATAATCAATCAAAATTCTCTGGCCATCAACTTTCTCCTAATATGGGGCCAAATTCATACCAATTAGGCCATCAAGCTCTACTTCCACAATTGCAACAACCATCAACACCACCTCCCTCGTTGTTGGGTGACAACCTAAGTGCTGTCACGGCTTCCATCACCGCTGATCCCAATTTCACTGCTGCTCTAGCGGCTGCCATCACCTCCATATTGGATGGCTCTCTTCCAAATAGCAAAAATTGCACCACCCTCACCAACACCAACATCCAAAACACTAGCAATTTTACAAGAAATTAAAGGGTTTTCTTTCATTTTTGTAGTTCTTTGTGTCATTTATCTTATTTTCACCACCCAATTTTTAGGGAATTGACAATTGTATGTCCATAGTTCCATTATCTTCTATTGTTTCATATGACATAAGATGATCCAAAGTTTTAGCATCACATTATGAGTTTTTGAATTGGTTAATGAACTGAGGCTAGGTTTAATACATATGATACAATATCAAAATTTATGGTATGTTTGATTGGAGTACCTCAAAGAAAATGTCATGGAAAAATTATTTTTGGAAAATATTTTTTACAACCCCCAAAACAAAAAATATTTTCAAGGAAAATGCCTAAACTATTTGTTGGGTGTTTTTGTATTTAGAACAAGTTTGAATAAGGAATATGAATTCAGGAGAGAGAAAAAGGAAGGCTCTTAATTTATGAATTCTTATTTTTTATTTCTTACGTTACCGACTTTATAATAATGGTACACATCCCATAAAGAAAATGGTCAACACTCCATAAAACATTCAATATAAAATATGGATATAAATTATGCCATAATATAGGGGCTCATTCCATCAGATTAAATAACAATCTCCTTCTTAATGTGATGCTCATTAACTCTCGAGAGTTCCCTTTATTGCTAATATTTTTCGTGCGAGAGCTCCTTGGTAAAAATGTCAGCCACTTGATCTTCAGTCTTACAATTCTTGAGTTGAATGTCTTTATTGGCAATAGGTTCTCGATGAAATAATACTTAATGCCAATATGTATTGTTCTGCTATGATAAACTGGATTCTTTGACATTGATATTCCTGGCTTGTTATCGCAAAATAATTATGTACCTTCTTTTTCCTGTTTATGGCGTCTTCTAGAATCCTTCGTAACCAAATGACCTGAGAAGTTGCCAATGCTGTTGGAATATATTTTTCTTCAGTTGAGGATTGAGCCACAGTTTGTTATTTTTTTTATGCCTATGAAAAAATTCCCGAACCTAGAGATAAGGCATAACGTGAGGTGCTTTTTACTTCATCAATATAGCCACCCCAGTCACTATCACAAAAACCAACCTGCTTCACGTTCAAGTTTTTGCAATACACGATTCTAAAATTTATTGTGCCTTGAAAATACATGATTCTAGGACAATGCATAAATATTAAAAGAAAACTTGATGCAAACATAATATTTGGTCTTATTACTATTAAGTACAACAAGTTTCCAATCAAACTTCTATAAAGAGTATCATTATTTTTTTTCCTCTATCTTCTTTCAAGAGTTTTTCATTCACAACCAGTTGTGTTGTTGTCGGCTTGAACCTAAACATTCCAAACTTCTTAAGAATGTTTTCAGTACAGTTTTCTTGACAAATGAACACCCCATCTTTTTCTTGATAAATTTCAATACCAAGAAAATAATGTAGAAAGCCCATATCACTCATTTCATACGTCTTCATCATTGCATTCTTAAAATCTTCAATCATCTTTTCATTACTTATAATGAAAATTAAATCATCAATTTAAGGTGAAACAAAAAGAATATCGTATGTAGCTTTGTATTTGACATATAATGCAGGCTCATTCTTGCTTTTGTGGAATCTATTCTCATTGAAATGTCCATCAATATTGTTGTACCATACTCGTGGAGCTTGCTTTAGGCCATACAAAGCCTTTTGCAACATGTACACCTTTTCTTCTTCTCCTTTAGTAACAAAATCCAAGGGTGGTTCAACATAAATTTCTTCCTCCAACTTAACATTCAGGAAAGTTGATTTGACATCAAGTCGATACAATGACCAACCTTTTTGAGCCTCTATAGCAATAATGTCTCTAACTATTGCAAACGTTTCATGAAAATCAATACCGGGTTGTTTTGAGTAGCCCTTTGCCACCAATCTTACTTTAATTCTTTGCACGGTACCATCCGAGTGATGCTTAACCCTATAAATCCACTTCACCTTGATGACTTCTTTATCTTTTGGATTTGCAATAAGATGACATGATTCGTTTATCCCAACAACATTAATTTCTTCCACCATCGCTTTTCTCCAAGCTTACTCTTTTACGACCTCTTCAAAGCTTTTTGGCTCAATGGTACAAAAGTTACATCTCTAATATACTTCACTTAAACTCCTCATTTTTTTGGACTTATAGGCGATAATGCTGAGGATGAATTTGGAGAACCATATAATGATGGTGATGATGATCTTGACCTTAGAGATGTTTGAGATGAATCTTCATTGCTCGCATTATTAACTACTGATTTTTATTGCTCTTATCAACAAGAATTGTCTTCTTCTCCACTTTGCCTTCTTCTCAATTCCAAATAGCACCTTCGTCAAATAGCACATCACGGCATATGATCACTTTATTACTTTTCAAAATGAATAGCTTATAAACCTTGGATTGAGATCTATAGCCCATAAACATTCACTTCTCACTTGTTTCATCTAGCTTCTGCCCCTTCTCTTTCAGAATTTGAGCATATCATATGCAACCAAAAATCTTAAGATGACGAACTGATGGCTTTCTCCCACTCCAGGCGTCAATTGAAGTTTGATTCCAGACCTATTTTGTTGGACATGGATTTATCAAATATTCCCCCGCATATATTTCTTCCTCCCAAAAGACTTTAGGCTGCCCCTTTTCATGAAGCATTAATTTTCCATCTCTATTACGATTTAATTTTCCCTTTTTTATACTCCATTTTGTTGTGGAGTATAACCAACTATGAGTTGTGTTTATACACCTTTATCTTCATAAAACTTGTCAAATTCATTCTAAGTATATTATTTTCGATTGTCACTCTTCAAAACTTTGATAAAATGCCCATTTTGTTTTTTAACAAAACTTTTGAACTTCTTGAAAATTATAAAAACTTCAGATTTTTGCGTGATAAAAAATATTCATGTCATTCTTGTGAAATCATCAGTAAAGATTATGAAGTACTTATTTTCACCATGAGAAAGAGTAGTCATTGGACCACATACTTTGGTGTGAACTAGCTCTAGTACTTCATTTTCTCTCAATGCAACTCATTTTAGAAAAGGCTTTTTGTGATGCTTCTCGAGAGCACAACCTTCACAAACGTCATTCTTTTATTCAATGCAAGTGGAGAACACTTGAACCAAATACTTTTGGCAAAGTAACTTAAGGCTATGAAAATTTAAATGACTATGTCTTTTGTGACACAACCGCGATTCATTAACACATTCTTCCTTCAAGGAAAAAAGTTCACCATATTTGAAAATTAGTGGAAAGCTAGGATGATTTTTCATCTTTATCTTATTCATGAGTTGTTTTCCTTGCCCTTTATCATAAACAATACACCTATTTTCTTCAAAGTGTACAGCATATCGATTTTCTACTAGTTGTCCAACACTTAGAAAATTTTGTGCTAAGTTCTCCTTTGTTGGTTTAAACACCAATTGTGCCTTTTCCCTTTATATGGACCAACGCACCCTTTCCCATCTTCACCTGAGAGTTGGTGGTTATATTAATGTCAATAAACATGTGATTGATACAACCACTATTAAGGAAAGAAACATCATTATGTTGCTCCGAGTCACCTTGACAAGCATAAAATAAATTTTACTTCACCTTCCTTTTCTTTCGCAAAGAGTGCTTGTTGATTGTTCTTGTATCTACATTCCTTTTGCAAATGGCCAAAGCCTTTACAATTGTGACATTGAGGCTTTCATTTCAACCAACAATCTTTCTCCACATGGATAGTTTTGTTGCATATATTACATCATTGAGACTGTAAGAAATCTTCATTTCTAAAATTTCTAAAATTATTGAATCTTCCTCTTCCCTTGCTTCTTCTTCTTCTTTAGCCTCTTCCTTGTCTACCACCTCTAGAAAACTCTCTGCTATCATGACTTGAATAGCCTTTTTCACCATTTTGGATTTTAAACTGAGTTTAGCTTGAAACTCCCTCTTAATAGATATTTCAGAGCATCGTAACAATCTTTACTCGAATGACTTCAAGGATCCAAAATTCTCTGACCGTCATCTTAGAAGTATCCTTAGTATGTTCAATAACATCCACCAAATAATCAAATTTTGAAGATAGGCTACTTAAAATTTTCTCTACTGCTCTTCTATCGATTATTTGATCATCATGTTCCTTTATTTTGTTGAGTAGTCCTATAAATCTCGAAGATAACTCTTTTAGAGTTTCATTCTCCTTTATTTTCATATTTTCCAGCTCTCTCCTAAGAGCTTGAGGTATAACAACTCTTACTTATATATTTATTTAAAACTCTTCTTGAATAATGTCCCATGCTTCCTTGGCTTTGGTTTCTCCCATGATTCTTGGAAAAATGGAGTCTATTTGGACTCATTAAATGTGAAGGAGAGATTTAGCATCCATCTTCCTTTAAACTATTAATTGTTCCTTTTGAGTAGTTGATAGTGTCATGCCCATTAGGGACTAGATCTCAAATGTATTCATTTTTATCCACCAAAAATCATATTTTCCACCTTTAAATATCAGAATTGAAGGTTGATGAATATTTAGACTCGAATTACTTGAGCTTGCCATGGTAATTTTTCTTCAAATTTTCCACTGTGTGGCTTTCTGAATTTTATGACAACATCTTCTTGATTTTTTGTGGATAACAACTTCTTGAAATTTTTGGACAATAACTTATTGAAATTTTGGACAACTTGTTGAAATTTGTGGATAGCAACTTGAATTTATTTTGGACCGCAACTTGTTGAATTGTTTTTGGGCAATAACTTGAATTTTTTGATAGAATTTTTAGATAGAATCGGGCCCTTTTTTATCTAAAGCTCTGATACCATTTATGTTGGGTATTTTTGTATTTATAACAAGTTTGAATAAGGAAGAAAGGAATATGTATTTGGGAGAGAGAAAAAATAAGGCTCTTAGTTTATGAATTCTTATGTTGCATATCTTACAATTCAAGCATTCCATAATAAAAGGGTCTTTGTCTCATTAAGTAGAACCCATTGTATCAGATTAAACAACAATATTTATCACCAAGTTCTAATCCAGTGGATGCTAGAAATATTTCTCCCAAAAATTAAATACTATCAAAAAATTGAAAATCTTAAAAATATCATATTTGTTTAATGATATCACATATCCTAATTTTATCTCATAATTATCGAGACAAAATGATAATGAAATAAATCTCACTCAAAATATTTTAATAGAAATATTATTTGAAATGAGATAATCCACTCTTTCCTATCTTAACATAAGCCTTATACACAGATTAATAATTTAAACAAGAAGAATAAAAATAAAAAATGTAAGTGAAAACAAGAAGAAAAAAGGAATAATCAAACTTTCAAGGTATATTCAGATTTCAGTGGTCAATAAATAAGGCCTATTTTTGTTTGACACAGAAATGGTGAGGTTGATAAAGTGCTAAGAGAGTAGACCAAATAGACTTCAAGGTAACTTAATTTTATTCTTAATGTCTTCATGCATATTATATATTTCTATGTCCCCATATATATATATATATGGTGTCTCCAATTTTAAATTTGCTAATTGGCTTCAATATTAATATGCAATTAAGATAAATTCCCTTCATCTTCAACACACACACACACTCTCTCTCTATCTCAGCGCAAATTTCCCTCATATTTAACTCTCTCTCTCTCTCTTAAAATTTTCCAATGAGGGTTGATACTAGATTCATTACATTTTAACTATTTTATATTGTACATACATGTATTTTGGGCTTCATCTACAATTGTTTTTTAGACTTAAAATTTCTATACATTCTCGACGATAAATACAATTTACATTTCTACATATGCTTTTGTTTTGCATTATCTAGGAGTTTGTGACAACCCGCTCATTAAAATAAAAGGTGGCCAGCCCGATACTCTAATAAATATAGGAATCATAGATGGTCCATTCTTAGAATCACTGTCGTTAAAATAATAATACGAGATAACCATCAATTATTTTAGAAAACGGATTGTCAAAATTTGTATTTGTAAGTTTAAAGAAGATCAGTTAGACAAACCAATTTGAAAAGAAGGTGGATATAAAAAAACGAATAACGGTATAATAATAAAGCACAATGTAATAACCGAATAAGCTGTCGGTTAACAGACCATACAAGCAGGTTACATCAAGTATTAAAATTAAATATCACATTATATTAAACAGGTATAAGGCACCCAATCGAGACTGCTAAAAATCTTAATTTGTAACCCTACTAACGCATTTCGACTTCTATATCGTACCATTACAGCAAAATGAAATAAAAAAAATCCAACTAATATGGGCGCCTACTTTCTGCAAAGTATTACGAATCCTTTTACCCAAAGATATATATAGGTCATTTTAAATTGTCTTCTCATCAGGGCCTGGCTATAAGCCTCAATCAAACTTACTTATCTTTGTCTCGCCCACATCTATCAGGTGAGAGAACTATTTCCAGTGCTTGTATACCGCACATTTACTTTTTATTAGCCCTTAATCAATCACATGACTCTCGGCTAAAACCATCAAAACCAACATCTTAATATAAGGTAACATCTCTCCACTCCCAACGTCGTTGAGGTTCATGCGTGGAGTGTCTTGCAAAGAGAAATCCAAACAAGTAACCCCTCTGATACACTACTACTTAACTTTGTTGATCGTAGAGACATGTTAGCATAAAACAAGTAAAATAACAATTCTTACATACTTTGGATCATCTTCTATAAAGTCTCAACCCGTATCTAGGAGATATATTATAGAATAATTAGTTCCACTCTAGAACCGTAGATATGATACTCTCACAATCATAAGTCTGCTATAGCTCAAATCAAAATAATTTTATACACGTATAACACAGACAGAACGAGTAGTACAAACCAAATAATTCTTTTTTTTAAACATCACCCACTTATAATGAATGCAAGAAAATAGAATCTCATCACCACGGAAAACATATAGATATAACCTTTATATTAATATCAATACCTCCCCAAAGCTCTAACTACAAACCCGAATCTAGGGTCAATAAAATACTGAGGCTAAATCTTGCCACACAAAACACACTTCCCTTAACCGAGGTGAAACTCACAACAACATTCTTGCCAATTACCCTGGCTTCTCCAAATAGTTCCCAGATACAGTACCCTTGTTTTATCTGTGCCAAAAACTACTTCAATCAATGCCCCATATAGGTACCTTATTCTTGTCCTTTAACTCCTACCGGACAACATTAAAGTATGTGGTTCTACTTTACCCATCACAATCATTCCCCATTTCCGGCCACCCTGACCATGTTAAAGTTTTCAGTATCTCAGGCTCCATAGCCTCGATCCTGATAATCACCCTCGTAGTTCCCTTAACTCCATCAACAAAGGAAAACATGCTACCAGCCTCAACGACCTTCTTTCATTGAATCTCCTTGGGTGGAAGTCCACCAATGAGGTTTCGTGAACACAAATTCTTCATAAGTGTTGACAATACTTACTAGCGAGCCCATCATTTCATTAAAGGACTCTTTCTTCCTTGTGTCTACCTTACTTCGGGGCAAGGTTTCCTTAACCATATATCTCTTCCTTTACTTTCGGCCTCTGACCGATCCTCTTTGTAATACTTGAAAAGTTTCATTCTCTTAAGTCCTGATAGATCAAAGGAACTAGCTGTTAGAACCAGCCATAAGGTTCCTCTACGAGAAAAATATCATGCTCCTTCAAATATGGGGACTACCTCTCCTATACTGCCTCCTAATGGATTTAACTTCAACTTATGGTCCTTATCAAGGACATTTCAAACATTTTCCCAATTTAACTTCACTGGGTAATATATGTTTAGTACCACTCTCTTCTTGTAGCGGTAAGTGGGAAATTATAGCTACTATATCCTTGTAGCCGTTGTAGCAATCTAAGAAAACGCCACGAAGGGAGTGACCTCTAATGTGGTCCTCATCCCCGATTCCAGTTTACAGTTCTGACTAAGCCCCGTCTCTTGGCGCCCTCATAACGGCCTTCCCTGGTCGCCTTCTCTAATCAACACACGAATCTCAAACGGGCGCGTAAAATATTTACTAACATCTTGCATTATAGAAGGAGAACGATATCTCACAAGTGAAATCAACGATCTTAATCCTAAGGCTCTACATCAAATCAAAAGAAATACTGAAGGCGTAGTACGTCCGCACATCTTCCTAAGGACACTAGAACCTAATGCTCTGATACCATCTGTGACAAACCACTCATTAAAATAAGAGGTGGCCAACCCGATACTCCAATAAATATAGAAATCATAGATGGTCCATTCTTAGCATCACCGTCGTTAAAATAATAATACGAGATAACAACCAATTATTTTAGAAAACAAATTGTCAAAATTTGTATTTGTAAGTTTAATGGAGATAATTTAGACAAACCAATTTGAAAAGAAGGTGGATATAAAAAAAATGATTAACGGTATAACAATAAAGCACAATTTAATAACCGAATAAGCTGTCGGTTAACAGACCATACAAGCATGTTACACCGAGTATTAAAATTAAATATCACATTATATTAAACAAGTATAAAACTTGGGTAACACACCCGAATATGTAAACTGATCATAGTTACAGTACAAAAGATAGAAGCGTCTACAGCGAATTACCCATTTACCCGTCCTATTTACCCCCGGTAAATGAAATTACCCCAATGAAATCTGCAGCTATAAATACCAAGCTCATTCCAGTCATTAGGCAGAGTCCAATTCTCTGGAACTAAAACACTCTCTAAACTTTCTCTCTCTATTACATTCTCAGTTTATATTCTGTATTAAACATTATGCTTTCAAGTTCATCCGGTTCAACCAACTGTATTAATCAGTAATTTTGTAAGTTTACTTTCAGTTATTTCAGTTATTATAATTTATGTTCTTCGTGTTCTTCAGTTTTTTATGTTCTTCGTGTTCTTCAGTTTTCAGTATTAGTAATTTCTGTTTTTATTATATGCGCTGCTTCCCTTTTGGTATCAGAGCCAAGTTTCCCAGTTATTGTGTTTGATCTATATTACCAGTTCCCTTTTAGAGCCAAGTAAAAGGGAGTTTGATTCTTACACCCTTTGTGTTTTCACATCCCAACTTGTTAGATCACCTGAACAGTAAATCCGGTATCCAAACAGTAAGACCCGAGTGAGTGGCCTGAGCGGATAGGTATGAGAGGGTATGTATTGAAACATTTTGAGAAAACAAACATAGAAATTGTGAGGAGAAAATAGGTTCCTTAGAAGCTTTAAAAATGAATAGATTATTTAGATCAAATTCTTTAGCTAGTTCTAGCTCTAGATCTTCTTTAGCTTTTCCCCCAGACATAATAAACGAGGAAGAACATGTTTATGAAGAAGTAAATTTAGATTTAAATGATTGGAATATTCCCAAAGTCCCAACAAAAGAACTTTACAAAACCAGTTTTCTAAAGTCATCCTTTAATACTAATTACAATGTTAAAACAGTTGAACATGTTTATGCTTTGAATAAAGAACATGATAGAATTCAATTATTAACTAGTGAAGCTATTACAAAACAAAGAAAAAACGGATTCAATTTCCTACACATAGGATTAATACAAGTAGCAGTCAAACCATTAACCAGTAAAGGAATAAACGCCTTTTCTTTGCCTTTTATATCCATTTACAACTAGTGACACTGGAATAACCTCAATAGCCTTCGGACAACAAGTAAAATTCGAATTTCTCTCAAAACCAGAAATCAGGGATTTAAAAACTCTCAAAGAATTTTCAATATCAATAAAGCGTCTTCAATATAAGAGAAAACAATTAAATT
This sequence comes from Sambucus nigra, assembly GCA_949130495.1. Lineage (NCBI taxonomy): Eukaryota > Viridiplantae > Streptophyta > Magnoliopsida > Dipsacales > Adoxaceae > Sambucus > Sambucus nigra. Next base: position 134,129,247 of record OX422222.1, on the reverse strand, counting down.
TTCTAAATGAAGAAGTAAGATACAAAAGAATTGAAGAACAACTTACTAATAAAACGATTGGTTATTAGAGAATGAAAATCATCCCAGAAAAGTACAAAACAATGCTATTAATCTAGAACGAATCCAAGAATACCTTGATGGATCAGTTAGACCCCAGGTGAAAGTCAAAGTTACCCCAGGTTAATATCAGTTTACCCATTTACCCGTCCTATTTACCCCAGGTGAAAATCATTTCATCCTATTTACCCCAGGTGAAACATCTTTTTCTTGTGCAAATCTAATTATTTTATCGGATATATCATTTGGCAATATGGTTTCTACTTTTGTTTTTAATATATATCTATGATAAGGGTCAAAAGAAGATAAAAAATTATTATTAGAGTAGAGGTCTACAGTTTTCATTTTCTTTTCATTTTACCTTCACTAGAAGAATTTTTTAGTTCAAAAATTTTATATATTTCCTGTGTTACTTCAGATGATAATTGTAACTGGTTAATCTGGGATTTTACTTTACATTCAGATTTGTAGTGACCCGTTTTTCCACATTTATAACATTTTACTTTACTCTTGTCACTTTTCTTATTAGTTAACGAATCAAGAAGATATGGAACTATGTACAATTATTGGGTTGTTACAAAAAGGAATTATAAGGAAAAGTAAATCAGCGACAAAAAAATGGTTAAACTTTATTGACAATATTACAGGAAGAGGATTTACCCTTTTCTTTGCCTTTTATATCCATTTACAACTAGTGACACTGGAATAACCTCAATAGCCTTCGGACAACAAGTAAAATTCGAATTTCTCTCAAAACCAGAAATCAGGGATTTAAAAACTCTCAAAGAATTTTCAATATCAATCAAGCGTCTTCAATATAAGAGAAAACAATTAAATTTTCTAAATGAAGAAATAAGATACAAAAGAATTGAAGAACAACTTACTAATAAACCTCTCCAAGATGAAATAGAAAAATTCAAGATAAAAATCACAAATGAAATCTGTTCTGATCTACCAAATGCCTTCTTACATAGAAAGAAACATAACATTCGCAAAATGTTATATCTCCAGAACAACCGGGATGGAGAGGTCAATACGGGCGTCCTTGCGGTGGAGCATCTGGGCGAATATAGAATTCATGCAAAACAAAGAGATATATATGGGTCAGAGCCCGGTTTAATATGATCACCATGTGAATAAAATGCACGATAGTTATGAATATTTAATCATCAATCATAAACTTATCTCGCTCTCACACTAATGATAAGCATTCTCATCTCTCAATCTAAAAGCACAGCCTAGCGCAATATCAATGACCCTACTCAATGTTCATATATGCATGAGAGAAACATCTAGGTTTCACTTTATGAGATTTCATTTCAGTTTTACACAACTTAAATGCACAGATCCTTTTTCTCTTTAGGAAACATATTTAAAGCAATTTATTTCACAAAATGCTTCACTAGTTCAGTTTTACACCATTCAACTTCACAGTTACCTTTTCTCTCCAGGAAACATATTTAAAGTAGTTTATCTCAAAAAATCCTTTACCATCATTACATGTTCCACTTTTATTAAGAATATTTATAATCACATCATATAACGATTCTAAGACCATCCTTCCGAGTAAACCCACTGGATGCGCCCCTAAATGGCTATCATCTTTCAGGGCCTATCACCAAGACCACCTGGGCATCCTACATCGCGTGACGTCGGGAAGCGACCTATGGCCTTCGACAGTGAGTCATAACCACACCCAAAATTACCTCACTTCGAACAATAATAACATAATATAATAATCGGTCCTATGGTCGAGGACTATATTCACCCTGCATTCACTAGCCAGGGGACTTCACCTCATGCGCGTAACTTCCCTTATGATAGCGATATAGAGAGGTGTGTATATGAAAATTCTCATTTACAAGTTTTTGCTATTTAGAACATTCACTTTTTATATTCTCAAAATCATTTATACTTAACAATTAAGTGCCAATTTAAAATATGCATTTCTTATTCACGAAGTCATATTTTATTAATAATATAGGCCACGAAGTACAATTATCCTCACACTAGTCTCCAAGAGTTCAAGATAATACCATCAACGATCAATGAAAATTTCCCCCTCAATAATAGTCTCCTAAAAATCCCAAACCATATCTCTTAACTCTCCTTTAGTCCGAAGCTAGCTCACTAACTGAAACGACGCTAACACCTGTTGAATAGCCCCCGAATTAAGCCCACTTTACCCCCATACTACTCTAAGGTATTTATCTCCCTAATATAGACCTCTAATACTCTTTATTACTTCCCAAGAGAAGGTTCCTAAGCCTTAAACCTAAAAGAAAAGGACTAGAAACTAAGTTGGAAAAATCCCATAAAACAGCAGGGTTTCCGAATCGATTCGCCCCTACTAGCGAATAGATTCGACCAAACCCGAATCGATTAGCCCAAATGCAAATTTATTTGGCTAGGAAACCCAACCTCCTGTCTCAGCCCGATTCGATTCGGCCTTAACCCTAATCGTTTCGGCCCCACATACCTGTAGCCTCCCATAAAGGCGAATCGATTCCCTTGGGAGGGGAATCGATTCGGCCTCGCAGAAATGCCCAGTTTGGGGCTACGGGTTATGAACCCTAAATTTTCCCCAATTTCAATTCTTCCATACAAACTCAACATAATCAACTAAAAAAATTACCCAATTCATTCCTACACAACATCTAACTAATATTTCCAACTCAAATCAAATTTAAATCCAAGATTAAGGGTTTAAACACTAAAATCATCATAACCCATTAATGGTTAAAACTCAAAAAACACAACTATTTATGCAGATTATCCACATTAAATCATACACTAGCAAGTTATAAACTTGGCTCAAGTTTGTAGTCTCGAATTCTCTTCCCGTAGCAACGATTCCAAGCTCCAAATCTCCAATTCTCTCTTTTCTCCCATTTTCTCCCAAGCTCTCTTTTCTCTCTAACTCTCTTTAAGTGTAAAATATATAATTGGGGGAAATAAGAGGATTGGAAGACTTAATCGGGCACTTAACATTAATTCCCATCTTTAAATGTTAATACGCCATTAAAATGACGCGTAACTACATAATTGAGTCATAACCTGTCAAAAGTACCCGGAACTCAAAAATACAATATGGCACTTATTTTGACTCTCTCGGTTATTTCAGGACTAACCGCACCCTCAAAATTGACATCCGGAATATCGTACAAGATTTCATGTTCCTCCGTTATATTAATTCATTAATAATGATCCAATTGAAATATATGCCATAACCGTTGCTTAAAGCACAACGACGCAATAAAACATAACATGATGCTACTTACATTCTCTCAACGGTAAATATGCAAAACTCAGTAAATATTATCTCTTAAATCTCTTAAAATAATATTTACTCTAACTTCTATTATTTTATATAATTATATCACATGGCAAAATTATATAAAAGCAATTACCCAAAAGTAAGGGTTATTACAGAGTTTTTAAATTCATATTATATTTTTAACATTAAAATTTATCATGAATTTTTAATGATGAAAATTTTATAGGTTTGTAAATAATAAAGATCAGATTTCTCATACAACATTTTTTTTGAAAAATCTAATTATATAAATATTTTTAAAACGCCCGCGCATCGCGCAAGGACTAAAAACTAGTATATATAAATATGGTGTCTCCAATTTTAGGTTTACCAAGTGGCTTCAATATTAATATGCAAGGCAAATTACCTTCATCTTCAACACACACACACACACACACACACACACTCTCTCTCTCTCTCTCTCTCTCTCTCTCTCTCTCTCATTACACCCGCTTAATCTCTCTTTATCTTCCAATTCTCCAACGAGGGTTGACATTAGATTCATTACATTTTATCTATTTTATATTATATATACATGTATATTGGGTCTCATCTACAATTATTTTTTTAGACTTAAAATTTCAATACATTCTCGATGATAAATACAATTTGTATTTCTATATATTCTTTTTGTTGTATTATCTAGGACTTTTTAAATTCATATTGTATTTTTAACATTAATATTTATCTTAAGTTTTTAATGATGAAATTTTTTATAGGCTTGTAAATGATAGGAGTCAAATTTCTCAAACAATGTTTTTTTGAAAAATTTAATTATATAATTCTTAAAACTAAGTTTAGTTTAAAAGTCATTATTTGTATATATTTATATTCATACTAGATTTTATAAAAACAAAGTCACACAACATGCTACACATATAAAGATTTTTAAAACACCCTCGCATCGTGCGAGGGTTAAAATCTAGTAAATATATTATAATGGACTGCAGTGATTTGTGAATGGTTATGTAGGTTCTTTAATTTTATTGGACAATCACATACGTTCTTGAACCAATCATGTTCAACATTAGATATGAAATAAAGTATGAATTTGTGTGTCTCATAATAATTCTAAGTGCAAACATGTGGTTACTACCAAAAAGGAGTATTTGTGTGTTCACATGCTTGCATGTTAATTCGGAAGCCTAAATTCCATAAATTACTTTAAAGACCTTAAAAGTTTGATAAATAGTTGCTTCAAGTATTTTATTTTTATTATTTAACATAAATTTTTGTTAGATTTTCATGCTATATGTAATAGATCACACATATCATGCACATGTTAGTTAAATAGTTTTATAATTAGATAATTATTTTATTACCAAGGATAAATCTGTTTGATTTCATGGTTAGCTTTTTGCATAACTTTTTAATGTATATGAGAGCGTCACTTTTTAACCCTAGGGAGGTAATGTAAGAACCCATAATTTTTTTAGTACCACTTGTTTTCAAAGAATGATTCACTTCAACTAGTTTGTGAGACATTTTTTAACATTTTGGGGCTAATTACAATTATACTTTCTGAACTTTGACCCCTCAATACTTTGCCACCCTGACTTTTAGTTTTTTTTAATTTACCCCTAACTTTAAAAACGACTACAATTAACTCCCTGTTGTCCAACTCCATTAATTTTTGCCAAAAAAACGTTAGACATGTGTATAGCACATGAGTTAAAGCAAGGGCATTTTTGTCAAAACTTATGTTTTTGAAAAAAATCTTAAAATAATAGCAAAAAGATTAAAACATTAAGAAAATACAAAAAAATTTAAAAAAAAATTTAAAAATTGGAAAAATTAATTTTTTTTAAATAGTTGGAAAATACTAATATATATTTAAAAATTCTGAAACATACCAAAAAAATACTTAAAATCTGTAAAATTCTAAAAAAATACATTGAAATTAAGAAAGATATTTAAAAATATGGAAATCAGTAAACACTTAAGAAAAAGAAAATTACAAAAAAAAATAGGAAAATGTTTTAAAAAAAATAATTTTCAACGATAATAAATTATTTCCTACCAATAAAATATCCCACATATAAAAAAATATATCCATCAATAAAAAAGGATTTTTAGCAATATAAATTATTTTCAGCATATTAAAAAGGATTTCTCGGAAATAAAAAATAATTTTTTGCAACAATAATTTATTTCCAGCAAATAAACTATGATTTCCAGCAATATCAAAATAGTTTCAGAAATAAAAAAATATTTCCAAGATATAAAAATATTTCCTGGAATAAAAAATAATATTCAACAATATAAAATTATTTGTGATTATATTGTGAATATATATGAAATTGAGAATTTAGTCTAGGGATCGACAATTAAACTATATGTCAGAATTGTGTGTTGTTTTTTGGCTGACATTGCGGGTGCTGGTATTTAGGTTATATTCTCACACATATAGTTGGTTACATTATTATTGAATATAATTATCCATTGCTTAATCACTTAGTATAGAGATAGATACTTTTGGATTAGCTTATGCCCCAGGTTAGGACACGCTCATAGTATTTCACTTAAGTGAGAGATTAGGTATATATTGCATCTGAGCGTCGATAGGGTGCCATGTTTATTGTAAATGAGCCACATGATTTACAGTGTTAATATTAGAGAAAGTTCTTGCAACTTTTGGGCTCTTACCAAAATTATATAAAATTGTTTTTAGGCATTCGTCAGCATGATCAGTAGGGTTTATTAGGGTTTAGAATTGAAGATCCACTTTGATTGGAAGCTTCAGTTTCTTGATTGGTAGCTAACACACTTGATAATTGTTAAGGCTTTGGACGTGGGTACAGAGCTAAGTGATTGTTATTGGGGAGTTTAAGAACCTAGGTGATAAAATATAATTAGGTGACTACCCAGTGGTTACGAGATAGTGGCACGAAAAGAAAATCTATAAATAAGCAAGGATAAAGGAAAAAAGGAACCCCTCCACAAAAAACCACATTTACTCGTTTTATCCCCTTTTCCCTTTTTATTTTCATTTATTTTTTTTTTCTTTCATTCGAAGTAATTTGTAAGGTATATCGTAATTCTCTTTACATTTTATTAAAAAATTTCTTTGTTTTATATTTGATTTGTTTTACTTTTATTAGTGTATTGTTTCTTTTATGTCATCTATCTTTCAGAGTTTTACTTTAAATTCAATTTATGTCGTTTACATTTTCTTCTTTAGTTTTACATAACCATAGTAATTTAACACTCACATTAAAGTCTTACCTAAGGGAAGCACAAGTCTTATTAATTGATGCATCGAGCGATACACAATCATATAATTATCATAAGGCAAAGATAGTCAATTCGTTCGGATAGCCATAACCTTGCCCGAAATGATCTTAATTAACCAAAACACACAAATGAGGCTAAGTGGTGAAAACATATATTTGGCATGCTTGGTTGGACACAATTGCGGAATTGTTGTTTAACATCGCTAGGACAAGAAGGGATGATGTTACATAGAACGTTGGCAAAATTGATTCAACCTGCCAACACATCGTCTCTACATAACTAACAATGGAGGAAACTTCTCTTGAGTTAAGACCAATTGCTAAAAATCAAGAATTTAATGTAATAGTAGATCCAAGGGCTGAAAATATTCACATAACATTTCTTATTGATGTAACCTCAATTTCCCAAGATCAATTGATAAACCAATTAAACTTGATTCTTGATCATCTTGGGAACATAATGCAAATTATTTCCACAATGATCATAACAATAACTAATAGGTTGTCCACACCTACTATTGTAATGTCCAACAGTCAAGGATATGCACCACAAATTGGTGTAAACAACACCACTTAACGCAATACTTATTATCTTGTGTATTACAAGCCTAATTTAGGTGAAAATAGCTTTGGGACAAATCAAAAGGTGGAAAATTACTCAAACATAATTGGTCTAGGTGTGAACAACCCACTACAAGCTTTTGGAACATCTAACACTTGCCAATAGTTGGGTTAAAACAGCCTTGAAGAACACCCCTCCTAAAGGTAGGGAGGAGTAGGACATATCAAAATGAGACCAATTTGGTCTTCCCACGCACTTTGAACTATGGGATAATCAATAATCATGTCTTCGAACAACAGGAGGTTTGACAATTAATGACCTTTAAAACATAACAAAATGGGCCACCCCAAATTCCACAACCATTGGTGCAACCAACACCCATAAAGAACTAAACAATGGCTCCAGCAAGCCGGAAGTTACTTAGGGGAGTTGGGAGAAACAACATTTTTCTTCTCTTACATGAGATTTGTGGACCAATGGGTTAGGGGTGAAGACTCTAGTATATAGGAATCCATACTCAGAATGGATAAACATGACTGAACCTCCAAAGGGTTTTAACTTCTCACTTTAATCTCTTTTTTCAAGAGATTATAGTCAGTTCATTGTCGAACACATTTCTAGGCCCACTAGACAATATGCTGATGCTGGGATAAATGAATACCTCAAACTACATTTTTTTCTCTAGTTCCCTCACCGATGCATCTTTTTCCTGGTTCATAAGTTTGAATCCTTGTATTTTTCAAACTTCGCAGCAAATAAAAGATATGTTTCATGCATAACTATGCCAAATTGAACTAGGTGTGTCCATGGATGATTTGGCTAGACAAAGACAAAAAATAGATAAAAAGTTAACTCCCTTCGTAAATAGGTTTAAAAGGGCTATATCAAAAGGAAACTTCCTCAATGTAAATTAGTTTTATCCAAGTCTGAATTTTTTACACTGACCCCAAATGGGCTGGAATTTAAGCTTCGAAAGAAGTTGAATGCTAGTGAATTCATAGATTTGGTGGAAAAAACTACTAAGGTATCGATCATGAAGATTTTTAGAGGAAGAAAGTCAAAGAAATACCTTTTATTTCAAGATACATTACATGGATCAAAATTTTGAAATGAAATTTTCTAAGATTATATGAACTAAAACTATAGTTTGTGAATTATTGGTTCAAAAGAACTCAACAGAAGAATCTTATGCCACAAATCAAAGGGGATGATTAAAAAAAATATACATTTGATGTCACTAAGCAGGTAAAATCTTCGATTATATCTTAAAATTCAAAAAGTTAAAATTTCCCGATGATGCAAAAACTCCAAACTAAGTTAAAGGAAAAAATTATTGTAAATGGAACACTATTTTCTCCCGTTTAACTAATCCTTGTTTAGCTTTTCACAACAAGATTCAAGAGTTGATCATAAGAGGAAACTACAATTTTTCGAGAAAGAGGAAAACAACATGAGGATTGATGAAGACCCATTTCCCAATGTGAGAGAAGTGGGAACAAAAATCCAATATATTCAAGTGCGTTGAAACAAGGGGTATGTTGAATTCAAACTCAAGACAAAAGTTGAGCCTAAGGATTCGTAGCATAAAGCAGTTGAAGAACTAGACTAAAAAGTCATGAAATACCTATGCTTTATGGGCGGTGAGAAATATGCTGAGATGTGTGAGTTTGTCTCTTTAAGTGGGATACAAGAACATAAAATCAAGACGAATGGGAATAGTGGCTATGCTACCAAAACCCAAAGATGAAATTTTTGTGATAACATTGCCTTGGAACTGATGTTTTTCTGACAAATCTGATAAATATTTGGAAGATTGTTCTTCTTTTGGAGAAAAAAATTAAGAATGATGGTTATGAATGAAATAGGACATGATCAAGGAACAGTGCGACATCATTTCATCTAGTTTGGGTCTCTATTTCATCAAGTGTCAATTAAAATTGTTATGATCCTCCCAAAGAGGGACACGAGGTTCTAAAAATGAAACTGGATGAAGATAAGAAATTAGAGGTAGATGACTTTGAGTTGTTTGTTTATGATCTAGATTTAATATATTTTTTCGAAGAACCTACTATGAATATGACTAATCATACTAAACTCTTTTCATAACAGAATGGATTAATAGAGATTTAATCAATAAATTATAGGAAGATAACGACATTGTTATAAGTATAATGCCATACTCAATGCCTTCTTTAATAAATAAACGAAATGCTAAATTGGTGCAGACTAAAAAATAAATCTCTAGTTTTGCTGGAGATAAAAATATGACCAAAGTTGTACTACTTATTAATATTGAAGTAGGCACTAGGAAATCTAAGAATGCTTTCTTTATCATTGAAGGAAAACTAATCCTCAATTAAATACTTTGTAAATACATTCTTTCTTCCATGCATCAAAAACTTCTTGTGATGATAGATAATGAAAATGTAGAGGTGGTGGAAGCAGATCCCTTACCTTTCCCCACTAACTCTAACTGTGTAAAGGTTGGGATTTATCAAGAAAATGTGGGAAATATACAGGAAGATGCTTTAGTTACATAGGCATTAGAAGGAGAAGTCTCATACGGGGCTTGGGAAGAATTAGCTTTTGGTCTAATGGGACCAACTAAAAAAGGCAAAATATGTGTTTAATGGATAACTCACCCGTTGATGTTGAAATGGCCATTGAAAGTTTTTCCATGGTGTTATATAAATTCAGAGAATTAGATCTGAGTGTAAGGATTAGTGAAGATGGGACCATTAATTGGGTCGATCATGTATTCAGATCCTCACAATAATGGCAAATTATTAAGTTCACCAGTAGAGTATGAAGAGGCTATACTAAATCAACATGATCCTTTGTTAAAAGTTAACTTGGGAATCAAATAAAATCGGAATGTGACATATATCAGTGCAAACCTTGGCAAAGAAGATCAATAATTGATTGTGGACCTTCTACATCACTGCAAGGACTATTTTTCTTGGGAATATGACGAGTTCCCTGGCTTAGACAAGAAATTGGAGGAGCACGAACTACAAATTAAAGAAGGAAACAAACCTATTAAACAATTATCATGATAAATGACTCCAGAAGTCACAGAAAAGATAAAAAATAAGAGATCAAAAGGTTATTGAAGGCTGGATTCATTGGAATATCCTGGTTGTTAAATGGATATCTAACATAGTTCTAGTTATTAAGAAAAATTGAAAATTAATAGGATGCATTAATTTTAGAAATTTAAATGTTACCACTCCCAAAGATGAATATCAAATGTCAGGGGTAGACCAATTGGTTGATACATCGGCTACTCATGATATCACGTCTATGATAGATGGTCATTGAGGTTACAACTAAATTTATATAACTAAGGAAGTTATGCATAAAACTTATTTTTGGTGACATGGTAATTTGGGAACCTTCGAATGGATAAAACTTCATTTTTGATTAATTAAAACGGGGGCCACTTACTAAAGGGAAATGAATATCATTTTCCATGATATGGTTGGAACCTTTTTTCACTGTTATACTAACGATATAATTTTCAAGTAAAAAACAATAGTTGATCATATAACACACCTAAAAAAATCCTTCTAAAGAATGAGACTTTATTAAATTTAAATGAATCCTTTGGAACGTGCCTTTGGAGTTTCTGCATGAAATTTTCTAGGATATTTACACACCAAAAGGTAATATAAGTTGATCAAATAAAGATAAATTTATCATTGAAAGCATAGCTCCCCCCCCCCCCCAACCCTCACACACACAAATAACAATTACAAAGGTTTCTATGTCATACTAATTTCCTTCGTATATATAGGTCTAATGAAACATGAAAAAACTAAAGTGTCTTCTCCTTTATTGAAGCTAAAAGATAAAGAGGAGATGGATTTGAATAAAGAGAGTGAGATAGCTTTCCAAACACTCAAGAGATACATGGTCAAACCACCTATTTTTTATACTCCAAGAGACGATAAGCCGCTAAAGCCTTATGTTTCATCCCCTGATGCATGCATTAGAGTTCTATTGGCTTAAGATTATGTCAACTATAAAGAAAAAGAGGTGTATTATACTAGCATGTTTTTGAATGATTGTGAATGCATATATCTTGTCATGGAAAAACTATGTTTGACTTTGCATTTTTCCACTATGAACTTAAGATATTGCGTAGTGCCCAGAATAATATGTTATTTTGATGTTAGAATTAATCAAATATTTGCTAACCACCTATTTTTCACAATAGAAATAGTCAATGTGTGTTAGATCTGTCTGATTTTTACCTACATTTTGTACTTCAAACGCCAATAAAAGCCCAAGGTTTAGCAGACTTTTTGGTATATCATCCATGTGAGGTCGAGCCCAAAGGAGAATTTGAAATAGAACATATATTTTTAAGTCCGTGGAAGCTACAATTTAATTGTTTAGAGATAGAATAATGGCAAAAATAAGGGTAGTTATTGAATACCCTTAACGTATTAAAACTAAACATGGATATAGATTGGAAGAAAATACATGTTCCAATAATCATGTTAAATATGAGGCTATTGTTATATGCCTAGAAATCCTTTAAAGATCTAAAGCTCCAATAATAGAAATCTATGGGTATTCTCAATTGACCATAAGACAATTAACGGGTGAATATAAGTATGTTCATGATGACTAAAATTTATATAACCTACTGGACTTGGATTTAATGTCCAAATTTTATGAGGTCACTTTAAATTATATTCCCATATTTCTAATTGAAGAGGTAAATGAAATGTCTCAAAAGGCTTCAGATTTTAGACTTGATAATAGTTTTGAATTAAAGTTAAGGCTCAATTCCACTGATGGATTTTTACCATTATTAAATAACAGATGGCCTTGGGTTAAAATTATAAATAGTGATGTTCATGAAGATTAGAGATAATTATTGATTGAATGTCTAACTGACCAAAATATCAACATGTAATACCCCGTAATTCTGCTTAATTAGGAAAATACGTTTTATTTAAATTACGTGAGTAGAGTAATTTAATGTGATAAAATACGTTTTATTTAAATTACGTGAGAAGAGTAATTTAATGTGATATAATGTTAATAAAGATGAATATGACGATTAAAAATTTACTAAATGTGAAGTAGTAAATTTTGAATGTTGATATGTACGGTCTAGTGACTATATGGACGTACCGGAGTTATCTCAACCGAGTGTCGCGCGTAGGACAAAAATTAAAGATGAGAGTAGAAAAATATTTAAGAGACTCAAACGATAATTTAGAGTCCACAGATGATTTCAAAAGGGTCGAATTAGTCAAAATAGTGTACCCGGGGGTACTAGTTGAGTGTCGGGTCATTTTCGGGCTAAACCGGGACCATTCGGGGGAATTTTGGTCTCTTTACAATTATGGGTAAGTAGACCTACGAATTTTGAAACCCTAGATCAGATTGTAAGAGTTAAGGCTAGGGTTAGAAAGAAAGAAAATACACCATAGCCATTAGAGAAGAGAGAGAGACAATTTCCTAAGGCAAAAGAAGGAAGGAAGGGAAATTCTAAGGAGATTTCACCATAAAGTTGTTGGGAAGGAGGATTGAAGGATCAAAATCATCAACAATCATCAATAACCATGAAATCAGACCCTACAAATCATAAGACAAGTGGTTATTTGCAAAATAAATTGAGTTATAATACCCATATTTAAGCTTTATGAAGAACATAGTCTTTATGATATTTTTGGGAGAAAAACAATTGATTATGACCCATGATTGGTAGGGATTGCATGTAGGACGTTTTTGGATCTCCAAATATTATGATATCATAGAAAACTAGATGATTAAATCGAACTAAAAGTCTGGAATTGTGATGAAAGATGTAAAGAATGTATTTTTAGGGTTCTTGAATACTAGAAAGATTTTTAGTTGATTTGGCTAAGATTTATAATGATTTTGTTGTTTTAAATCGTTAGTAATCATCCCAGAACATGTAGGAATGATTAGAAATTTTTGGTTGCAAATATGGTGAATTATCATGAAAGATAGATAGATAAAAATGGTGAAACCCGCATGAAGAAGACGAATTGGGTCTGTCACTGCTTGATCGATCGATCGACCCTTGAATGTCGATCGATCGACCCTGGCTGGACTTTAGAAATTTTTATGAATAAATTTTCGTTAATTACCGTCGTTTGATGGGAACCTTAGTGATGATATTTTACCTATGAGGAGACTTCATAAATACCAGTAGGTGTACCATTAGATTTCTTCATAAATGATTGAGTGGTAATTTTGGAGAAATGGACCGACAGGAGAGCGATCGATAGCCGTATGTTGGGATTGTGAGAATTTGGCTACGGAAAGGGTGAGAGTAAATTTTCGGAATAATACCAGTAGGTTAAAGTTAACTTAACTACTGAATTAAGGGAGGGTTAACTAGGGCCCTTAGAGTTACGTGAGTACTCGAATAAATACAATAGCGAAATAAATTGTAATTAATGAGTACGGTGAATATAAGTAAAATATATTACGTACGGACATGATTTGATAGGTCGGGTGTGTACCGACTAAATTATATAAAAGTTTGGGTTAAGAGAATTTTACCTAAATTAATTATGTTAGGTTCGATGTAACATTCCGAACTAACATGAAGTTATTATATGTTTGGGGTCGATGAAAAATGTCGAACCAAACTTTAAACTGGTGTCGCGATGAAAGAGTCCTGAACCAGAATATGTGTATATATTTATATTTTTAAATAGTTGGGGTCGATGGATCATTCCGAACCAACTCTTACTTGGGGTCGATGAATCATTCCGAACAAAGAGTCATTTATGTGTGGTAAAAGGATATGTTAGTGATAACTGATATTAAATAAATTATTGTGCGATAAAATGTATTCTATATGCATAATCTACGGATTGAAAATAGTAGATAATGAAATGAATTGTAAATATCTTAGTAATAATTTATAGCGTGATGTAATTATTACAAGAATAAGAACAACGAGCAGTAAATAAGTTACCTACGCTTATGGGTGGTATAACTAGGTGAACTAAGTGTCCTCGTTAGGCATTCACTATAGAAGAGAGGTGAGGAAGTCCAAGGGAGTTGTGCGAAACTTTAATATGTGTAATAAATAACTCAATGGTGATAACTGCTTGCAAAATATTTTCAAAATGGTTTGAGTATTAATGTTTGCTATGTAAAATTTTTTAAAACCTTTTAGGTGCCCAGCCACAAGGACAACCAGCATGATTTCATTCTAGAGATTTGGGAGCTGCAGCACGTGTGGATGTTGCAGGTATTGTTTAGACGCTTCCTCTTTTTCAGTTCTAGTGAAGGATCTCATTTTTAGTATTTTTAGTTGGGACATGTTGTCCTATCTTTACTGCTAAAGTTTATTTTAGTTATGGTTTTTTAGTTGTCTTTTATTGGCCGTGGTTTTCGAGAAGACTTTACCTGCATTCATTTAATTATGCAAATTGTTTTATTATAACTAGAATTGTAATGTGTTTGTATGGATTATTTATTCTTCTTAAGGAAGATAAAATTTGGCACTCGTTTAATTTCACTTAGGTGGTTAGTAAATTAAAAGGCTTTCGGCAGTGATGCTAAGAATGAACCATTTAAGAAACCTGTTTAAATTAAATTAAGGCTTGATCACCCAAGGTTTGATTAGGCGGGGTGTCACACAATAGTGATAGATCTGTCAAATTTGGAGCAATTAATTATGTTATGTATGCTGGAAATTATTCAAAAGAGGTGGTGAAGGAATAATTCTCGAGTGCCTAAGTAAAGATGAGGTTCTAACATCCATCGCACAATTCCACGAGGGCATTTGTAAGAACCATCAAGTTGTTCCAAAGATGAGGTAATTGTTAAGAAGTCATGGTTTTTATTACGTATCCATCTTAAAAGATTACATTTATTTTGTAAAATGATGTCAAAACTGCCAATAACATGGTTCTTTAAAGCATTTTCCTATTATTGACCTATAATATGTAGTGAAGGTTTTGCCATTCAGGGATGGGAAATTGATGTCATATGTAAAATCTACCTTCCATATTAAAATATTCAAGGCATTGTGTTTTGCAAAATATTACCTTGCTAAATCAGTGGAGGCAAAAGCATTGAAATTAGTTACCCAAAATGAGTTAGTAGATTTATTGCAAGATATTGTATATATTTTTGGGATCCGCAAAACCATAATTTAAGATAATGCAAGCTTTTCTTAGTTAAAGATAATATTGGAATTAATAACTCTAACAAATGGAGCATCTTACTATGCTCAATAAAATGGTCAGGCAGAAGCTACAAATACAATACTAAAAAAAAACTTGAGCAAAGTGATTGATAAGAATCCAAGTCATTGGCACAGTTTATTTCTAGAAGTATTATGGTCTTATAGGACCTTTAAAAGGTAAATTATAAGGGAAACTCCATATGCCTTAACATATGATAATCATGTTTTCCTACCAGTAGAAATGACTCTAAATTCATAAAGAGTGGTAGCCTTAAATGAGGTGATAATAGAAAGCTATGATCAAGATTTGTTCATAGAGTTAGAAAACATATATGATGATAGGTTGAGAGCCTAAAATATTATATTGGTAAAAAAGAATAAAATATCTGACAACTATAACAAAAAGGTAAAAAAAGGCCCTTTAATGAGGGAGACTTGGTTTGGAAAAAAAATTTACCTCTAGGATCAAAAGATCTAGCTTATGGCAAGTGGTCATAAGAATACGGGTGGCCATTACATGAATAAATAGCATTCGAGGGTGGGTTATACCATTTAGGAGACATTAATGGACATATTCACATGAGAAAATTAAATACAAAGTTTTTAAAACCATATTACCCAACTCTTTGGAAATTAAGATAGTAAGAAGAAAATGCATAGTCATACATAATTGTAATTACACATTATAGAAGTGTCTGAACCAAAAAGACATATAATTGATCCAAAAATTATGGGACATGAATATTTTTATTCAAATATGAACATATCCCCTTCGAACAAAGAAGCATTACTGCAAACCTTCATATCTCCTAATAATTAATTCAGTCACAATTGAAAGCCAGCTTCCTCTATGGTATTCAGCTCTAGCTCATCATTGACCTTGGCCAACTTCTTCTCTAGTTCTTTCTTCTTAGTAAAAGGATAGTTTTCATTATCAGAATATATTTCAAATCTTATAGGCCTTTAGCTGATTAAACTTTTTGGTTTTAAAAATGGTATTGGTCTACATATATGGCATTTCCCTCAACCTCCACTTGTGTCATAGTTCTTGCAAAGTATGGAAGTGACAGGACTCTAGTATTTAAGGTCTTGAGATAACTTTCTTTTATAATTTGAAGTTAAGTAATGTAAGAGTAGACTATTTATATCCCAGTATGAAAAGAAAAGTCCACAAAAGCCTCAAATGTCACCCAAGTAAAGCTTTGAAGTAGTTGGAAAGCTTGAGAAGTTCTAAATTGCCAATGAAGAAGACCCAATTGAGGTTGGAGAAGATTTTGTAATTATTGTTCCATAATACTAATAGATATTTCAAGGTTTGAACAAGGGATCGGGACAAAAAATTTTGAAGTTCTTCTTGAAAAGCAGTTACTTCACCTCGTTTCATCAAATTAGGAAGGTTTACAGTTGGAGTATCAACCTCAGCTTATGGGGAAGCTTCCCTAAAAGGAAAGGCCCTTGATTTTTTAACATCCTAGGGAGGTGGGGAAATTACATGTGATTTTATAGTGTTATCATCGGGATTAGAACCTTGATTGGGATCATCTTCCATAGTATTTGAAGTTCAAGCAACCTCACATTTAGATATGGCAATGGAGATATAAATTTTAAAATTTATTAGTGTTCATTCCACTTCAAGAACTAGGTTTGAAGTGGGAATATGGATTTTAGAAGGAGTATCAATTGGCTCATTTATTGGAAAAGCTGGAGGAGGAGGTATAGGATCCAGATTTGGTAGAGATTCCTCCATATTGGGTGGGGTGTCAACTAAATTTTTAGTAAGAAAAAATTAGTTTGAAGTTAGATTTATTAATGAAACATTGACAAATTATAGCAATTTCTTTGAAAGGAAAAAGGAATTTTTGTACCTGCCAAATCAACCATATGAATAGATTTCTTGGTTATTATTTTTACCATTTTCTTTTAAGAATATTAAACATGGTTGATATGGGAGTTTAAATAGGCTCAGAGGTACCTGAACAAGTGTCAACTGGAACATCATAAGATGCTCTCTCTCTTGCTGGTCAAACAAGAGGAGCATCGTCTTCCTCCCTCAAAGCCTCTATTACCTCAGGCTTTTATTTCCTCAAGCGCGAAGAAACATAAAGCACAGGGGTAAAGCTTCTATAACAACATAAAATCGCTAAGCAAAGTCCAAAATAGATAAAAAGAGATTATAAGAACGGACAAAAGCATTACTAGAAGAAAAAGTATCTGAAGTCTCTATGGAAGTATGTAATGGCTTTAGGTGAAATTTATTATAAATTGACCACCAGTCTATAAAATATTCAGTCACTCATGCTTTAAATTCATCTCTAAATATTCTAAAAGTCCTTCGAACCTTAATAAAGTTGGCGATCCCTTTCAGAACAGTTGTCTTTGAGAATTTAGAAGACATAGGAAATAAATGGGGATTGGCATGACTCATCAAAATAACTGGAATGGATTAAAAAAACCCAAATTTCCTGGAAAATTGAGCAGGAAAATAAATTTTCTCAAAGGATCTAGAATTAGGGGCATTGGGAGGTGATGTCCGCAGCATACACGTTTGGAAATCAAAAAGCCTCCCTAGCATGGGTTTACTTACTCTACATGGGTTGACTTTTTTAAATTGAAGCAAGCTAAAGTAGAGCTTCATAGTTTTCAAGAAAAGATGAAAGTGGATCGGTGGCTTATCAAGATTTAAACCTCTGAACATATTAATAAAATCTTTTAACCTCTTCTTTCTAGGATAAGAATAATAATAAGCATAAGAATGGATGAACTCAAAACTACCTTTGGCATGACCGATCTCTAGGAAATTGGAATGTAGCCACATTTGAAGTCCCAAAGTGTCCCACTTTGATTGTCCTTTGATGGTCCATCTAGATGCTCAGAGCATCTCCTATAAAGAGAGCCTAAATAGTAGGGAGTGAGGGAAACAACTCTACCCATTATAAAAATGGCAACTAACAATAAGGAATATTCCAACATAACTCTTTAAGTCTTAACACAAAAGACATGCTTAATATCTAGATCAAAATAAAATATTAGTACTCCTTTTCACACTCATGGTTCTTTTCATTTGTTTTTTCCATGAAAGTGGAGTCTGATACCTGGATGCTTCCATGTTTCAGCTTCAATAGGATGTAATATACTGGCATACGAGGATGAACATCTTCCCCAATATATTTAAAGCCAGTCAATTGACAAATGTCTAGCACAATTGGACTGAATGTCCCAAAATTAAACTCAAAGCAATTGAGAGTTGAGTTCCAAAATTGGATAGCACTAGAGATAACGAACGTGGCATGTTTTATATCTTTTAAATTGAGTTTAACAATGTCATAAATGTTCTCTTTTTCTATGGCAATGAGCATCCGATTAACTCACTTGGGTTATGTGGTATTGTTTAATCTTTTATGTCAGGCCCTAAACTTGAATGCGGAGGTTTTTATGAGGTAGGTAGGATCTTCTATGAGTAGGGTGTGATCCTCAATCCCAAGAAAAAAATGTTAGAAAATGGAATCTCATCCTTAAAGAATGAGACAAGTGTTGAGCATGTCGCTCCATAAATTTTTTTGATGGGGTAGACAATACTCCTAATGTCAATGGAGTTGTTATCTAAGAGCTTATTGATATTTTCATCAAGTTGGAAGTACATATCAAAAGTTGTATAACTAGACACCATTGATGGTGAAGAGTTTAAAAAAATAAGGAGCAGTTTTGGGAATTGAGAATTGTTAGATAGAGGAATTAAATGGTAAAGAGGAAAATAAGCATAGAAATAATCTTAAACATCTTAATGGTTCCATTTGAAATGAAAAATAATTCCAAGAAAATATTGACACATATCTCTGAGAACATTCCTCACAAAACGTGAAATCTTAGAGAAGTGGGGAGACAAAAAGTAATCTTTAGTGTCTTAATAAAATATAAAAAAAGGAGAAAATCCATTAAATATCCACAACACATTTGCTTAATTTCAATCCTTTAACAAGGATTAAATATAAAATACTATATTTTCATTGATACTTTGAAGTCTGGTAATTACAAAAGCATAGAAATAAATATAATATAACCCTCTTTAGATTGAGTAGTAATTTCATCAGGTGAAAGAGTATTAAATACATAGTCATCGGGGATACCATATTCATGAACAAAAACCAAGGATAAATCCTTCCAATCCTCTAAGGCATGACTAGCCTTATAAAAAATATCAACACGAAAAGTCACGGGTGCCTTATAATCTTGGAACTCGACATCATGTTTCATTAAACATTTATTGTAAGAAATATAAGATTTAAGGAATAAGGAAATTTGAGCCTTGCGAATCGGTGGAGTGGATTCGAAGTTATGAACAATCAAAATGGCCCAGATCTAGTTGTTTTGGGGATTTCCTTTTAAAAGAACCCATGGAGAAAGATGGGAGAATGTATAATGGGGTTCTAAAGCTATTCCAATAGTCCTTTAAGTAAAATTCTAAGTTAGGGTGTTATAAAAATTGTCCATACCACCTTGGATATGTATATCCAAATCTCTAATTGGATCCCTACATAATGTTTGGGGGAAAACTACTGTTTCAGATAGGAGAGTGTCATAGAATCTTTTATCAATCATAAGATCTTCAAAGGAATTAGTGTTGAAGCTATCCTCAATTGCAACATAAGAAGTATTAAGACCAGTGGTAATCATATACAAGGTAGAAGCACAAAGGTATAAAGAGGAAAATTGGTATCCATGAAACCATATCTTTGAACCTTGAAAATTTCACAATTTCAGGCATCTAAGAAGTTCAAATATTCACTCTTACGAGTGTCAATCCGAAAATGGGGTTGATTTGGCTTCGACCAAGCGTAAGAAATATTTGGATGGCATGTGAAATTTGGGAAGGTCACTTGTGTTTGAAACTCAAGTGGGAAACTTGGAAGAGTAAGGGCTCAAGGTTTTAATGGACCCACTACACCAAATCCTGCGAATGGTCACGCCTAGTGGGTCACGGCCCAAGTCCGCGACCAGATGGTCGCGGACTTGGACCGTGACCCATTCATTTTTTGGCGTATCCATATTTATTATCACACTAAATTATCCATGCTCTGGAAATGGTCACGGATTAAATCCCTGACCATAGAGGGTCACGGCCGGAGTCCCTGACCAGGCTGTGACCAGTTTGGCGCCAAAATTCCCTCCAAACTGGTCGCGGGTCGGTCACGGCCCAAATCCGTGACTAGGTCGTGACCCAGTTTGGCGCCAAAATCCCTCTAAACTGGTCGGGTATGGGTCACGGACTTGGGCCGTGACTAAGGGCGCGACGAAGTAGAAAACACACACATTAAGGGTCACGACTATGGGCCGTGACCATCTGTGGGACTAGGTCACAGCTATGGGTCGTGACCATACATCATTCAAACACCAAGGCTGTTGGAAAAGGGTCACGCATTATGGGTCATGGCCCATAGCCGTGACCATATAGAAATCCCCATTGTTCTACAAGAAAGTGATGGGTCGCGCGCATGGGTCATGGCTGTTGGCCGTGACCAGTTTGGAAACTCCATTGTCGAAGTCATTAATGGGTCACGGCTCTTGGCCGTGACCAGGTCGAAATCGCCAGAAATCATGCTCATTAATGGGTCGCGCACATCGGGTCAGGGCTGTAGGCCGTGACCATAGTCTAGTCTTAAAAAGAAAAATTCCCAGCTTCTCATTTATTACATCCCACTTCGTTGCTGTAATTTCGAGCTGCGATTTCGAGCTAGGGTTTTTGCGATTTCGAGCTACGATTTCGGATGGATTTCTATTGGATTTGCATTTGGATTTCAGTTGGATTTGCATTTGGATTTCAGTTGGTATGTATTGATTCATTTGGATTTCGTGATTTGCAGTTGGATTTGCTGTAATTTTTTTTCATTTTTTTTGTCACGCACGTGGGTCGCGGACTTTGGCCGTGACCAATTTGTCACGGTTGTGGGTCACGGATAAGGGCCGCGACCCTTCACGGCATGGGTCACGGCCAAAGTCCGCGACCATATGCCGTGACCCCTCTTGGCCGTGACCATTTTTTGGTCACGGACTTGGGCCGCGACCCACGAAAATGGTCACGCCAGAAATGGTCACGGCCAAAGTTCGCGACCCACAGTTTTGGTCAGGGATTTTGGCCGTGACCAATCGCCAGTTTTGGTGTAGTGACCACCAAGAACTGTCATGGGTTACTAATCATAGTCATTAGATGAGTTAAGAAGCTTATAACTGGGTCTATGTAAAAAATCTCTGCCTTTGAAGCATCATCATCCTCAATGTCCATGTCATCTTCACTACTTTCTCTTTCAACATGGTGTGGTGCCAAGACTATTGAGATAAAAAGATGACATGGATTTCACCCCGAATTGGAATAAAGGTAAGTTTACTTTGTATTTGAATATAATCGTTTTTGTGTAAGAATATAATTATTTATTAGAATATAAAGGTAGTACTAAGGAAATATTATTTAGATATTTAATTTACAAATTTGGAAAAAAATTTAATTGCATAAATTAGGAGATGTTCATGTTCATAGGAGTTTTGAAATTTCCATGCACCACCATAACTTTGAGTCAGATTAAGTCTACAATTATTAGGATTATGCTAGACATTGATAATGGTTTGAAATTCCCTTAGTTAATTCGTAAATTGATTGTAAATTTGACATATTTAGATTAAATTATAAATCATTAATGCTGACATATAGGTCTATATCGACAATAAATCAACTAAAACTCGTAAGTAGAGTATAGAGTTTGATTTAGTGAATTTTTATGCCATTGTATGGTATATGAGAGGTAGTAGGACCTTAGTGTTAGTTGTTAATTTAGGTTTTGAGTGTACTTTTCATATTAGGGGCGCAAGGTTGATGAAACCCAAAGTTTTGGGAATTTTGATTTTTAGAACCGTGCACACGTGTCCCTTTTTTGTTTATGAGAATAGACAATATTAGAATGATAATTGACCCTGTATGAATGACATCAGTGCGAACGACTATTTTTTATCATTGTGTGCACAGAGAGAGAGGATTTGTAATTTTTCTCTACATAGTTAAAGGCAATGCTTAAGGGAAAATTTGTAAATAATTGACTTAGATGATTAAAAGCTAATGATCTAAGACCTTTAATCATATCTACATTAATATATTGATAAAGATTAATTAAGTTAATATACATATCGATTTAAGACTCGTAATCTATTTGTAATTAGGATTACTCTTCTTGTGTATTTGTACAACATACTGGGTGTGAGTACTCATGGCATACGTACTAGAGGGGACATCGTTTATAGGGGCATATAATGTTGACTGCATTAGTATCTCAGAAGAAAGAGATGGGATTTACCTTGGTCATGATTACCCCATACACTATGTGCTAAAAGTAGCCATGGTATTTAGATGAGATGAATACGGGGTGATCCTTTCATATATCTTTGGGTATGGGGTTATGTAACTAGTGTGAAGGTGTAGTCATTATCCCTTTTAGATGATTTGAGCTTAAAGGAATGGGGCAACCTATAAGTATACGTAGTACGCGTGAGGGATCCCCGAAGGCAATAATAATATGTCTTCATTATGATAAGTCTCACAAGTAGCACATTTATGTGATATAGACTTAGAGATTGCCTTTCCTGATAGATGTATATACTTGAGATGTATATAATAGTTAAATATAGAACCTTTACTTATATTCAATTGATTTGACTAATACGTAATCACGGGGTTTCACATGAGCTTAGGGAGTAGAAACTTAGATATGTAGGTTTGATTGGGTTGGGATAACTTAAAACTAACTAAAATACGAGACAAGGGTGCGTATATATATTTTATCTTAAACTCGTTTATATTCTTACACTTCGTAGAGTTGCTGTTAACATCATTATTGAATTCTCTTTTTAGGATATAGACTGCCTATGCAGCATCACCCTTAATTCAGTCTTATCCTCCTTTCAGTTGCTGCCAAATAGAATGTAGGTGTTGAGCCTACGTGCTCATTATTCTACTACTATCTATTTATTTATCTTGTCAGAATTTTTTTTATTCGGTATTATGACTATGTTTCGTTTGGGATTTTATATTGAGGCAATTGTAGTTATGTGGTGGTTCTATTATTGTTGGTTGGATTGCAATAAGAGTTTTTGTGGTTCAACCATACTATGTTAAGTTATTTATATTATGAATTTAGTATTATTTCTAGTCATGCTTAGAATGATACCCAAATATTAGAGTCCTATTTTATTTATTTTTTACATGAACAACCCATCTCATATTTATGGGTTGTTACAAATAATTGGATCACTAATATCAGAACAAGACCAACCAATAAAGGTTGGAGAAGTGATTTCATAATATTCATCATCAACCTTCCTCCGAGCACCAAAAACATATAACTTAACGTCTCAAAGTTGTTCTAGGGAAACAATAGTAACCCCCATGGGTTTACACCATTGTTGGTTGAGTTTGAAGTATAGCCAATGTCATGAACGCTTTTAGGGAAAGAACCACTATTCTCTTGAGACGCATTTTTTAAAGTGCGGATAATATGGAAGAGTGAGAGACAAGGAGCTCAGGTGAAGAGACTAATGGACTGAAATGAGGATCTTCTCACCCCCAAAATTCGTTCATTTATATAACATGTTCTCAAAAGTAATGTTGACCAAAACGTCGATTAATGTCATATGTGATTTAACAATCCACTGATTATTTTTTCTCAAACATCAATTAAT
Source organism: Sambucus nigra (assembly GCA_949130495.1). Taxonomy (NCBI): domain Eukaryota; kingdom Viridiplantae; phylum Streptophyta; class Magnoliopsida; order Dipsacales; family Adoxaceae; genus Sambucus; species Sambucus nigra. The sequence continues at coordinate 134,105,167 of OX422222.1, read as the reverse complement.
GCAGGGGTATGTTTACACTATATTATCACTATCCAATGATTTTCTTCCATGTAGAATTACAAACTGGAAATTACAATCGATGTGCAATGCGCTGGTTTAATACAAAAGGTAGCATAAACAATTGACACCCGTCAAGTGTTTAAATTAAGTCTACGCCAATTAATTTTTCTTCTATAGTCCTAGTTAATCAGAGTAATTTAGTACTCACCTTAATGTCTATCCTAAGGGAAGTACACGTCTTATTAATTGAAGCATGGTATGGTACACACTCGCTTTACGTCACAAACCTAAGATAATCAGTTGGTTAAAAAAATCATAATATTGATTGGTATGCTCGCAATTAACCAAAACGAACAAACCAAGACAAGTGACATAAACAAGCATTATGTAAAATATAAAATTCTTAAGTGCTAATTATTGAAATTCCATGTTCATGAGTTAGACCCTCCCATTGAGTAAATTCTTAATAAACATGTTTAATTTAAACTAAAGAATCAATTGTATGAACTTAAACACAACTAATGTTATCATACCCATCAGAGTCACTATCATTACGCGTGGTATCGAAGGAAGACAACTATTAAATTATGTTGGACATAAGTATCTGAACTATCCAGAGTACATAATTGAATGATTAAATTATGTCTAGTTCAAGATGAAGTGATTTTTTTCGCATTGAGAAGTCTAACTTTATAAGGGAACTAGGATGTTCAACGGGATTTTATTTTTATCTCGCAATAGAGGGATGTTAATACAAAATTATATCAAAGTTAATTCTTGCATATATATTTTCAAATTAATTTCGTTTACAAAATTTATGATTCTTGTATTTCAAATTGGTCTCTTCATTTAAAACATTTGATAAATTCGTAAAAGACAAAAAACTTACTTGCATGAAGTATATAGAATGGAAAAGAAACTTATACATTTTCCTAACTCCTAAGGACTATAAATTTATTTTGGTTGAAACATGCCATGATAAGCCTGATGAAAGGGTGCACGAAATGGATATCCAGGCTCATGCAAGGTGGAAAAACGTTGATAAGATGGCTCATTTATACACATTTGTCTATATGACAAATGTGTTTCAACGTTGGCCTCAACACATGTTAAGCACTTACGATATAATTCTGAACTTCAGAGACATGTTTAAGGATCAGAATCGTGCCTCAAGGATATATGTTATGGCAAGGATGGCTATCACCAAGATGCTAGATGGTTCTCCAATATATGAGTACATTCTTAATATGATGTCCTTCTTGGGAAAACTAGCGGTTCTTGGATTTGAAATCAATGAGGAAACCGAGGTTAATTCTATGACATAATCACTACTAGAGTTCTAGAAATAGTTTCTCCTAAACTATTCTATGAACAAGTTTAATTACCCTTTGGTGTAACTACCTAAGGAATTCCAAGCTGTGAAGAATATCACCAATCATAGGTGTGTGGTTCAGGATGCTAGGAAAGAACCATTTTCTTTTATCCCACAATGTAAGAAGGAGAAAGAGGGAAAGTCTTAGGCACAAAATATGGTTGTTGAAACTTCTTTAAATCCCTAGGTTGCAGCTTAGAAGTCAAAAGGCAACTGTTATATCTGTAAATAGTTTGGGAATTTGAAAAAGAAGTTCCCAATCTTCTTAGAAAGGAAGAATGGAAATGAAAATTTCTCCATTTTCATTGAGATTAATTTGTGGTGAAGTCTATCAGTACTTGGTGTGTGGATTCAAGAGCCACTAATCATGTTTACAATTATTCGCAGGGATTCCAAGAAACCAGGGATATCAGGGAGGGGACAAAGTTTATATTCAAGGGTGATCATAATAAGGCGACAGTAGTAGCAGAAGGAAGTTTAGTTTTAAATTTTTATGAATATAATAAGATAATATTGATAGATTGTTTTTATGTTCCAAGCATTCTAATAAATTTGATTTCTATCTCTAAACTGGTTCTGAATCGATATTTGGTTTATTTTAATGATGGTGTGTTGTTAGAAAAAATGGAAATCTATTATATGGTCAAATACATTGGAAAATAATCCTTGTGTTATGAGATGTATCTCACTATTACTTCTTGACACTGAATCAAATAGCTTAAATGTAATTAACCTAAAGAGAAAAGAGCCTTTTTAGTTGAAATAAGAACATCTTTGGAACTTACGCTTTGGTCATATTAATCTAAAACCAATTCAAATGGACATTTAAGTTCATTATAAGTGGGCGCACTAACAGTCTATGAATACTTGTTATAGGGTAAAATGACCAAGAGATCATTCACGGCCAAGGTCTGTAGAGCCAAAGATGTGTTGAAAATGATTCATTCAAATATAGGTGGCCTTATGACTATTCAGGAAAGAGGTAAATACAATTACTTCTTCACTTTCATTGTTGATTACTCGATATTTGGGTATTTTTACCTTATGAATAACATGTATTAAGGATTTTATAACTTCAAAATGTATAAGGTTGAAGTGGAACATAAGAGTGGTAAACTAATCTAAACTATATTATTTGATCGTGGAGGAGAGTAAATTTTGGGAGGGTTTATGTATCACATATCGGAGAATGGGATTACATTAAGATTGTATGCAATGAGAACTCAAAAAAAAGTGTGTAGTGGAAGAAAAACATGACTCTTTTGGACATGGTTAGATGCATTATGAGTTATTCAAATCATTCTGATTCTTTCCGGGACGACGATTTAGAGAGGACTAATATTTACTGAACTTGGTTTTTTTGAAATTAGACTCAATAACTTCAATAGAATTGTGGACTAGATGAAAACATAGTCTAGGTAATTTTTGGATTTAAAGTTCCCCGCAACACATGGTGAGAAAGGAGCCCGATAAGTTGGAATCAATGAAAAAACTGTGTATCTTTGTATGTGAAAGGAAGTAAATGTGGTTTGTTTTAAAATTCTAGGGATACGGTATTGGTTAAAACCAATGCCCCATACTTAGAGGAAGATTATATGATTAACCATAATCCCATGAAGAATATTATCTTGTAAGAGCTAATAGGGAAAGAATAAGTAATTACTTATGAACCACCCGTACAAGGTGAGATATAACATGATATCCATAGTACATTAGCTAATGATAATGGAAATATTACTGATGACCATGATACATGTGCCCCTTACACTGGACTACAGGTGGATCCACAACATAGTGGGAGATTCAGGAGTGAGCCTGAAGAGTGCGTGGCAGTGTGATAATTGATTCAAATTCGCAACTATTTAATTTGGCACACTTATTTAATTAGTGTCTATTTTTAAATCAAAATAAATCAGCCCCAAGTCATTCAACTGCGTGTGTGCGTGTGTCAAACCATAAAATAAATAAAGCATGCGACATAAGCTTAAGGAAAAATCCTCGCAGGGCAAAACCTTTTATTTCTTCAACTTTGAAAAGTTTACAAGACCATTGACTTACATACCAACTTGCATCGCCCACAAGAGTAACGCACGGTGTCTTCGTCAAACCTTCAAAGCAACGGCTAAAAATCTACAGTAGATCCACACGCAGCGAACCCACATGAACCGCAGTCCAAAATCAGCAAGTACTCCCCAAAGACCGCAGTCTTAAATCTTCATAGAGTCTCCCTCCACAATAGCACGCAGCTGCAGGTTGTAGAGCTCACCCCACAAAGTATGAACAAATAACAAAATATGTTCTTGGGTTCCACAAAACAACTCACATAAAAGTAATTGGGATTTGTTGTGAACTGTAAACAAAACAAAAATTATTTGAACCAGTAAATGAGAGAAGAAAACATTCTGCCAAAAGATGTTATCAAATAGATTCTGGTCGGATAAACAAAACCAAAACTCAAAAGTATTTAGAAAACACTTCTCTATGCAGAAAACGAGGTCTGACATCCCTTTTATAAAAATATTGAGTCGGTCAAAGAGATAGCAATGTGTCAGCCTAAAAGTCATCTCGCTCGAACGAGAATGACATCTCGCACGAACGAGATCGCGTGTCATTCAAACGACTACGCGCGACTTCCATTATCGTTCGAACGAGATTGATATCTCTCTTGAACGACCTTGGCATCGAAACCGAGGTACGTTAACTGCTAAAGAAGTTTTTGACAAACATTTATAAATCCTCTTTTAAAAAACAAACATTTATAAAAACATTTTTTATAACAAAGTTTTATTAAAACCCTTTTAAAAATATCCCAACACTCTTAATATGAAATGTAAACGAAACTTTTAAAACAATATCTTACCAAAGTTCATATTGTTGGGCTTGAATGTTGAAGGCGACTGGTAATTCGAATCTGTCTTTTGTAGATGCAATCTTCATAATTCTTCAATAACTTATAGCGGTATACGACATAATTAATTGTGACGGACTTATTAAAAATATGTCCTTACAAATCTCCCCCTATGTCTATGCCGGTACATACATAAAAACATACGAATTATCAAAAATTAAAATGCCTATACAAATCTACCCTCCCATGAATCCCAAAACTGAAAAGGTAAAATTTGCAAGTTCTCAAATTTTTCTTCAACATCAAAACTCTCAAAGCTTTTCTCATCAGGGTGTGCAACATCATGATCTTCAGTCTTTGTACCTACACACATGAGATAAAATAAAAACCTTCATGATGCATCGAGTTTGAAATGATATAAGAATAAATCATTAGTAAATCAAATCTCCCCATAAAAATAGGATAATTCTTTTTCCCCCTTTTTATGATGTCCCAAAATAGACAGATAAGAAGAAGAAAAAATCAAAAACATGGGGTGTCATGATAAAATTCATAGCAAACAAAGATCAAGCTACGCGCATGCAAAGGTGTGTTCCCAAAAAATTCACAAACTATTTTTGGATTTTTCAATTTTTCATACAAAAATAAGATACCACTTTGAAAAATATGATACAAAAATCACACCATGGATTTAAACTCAAACAACCAAGTCATGGAAACAAAATGAATAGGTGTGAACACATTCGATAGGTAAATCAACTCAATCAATCATATGTGCATGATGCATATGTGTACTCCTAACGAAGGAACATCAAAAGTATCCTTAGGTGTAAAAATTTGTTGAATTTAAATGACATCGTCTTATACAAATCAACAAACCAAAGTCAAATGATTTCCACACCAATAACGTCCAAAACTATTTAGCGCATTTTCAAGACATTTAAGGACGTGCAAACCCGTTTAAAATCTCCGACCAAACACCCTCATATATATTTTCTTTTAGAGGTAATCTAAATTCTCAAACATTGGAGAATTGGTGCAAAAACCTAAATGGCCCATAGTTGGCATGAATTTCTTTTTATTGCCTTTAAATTTTTTCGGGCTCTTTTAAACCTCTTTGGACCCCGGATAATAAAATTCCTCCATTTTTTAGGTCCAATTTAACGGTGGATTAGTATTCGCAAAGGCAAAATGAACCTTTCGCAGCCCTTCCCCAGTTTTTAAATAAAGCACACAAACTCACAAAACGATTCTTATATGCACAATTTCCTTATCAAAATTTATCGCGCTTGGTTCGTTTTAAAGGAAATGATTGAAGTGAAAACATCCAACCAACATGTGATAAGACAAGCACAATAATCCAACAAATCCGTGCATGTGTGCAATATAGGAAACATGAGTTAAACATGTAGGAAGTAACACTTAATTACATCTTAATGACTCCAAACATTATAAAGCACAAGGATGAATTGACCTATTGTCTCAAAACACTATCAAACAGTCATATGGATAAATGGAATGATGTTGTGACTTGGTCATCCTAAGTGCTCATCCATAAAAGGTGAAAACAAAATACAAAAATCTTTTTAGATTTTCTCAAAATTTTATCAAAATAAAATCTTTTTGTATTTTTCAAAATTTTTCAAAACAAAAAAATATATACAAAAAGTACATGTCACAACGCTAGAAAACATAAATATCATGAAATAAAAACTAGCATATGACAAGCATGCGAGCACAATCATCTATATGATATGGCAAGAGAAGAATCATGTGTAAGCAAATGAGAATCAACTATTCTAAAATCTAACCCAAGTGGATGTAACACGTCGACACGGGGTTTTGGGAACCAACAAAACACTAGACTTCGAATTCCTAGGACCTCTTCCAAGATCAAAACAAAATCTCCTAAGGTGACCTATCCTACCACAATATGAACATGTGTAAACGGGTGGAACAACACCTAAAGTGTGATCTTTTCTAATATCCTTGGAATTAGTTGACCCTCAAAAGAAAATAATGGTTTTGGCTTTAGTATTAGAAGTATGAGAACAAGATGATCCATTACCATCACTATCAAACCTACTTTAGTCTGTCAAATCATTTTTTAACATTAAAATTTTTGACTCAAGCAAAGAATTAGACTCTTCCAAAGACAAGGATTTCTTTTTCAAATTTTCAATTAAACTTAGAAGGTTATCTCGCTCCCCCTCAATTAAAACAAACTTATCCCTAAGAGTCTTTTCACGTGCTGTAAAATCATCGATTAGTTTTTTATCCTCGACGGCACAAACGGGAACCCTAGAATTTTTTAAGTCCTTCAATTCATTCTCTAAAACAAGGACTTTCTCATCACCTTCTTTTTGGCAATTTTTAAAGAATCAAAATCAATACAGAAATTACCAAAGTGCTCACGACAAATATCACTTTGAATTTGAAACGCTTGCAAATATTCAATCTTACTTTTAAAGAGAGAATTTTCTTTTTCCAAAACATTAATTCTTTTGCAAAGTTTCAAATTCAAACTTTTTAATTTTTTAGTACGGTCGTGAACTTTTTCAAAAACAGGCTCCTCATTAAACGGGCGCACCATTGAAAAAAATGCGATTTTTCACAAAACTGATTTTAAAAAAAATCAATATCACGCGATTTTGCGGAAAATAGGAATATGCGATAAATTAGCATAACCTGCTCTGATACCAATTTGACGAAGTGAGAAGTCAAATTGTATCAAAAAATAAATCCTTGAAAAAAACAGGATCACACGATAAATTAGCGTAACCCGCTCTGATACCAGTTTGACGACGTGAGAAGTCAAATTGTATCAGGAGAAAATCTTTAAAAATCAGGATCACTCAATAATTTAGAGTAACTCGCTCTGATACCAATTTGAATAGTGCGTGACAATGTGATAATTGATTTAAATTCGCAACTATTTAATTTGGCACACTTATTAAATTAGTGTCTATTTTTAAATCAAAATAAATCAGCCCCAAGTCATTCAACTGCGTGTGTGCGTATGTCAAACCATAAAATAAATAAAGCATGCGACACAAGCTTAAGGAAAAATCCCCGCAGGGCAAAACCTTTTATTTCTAGAACTTTGAAAAGTTTATAACACCATTAACTTACATACCAACTTGCATCGCCCAAAAGAGTAACGCACGGTGCCTTCGTCAAACCTTCGAAGCAACGGCTAGAAATCTGCAGTAGATCCTCACGCAGCGAACCCACATGAACCGCAGTCCAAAATCAGCAAGAGAACACCCGCAAGTACTCCCCAAAGACCGCAGTCTTAAATCTTCATAGAGTCTCCCTCCACAATAGCACGCAGCTGTCGTTTGTAGAGCTCACCCCACAAAGTATGAACAAACAACAAAATATGTTCTTGGGTTCCACAAAACAACTCATATAAAAGTAATTGGAATTTGTTGTGAATTGTAAACAAAACAAAAATTATTTGAACCCTTAAATGAGAGAAGAAAACATTCTGCCAAAAGATGTTATCAAATAGATTCTGGGCAGATAAACAAAACCAAAACTCTAAAGTCTTTGGAAAACTCTTCTCTATGTAGAAAACGAGGCCTGACATCCCTTTTATAAAAAGATTGAGTCGGTTAAAGAGATAGCAGCGTGTCAGCCTAAAAGTCATCTCGCTCGAATGAGAATGACATCTCGCACGAACGAGATCGCGTGTCGTTCGAACGACTACGCGCGACTTCCATTGTCGTTCGAACGAGATTGATATCTCTCTTGAACGACCTTGGCGTCGAAACCGAGGTACATTAACTTCTGAAGCAGTTTTTCACAAACATTTATAAAACCTCTTTTAAAAAACAAATATTTATAAAAACAATTTTTATAACAAAGTTTTATTAAAACCCTTTTAAAAATATCCCAACACTCTTAATATGAAATGTAAATGAAACTTTAAAAAACAATATCTTACCAAAGTTCATATTGTTGGGCTTGAATGTTGAAGGCAACAGGTAATTCGGATCTGTCTTTTGTAGATGCAATCTTCATAATTCTTCAACGACTTGTAGCGGTATACGACATAATTAATTGTGACGGACTTATTAAAAATATGTCCTTACAGAGCCTCATAGGTTAGTGTATTTGGGTGAACACTTCAGTCAGAACCTAAGTGAACACAACAGTATCCTAACAATATGATGAACAACTCCAAGACAAGGTGTAGCACCCCGGGAAAATGAATCCCCCAAACTCCACTAAAAAGTAAAAAAACATCTAATTTAAAACCTTTTTTCAAAGTCATTTAAAAATTCCCAATGACTAAATAAACATTTACGGAATGATAAACTGAATAAATAAACTCTTGATTTTCACTAAATCTCAAAAGCCCATTAAAAATTGTCTTTCCGATCAAATGTGCGATGTAGTAAAATAAAGTACGTAGCTTGCTACTCATCCTTTTAACTCGAATCCGATCGTGACACGTCAACAATAATAAAATCTTACTAAAATAAAAAAATGTCATGCATATATAAACTGAAGGGGGGGCATCGGGAAAATCAGTATGCTTGTATAAATGCTCTAATTGAACTACATATACTCACATATCTAAAAGTGTATGCATATGAACACTCACTATCATACCAAAAATAAGTATTAGATCCTAGGATATCACTGTGTCACTACACATCCCAAGTCACCCATACAGCGAATTCCTGCTGCACTTCCCTTCGTACGATGTGTACTCTCGATCATCTCTCTTGTTAATTATCCACCCAACACTCCATGCCTTGAAAATAGTATATACACAATCACGAGGTACGATAGGGTATATACCCTTGTCATCCGAACATAATGGCTTAATATCCCATAACAAATGACTTAATAGCACAACGGTTCCATATCATGGCACACGAGATAAAAGACAAGAAATTAGCCTAAAATCACACCTCGTCCAACGAATGATTTGGCTAAAGGATGTCTTAGCATCATCCAACAATGAAAATATCAATTTCTCAATATATCATATTTATTAATATTACACAAATTAGGCAATTATTATTCTACTCAATTCTACAACCTAATCACATGCATAATATTTTCTAATTAAAAATTTCACGTTTACTCGGCATGAAAACAATATCACATCATCATGCATTAAAAAATAATGGTATATACATACAAGTATAAAATATAAAGATGAAGCACACAGCATGAAATATATGTATACAAACAAGGGTGAACATGTATAGCACATAAAATAACTAGGTGAGAACGAACCTACCTCAACTCGTAAAATAATCCAACAATTCAGTAAGAAATTCCAACCATGCGTGTTGTTGGGAAAATATTAATAAGATATTCATGGACGCTGCAAATATTATGAAACTAGAGCCCACGCGTTCTTAATTCAATTATCTATGACTATAATAGATATAGGGAAGTCAGCTTCGTAAATATACTATGCCAAAAATTATTTAAAAATGACGTGTTTATTTTAGAAAATTTTAGCACCTCTTTTGTTCCCTTCATATTTTTCTCTAGCCCTTGAATTTGTATTGATATCTTTCTACTTCATATTCCTTGTCTTTTATCTTCTGATCTAATGTTAAACCTCATATATCCTTCTATCAAGACCGAAGTGTTGTAATGTATGATATTTATATTAAGAGGTTACTAACTAGGGTTTCATGGGCCTCCAAGAAAGTACCCAAATGGGATCCAAATACATATATTTATCAACTAATGACTATCTTAAAAGGTTCCAAAACCCATATGCTCTAATTTTGTTATTTTGAGTGTGTTTTACACACTAATAAGTTCCTAATTTAAGTCTCCACCAAAATTCGCTAAATAAATTGAAAACGTATTTCTGCATACTTAATTAAAAATGTTAATCCATAATATAATTAAAATAATAAAACTAAAGTAATATATCCTAAATCAAATATAAATCCAAATATATTCTAGAAATTACGCAACCGATCCTCATAAAATCAGTGCAAAAAATATGGAGTATTACACAAGGACTCAAAGCCTTGGATAAAAATATGAATAATAAGATGGATTTGAATAATTCAAATCAGGTTTGGGAACTTGTAGACTTTTTGTATGGGATAAAACCTATCATCTACAGGTGGATCTATAAGAAGAAGAGAGGGGTAGATGAGAAGGGAAACCGTCAATAAAAGGCTTATTGGGAAAGGGTTTAGTGAGAAAGGGGAATTAACCATGAGAAAAGCTTTATTATGGTAGAAATGATGAATTATATGTGAATTATCTTATCCATTTTGGATCATATCGATCTCTTGAATTGAAAATTAGATGTCAAGACTATATTCTTGAACGGTAGTCTTGACATGTGAATCTATATGATGTAGCCCGATGGATTCCTAGAAAATGTCCAGGAAAGAAAGGTGTGAAATCTTAAGAAGTCCATTTATTAACTGAAGAAAGATTAAAGTTCTTAGAACATCCATTTAATCAAGAAATCAAGTCATTTGGTTATAATCAATGTCTAGATAAAACTTGTATATATACAAAGCATGATAAAAATGTGGCGGTATATCTAGTACCTTTCACACATGATATTCTCCTAATCGAGAATGTTGTGGATGTATTGTCTGGTATAATATTGTGGCTTTCTAGTTAGTTTGATAGGAAGGGATAGGAAAATCCACTCACATCCTTGGGATCAAGATTATGTTGTATCAAAAAATAGGATGTTTGGCTTATCCCAAGCCACTTATATCGATAATGTGCTAATGTAGTTTAAAATACAAGATTCCAAGAAAGGTTAATTCGTTTCAGACATGGAATTTCTTTATCTAGGGATCAGTGTCCTAATACACCAGGTCCGGTAGAGATGATAATCAAGATACCTTATGGTTTAATGATGGGCAACCATATGTATTTTATTTCATGTACATAACCGTATATCTATTTTTTCATCGGCATGGTCATCAAATTCTATACTAAAATAGGTGGGGAATAGTTCATTACTATTAAGAAGATTCTCAAGTTCCTGAAAAGGGCTAGAGATTATGTGGTGATTTACTCAACATACAGTCTGGTACCCCTAGGTAAACAGACTCGATTTTTTTTATCAGATAGATATTATAGGAGGTCGACCTCAAGATATGTGTTTACCCTAAGAGGTAGATCCATAAGTTGGACTATTATCAAGTAATTATATATTCACGAGTCGACCAAGGAAGATGAATACTATTCCAATTCAAAGGCGTGAAAGGAGGTTTTTTTGCTCCTGAGCTTCTTAAGTTACTTGGGTGTGGTTCCTTCAATGCATTCTTCTATTACACGTTATTATAAAAATATAGGTGTAGTTGCAAATTCAAAATAACTAATAAATCATAAGAGGGAAAATAACATTGAGCGTAAGTATCACTTGAGTGGGGAGATTGTGTAGAGGGGCGACATCATCGTGGCTAAGAGTGCATCTCAGGACAACATGGAGTATCCTTTTACAAAAATCTTACCATCTAAGAATTTTATGAGTCATGTAAAGGAAATGAGACTCATATGCATATGATCGTGGCTTTAATACTAACTAGGATATTGTTGGGTTTTTATACGTAAGAACTTGTAATAAAATTTCATTTACTAATAAAAGGATTCTCTAGTTAATTTTTTAATTATAATCTTGTGTTATGAGAACGTGTACTACCCCACTCTACTACCATCGATATTTTCACTAATTTAGCGACCTCTCATAGTGGTATGGGTTTTTATTTATGTATACTTTCCTAAATTGATGCCAGTGGGGTTCAAACCCTTGACATATGGTGTCATAAACAACATTCCTTACCAGTGGATCTGAAGTGATCTCAGTGCTAGAAGAGTGAAAATCTACATATACGAATCATTACTTTCCTTAACCCAGGCGATGTGGGATGTAATTCTCTGGCTACCAAATCAACCATGGGATCAGTTTGTTAAAATTCACCCCCTTAGGGATCCCAACGTCCTTGCTAGGATGAAATCAACCATCACCTAACTCATCGGCACACTTATTTTATCTAGGTACTGGCTCGGATACCATTTTCTAATACCCCACTCTACTACTATCAATATTATCCCCAATTTAACCACCACTCATAACGGTATGGGTTTTATTCAAGATCACTTCCACAAACTCGAATGGGGTTCGAATCCCTGACATGTGGAATCATAAACCACATGCCTTATCGGCGGAGATGAAATGTTCGCGATGTTTGAAAACTGTAAATTTACATATATGAACCATTATTTTCCGTCACACAAGTGATATGGGAGGTAACTCTCTGGATACCAAATTAACTATGACATTAGTTTATCATAGAATGCTTTATATATATATATATATATATATATATATATATATATATATATATATATATATATATATATATATACTAGGGTATGCCCGTGCCTGAAGGCACGCTGATAATCGCAAATCGGTAAAAATTTCAAAAGAACGTAATTGCAAAATGAAAAAAATTTCATTCCCCAACAAAATAAAGTGTAATTTAAAAAAAATTAACCATAATATCTTTTTTTATAAGGCTATACACCCTGCTTAACAAATAACAAATAGTCCAATAACATTCAAATAGTATGCTCGTGCCTAAAGAAATGACAAACACTTCTAAAAAAATGCGTCGACTAAGATTTGAAATCATAGAATTTATTATAAATCACAAATGTGTACATGATTTAGAAAAATTGGGCAAAATTTCCTCTTTTTATAGGACAATCAAAGTTACGGCGGAGGGAGGGGGTGATGTAAACTCAATCACAAAAAAATTATGGGTGCCAAACCCAAAGTAACCCAATTCAAATCACTCATAAAAAAAGAAGCAGATAGAGACCCTAAAACAACAAAAAATATAACCTATCGAGGCCCATTTCATCTTCAAGTATCACATGCGTTTGTTTGGACCAAGAGAATTGTAAGAAGTTCAATCCTTCAAGCTGATATGGATGAAGTGACCCTCCTATCAAATCAAAACACGATCATGATCTCCGGTATAAAATAAAATCTCTAAAACATATACGATTATTTAACATCACGGAAAGCTAATAGCTGACAAACTATGCAAATACCTCCAAAAAGAAACTCGGGACTCTTTTCATAATGTTGAAATTCTTTATTTTTCTTTTCCGAGTCTGAGTCATCATAAAGGCTTCTACTCTGTCTATTTGAAGCTCGTTTGCGGCATCTAGATCTAATTTTATAAAACTTATCAATTTCTGACAGAAATGATGAAATATCTAATTCAAGTTCCGAATAATATTCGTCATAGGGAAGTTCCTTCCACTTTACATAATAGTCCTTCTCGTCGTCATCTCCCCTACAAAATTCCACAAATTATATATACATGACTACTTGACTGCTAGTACTTTTTATTAAAATAGTAAAAAAGATCCTAAAAAATATACTATAAAAAAAGATTCTACAAAATGACTACTTGACTCCTAGTATTTTTTACACTATATTCAATGAAAGATGTCATCATACCTTACACAATTACTTTGATCTGAATCGAAATTATTTTCGGTAGTCAGAAGAAACTTTATCAGGAATAAAATAATCAAAATCAAAGCTACTATAAGGAATACCTTTACAACATCACCGATGGGGAAATGAACGATCGTATAAACACGGCAAACTTCCTTTTCGAGTTCTCCCAGAAGACGATCTGGGATTGGACTGCAATAGAAATAAAGAATTTTTCCAACATCACATTAGAGTTATATAGGTATTCACAATATAACCATGTGTCTACAATTATATAGGACGATCTAGCAAAATGTACCATCTTATAGTTACATATCATTTTTTAATCTTAAAAATCCGTCAACACTACTATTTATTAATACAACTGCAATATTATGCAGAAGATATGTCATATATATTTCCAGTCAGCATTTAGAAGAAATTCTAATGTTACCACCTGATTCAAGAACCCAGTCCAACATGTCCTGCAAGGCTTCTTCAGCACATTTCACAGCCTTTCATCTTTATGTTTGTACCTTAAGTCTCATCCATTTACAACCCCAAGAAAGATCTTCACGTTGCTTTTTACCTCGGGTTTAGTGGATAGAACCTCCTCAAATTGTTTGCATACTTCCGGTGGAATGTATTGGTCAACCTCAGCTCCTAATAAAGATATAGGCACCTTGACCTCTTTAATATCATCCAATGTAATGAGGGAGGGGTGTAAAAACACTGCAGCTTGAATTTGATCAGACTTTTCCAAGTCCACAACCACCTTGGCACCCCAATAATATCCTGCAGCCCCAATTGCAGATATGCCTTTACTTCTTAAAGCTTTAATAATTGGTTTTGCATCTTCAAATCCTTTTTCTAATGAGTGAAGTTTTAGCCATATTGGCAGAGACCTCTCAGTGCAGTCAGAATCATATGTCTCTCCATGAAGGAAATCAGGTACCACTACATAGAACCCAACAGTCGCAACTTGGTCAGCAACTTTCCTTAAATTTGGTGGTTGATAACCAAAAGCGTCGGAAGCAAGAATGATAGCAAGTTAAGAATGGGAGGGGAATGTAACGTAGCAGTTGAAACCTCCCAGTTGTATGACGGATCCTGAACCTGATCCTGATCCAATTCTTGTCCTCGCTGTCAGCTAGTTAGAGCAGCACCCAGGCCCAAACATTTCTCCTCCTTTTTGGAACACGGATATGAAAACGAATATGATGGAGAGCTAAAAATCTGAAAACGAATATGAAAATAATTAAAACAAACCCAAACATTCTGAAACCAAAATGAAAACCAAACAATAAACTAAACATACATATTACCCTAAACCCAAATAACAGTAAAAGCCTAGTGAACATACCAGAGAGGTCAAACCTCTCTTTGGGGATGAAATCCATCAAGGCCCTTATAGGTTAAACCTGCAAAAATCAACCAAAACAGAGAGCTCAAGGCACTAATCTAAAAATTTTAAATCAAATATGACTTTGTTTCAGAAACATGAATGTAGAACCAATAAGAATGGATGCACACAAACGAAATTTTATGGGGACTGTATACCTAT
Source organism: Sambucus nigra (assembly GCA_949130495.1). NCBI lineage: Eukaryota > Viridiplantae > Streptophyta > Magnoliopsida > Dipsacales > Adoxaceae > Sambucus > Sambucus nigra. Next base: position 134,089,911 of record OX422222.1, on the reverse strand, counting down.
CCCAAGTTCCTCCACCATATCTCTTGAATCCTTGAACAATGGAATCTGTAACAGTATTCAGTAAGCTGTACATACAAAAATAAAATTAAAAACATTCACCCCCAATAGCAGCAACAATTCAATAAAGTTCTAAAATAGAATTATATTCTTAATAGCAGCAGCTATACAATTATATTCAACTACTCAACATGATCTTCATAAAAAAGGCATCTATATAATAAGTTCTTCGCATACCTCTGTAGTGTTTTCCCCAATGGTACTCTAGTCTCTCCCGGATCATATGTGGCTCCAAAGCATCCCCAATGGTATGGTACTCCAGTATCTACTACCATATGAGCGCAAGGCCAAATAAATCTTAGCTGCAAATCTCTATACAATCACAAACAAAAACATCATATTTAATCAATACAAAATGCTAATCCATACAAAACGGATGCAAATACAATGACACTAAGGTTTGGACACACATAAGTGAAGGAATAGGGACAAAAATAGTAGAATGAATGCCACTTACATCGATCTGAGTTTTATGAGAGTATCGATAGAGGGCGACCCCGATTTTTATGCAGCTGAGAGCACCGCCTCCCCATATTTATTTTCCTCTTAAAGTACTATTATTAAGCTAAAAAAGATAATATGAGAACACCACAATATGTTGCTCCAAGTATTCAAGATAGTGGTCAAGAGATGATACCAAAGAATGAAGAGAACTCTGCCCAACAAAACTATGCACCAACCATCTACTATGCACCATCTACTCTAGTCTCTCCCGGCTCGTATATGGCTCCAAAGCATCCCCAATGGTACTCCAGTATCTACTACCACATGAGCGCAAGGACAAATAAATCTTCGCTGCAAATCTCTATACAATCCCCAAAAAAACATCTTTAATCAATACAGAATGATAATCCATACAAAACGGATGCAAATACAATGACACTAATGTTTGGACACAAATAAGTGAAGGAATGGGGACAAAAATAGTACAATGAATGCCACTTACATCGATCTGAGTTTTATGAGAGTATCGATAAAGGGCGATCCCAATTTCTATGCAGCTGAGAGCACTGCCTCACCATATTTGTTTTCCTCTTAAAGTACTATTGCTAAGCCAAAACAAATATGAGACAACAATATGTTGCTCCAAGTATTCAAGAAAGTCGTCAAGAAATGATACCAAAGAATGAAGAGAACTCTGCCCAACAAAACTATGCACCAACCATTTACTATGCACCATATACTCTAGTCTCTCATGGCTCATATGTGGCTCCAAATCATCCCCAATGGTACTCCCAGTATCTACTACTTACATGAGCGCAAGGACAAATAAAACTACTATGTATGTGAACTGTAAGAACATTTGAGAACTGTTTATACCATTTGAGAACTGTTATTCCATTTCAGCGAGTTCATACCATCTGAGAACTATTATTACAATAGTAAATGAAGTTGGAGTAAATGTAGTTTGTGAGAACTACTATGTATGTGAACAATAAAGCCATCTCCAAGTTAGCCTAATTAAAACCAAATGATTTAATACACAAAATTTAAACTTTAAAATTTAATATAAAAATCAAATGACTTACATGTAGTTTGAGGGAGTGCTGACATCATTTACCAATGCTTTACTGAATGAAAATCTTGAAAGTTGAGTCATAATTGAAAACATGACACTAACTAATTGAAAATAGAATTGTAAATTGCATAAAATATATTATCCCCAAATTTGTTTTCTGTATGTTTATAAAGTTTGAAATTTCAACAACCAAACCTTTTAAAATTGTTATTGAGAAAAAACCAACAAATGAAGATCAAAGAGTATGGCCAAATCAAATATTTGGTAGTACTATTATTCTTTCATGGAAAGCTTATCATTTCAAACTTTTTAGTAGACAATCCCACAAAAAAAGAACCTGTGATCGAGGTAATTCATAACCTACAAATATCCATTACCAAAGCATTAAGAATATATATTACATGTATGGTGTATGTGATTCGCTAGCCTGTATGGTGTATGTGTACGTGTGTGTGTGTGTGTGTGTGTGTGTGTGTTTCTAGGGCTCCAAGTTCAATAAACTATAGAGGCATTATTACCCTAAAGGGATCCACGTCCAAGTTCGATGAAGCCATTAAAACTTATCGCCTCAACCCTAACGAACGTACTCTTTCACTATTTGGGGGATATTCATGTCTAGGCAGAGTAATGAATAAAAATATCAATAAAAGAGACATTTTTACCTGGGAAACAAAACTAAGTTAGCTAAATATAGTAGAATGAATGCCAATTCCCAACTACCTAAGAATCTTTCGGCAACGTGCATTTCTATCCGAAGTACCTAAGAATCGTGTAGAAGATGTTTCTAAGTACTGGTACACCCTACTTTGTTCATTTTTCTTCCTTTTCACCAAACAAAACTATGCAAAGTTACACCAACTATTTGATAGGTATTTGTATTCCACAATCGTGTTTAAATAAAAGCATCATTAAGATTAAAAGGGAGGACTCACAAATTCAAATTAACAAATTTTTACCCAATGTTTATGAGATTCCATCATTGCTCATTCTATCCCCAAATAATTCAAAAGTTATAGCCACTCCCTGCAATCAATTAAAAATTGTGTCAAGATAGATATAATTTTTGCTTGCTTAAAAACATAACTAATAGACATGCACAATCAATTAAAGGACCTGCCCAATAAGTAATTTTTGCTACTTAAAAACATAATAAAAGTTGTATAGAGACTTAAACCTAGAAGAATGAATATATAAACAACAACCATTTCATCAAACAAATAACATGCAACATTGATCTCATAAACCACATGTGTACCTACAATAATGAGAATAAAGTATCATGTGAACAAAACCCTTATCATTATTTTGAACAAAACCCTTATAAAAAACAAAAACTATAGTACACACATACACATTTCTGGACTTTCAAACCTGAAATGAAAACCTCTATAAATCCGATTTAGAAGAAAATGAAGAAAAAACAGATTTTGTACCAAGAATGGACAGATCTATTGGAACCATAAAATGAACTAAAAATTGAACAAAATCGAATGAGGAGTGGGTGTAAGAGATTGAGGGAGATTACCTATAGAGGTGTGCGAGAGAGAGGGGCGGCGGAAAGGAGGAGGGGTACGCGGATGAGTGAGAGGGAGAGAATAAGGAGGGTTTGTGTTTGTGAGCCAGCAGCACATGAGCGAGGTAGAAAATGATACTATGCTAGAGTTGAGTGAGTAGGATTGAGGACAGTTTACAAAAATACCCTTGTTTTTGAATTTTGAGTGTGAAAAAAGAGGGGGAACTCAAATGTTTAGGGGGTAAAATAGGTAGTGCAAGATTTAATTCATCTCATGACATCATCTTTGCATCTTATGACATACATAAATTTCCTACTTTATTATATAGATATATATATATATATATATATATATATATATATGTGTGTGTGTGTGTGTGTGTGTGTGTGTGTGTGTGTGTGTGTGTGTGTGTGTGTGTGTGTGTGTGTGTGTGTGCGCGCGTCAATTGCACTCAGTATGAATTTTGGTGAGTTGGATTTTCTTGATCCTTAGAGATACAAATTTCGGTTGTAGTGAAATGGAACATTTCATAACCTAGATAGTAAGTTTACATCCTATCGGTATGGTTGGATGAAAAATTGTTGTAGTTTATCTTAAACTAAGGGAACCTATTTGATGGTTAGAGAACTTATATGATAGTTCGAAAGAGGATTGTGATGGGTGCATCTAGGAATGAAATGGACAAAATCACCCATGAGATTTAAGTATAAGGGTTGTCTTGATTAGACGTAGGTAATGTCACACCATTTGTAATGGGTTCATACATTCTTAATCAGAGAATTATGAGGATTGGAAAGCTTGAATAATTATTTCCTTAATTGATTTGGGCGTGATTTGTTTTTTATATCAGGTCAATAGATGCACGCAAGTTGGAGTGGAATCAAGATTATTTAGTGGAATTATTTATGATTAAATAAATAGAGTAAATAAAATGCAGGGTTGTAATTAAGGATTTTTGAGTATTTTTTTAAAATCTAATTTAATTATTTACCTTGGATCCCTAGTATAGTTCATATGTCGAAGTAGTTTGGCCCAAACTCTCTAAAAACTTGATTTAGACCAACACCATAACTTATATTAATATATATTAGTGTAATTTAGGATTTAAAGTTGTGTATTGATTATGAAGGGTTAGAGAAGTGGATATAAAACATTATTCACATTTATGTGAAGAGGCTTAAAGAGAGAGGTCCATATCTCACTCAAAAGCAAGAGTTTTCATCTAAAAAGGCACACACCCCTACTTTAGGAAGATCATATACTAGAATATCCAAGCATTTTGGTGGACACCAAAAAAATTTCGGAGGACCAAAAGTAGGTATCCCTTCATCACAAAAAATACCTTTCTCTATATCAGATGGCAACTAGATATGTAAAGGTATTGTATTCGCAACCCTAGGTTTGGGTTTCAAACCTAGTTTTTGTAATTTTTTTCCTATTACATAATAATTTGAAGATTCATGGTTTGAATTTTTTTATCCTTTGTATATTGATTCCCATCAAAACTAAAATAGACAATTCATTTGAATTTATGCTATAGCCCTAGCTTTATTTTTACTGTCGGTTAATAACTCTTATTTTTTCTCTTCTCAACATATTTGCATTTTCCATTTATTGCCTTGTCACAAACACTTTAAATGACACCTAACCAAGAAATAATCAAATTCAAGTTATGTGTTACCACTCAAATGGTAGGCCTTATCAACATATAAAAATGATCCCTTTTTCAACACCAACAAATAAGAATATATATCACGCTCAAACTCACAATAGTGGACCATGGAGACTTAATAACCAAGACATAAGATTATAATAGTAAATAATATAATCTCAGTCATCATAATACATCTGAATAAAATTCAAAAAGAAGTTTGATAATGCGGTCTAAGTGATATACAATCTAAGAATTCACAATACACTTGCAAATATTGATTGTCATGGTATATTTTAAGAAACTGCTTATATGAATCACATAAACACATATTATTCAATTCTCTTAACTTAACAAGAACTATCCATTGATATTTAGTATGGCTAAGAAGAAATTAAAAATAAAGAAAAAAATGTTTTGATTTTTCATGTATGCACCGAAAATAAGCCCGACTATGTGCAAAAGCATATGAATGCAAAAGTAATACAAAAGTAAATAAAACAAGGATAATAAGACACATTGAGAAAAAAACCCAATAAAATCAATATCTTTTTTGGATTTTTGGCCAAAAAAAGAGAACATGGGCAAGAGATGAAAAGTTTATGTATATAGAAAAAAAATTCACCCTCTCACATAATAAATCCCAAAAAGACAAATAAAACACTCACCCAAAACTAGGAACAAAAACACTCTTATGAGTACAAACACAAGGCACACAAACCAAATTCTCGCAATGCAATCACACCCAAAACTATAGCTTAGGACAAGATATTGAACATGAGACAATTAAATCCAAGTTATATGACTAACTCCTAGTAAGTGAACTGAAGGGAGGAACCTCTTTGGTATCAATGAGAGGTTTAGGAACACTTGAGGAAGACTCACCCTTAAAGGTGGAAATGTAATACATGTGCTCGAAATTTTATTCCTATCCCGTGTAATTTGTAATTTTAGAGAAACTTTAGTCCTTGGACTTATAATATATGGATTGTTGTCCATAATTGAATATTCATGCGGCCTTTGTGGAATTTATTGGGAATTGAATGGCTAATATTGAAATAGGAGGATATTTTCATCGTTCTAACGAATTCAAGAGTCGTTCGAACGAGATCCTCCTCTTTTTCAGAACTTTCTCAAAATAATGATATGAAAATAGAAAAATAAATTCAAATTGCATGTATATAGAAAATCAATGCAACCTCTCACACAAAATCTTATTTGAAAATGAAAAGGCATATTTGATTAAGAAACCTGATGATTCTAGCCTACTTATCACTCAAAGGTATTCCTTAAGAGATACGATCAAACATGTTAGAAAAGAAACATGTGAGCTAATGGACTTAACCTGCGTTTTTTAAGAAAAAGATTGAAACACCGAAAAATGATTTATTAGTCTTATAAGTAAAAATAGTGCAAGAAAAATGCAAGTAAAGAACTAAACCTCAAACTAGCATACAATAGCCTACAAATATCTAACTCAGGGTTTTAAACCCTAACAGAGATACCGATCTCTGAATCTAACTAAAAATACATAATTTAGTGTCATAATGTCTTAGGACATGCTCATTTTTATATTGGGTCAATAGATGGCCGCAAGTTTTGCGATAGTTGTATGAGTAGGTCAAAGATCATAATTCAGAGGAATCTGTGTCCAAGAAATATCTGGGATTTTGATACCTTTTGATAGAGTTATAAGATTTGTTTCCACCTGAAAAACCTGATTAGTGATTATTTTATAATCCGATTTAGGAACAAATTAAGTTAACTATGAGAATCAAGGAATTTATTAGATGTGGGTTAAAACCAACTAGCGACAAATTGATCTGACCAAGAGGGTAACAAAATATTAGTGTGGGTATTCACATTATTTACCATAATTAACTTTGCAAATAATACAAATAATTAACTCAGTCGTAATTATTTAATGAAATTAATTATGATTAAATACAAAAAGTAATTAAATTACAAGGTTGAAATTTTGAATTTTCGAGTAGTTATTTGGAATCTAATTTAATTATTTATCATGGTTTATGTGACACCTAGCCTTATTCTAATTTTGGGTGATCAATCCTTTATTATATTAAAACATAGATCCCATATGGTTTCATTCTTAGAATCATTGTCGCAATAAGTAGTATAAATATAAAACGAATACAATTATATATACAATAAATGACAAAATAAGTCACATGCATAAATAAATAGACATCAACCAAATAAACCATTGATCACTACAAGTAATCATCCAACGAAATAAATACTGATAAGTAATTAAAATATCTCTAACATAAGACGTGCAAAAATAAATAGACGTCAACCAAATAAACCATTGATCACTACAAGTAATCATCCAACGAAATAAATACTGATAAGTAACTAAAACATCTCTAACATATATAAAATACTATCCACCTACGGGCACATACCCAAAAGGAAATACTGGAAATGAAATAGAATCATATCCATATAGAAATGAGCTAAGGCGGCTAAATCAATCTCACAACATCCACAACTCACTACAAGGAAAACATCATTTCGAAGCAATTTTATTAATGGCTAATCATTTATTGCCACTAAAACGTATATTTTTTTGCAAAATTTGTATTTGCCATTAAAAAATAATGCATTAGTGGCAACAAATTAAAATCTCCACTAATTTTTCCACTAAATGTTAAGTGGGAAGAATTAAACATTTAGCGGGAATACAAAATTTTAATTAGTTGCAAGCTTAAAATATTTGCCACTAATGTATATTCATTAATAGAAAGTATACTACTTTGACACAAAAACATTTTAGATATACTCCATTTACCCTCCAAAAATCAATGTCTACAAAAAAAATCATTTAGGAGCATTCCCTCCAAACTACATAGAAAATGTATCTTCTCCCATTCATCCCCCAAATCCATTAGTCAGGTGTGACACACCGACTCAATAAATAAGGGGTAGCTACTCCTTTATTCAAATTAATACAAAATGTCAAGTTGGTTTAGTTCATAGCATCACTGTCGAAAACATTTTTTTTAAACAATTACTAGACACCTAATATTTAAAAAGTGAGTTGCCAAATTTTATTAAATTAAATTAACATGCAACCAATTAAATTATAAGCTAACTACACCACATCCACATCACAATCATAATAGAACAATATTGTAATAAATAAAATGAGTCTGGAGTAACACTCCCCTAAATAATCCAAATACTGAATAAATCCCAATACGAAGTCTGAATAAATAAATAAATCCAACACTGAAATGAAACTGAAAGTCTGAGAATGCTATCTCTAAATGGAAATGGGCGACATGCCCTAACTGATGAATGACCCTGAATAGAATTAAATGCAGAATGTGGAGGCGTCTACTACCGAGATACTGTAACTTCCACAGCAGCTGTGGCACGTCAATCGAATGGAACTCCAATGTTTGGCGTCCCTGTGGCTAGGCACCTAAAACGTTTTACGAGAAAAATAGATTTCAAAGAAAACGGGTCAGCGCCCGAGGTGAAAATAGTTTAAAAATATAGCAAGTGTTTAATTGCATTAAAGAGTGAATATTATAAACCTGTTAGTTATGTGCTCTCACATGAGTTCCACGCCCCTCAACTAATGTGCACTCCTAATGTATATCCTTAACCCGTCCTAGTTATGCCGTTAACTAACTAGTCTGTACCACTTCATGTCCTCACATTATAATATATGGGTCTATTCATATCATTCTAATATATCATGCATGTAACTCACCTTTTCATTGATCAAATTAATTTATAACAATTACGATAGGAAATTATCATTGTTAATCCCATTCAAAATGTCTCAATTATTCATATTCACACCATAACAAAGCACAAATATACAAATAGGGCCCCCCTAGGCTAAGCTGCAGTGCACACATACTCTGTTATCGAATTCCGGTACATCACGTACATAAGGACTACGTGTTCCGAATCGCTCAGGAACCGTTACAATAAATAAAATCACACATATTGGAGGCGGACATAGTTCACATACCCATGGGTCATGCACATACCTACGCTCCCATGGTCATCTGACTTATCAACTCACAAATAAGCCATTTACAGCCCTATGTCCTTAAGATACCAATCTAAATCCCCCCCCCAGCCCCCCCCCCCCCCCCCCCCCCCCGTAGGCACACAAAGATCAGGCGGTCCTATTCCGAAAGCTGACCTCCCGTGATAGCAAGTATGGTAGGTATGTTATACACATAATAGTCCATATACTAAGCATTTACACAACTTAGATAATTGTTATATTATTACAGGTATATTCTCAGCCCTATACCATGAGTCTAATCCGTCCACGAATATTATTCCAGATTATATATAATATATTTCACCGATAAGTCTCACGTCGTATAGTTTTGAGTACTTAAAACCTAACCGAAGAGGTTACTAAGTCTCCTATTTTTCTCTCATATTAATTCAGTACTCCGAAGTCCTTATTCATGTCCCAAATCCTAACTTATCTCTCCTAAGAATTTAAATCATGTTCTCGCATCATAAAAATAGGACATTACTGATCGGACACTCGTAAATTCAACACTACATTCCAACCAAATTCTAATATGTTCCGGACTTCAAATATATCCCTACTGGTCTCCCTCAAGTCCTAATGTATTCACATAATCCCCAACTACAACGTTCGGTGACCGACAACACTTAAATTCAAAAAGGGTAAAAAGGTCACAGTTTCTGGGGAGATCGATCAATCGACCTATGGGTGTCGACCGATCGAGCGCGGACGATCGATCGACCTATGAATGTCGATCGATCGATCAAGCAAGTGCAGGCTACGGGTTTCCTTCATTTTCAGTCCTAGTATTGTCCCAAATCTTCATTACAAGATGTTAAATCCTAAAGTAAGCATATTAGGTCATTATACAACCTAATTACATGTTTCTTAACATTCCATAACTCTTAAATCGTCATCAATTAGACTTTTCTTAGATCAAATCATCCTATTTTCATGAAAAACCCTATTTTTTCTATTTTCTTCAAGAATCATCATATACCTCTTCATAAATCCATTTTTAACTAAGCATGGTTTCTGATTTCATTATTAGCATACTTCCATAAACAAACTACATACAATTCCTACCCAGAATTAAGGTTTCATGTCCAAGTTTCATTAGTTTTCAATATTATCATGGATTTCATCAAATCCTAAACTATCATGGATAAATTATTCACTGAAACTTAATGAATCAAATCACTTTCCTGGTAATTTGATGTTCTGGTCCTTTGATGACGATAAGGGTTGGTTCTCTTCCTCTCTCCGATCACAAATCGGGCGATAGTGGTGGTGTGTGGTGGTTATGGCCTTGAAAGCTTCCTTGTAACTTCTCCTCTCTTCTCACGTTGCCCACTCCTTGTTTTTGACAGATAATGGCCCTGATGGGCCTAATATTGACGGATAAATAAAGTCTAAATTTCGTGGGTCAATATTCCCTAATAATTAAAATGACTAAAATACCCTCCCGGGTTGCCGGTTTGGCCTAAAAATGCCCCGAACCCCAAACTAAACCCCCGGTATTGTTTTCTGACTATTTCGACCTTTCCAGACACGGTCGCGCACCTAAAATGACCATACGGATGATAAAATTATAATTTACTTTTAAATTCATTTAAAACGATTCCTGATGCGATTGACACGCGCGTCCCAACTTAATTTCCCGAATTATCATAATATTGGCTGATAAATAAAGCCTAAATTTCGTGGGTCAATATTCCCTAAAAATTAAAATGACTAAAATACCCTCCCGGGTTGCCGATTTGGCCTAAAAATACCTCGGAACCCAAAGTATACCCCCAGCTAGTATTTTCTGACTATTTCTACCCTTCCAGACACGCTGGCTCACTCAAAATGACCATATGGATGATAAAATTATAATTTACTTTTAAATTCATTTAAAATAATTCTTGACGCGACTAACACGCACGTCCCAACTTAATTTCCCGAATTGTCGTATTTATGACTCGCGACAATTTTAATAAATTCAATAATCATACATTATCGTATTCACCCAGTAATATTCAACATTATTATCATAATCAAATACCAATTCACGTTTCGCTAGTATATAAATCTGGATTAATTTCCAAATAATTATCCCATTTAATTTAATTAATCCCATTAAATAAAATCAATAAAATTACAGGGTATTAAATACTTCCCCGCTAATAACAAAATTTCTTCCCTAAATTCGACAATAAAATATAGCTGGCAAAAATAACTATGGATAACGCTCGCGCATCTCTTCCTCGCGCTCCCAGGTAGACTCCTTGACATTATGATGCCGCCACTAAACACGTACGAACGGTATTATCTTCGACCTCAATTTCCTCTCGCTATGGTCTAGAATAGCAACCGGCCCCTCCAATAGGAACTATAATACTATAGATCGATATCCTCTAAAGCAATGTGAGTATCGTCCAAATCATATCGAAGATATCACCTCAGTGAGGAAATGTGGAACACATCATGGACCCTATACAAGTGTTCCGGTAACCCAAGTCTATACGCAACTGGCCCAATTCCCTCGATGATAGGGAATGGCCCCACATATCTAGGCGTTAATTTCTCTTTCTCCCCGAAACGCATAATCCCCTTCATAGGAGATACTCTAAGAATCACTTGGTCCCCCACATTGAACTCTCGAAAGGACCTCTTGGTATCGACATAACTCTTATGTCGGTTCTGAGCTACCCGAATATGGCTCCATATTATCTCTATCCTCGTTGAAGTATCCTGAATCACCTCCAGCCCAAGGAGTTTGTTATCCCCCACCTTTATCCAACATTATAAGGAACGACAAGCTCTACCATACAATGCCTCGAATGGAGCCATACCAATAGTGATTTGGTAGGAGTTATTATATGCAAACTCCACCAATGGAAGATACTTCTCCCAACCACCTCCAAAGTCTAGGATGCACATACGCAACATGTTTTCCAATATCTGATTCGTCCGCTCGGTCTGCCCAACTATCTGCGGGTGATATGTTGTACTCAGCCACAAATTCGTACCCGTGGCTTCCTGGAAACTCTCCCAAAACCGTGACACAAATATCTTATCTCTATCGGACACGATATTGAGAAGCACCCCGTGGAGTCTCACTATCTCAGCTATGAAGATCTGGCCATACTGTCCTGTAGTGTAGTCTGTCTGGGCTAGCAGAAAGTTTGCAACATTTGCCAACCGATCCACGATCACCCACAAGGAGTCGTGACCTCTCGGTGATGTAGGTAACCCCGTGATGAAGTCCATGGATATGCTCTCCCATTTCCATATAGGAATCTCTAATGGATGTAAAAGTCCTTTCGACCTCTGATGGTCCACCTTTACTAGCTGACAAGTGGCATATTTCGAAACAAACTTGGCAATATCTCTCTTTATCCCGCTCCACTAGTACTGTTGCCTCATATCCTGGTACATCCTATCTCTACCAGGATGTACCACGAATCATGAGCTGTGCGACTCAGTCATTACCTCCTGTCGTAAATCCTCCCCCTCGGGAATAACTAACCTTCCTTTAAAGCGTAAGCCCCCATCTGAACTAACAGTGTAAGACTCAGCCCCCTCTACTCGTAATCGTACTATCTGCTCTGGACAGAACAAGTCTATTGCCTGGGCCTGTATAACTCTCATAATGATCTGGCGCATAACTATTATCACAGACATGAACGATCGGGCCACTGCGCCTTGGTGTCCCAACTCCTTCCACTTCACTTTCCACACCTTGGCCACCTCACCTACTGGTCTACGACTCAACGCATCTGCTACCACGTTAGCCTTTCCTGGGTGGTATTGGATATCGAACTGATAATCCTTTATAAACTTAAGTCACCGGCGTTGATGCATATTCAGCTCCTTCTGCGTGAAGAGGTATTGTAGGGACTTGTGATCTGTGAATAAACGGAATTTATCCCCCAGGAGATAATGTCTCCAAATTCGAAGAGCAAATACGACTACCGCTAACTCCAAGTCATGGGTGGGGTAATTCTTCTCGTGAGGCTTAAGGCTATGGGAAGCATAAGCTATAGCCTGACTCTCCTGATGCAGTACATCCCCAAGTCCTAGTAAGGATGCATCAGTGTAGACTAGATGCTCCACTCCCGGCCTGGGCAATTCTAACACTAGTGCTGCGGTTAAATTATCCTTTAACTCATCGAAATCCAACTGGCAGGCATTTCTCTAGATAAATGGCACACCCTTATGAGTCAAATGTGTCAAAGGACCCGCTATCTTCGAGAACCCCCGAATAAACCTCCTGTAGTATCCTGTTAGGCCCAAGAGACTACGTAGCTTTTTCGATTTCGTGGGATGTCCCCACTCCCTCGCTGCTGATACCTTCCCCGGATCAACAGATATCCCCCTCTCTAAAATGATATGCCCCAAAAATTGAACCTCCTTCAACCAAAAACCACACTTCTCATATTTTTCATATAACTCGTTCTGACGCAGTGTCTGTAAAACCTGTCTCAAGTGCTCGTCATGCTCTTCCTCTGTCTGGGAGTAAACCAGAATGTCATCAATGAAGATAATGACGAACTGGTCTAGGAACTCTCTGAACACCCTATTCATCAAGTTCATAAACACGGCGGGGGCGTTGGTTAGGCCAAAAGGCACAACCTTGAACTCGTAGGAACCGTATCTCATCAAGAAGGCAGTCTTTGAGACATCCTACTCCCTGATCCGTAACTGATGGTGTCCCGATCTCAAGTCAATCTTTGAGAAGAAGGAAGCTCCTCTCAACTGGTTGAATAAGTCATCGATTCGGGGCAACGAATACTTATTTCGTATCGTGACTTTATTCAACTCCCGATAATCTACACACAACCTTAAAGATATATCCCTCTTCTTAACGAACAACACGGGAGAACCCCATGGCGAAGTACTCCTACGAATAAACCCCTAACCCAACAACTACTCTATCTGATCCCGTATCTCCCTCATCTCTGTTGGAGCCGTAATGGTAAGGTGCGCGGGCCATCGGTCGAGTGACGGGCATCAAATCTATAACAAAGTCTATCTCTCTACTAGGAGGTAATCCCAGAATATCCTGGAATACGTCAGCGAACTCCCTAATAACTAGAATCGAATCAAGTGGTATCACCACCTCCCTAGAGGCCTCCTCCTCTATATAGTACAAGCGAGTGGTCGATCCTCCCTCGGGATGAGGCATCGCCACTAGGAACATCTCTTGTCCGGGTATGGTAAAAATAATACTCCTACTGCAATAATTAATCATGGATTGATACGCAACCAGCCAATCCATTCCAATAATCGCATCGTACTCGGGCATATCTAATACTAACATGTCGGCAGGCGAAGTAAACCTCCCAATCTCTACGCCCATGCCTCTACATATGAGAGAAATCACAGAACCTCTACTCAATGGTGAATCTACACAAGTAACAGTGCTCTCCACGGTATCTAATAACCCCATAGCGCGTGAAAATCTCGTAGCAATAAAATAGTGTGTGGCTCCCATGTCAAATAAAATATGCCCTATAGTCCCCTGAATAGAAAACATACCCTCAATCGCGGGTGGACCCTACGGGACTGTGGCCTGCTGGAGCTGGTAAACTCGGTCGTACTAAAGTTATCCCTGTATAATTGGGACTGGTGGGATAGGTGGCAATTCTGGCATCTGTGGTGGTTCTGAGAGGGAAGTGGGAAACATAAGTCTTTAGGGCTCATGTCGAGCACCCTGCTGCTGCTGCTACTGTGGGGCCCTACCCCTTTCAGGACACTCCTTCCATTTGTGGCCAATCTTGCCACATATGAAACATTTCCCTACAAAGTTTCCCCCTTTTTGACCCTGCTGTCGATGGCCCTGATGGCCGTTACCACCCCTACCCTAGCCATGCTATCCCTACTGAATCTGCTATTGGCCCTGATGGCCCTGCTAGCCATGCCAAAAACCTCCCTGGCCATGCCTAAAACCTCCTGATCTAAATCTCTTAGAATCCCCTGTTGGGAACTCTGATCACCCAACATATGCTGACCCTGAGCTGATTGTGCCCTGCTATCACCATTACCCCCTGTCCTGCCCTACTGGTTGGACTCTTCTGCTCATTTACCATCTGACAAATGGAAGCGGTGGTCCTGTAAGTGAAGTAATGCTGCATTATCCACATCTGAATAGGTGGCCAACGAGATATTACCTATCAAGTGCTGATGAATCCTCCACGTCAACCCATCCATGAACTTATGGATTTTCTTCTCTTCGGTAGGAATCTCATCGACAACGATGTTCAGAATATGAGTGAATTCGATCTCATACTCTGCCACTATCCTCCCTTCCTGCTTAAGGTTCATCAATTTCTGCCTCATCTCGGTGTGAACTATTGAGGGAAAATATTTGCGATCGAACCGCACCCAGAACTCCTGAATAGAAAGAACATATATGCCCTTTGCGGTGGTAATGGACTCCTACAATTGCAATGCTGATCCTACCAGCTTAAATGTTGTCAGTGTCTGCCTCTGCATATCTGTACACTCATACATCCTCAAGTGTATTTTGATGTCCTTCTTCCACTGGCTCGACATAATGACGTCAGAGCTCCTTGTAAACTCCGGAGGGTGCGCCTTCTGAAAGGCATCACGAACACATTCCCAAGAAGATGGGAATGCATGAGCCTGGACTGGGGCTACCATCGGTGCCTGAGGTGGTGCCTACTGCAAAACTACTAACGCGGCATTTACCGCCTGGGCTATAATGACGGAAACTTCAACAGCGTTCATATAACCCTGTACTGGTGCGGGCTGAGGCTCGGGCTGGGCATCCCTGGAAACTCGCTGTGCATGTCGAGGAGGCATCTGAAATGAGAGAGAAGTTTTTATAAGTCCATATTTAATATCTCAAATTATCTGAAGAACGTAAGATACACAAAAGAGTATAGCAATCCTAAAATATAGGGCTCTATATCAGAGGACGCTATGCAGTAACATAACAAGTCATACAGATCCTAAGGACGCTAGAACCTGGTGCTCTGATACCACCTGTGACACCCCGACTAATTAAATACCGGGTAGCTACTCCTTTATTCAAATTAATACAAAATGTGAAGTTGGTTTAGTTCATAGCATCAATGTCGAAAACATTTTTTTTAAACAATTAATAGCCACCTAATATTTAAAAAGTGAGTTGCCAAATCTTATTAAATTAAATTAATATGCAACCAATTAAATTATAAGCTAACTACACCACATCCACGTCACAATCATAATAGAATAATAATGGAATAAATAAAATGAGTCTAGAGTAACACTCCCTTGAATAATCCAAATACTAAATAAATCCCAATACAAAGTCTGAATAAATAAATAAATCCAACACGGAAATGAAACTGAAAGTCTGAGAAAGCTATCTCTAAATGAAAATGGGCGACATGCCCTAACTGATGAATGACCCTGAATAGAATCAAATGTAGAATGTGGAGGCGTCTACTACCAAGATCCTGTAACTTCCACAGTAGCTACAACACGTCAATGGAATGGAACTCCTATACTTGGCGTCCATGTGGTTGGAAACCTAAAATGTTTTACAAGAAAAATAGATTTGAAAGCAAACATGTCAGAGCCCGAGGTGAAAACAATTTAAAAATATAGCAAGTGTTTAATTGCATTAAACAGGGAATATTATATACATGTTAGTTACGTGCTCTCACATGAGTTCCTCACCCCTCAACTAATGTGCACGCCTAACGTATATCCTTAACCCGTCCAAGTTATGTTATTAAATAACTAGTATGTACCACTTCCTGTCCTCGCATTATAAAATAGGTGTCTATTCATATCAATCTAATATATCCTGCGTGTAACTCACCTTTTCATTGATCAAATTAATTTATATCAATTTTGATAGGAAATTCTCATTGTTAATCCCAGTCAAAATGTCTCAATTATTCATATTCACACCTCAACAAAGAGTCTGAAATAAATACAAGTATATTATTCTCAGCACAAATATACAAATAGGTCACCCTTAGGCTAAGCTGCGGTGAACACATACTCTGCTAACGAATCCCGGTACATCACGTACATAAGGACTACGTGTTCCGAATCGCTCAGGAACCATTGTAATAAATAAAATCACACATATTGGAGGCAGATATAGTTCACATACCCATGGCGCACGAACATACATACGCTCCCATGGTCAACTGACTTATCAACTCACAAATAATCCATTCACAGCCCTATGTCCTTAAGGTACCAATCTAAATCCCACTCGTAGGCAGACAAAGATCAGATGGTCCTATTTCGAAAGCCGACCTCCCGTGGTAGCAAGTATGGTAGGTATGTCATACACATAATAGTCCATATACTAAGCATTCACACAACTTAGATAATTGTTATATTATTAAAGGTATATTCTCAGCCCTATACCATGAGTCTAATCTGTACACGATTATTATTCCGGATTATATATAATATATTTCGCTGATAAGTCTCACGTCGTATAGTTTCGAGTACTTAAAACCTAACCGAAGAGGTTACTAATTCTCCTATTTTTCCCACATATTAATTCAGTACTCCGAAGTCCTTATTCATGTCCTAAATCCTAACTTATCTCTCCTAAGAATTTAAATCATGTTCTCGCATCATAAAAATAGGACATTACTGATCGGACACTCGTAAATTCAACACTACATTCCAACCAAATTCTAATATGTTCCGGACTTCAAATATATCCCTACTGGTCTCCCTCAAGTCCTAATGTCTTCACATAATCCCCAACTACAACGTTCGGTGGCCAACAACACTTAAATTCAAAAATGGTGAAAAGGTCACCATTTCTGGGGAGATCGATCGATCGACCTATGAATGTCGATCGATCCATCAAGAAGGTGCAGGCTACGAGTTTCCTTCATTTTCAGTCCCAGTTTTGTCCCAAATCTTCATTACAAGATGTTAAATCCTAAAGTAAGCATATTGGGTCATTATACAACCTAATTACATGATTCTTAACGTTCCATAACTCTTAAATCATCATCAATTAGACTTTTCTTGGATCAAATCATCCTATTTTCAGAAAAAAAAAACCCATTTTTCTATTTTCTTCAAGAATCATCATATACCTCTTCATAAATTCATTTTTAACTAAGCATGGTTTCTTATTTCATTATTAGCATACTCACACAATCAAACTACATACAATTCCTACCCATAATTAAGGTTTCATCTCCAAGTTTCATTAGTTTTCAATATTATCATGTATATCATCAAATCCTAAACTATGATGGATAAATTATTCGCTAAAACTTAATGAATCAAATCACTTTCCTGGAAATTTAATGTTCTGATCCTTTTATTACAATAAGGGTTGGTTCTCTTTCTCTCTCCGATCACAAATCGGGTGATAGTGGTGGTGTGTGGTGGTTATGGCCTTGAAAGCTTCCTTGTAACTTCTCATATCTTCTCACTTTGCCCCCTCCTGGTTTTTGACCAATAATGGCTATAATGGCCCTAATATTGGCTGATAAATAAAGCCTAAATTTCGTGGGTCAATATTCCTTAAAAATTAAAATGACTGAAATACCCTCCCGGGTTGTCGGTTTGGCCTAAAAATTCCCCGGAACCCAAACTAAACCCCCGGCTAGTGTTTTCTGACTATTTCGACCCTTCCGGACACACTGGCGCATACAAAATGACCATATGAATGATTAAATTATAATTTTATTTTAAATTCATTTAAAATGATTTCTGACGCGACTGCTATGCGCGTCCCAGCTTAATTTCCCGAATTGTCGTATTTATGACTCGCGATAATTTTAACAAATCCAATAATCATATATTACCATATTCACCCAGTAATATTCAACATTATTATCATTATCAAATACCAATTCACATCTCGCTAGTATATAAATCCGGATTAATTTCCAAATCATTATCCCATTTAATTTAATTAATCCCATTTAATAAAATCAATAAAATTATGGGGTATTACATTAGGTGCATTTTATTTCTTGATACGAGATACTATAAAATCCCCAAAATCCATTACACACTAGTTTGGGTTCTGCAGGGGAGATTTTGCTCTTGATTTTGCTCTGATTTTGTAGCTAGGTTTTGTTCTCTATAATTTTGATTTTGTATCATGGTTTTCTTTTTATTTCTTATCTCGCTTTTTTCATTTGATTTTGTAGCTAGGTTTTACCCTTTGATTTCGTAGCTAGGTTTTGTTCTGTATAATTTTGAAATAAGACTATGGATTTTTGGATTTTGATTCTCAAACTCAAAACTATGAATACAAGTATTTTAATACATTTGCCACAGATGATTTTTGGGGAGAGTTCATTTTCCATGTGCATAATTTTTGGTTTGGGTTCTGTATAATTTTTTATTTGGGGTTCAATGTCGATTTTGGGTTCTCAAACTCAAATCAAGCACACTAGTACAGATATTTTTGTAAGTGATTAATTAGTTACAATCTTTATACACTAATATTTTTATTTATTACTTATCATTAGATTCAATTTATGTTTTAGGGATGATAAAGGCTAGACTATTCTTCCCAATGGTGCTAAAAAAGGCTATATCAAAGAGGTATATTTTTCTTATCTTTTAAGAATTTTTTTACATATTTATTAATCTCTGACATGTCTTTTAATGTTGCTTTTAACTTTGAGTATTGATTTCTAGATTTAGATAAGTTGTCTATTATCTAAATCCATAGGGACTCTATATGACAACTTGGAGTAGATGTCATATTACATATTCCCTTACTGAAATTGGGGGTTTGTTTAAACATGTATAAGATATTACATATTGATATAATTCCTACTTGTATGCGAACTATTGACATACATTATATTTTGATGTATAGAATATTGGTGGTTGTTTTATGTGAAGCAGTTTATACCATATTTAAACTGCTTTCGATAATTAATATTTTATACGCCCATATATTTTCTTTGAAACTTTGTAGGATCTTGTTGAAATTGGTGTTAGAATCTTCGATTATGAATCTAAGACCAAAGAAATTTCGCGTTTGTTACGAGGTAATTTTAATTGATTAATGTATCGTTGTGATTAACTGTGAATCTTTGTAGTACAATAATTGATACGAGTTTAGTGATTTGTTTCTGGATCGTTCATGTAAGATCCTACATGTATGCCAACTATTATCATATATTATATATTGATATAACTCCTACGTGTATGCGAGGTATTAACATACAATATATTTTGATAGATAGAATGTTTGTGGTAGTTTTATCTGAAATAGTTGATACCATATTTAAAATCCTTACGATAATTAATATTTTATACGCTCAGCCATGATAATGGGTTGTTTATATTTTTGTTTTTGAATTCACCTATGTAGATGCTATTGATTGTATTTATATTTTGTAATTGGAAAAGAGAAAAATAATGAAATCATTGTAGTATTGGTGATCGATTTTATTATACGACCATTCATCATATTCTTACTATACATATATTATATAATAGATGGATAAGACGCAAATTAGTATTAGAAAATTTCAAATTGAACAATATATTTAACTTTACTCCGTGAGTTATAGTTCGAGCATGTAGATTACGGTATTTGGTTCTATCCCTGATACATATGTTTTTCTTCTATGGGTATTTGAAAGGGAGATACTGCTTGCATGACACTTTTTCATTCATTTTGAAATATTTTATCTATCCCGAACATTCAACTTACAACATTTAATTGATACGAATAAAGGTAGTTTTAATTCTTAATTATTGATCAATATCATTAGTTTTTGTACATATGATTTGTAGTGGTGATATAAAGTTGAGGGTGTGCCAATTGAAAACCTAGATTGATTTATAGTGGTGATAGGAGGTTGAGGGTGAGCCAATAGAAAACCCAGATTGCTAATTGGTTGTTATGGTATGTTTTTATATTAATGTAAGATAATATTTATTTACTAGTTTGTGTGAATTTTAGTTAGATTATCGATATGTTTGTTTATAATTGATCATGTAACTCAACGGACCGGGTTTTGCCAGGAACCCACCACGCACCCTCCCCTGATGGGGGAATTTGGGGTAAAAGAACATGTTGGGTCGGGTTTGAAATAAAAAAAACATCGAGTTCGGGGCAGGGCGGGTTATGACTGTAAAAACTTCGAACTTGCCCCGTTTAAGGGTATTATAACAAATATTCTGCTTAAATCTATGCACCCTAGTTGGTTTGACATAATAATAAATTAATGCCTACTCTTAATTAGAGGACTTCATTTTTTTATTAGTTTAGCATGAAAAAAACTTGAAATATGTTAAAATACTTGAATAAAATAAGTTGGAAAATATCATAAAAAAATGTTTTGGGGTGGGTTCAGGACCTCACGGTGTTTTTAAACGGGTTTGGGGTGGGGCGGGGTAATAGGGTCTCATTTAGCCAAACCTGCGTCATTGTTATTCTATGTAGAATAACATCAGACAATTCCCATATTGCAATATGGTACTTTCAAGAGACTGTTTGGTCTTCACGGTTTGCCCATGAGTATTACCTTTGATCGAGTACCTGGGAGTTTATGTTTCACTTACCATTTTTTACACTCACTATGACGCTTATTACGTCACTTCTAGTCCACGACCAATAAGATGTTTTGGTTGCGAATTGCGAAAGGGAGTATTTATATCTTTGTGATGGTTAGTCATTTCTTTAATGTGTTATGCTTTATTCCGTGACATCAGACACTTCCCACATTGTCATAAGGTACTTTCAAGAGATTGTTTGGTCTTCATGGTGTGCCCATGAGTATTATCTCTGACCGGGTCACTGGGATGTTATGTTTCACTGACCACTTTTGACGCTCACTATGGCGCCTATTTCATCACATTCTACATGCAGAATGTTGTTAATTGAGTGTTGCGGATCTTCTCTAGTGTTTGGAGTCTGAAAATCCTTGACATTTCTTAATAGTTGCACTTTATTATCACTTAGGGTGATTTTGTATATAATAACACTATTAACAAGCACACAAGTCTCCCCCCATTTTAGATTGTGCTAAAATTATTATTCTTTAATCTATGTTCACTGGTCTACATTGTAATGGCTATAAGTGTTAACACTTTTAGGTGTCTGACTAGCCAATTATGCTTTAAAGTCTGGGTAGAGTTTCTTTTTGTAGTGAAACAGACCTTGTTAGACTTATTTGAGATATAGGCGGACATTTTAGTTCTAAAGGTTCATCTTCATGAGGTTTGTCCACATATTCTCATAGGACTTGATTTTTGAAGTTAACTAGTAAAAATTTGTATTTGAAATTGAAATCTAAATGTTCATTTGGGGATTAAAAGTGAGTTTTAAGTGGCCAAAAACATAAATTAAGTGGCATGAAAAAAGTCGCTAATAACTCCAAAGGTATCAATGTAACCCGATGGAAGGATCGTGTCCTCACCGAGCTCTTTGTTGATGAAATTAAGTAGTATGCGCTTGTTATAGGGTTGAAAATGACATTTACGAGTCATATCCTGAATTGTGTCGTGTCTTGCTCCTGTCATGTCCTAATTTCTTCAGATTTGCCGTGTCTTCAATGTCAGCGTCGTGTCTACAATACTCTGTCCGTGCTTCATAGTTATGATGTATGTTCCTCACTGTGGTGTTACGTCTGACAATCATACCTGTACCAACAATATTCCCTTTTATATGCATCTTATGGGAGACGATATCTTGGTAATGAAATTCAGAACTATTACAAGAGGAATGTGACTAATTTTTCATAACATTCATTGCAAACATGTGTTCCACCAATTATCATCTCAGCATGATTCAGTGGCAATCTTGATCGTTGTGTTTCTTGGTTGTTCAATTTTATAACCTAATCTAAGATAACATCCTTCAATGCTTTCCCCATCTGTCGAAAACACCTTACTATTATATCTCTCAATCATCACTAATCAGCTATAAAACTCTGCTTGTGAAGGTACCAGACTTCACTGGTAATATCAAACTAGCTACAGGTTCAAGTGACAACTCCTTAAGCTACATATACGCATACCATATATTTCTCTAGGGAAGTATCAATGGCCTTCTATTCTATAGAATAAGACTGTACAAATTGATCCATTTTTTGGTAACAAGTCTGATTTTTTTATGATAGTAAGGTGCATAGGACAATGTTCTAATTTCTTGCAGTACAAATTCTCCACTGAAGATGTGCAAATTCGTGCAGTGCAAATTTGTGGGGCCTCGGGTACCTCAGGTTATCACAGCAATATGCATAATACATGTACTTCTCCCAGAACCACTGCATGGAATTGCACTGCTCTAGCAAGATGATGACGTAGTCAGCCTGTTAGAGTTTTCTTATGGAAAGAACGAAATATAATAATTAATTTCTGCAAGGCACGTTCTTGGAACGCTTTCTTTTAGGCAAAATCTCTCCCAATCCGGTTGAGACAGAACCAGAACCGCGAGTACACAATGGGTTTTGTAGAACCTGCCTTCAGGATACAATGCAGTATGAACAGTTGTTTGATTCAAACTATGTACTGTTTGATCAAACCCGAGAACACTTTGAATTTGTAACTTGATAATGCCAAAATATAGAGGACGGAGAGAGGAGAAACCAGCAATTTTCGGTGTCCAAAACAGAGGTCTGGAACTCTTTTTATAGCCATTTCTGTGACTGTTCTTCAACAGTCACAACTCTTCATGGAGTGACTCAGCAACCGTTGGATCGTGCCTGTTTGGAACAGCTACGATCTAACAGTTCAGATTAGGCGTCCCATCGTAAGCGAATGGACATCCCCTACACGAAACGCTACGAGTTCATCTAACGGTTTAGATTAAGCCGTTTCGGATTTCAAACCCTTTGATCGGATCGTTTAATCACAACCGTTGATCTGTTTTACCTCGTCAAAACTTTAGGCTCCCACGCTCCAAGCGACGATGCGCACGTGCGAAGTGCCAAGTGCGCGTCAAAGCGCGCAATGCGCCCTAAGTCGCCCAATCGCCCTTTCGCGCGCCGCGTGTCGCGCTTACGCGTGTCGCGATTGGTGGTGCTTAAGCACCACCGCGATGCGTAGGATCATAGCCTCTTATTTGACTTGTCAACTAAGAATCTTAGTTGTCCTTTAGTTGATATACCACTACCTTTTGTAGTATTCTTCCAATGTGGGACAATATGGGATTTTGAGCATTCCCCATATCTTTCACACCCATTTGCTCATGTTTCTACTTTCTAAATTAAAACCCAAACTATGTTTAAAATAAAACACAAATAATATAATAAAATATTAACAACTAAAAATTAAACTCAATAAATATTGGAATTAATCCAACATTCTCCCACCAATTTCAATATACACAAGAGAGCAAAGCAAAAAAGACAATAAATAACTTTTGGCATTATCGCTAAAATCTAGTACATAAATGAGAAGTGTCTTTCGGACTTGAACTTCCATATAGTGAAAATAATTCAAAGCTTCATCAAGGTGCTGTGGTGAACGTATCTTGAACCAAGGACCTTTTGAGACTAGCCGGAACTATCACACATACCGATTTCTGAGTTTATAAGTGTTCTTCTAGCATGCACTTTTATGGCCTTGTGCTAATCCTGATTTCACGAGCGCTTTAGGATCGGTCTTGATTTCATAGAAAGCGGCCACACTTTCGACACTCGAATAGGTAAATCAACTTTAGTGATTCTGCGAGTCACACTTATATGATTTATTAAGAAGTGAACTTCATCCTCTAACATGCAGAAAACCAACACTAGGCATATAGGAATGGAACTTTTTGTATAAATTCTTAGTGTTCCATAACTATAATTTAACTTGTTTGTACCACATTGAACTCTATCTATATTTTCAAGATATGAGTTGGGTTCCCATTAAATATAGTTGTGTTATTTAATAGACCTTAGTCCCATTCCTTTTGAGGTGATATATATCATCTCTCTTACAAGACCTTTAGTCAGAGGATCTGCTAAATTCTTGTTCGTTTTAATATAGTCGACTGTAATTACTCCTTCCTTGAGTAATTTTCTTATAATTTGATGTCTTAGACTAATGTGTCTAGATTTTCCGTTGTAAGTTTTGTTCGAAACTTTATAAATTGTGGCTTGGTTATCACAACTTATCATAATAGAAGGTGATGGCTTTTTCCATAAAGGAATATCATACAACACATTTCTAAGCCATTCTGCTTCTTTACATGCATCTGCTAGGGCTATAAATTCAGATTGCATTGTTGAATCTGATACACATGTTTGTTTCTTGGATCCCCAAGAGATAGCTGCTCCTCCTAGCGTAAAAATCCAACCAGTAGTTGACTTTGATTTTGATTCAAGATTATTCCAACTTGAATCACTATATCCTTCTAAAACAGATGGATATCCTACATAATGTAAGCCATAATCCAAAGTCCTCTTCAGATATCTAAGCACCCTAGAAATTGCATTCCAGTGCTCTTGTCCTGGATTACTTGTAAATCTACACAAAATACTCACTGCATAAGCAATGTCTGGTCTAGTGCAATGCATGGCATACATTAGACTCCCAATAATACTAGCATATTTAAGTTGGTCCATAGCACGCCCAGTATTTTTCATTAATTTGATGCTAGGATCCACTGGTGTAGCCGCTGGCTTAAGTTCAAAATGATTATATCTTTTAAGAACTTTTTCTATATAATGAGATTGAGATAACGCTAAAGAATTATCCTTTCTCACAATTTTGATTCCTAAAATCACATCAGCTTCTCCAAGATCTTTCATATCAAATTTTGATGAAAGAAACCTTTTGGTTTCTTCAACATATTTGAGATTAGACCCAAATATTAACATGTCATCCACATATAAGCATATAATAACACCAACACCATTTTCAAATTTACTATATATACATTTGTCGGCATCATTAACTTTATATCCATGGGATATAACAATATTATTAAACTTCTCATGCCATTGCATAGGAGCTTGTTTAAGGCCATAAAGAGATTTAACCAATTTACACACTTTCTTTTCTTGGCCAGGCAATACAAACCCTTCGGGTTGTTCCATATAAACCTCTTCTTCTAAATCACCATTTAAAAATGCAGTTTTAACATCCATTTGATGAATAACTAAATTGTGAATAGAAGCAAGAGATATTAATATCCTAATGGAAGTGATTCGAGCAACAGGAGCATATGTATCAAAGTAATCAATTCCATATTTTTTCTTATAGCCTTTAGCAACTAGTCTTGCCTTAAATTTATTTATAGAACCATCCGGATTTAATTTTCTTTTAAATATCCATTTGCACCCAATAGGTTTAGACCCGGGGGGAAGATCGGAAATAACCCAAGTTTGATTTGACAAAATTGAGTTCATTTCATCATTTATTGCTTCTTTCCAAAAGACAGCATCCCTAGATGTTACCGATTCATGAAATGTGGTCAGTTCATCTTCTACATTAAGAACAAATTTAGTTTTGTTCTTAGTCTCATTTAAATCCCCTTCAACTAAATAAATAACAAAGTCAGGCCCAAATGTTTTTTCAGTTCTTTGTCTTTTACTCCTTCGTGGTTCAACGTCATTCGTTGTTTCTGAAGAAGATATAGGTTGTGAATTTTCTTCTAAATTTGAGGAGTCAACAGTCGGATTATTATTTTCTAAACCTTGATTCAAAGTACTAAACTTTGTTAGATGTTCAAAAAATTGCACATCTACCGACTCAATGATTTCTTGAGTTTCAAGGTTTAAAAATCTATAAGTCGTACTGTTACTAGAGTATCCAATAAAAGCACATTTGTAAGTCCTATTTCCTAGTTTAGGTCTTTTAGGTTCGGGTTTTCTTACATAAGCAAGACATCCCCAAACTTTAAGACGTCTAAGATTAGGCTTACGATTAAACCATAATTCATATGGTGTAATATCCTTGTTTTTCAATGGAACTCTATTTAAAATATAACATGCGGATAAAACCGCTTCTCCCCACATTGACAAAGGTAAACCAGAACTGATTAACATTGAATTTATCATTTCAACTAAAGTCCTATTTTTCCTTTCCGCCGTTCCATTTTGTTGTGGCGTATATGGCGCCGTAACTTGATGGCTTATCCCATGAGTGTTACAAAATTGTATAAACTCACTCGGGTAATATTCACCACCCCTATCGGATCGTAGGACTTTAATTTTTCGATTTTGTTGAGTTTCAACTTCTGCTTTAAAAATTAGGAATTTCTCGAAAACTTCATCTTTACTTTTAAGTAAATATGTATATGCATACTTAGAGTAATCATCAATGAAAGTTAAGAAATATTTATTTCCACCACGAGTCATATTACTCTTCATATCACATACATCACTATGAATAAGATCAAGCATTTCGGATTTCCTCTCAACAGATTTGAACGACTTTCTAGTTATCTTCGATTGAGCACAAATTTCACATTTAGAAAGGTTATCAAATTTACAATCCGGGATTAAGCCGAGATTAGTCATATTTTTTATACTTCTATAATTCACATGACCTAATCTACTATGCCATAAAGAAATAGACTCAACCATATAAGCAGAACTAATATCATTGATTACATTAATTTTAATCATGCCGTTACAAGAGTACCCTTTGCCAATAAATTGGCCATTCTTAGACAATACAAACTTATCAGACTCATACACTAGTTTGAAACCTCTCTTATTGAGAAGGTCCCCAGACACAAGATTTTTACACATATCAGGTACATGAAGTACATCAATTAGAGTAAGTGTCTTTCCAGAAGTTAGCTTCAATTCCACTGTGCCTTTTCCAACTACATTTGCGCGAAGATTATTTGCCATCTTCACTTCTTTTCCATCAATTTCTTGATATGTTTTGAATGAAGAGCGGTCTTTGCATATGTGGACCGTTGCGCCGGTATCCAGCCACCATCCACTTTCATTATCAATTGAATTTGCTTCGCAAACAGTAGCAATAAGATCTTCAACATTGTTGGTTTCCTTCGACCCTTATTTTTCTTTAAATGCCTTCTTTTTAAGACGACATTCTCGAGAATAATGGCCCGGTTTGTCACAGAAGAAACATTTTCCCTTCTTTTTCTTATTTGCACCTTGGTTCTTGAATTTGGAATCATTCTTTGCTTTAAATTTTGAGTCTTTGGTAATCTTGGATTTTTGATCCTCAACCATATTAGCTTTTGAATGACCCTCACTTTGTTCATCCTTCTTTTCTCGAATACGAGTATCATCTTCAATACGAAGGTGACGAAGAAGGGATTCCACAGTATAAGTCTTTTCATCATGATTAATTTTCTTCTTAAAGCCATTCCAAGAGGATGGAAGTTTTGAAACAATCACCCCTACTTGAAATTCATCTTGCAGATTAATACCAGCGGCTTTAAGGTCACCAACAATTTGTTGGAGTTCATGGGCTTGTGCAACGACAGATTTATCATTATTCATTCTAAAATTCATATAGTTTGAAATTAGAAACTTACGATTGCTCGCTTCCTCGTTTTGATACTTTATCTCCAAAGCCTTCCATAATTCCTTTGCCGTCGAAATCATTCTATGAGCGCTATAAACAGTTTGAGACAAAGCATTGAGGATGTGTCCTCGACACATAAATTCGTCTTCTTTCCTCTTCACACGTTTTTTCTTTATTGCTTCGGTGTCTTCGGGTGTGGGCTCGGGAATTTGTTCAAGGTTATCATCTAGAATGTATGCAAGTTTTAGTGATGTGAGGAAGAACATAACTTTCTCTTGCCAACGGGTGAAATTTCCGCCATCAAAACGGTCGAGTCGGATTAAGTCTTGAGTCATGACTTGGATAGATTGTGCCACAGTTCCTTCCATTTGAGTGGAGTAATTAGAATATAAGAATAATTGTAATTTTGCCTAAAACTGTTAGAGTTTTCTTATGGAAAGAACGAAATATAATAATTAATTTCTGCAAGGCACGTTCTTGGAACGCTTTCTTTTAGGCAAAATTTCTCCCAATCCGGTTGAGACAGAACCAGAACCGCGAGTACACAATGGGTTTTGTAGAACCTGCCTTCAGGATACAATGCAGTATGAACAGTTGTTTGATTCAAACTATGTACTGTTTGATCAAACCCGAGAACACTTTGAATTTGTAACTTGATAATGCCAAAATATAGAGGACGGAGAGAGGAGAAACCAGCAATTTTCGGTGTCCAAAACAGAGGTCTGGAACTCTTTTTATAGCCATTTCTGTGACTGTTCTTCAACAGTCACAACTCTTCATGGAGTGACTCAGCAACCGTTGGATCGTGCCTGTTTGGAACAGCTACGATCTAACGGTTCAGATTAGGCGTCCCATCGTAAGCGAATGGACATCCCCTACACGAAACGCTACGAGTTCATCTAACGGTTTAGATCAAGCCGTTTCGGATTTCAAACCCTTTGATCGGATCGTTTAATCACAACCGTTGATCTGTTTTACCTCGTCAAAACTTTAGGCTCCCACGCTCCAAGCGACGATGCGCACGTGCGAAGTGCCAAGTGCGCGTCAAAGCGCGCAATGCGCCCTAAGTCGCCCAATCGCCCTTTCGCGCGCCGCGTGTCGCGTGTCGCGATTGGTGGTGCTTAAGCACCACCGCGATGCGTAGGATCATAGCCTCTTATTTGACTTGTCAACTAAGAATCTTAGTTGTCCTTTAGTTGATATACCACTACCTTTTGTAGTATTCTTCCAATGTGGGACAATATGGGATTTTGAGCATTCCCCATATCTTTCACACCCATTTGCTCATGTTTCTACTTTCTAAATTAAAACCCAAACTATGTTTAAAATAAAACACAAATAATATAATAAAATATTAACAACTAAAAATTAAACTCAATAAATATTGGAATTAATCCAACATTCTCCCACCAATTTCAATATACACAAGAGAGCAAAGCAAAAAAGACAATAAATAACTTTTGGCATTATCGCTAAAATCTAGTACATAAATGAGAAGTGTCTTTCGGACTTGAACTTCCATATAGTGAAAATAATTCAAAGCTTCATCAAGGTGCTGTGGTGAACGTATCTTGAACCAAGGACCTTTTGAGACTAGCCGGAACTATCACACATACCGATTTCTGAGTTTATAAGTGTTCTTCTAGCATGCACTTTTATGGCCTTGTGCTAATCCTGATTTCACGAGCGCTTTAGGATCGGTCTTGATTTCATAGAAAGCGGCCACACTTTCGACACTCGAATAGGTAAATCAACTTTAGTGATTCTGCGAGTCACACTTATATGATTTATTAAGAAGTGAACTTCATCCTCTAACATGCAGAAAACCAACACTAGGCATATAGGAATGGAACTTTTTGTATAAATTCTTAGTGTTCCATAACTATAATTTAACTTGTTTGTACCACATTGAACTCTATCTATATTTTCAAGATATGAGTTGGGTTCCCATTAAATATAGTTGTGTTATTTAATAGACCTTAGTCCCATTCCTTTTGAGGTGATATATATCATCTCTCTTACAAGACCTTTAGTCAGAGGATCTGCTAAATTCTTGTTCGTTTTAATATAGTCGACTGTAATTACTCCTTCCTTGAGTAATTTTCTTATAATTTGATGTCTTAGACTAATGTGTCTAGATTTTCCGTTGTAAGTTTTGTTCGAAACTTTATAAATTGTGGCTTGGTTATCACAACTTATCATAATAGAAGGTGATGGCTTTTTCCATAAAGGAATATCATACAACACATTTCTAAGCCATTCTGCTTCTTTACATGCATCTGCTAGGGCTATAAATTCAGATTGCATTGTTGAATCTGATACACATGTTTGTTTCTTGGATCCCCAAGAGATAGCTGCTCCTCCTAGCGTAAAAATCCAACCAGTAGTTGACTTTGATTTTGATTCAAGATTATTCCAACTTGAATCACTATATCCTTCTAAAACAGATGGATATCCTACATAATGTAAGCCATAATCCAAAGTCCTCTTCAGATATCTAAGCACCCTAGAAATTGCATTCCAGTGCTCTTGTCCTGGATTACTTGTAAATCTACACAAAATACTCACTGCATAAGCAATGTCTGGTCTAGTGCAATGCATGGCATACATTAGACTCCCAATAATACTAGCATATTTAAGTTGGTCCATAGCACGCCCAGTATTTTTCATTAATTTGATGCTAGGATCCACTGGTGTAGTCGCTGGCTTAAGTTCAAAATGATTATATCTTTTAAGAACTTTTTCTATATAATGAGATTGAGATAACGCTAAAGAATTATCCTTTCTCACAATTTTGATTCCTAAAATCACATCAGCTTCTCCAAGATCTTTCATATCAAATTTTGATGAAAGAAACCTTTTGGTTTCTTCAACATATTTGAGATTAGACCCAAATATTAACATGTCATCCACATATAAGCATATAATAACACCAACACCATTTTCAAATTTACTATATATACATTTGTCGGCATCATTAACTTTATATCCATGGGATATAACAATATTATTAAACTTCTCATGCCATTGCATAGGAGCTTGTTTAAGGCCATAAAGAGATTTAACCAATTTACACACTTTCTTTTCTTGGCCAGGCAATACAAACCCTTCGGGTTGTTCCATATAAACCTCTTCTTCTAAATCACCATTTAAAAATGCAGTTTTAACATCCATTTGATGAATAACTAAATTGTGAATAGAAGCAAGAGATATTAATATCCTAATGGAAGTGATTCGAGCAACAGGAGCATATGTATCAAAGTAATCAATTCCATATTTTTTCTTATAGCCTTTAGCAACTAGTCTTGCCTTAAATTTATTTATAGAACCATCCGGATTTAATTTTCTTTTAAATATCCATTTGCACTCAATAGGTTTAGACCCGGGGGGAAGATCGGAAATAACCCAAGTTTGATTTGACAAAATTGAGTTCATTTCATCATTTATTGCTTCTTTCCAAAAGACAGCATCCCTAGATGTTACCGATTCATGAAATGTGGTCAGTTCATCTTCTACATTAAGAACAAATTTAGTTTTGTTCTTAGTCTCATTTAAATCCCCTTCAACTAAATAAATAACAAAGTCAGGCCCAAATGTTTTTTCAGTTCTTTGTCTTTTACTCCTTCGTGGTTCAACGTCATTCGTTGTTTCTGAAGAAGATATAGGTTGTGAATTTTCTTCTAAATTTGAGGAGTCAACAGTCGGATTATTATTTTCTAAACCTTGATTCAAAGTACTAAACTTTGTTAGATGTTCAAAAAATTGCACATCTACCGACTCAATGATTTCTTGAGTTTCAAGGTTTAAAAATCTATAAGTCGTACTGTTACTAGAGTATCCAATAAAAGCACATTTGTAAGTCCTATTTCCTAGTTTAGGTCTTTTAGGTTCGGGTTTTCTTACATAAGCAAGACATCCCCAAACTTTAAGACGTCTAAGATTAGGCTTACGATTAAACCATAATTCATATGGTGTAATATCCTTGTTTTTCAATGGAACTCTATTTAAAATATAACATGCGGATAAAACCGCTTCTCCCCACATTGACAAAGGTAAACCAGAACTGATTAACATTGAATTTATCATTTCAACTAAAGTCCTATTTTTCCTTTCCGCCGTTCCATTTTGTTGTGGCGTATATGGCGCCGTAACTTGATGGCTTATCCCATGAGTGTTACAAAATTGTATAAACTCACTCGGGTAATATTCACCACCCCTATCGGATCGTAGGACTTTAATTTTTCGATTTTGTTGAGTTTCAACTTCTGCTTTAAAAATTAGGAATTTCTCGAAAACTTCATCTTTACTTTTAAGTAAATATGTATATGCATACTTAGAGTAATCATCAATGAAAGTTAAGAAATATTTATTTCCACCACGAGTCATATTACTCTTCATATCACATACATCACTATGAATAAGATCAAGCATTTCGGATTTCCTCTCAACAGATTTGAACGACTTTCTAGTTATCTTCGATTGAGCACAAATTTCACATTTAGAAAGGTTATCAAATTTACAATCCGGGATTAAGCCGAGATTAGTCATATTTTTTATACTTCTATAATTCACATGACCTAATCTACTATGCCATAAAGAAATAGACTCAACCATATAAGCAGAACTAATATCATTGATTACATTAATTTTAATCATGCCGTTACAAGAGTACCCTTTGCCAATAAATTGGCCATTCTTAGACAATACAAACTTATCAGACTCATACACTAGTTTGAAACCTCTCTTATTGAGAAGGTCCCCAGACACAAGATTTTTACACATATCAGGTACATGAAGTACATCAATTAGAGTAAGTGTCTTTCCAGAAGTTAGCTTCAATTCCACTGTGCCTTTTCCAACTACATTTGCG
The DNA here is from genome assembly GCA_949130495.1 of Sambucus nigra. Lineage (NCBI taxonomy): Eukaryota > Viridiplantae > Streptophyta > Magnoliopsida > Dipsacales > Adoxaceae > Sambucus > Sambucus nigra. Next base: position 134,056,866 of record OX422222.1, on the reverse strand, counting down.
CGAAGATTATTTGCCATCTTCACTTCTTTTCCATCAATTTCTTGATATGTTTTGAATGAAGAGCGGTCTTTGCATATGTGGACCGTTGCGCCGGTATCCAGCCACCATCCACTTTCATTATCAATTGAATTTGCTTCGCAAACAGTAGCAATAAGATCTTCAACATTGTTGGTTTCCTTCGACCCTTGTTTTTCTTTAAATGCCTTCTTTTTAAGACGACATTCTCGAGAATAATGGCCCGGTTTGTCACAGAAGAAACATTTTCCCTTCTTTTTCTTATTTGCACCTTGGTTCTTGAATTTGGAATCATTCTTTGCTTTAAATTTTGAGTCTTTGGTAATCTTGGATTTTTGATCCTCAACCATATTAGCTTTTGAATGACCCTCACTTTGTTCATCCTTCTTTTCTCGAATACGAGTATCATCTTCAATACGAAGGTGACGAAGAAGGGATTCCACAGTATAAGTCTTTTCATCATGATTAATTTTCTTCTTAAAGCCATTCCAAGAGGATGGAAGTTTTGAAACAATCACCCCTACTTGAAATTCATCTTGCAGATTAATACCAGCGGCTTTAAGGTCACCAACAATTTGTTGGAGTTCATGGGCTTGTGCAACGACAGATTTATCATTATTCATTCTAAAATTCATATAGTTTGAAATTAGAAACTTACGATTGCTCGCTTCCTCGTTTTGATACTTTATCTCCAAAGCCTTCCATAATTCCTTTGCCGTCGAAATCATTCTATGAGCGCTATAAACAGTTTGAGACAAAGCATTGAGGATGTGTCCTCGACACATAAATTCGTCTTCTTTCCTCTTCACACGTTTTTTCTTTATTGCTTCGGTGTCTTCGGGTGTGGGCTCGGGAATTTGTTCAAGGTTATCATCTAGAATGTATGCAAGTTTTAGTGATGTGAGGAAGAACATAACTTTCTCTTGCCAACGGGTGAAATTTCCGCCATCAAAACGGTCGAGTCGGATTAAGTCTTGAGTCATGACTTGGATAGATTGTGCCACAGTTCCTTCCATTTGAGTGGAGTAATTAGAATATAAGAATAATTGTAATTTTGCCTAAAACTGTTAGAGTTTTCTTATGGAAAGAACGAAATATAATAATTAATTTCTGCAAGGCACGTTCTTGGAACGCTTTCTTTTAGGCAAAATTTCTCCCAATCCGGTTGAGACAGAACCAGAACCGCGAGTACACAATGGGTTTTGTAGAACCTGCCTTCAGGATACAATGCAGTATGAACAGTTGTTTGATTCAAACTATGTACTGTTTGATCAAACCCGAGAACACTTTGAATTTGTAACTTGATAATGCCAAAATATAGAGGACGGAGAGAGGAGAAACCAGCAATTTTCGGTGTCCAAAACAGAGGTCTGGAACTCTTTTTATAGCCATTTCTGTGACTGTTCTTCAACAGTCACAACTCTTCATGGAGTGACTCAGCAACCGTTGGATCGTGCCTGTTTGGAACAGCTACGATCTAACGGTTCAGATTAGGCGTCCCATCGTAAGCGAATGGACATCCCCTACACGAAACGCTACGAGTTCATCTAACGGTTTAGATCAAGCCGTTTCGGATTTCAAACCCTTTGATCGGATCGTTTAATCACAACCGTTGATCTGTTTTACCTCGTCAAAACTTTAGGCTCCCACGCTCCAAGCGACGATGCGCACGTGCGAAGTGCCAAGTGCGCGTCAAAGCGCGCAATGCGCCCTAAGTCGCCCAATCGCCCTTTCGCGCGCCGCGTGTCGCGTGTCGCGATTGGTGGTGCTTAAGCACCACCGCGATGCGTAGGATCATAGCCTCTTATTTGACTTGTCAACTAAGAATCTTAGTTGTCCTTTAGTTGATATACCACTACCTTTTGTAGTATTCTTCCAATGTGGGACAATATGGGATTTTGAGCATTCCCCATATCTTTCACACCCATTTGCTCATGTTTCTACTTTCTAAATTAAAACCCAAACTATGTTTAAAATAAAACACAAATAATATAATAAAATATTAACAACTAAAAATTAAACTCAATAAATATTGGAATTAATCCAACATTCTCCCACCAATTTCAATATACACAAGAGAGCAAAGCAAAAAAGACAATAAATAACTTTTGGCATTATCGCTAAAATCTAGTACATAAATGAGAAGTGTCTTTCGGACTTGAACTTCCATATAGTGAAAATAATTCAAAGCTTCATCAAGGTGCTGTGGTGAACGTATCTTGAACCAAGGACCTTTTGAGACTAGCCGGAACTATCACACATACCGATTTCTGAGTTTATAAGTGTTCTTCTAGCATGCACTTTTATGGCCTTGTGCTAATCCTGATTTCACGAGCGCTTTAGGATCGGTCTTGATTTCATAGAAAGCGGCCACACTTTCGACACTCGAATAGGTAAATCAACTTTAGTGATTCTGCGAGTCACACTTATATGATTTATTAAGAAGTGAACTTCATCCTCTAACATGCAGAAAACCAACACTAGGCATATAGGAATGGAACTTTTTGTATAAATTCTTAGTGTTCCATAACTATAATTTAACTTGTTTGTACCACATTGAACTCTATCTATATTTTCAAGATATGAGTTGGGTTCCCATTAAATATAGTTGTGTTATTTAATAGACCTTAGTCCCATTCCTTTTGAGGTGATATATATCATCTCTCTTACAAGACCTTTAGTCAGAGGATCTGCTAAATTCTTGTTCGTTTTAATATAGTCGACTGTAATTACTCCTTCCTTGAGTAATTTTCTTATAATTTGATGTCTTAGACTAATGTGTCTAGATTTTCCGTTGTAAGTTTTGTTCGAAACTTTATAAATTGTGGCTTGGTTATCACAACTTATCATAATAGAAGGTGATGGCTTTTTCCATAAAGGAATATCATACAACACATTTCTAAGCCATTCTGCTTCTTTACATGCATCTGCTAGGGCTATAAATTCAGATTGCATTGTTGAATCTGATACACATGTTTGTTTCTTGGATCCCCAAGAGATAGCTGCTCCTCCTAGCGTAAAAATCCAACCAGTAGTTGACTTTGATTTTGATTCAAGATTATTCCAACTTGAATCACTATATCCTTCTAAAACAGATGGATATCCTACATAATGTAAGCCATAATCCAAAGTCCTCTTCAGATATCTAAGCACCCTAGAAATTGCATTCCAGTGCTCTTGTCCTGGATTACTTGTAAATCTACACAAAATACTCACTGCATAAGCAATGTCTGGTCTAGTGCAATGCATGGCATACATTAGACTCCCAATAATACTAGCATATTTAAGTTGGTCCATAGCACGCCCAGTATTTTTCATTAATTTGATGCTAGGATCCACTGGTGTAGCCGCTGGCTTAAGTTCAAAATGATTATATCTTTTAAGAACTTTTTCTATATAATGAGATTGAGATAACGCTAAAGAATTATCCTTTCTCACAATTTTGATTCCTAAAATCACATCAGCTTCTCCAAGATCTTTCATATCAAATTTTGATGAAAGAAACCTTTTGGTTTCTTCAACATATTTGAGATTAGACCCAAATATTAACATGTCATCCACATATAAGCATATAATAACACCAACACCATTTTCAAATTTACTATATATACATTTGTCGGCATCATTAACTTTATATCCATGGGATATAACAATATTATTAAACTTCTCATGCCATTGCATAGGAGCTTGTTTAAGGCCATAAAGAGATTTAACCAATTTACACACTTTCTTTTCTTGGCCAGGCAATACAAACCCTTCGGGTTGTTCCATATAAATCTAATTTTTTACTTAATCATCAATAAGAGTGTAAATCCCAAATTTCTTCACCAGATAATATAAAATTCATGGATTTTATTCTATACTCAAAAGATATCATTCCTAGATAATATCCATGTCAAAGATCCATTTAAAATTATCACAAATTTATCTTTGTTCATGCAACTTTTCAGAATTTTCCTAACTATCCTAACATGGACAATATAAAAGCGAGGATTGCAATAATTAATCACTTGCCTTTAGATTGTAGGTCTGATCCATTGGGAATGATACTCTACTGGTGGTCCTCTCTTTTTTCGGCCAACATTCGGCAGTGGTAGTGGTGGCTCTTGGTGGTGCAAGGTGGTTGTCCTTTGGTTTCCTAGAAAAGTCTCTTCTTCTCCCATAGAAAGTCTCTCAATCTCCCCTAAACCTTTTCCTCTTATTTTTGGTGAATGAACCTAAGATCTCTAATCCCTTTACTTATAAAATAAACTCAGATTTTTGAACTTACTATTCACCTCTCTTGTAAAATGACAGAAATACCCCTTCGGAGTGTCCTTTCGGTTCTAATGTGCCCTGAGACCCAAATCAAACACCCAAGTAGAATTTTTCGACTATTTGAACCCTTACGGACACTTTGGCATGGTTAAAACGACCATTCAGATGACATAATAATAATTCACTTTTATTTCATTAAATCATAATCCCGACGCGACTCAAATGCGCATCCCGACTTAATTACTATAATTGTTGTACACATAATTCGCGATAAGTTTGTAAAGTCATAATCAATTGTAAATTCATAATCATATATATTACATTAATCACTAAGTAATATTCAACATAAATCACATATTACTTTATTCTCGAGAAATATTTAAATCCGGATTAATTTCCAATTATAACACAATTCATTCTAATTAATCCCATTTTAAAAGTCATTAAAAATACGGGGTATTACAATAACATTTAAGGATCACTCACCCTTAAAGGTGCGAACACACATACTATCAACAAACTCAATTTCGTTCTTCTAAAGATCCGTTGAAATGAGATTCTTGGGTTTAGTGAGAACGCTTTAAACAAATTAAGGTTGAAAGTTCACATTACCTCCTTTTTAAAAACATTCATTTTCCAAAAAATCCACACCCCTTACAAAATTTCTATTACCACGCTTCGGAGGAGGAACATAAGGAATGTTTCTTAGAAGATTATATACATATGGTTTAAAATTCATTTTTCTACTAAAAGTGTTTTCTCTAGTAAAATTCCTATCATAATCCGTAGTGAAATCATTGACTTTGGTCACAAAGACATTCAAAAGGTATTTTTAGACATGAAGGGAATCGTGGTCATGTAAAAAAAATCAAGGTAATTCCTAAACATGAACAAAAATCTCTAAGGTGTTTAGTTTTATGACAATGATGGTACATATAAATTTCACAGTGAAGCACTTTAGGATGACTTTTAAGAACAATTATCGACTTTTGTTGATTATTGAACAACTTATAGAAATATTTCCTCAAATAACCCTTTTGTGATAAATGTTCAGTCTAGGGTTGGAAGGGTCTTTTAAAATTTTCTTAGCCTTTTCCAAAAAATGGCAATTGAAAACATTTTGGTCATTTCTGTTTTTGTTAAAAACACTCAGGAACATGAATACATGTTTCCTCAAATCCTGATTTTTCCCATTCACATTCATAGAGGATTGAGTCATTGTAATTTGTTCATTCGTTGGAACACTTCTTCACCAAAATTTTGTTAGTTTTAGAAAAACACGGCACAAATTTGTCAAAAGTCAAAACCATGCTTGTCATTTTTAACTTGTGCCATTTCCAAAAGAATTTTGTCATATTCCTTAACTTTCTTTGACAAGGATAATTCATCCTGAAAATATTTTTTATCAATATCACATTTGGATAATTCACACATTTAAAATTCATTCTTAACTTTTTCAAGTGTCAAAAACAAATATTTTTTCTCTTTTTCAATCAACTTCAAATTTTCAAAAATACTTTAACATTGAAATTTTAAAATTTTTAGAGATAATTTTCCTCTATTAATGCTTTAATCTTTTTCTTGAATAGGACATACTCAGAATTAATGGCCAATTAAAAAAATTGTTTAACACTGCAACGATCACAATTGATTTGCATAATGAAATTCAAACTCACAATCACTTATGCAAATTATTAAACACTTAACCATAAAAACATAGATCCATATTTATATTAAGGAAATTGTTATTATATCATTAAATTCAAATTGAAAAGCCTTGAGTTTAGTTACAACATTATAATATGAGACTCTAGTAGATCCTATTTCCCGATGAGATCTAGCCAACTTATGTAATGCCACATATTTTGGATAATTTATTGAATAATTATATTTAATAACAAAGTTAGAAAAGGTAATTTAATTATATTAAGTAAACTTTATTTTTATTGAATTAGATAATTAATTTGGATTAAGTAATATACATTGAATATTTTTTTATTTGGATATTTTAGTTTAATTAGACTGCCCCTAAATTATTTTAGACTTGTATTATTTGTATTGATAAAGTTTGATAAGTGGTTGGGTTGGTAATACAAATTTAGATATGTTATACATATTTGGACCCAAGGGCATAGAGGTAATTTGGCAGTTAATTGGTGACCAAGTAGGGCAAGCTAAGGATTGGTTTGGAAGCTTATTATTTGCATTTTGTTAATAAACTTAATTAATTTTCGTAGGTTTTGAAATAGAGGAAAAATAAAAAGGAAAGGGGGATAAGGTCAGGTAGCCGCGCCTGCAGGTCCTCAAGACATGATCGCGGTTGGGTTATAGATCACCCGTGGGTAGTCCTTGCCACGATTGTTTATAATGGGATTTTAATCTCATTTTTGGATCATTTTAACTCTCATACTCTTCCGTCTCAAACTATAAATTTCCCTACTTTTTATTCACTTAAACCCTAATAATCCCATAAGCCTAAAACCCCATTACAACGCAATATTAAAGGTCAAGATGATTAAGATAAGAATTAAAGAAAGAAGAAATAAGATTTAAAGAACGAAATAAGAGGAAGAATAAGATGGAAATTAACACAAGTTGGGAGATGGGATCATCATCAAATTCTACACACTTTCAATTTCATTCAAGGCAAGATAAAAACTAATCCCTCATTTCATATTTATAAATAATATTTTCTACCAATACCATAAGCTAAATTGTAAAATTCACTAGAGAATAAGTAGGTTGAAATCTATAACTAATGGTCCTTTTAAACTAAGAATTATTATGTGATGTTATATACTAAATTCATGGAGTTAATATATATGGATTGATACAATTAAAGAACTTGAATCTAGTTTTTTCATATATCAATCAAACTCTACATTGAAAGTTAAAATGATAATTATGTCATATACACATAGTATAGATTTTTGGGACATAAAATAATATCCTATTAATCCCTCTTGTAATTGAATTTAAGTTTACACCATTTTTAGAAAACTATTTGATTTATATTATTAGTATGCTAATCCCTCTTATTTTGAATCTAAATTACAATTTACATATATGTTAGTAATTCATAAACATCGGAATAACGCGATGTAAACCACAATTGTAGTTAAAATGTTATAAGATGATTTAATATTCACATCCTACCCATAATTTGGAATTCATACCTAGTTAGTAAATTCTAAATTGAAATACTTAAGAAACTAAACATGTTGAGATTGGATTATAATAATATAGTGGATGTTTCTTACGTTCTTACATTCGAATTGAGTTATATTATGGTTTTCCAATTTTGGATATTCTCCATATGAACTGTAACACATAAGAAGACAAAGTTTAATGTTAAACATTTAGATTTAGTTTTCGATTTTGATTCTATTTTATGTTGTGCTTAAACATATTGGGAATACATAAAAATCAACATATGAAATTTAACATTTAGACTGAATGAAATTTATTGATTTAAAAGTATTACTTATCCTTTAGGAGAATACGATAAAGAGGGTCGAGTATGTATAATTATGGTTATTGGCATGACTCGGTGTATATTCATGGTTATGATATGGTTTGATTATTCTTGTAGAGGAGGGGGTGATGATGTTGGTTTATTTTAGTCTTCACCAGATAAAAAATTGTGAACTTTGTGCTGGCGACCTCGATAGTTAGTGAGGGATAGTTGTCGTTAATATTTTTCACAACATGTAAAAATGATGGACTTTAGTTCTAGTGACTCCTTAGTGGGGCATAGTAATGGGTTATTTGGTATACTTATGACCTAGTAGTTAGTGGGGTCTAGTACCAATTTTATGATATGGTTTGTTAATGGTTTGTTGTTATTTGGGGCTAATTCTAATTTTTATGTGTTACAATATTATCGTGGAGATTGGGTATACTAGTGATCTATTAAGTAATGGAAACTAGTAAAATTTAATACGACTTCGTATAAAACATTATAAAAAAGTTGACAGAGGTAATGGTGAGGCAAGTTATTAAATAGTTAATCTCACAGCTATGTATTTATTATTTTTACACATGATCATCAATTTTATTACTTGAGTAACGTAGCTTTTTATCATGCCGGGGCATGACCCTTCACTTTGTTACAGGTGTTCTAGCACATTAGAATTAGATTTCTCTATTACAAGCATCGAGTAATATTTCCTTGTCATCATTAGTTTCGGAGATGTAGGTATTGGACCCTAATTTTTTTTAGTGATGTGAGGTTTATGCTCTACCTCTTTAGACATTGTTCTTATATTTTGGTTATGTTATATATTGTGGAGACATTAGTGTTGACATGTACAATCTTTCATTATTATTATTATCAATCCTTATTAGTTAGTATTCATAGTCAATGGTGATGATTGAGTCCTATTATACTCGATTTTTGTTTATCTTTATTTAATGTTTACATTTCATGCTAAGGATAATATTTATTTTCTTTAGCAACCTGTATAATATAATAGGTAGACTTGCTCACCCTAAATTTTAAAATATACGGAGTTTCACAAATTAGATCAATTCAATTGCAATTATGTGATATTTATATATTTCAAAACCTAAATCAGTTGTATATCTGAAATAATGTGAGGTTATGCATTGTGAATAAAAGTACATGCAAAAATTAGCATAACACCAAGATCTACGAGGAGAAACTCAATTCAAGAGTAAAAACCTTGGGATGATACAACGAATCCACTTGAAAAATGAAGGCGTTCAAATAGATCAACCCTTTACCTAGCTTGAGTTCCCTTACAACATTTCGTAACCCACCAATACCTAACATTCCACCCGAGCGAGTGACTCTTATCCAAAGATCCTTTGTAGAGAGAGTATAATACACTCCAATTAGTTTCCACACCTCAAATTTGAAGAGAACATTTTCAACTCTTCAGATCCTCCTATTTTTTGACTACTCAACAAAAAATATTTAATGGAAAATGATGAAGGATAGGTTTTTTAATGTTAATTTGATGAATCTCTCATAAAATATTTCAATCAAAGTGCGGAAAAAACAAATCTCATATAATGGTTTTTATGAGAGAAATAAAATATCTTAGATCTAAAAATTTCATCAAGAGAATTAAAAGTCCTAAATCGAATGTGGGGCCAACATTATTTTTACAGGGAAAATTTTGTCTTTCCTCTTCTACAATGTCTAAGAACAAATGTCAACAATAGGCAAGATAAGCATTCTGGTCATATATGTGCGTACGAGGCCATTTTTAATCCATGAGCATAGTTTGGGGCCGAATATAAAACCTTTTAAAAACTGTAGAACCAATATGAACCTTTTGTATGAGTTCTCAAAATACAACTTTAAAGGAGAAAAACAAGTGCAAGAAATATGCAAAAAAAATGTGGGAAAATAAAGTGCATCCAAAAGTGTATGAAAGTCCATATATCATATAAGAAAAGGTCCAAAAGTCCATTAGAGTCTCTGAGTCGATGAAGAGATGCGATGTAAGATGTTTTGGATGCAAATAGAGACTTGTATGGAAATCAAGCATCTAGACACATAACAACTGTCAAGGATATGTTCCCAAACAAAAATAAAAACTCCTATAAGTATGATAAATAAAACTTTTTTACACGGAATAATGCAATAAACTCTTCTACATATTTTTAAAGTATACTTTAAGTCTCTTGTCCTCGAGTCTGGTTTGAAAAGGCATCATTCATGATCATACTCCTTGGATTACAATTAGGTGTAGGCAACGAACATAGTTAACTTTCACTCTTGTCACATTATATATATATATATATATGTTTGTTCTTTAGTGGCGCTTATAAATATCTCAAATATTAATTGTGAGGTTTGACTAATACAAGGTATTTTTAGCACTTTCAAAACATTTAGGATCACTAACATCCTAATAAATGGTACACGAGAATTTGGTGTCTTCTTAATAAAGTTCATCTTCATGTTCAAGAGAAGAGTTTGTTTCAAAGTATATTTTTAAAAATATAGATTGGTCCAAAATCGACGGGTGTTGTGTAGCTATTATTATCCATTGGAGCTTTCCACATACGATATGATACAAAAGAGTGAATAGTCAGTTAGCACATTGTGTGAGCATTTTTTGTTCATTTTGGACCAAGTATTTCCCCATTAGCGAGGTTGATCCTTGTACGACTTAATATTATGTTATTGTTTTACTTATTTTTCTTCTTAATTAATCACCTAATATTGAAAATAAAATATGGTGGGATCTATGTTATAAAAACAATTTCATGCAGACCTAAGTTTTCCTATTTATTCCTAAAAGGAAAATATTGCCTCTATTATGACAGTAAATTTAATTTGTGTTCCTTCACTCAATCTCAGATTCGAGTACATGCTCTCTAAGTGCTTATGTTGGATAACCACAATAACTAAGTGTACGATACAATTAATATGTAATGTTAGGATGACGATATTGATTAGAATCTTACGGTCCAAAATTTCTAAACAAAATAGATTAATGGTTAGGATGAACCAAAACTTATATGAAAAGGTTAGGTGTATGTTTTCAATGCAAGCTGGCCAAAATGTTAACTGGTGGAGGATTTATCTTATTATTGTTTTGTTGTCAACCGTATTCCATGTACAACGATTGACTACAAGACTCTTTTTTTTCAGTTTCATTGCATACTTATGAAATGGTGCATGTCTTTGGGTGTCCAACTTATTTTCATATTACTCGAGATTGATCATAGAGACGGGAAGTTAATTTTCATGTGTTCACGTAATAGGGTTGAGGGATACACTCGCGATGCTTAAGTAACAAGTAAACGTGGGTGAATATGTATGTATTTTTAATGAGGCATATATAATCAAGGTTCCAAATATAGAAAAGGAAGATTGTTTTCAGTGGAATAAGATTTAATGGTGAAAAGAAGGTGATTAATTCAACTGACTATTTAATTGAAGAGGTGGAGGTTTTAGATGAGGGACCCAGTCCAAAACGACAAGAATTGCCATTTTTCCTAGGGTTCTTAATCCTATAATGAAATATTGTTTTTATGCATTATTTGTAAATAGTGATGATTCATTTGTAAGAGTATGCATATTCTTATACGATCCCAATTTTTTTTTTTTTTTTATTCCATTTGACAAAAAAACACTTTTAGTTATAATCTATGTTAATTTTAAAAGCTCCACATTCAAGATTTCATGACCAAATTTCCTCATATATATATATCCCATATCTAACCTATGGCCTTACTAATGGGAATGAATAATGTAAAGGACTTATATGACATACCACAACTTTGGTCTAACATTAAAAAAAATATAGATTTTATTACATTAGAAAAGTTGCTAACCTTATTTATGTGTATTTACTCTATTTAGATATTTTTATAAATATTTTACCTATACATTTAGAGTGTGAGTATAGCACATGGGATTAACGAAAATCTAAAGAAAATCAGCAGAAAAAATAAACCACACTAAACAAAATTATTACAGAAGTTTAGGTAGTATTTTTATGGGAAAATAAACAATTTTACGTGTACTTTTTAAACTTCACCAAAATAAGTTAACTTTAATTTTATCTTCTTAGATAGAAGGTGATGGATCAAAATGTTACCATGCATATAACACAAAGTTATACGTGGAAAAAGTACATAATAGTAAAAACCTCAAGCAGAACGAATGAAAATATTAAAACATAATCAAATAAATTGAGAATGCAAGTGATTTAATGGACTGATTTGTATAATAAATTTCCACACAAAAAATCCCATTTTTTTAATCAAATTTTATTAGGTGCGCATACAAGATTTTTCAATTTTCAATTTTTAAAATAAGCATGCAATCAACACAAGTGGTGAGGGGAAATCCATAAAAAGGGGAAAACCATATATGACAATTGACTTACAAAACTTAGACAATCTAAGTAAGATGCGTAGAGCCTTCAAAACCTTCAATGTAATAGACTCGATCCAGAGCCTTCCACAGGTAGAGGTCTACCCTTGGTATCCACTGATCATCCTTGTCTTCTTTAGCAGCGAAAACTTGGTTTCATAATTTAGCAGTAAATATTCCTCTCCATAAAGGTTTATAATAAAGAAACCTTATTTGTAACTTGGTAAATTGATATAAATTAGTACAAGGGGTTTGGATGTTTATGGCGGTGTTTGATCACAAAAGAGAACTCAAAAGAGGTGTTTTTGTTTATGAAAAAAGTTCCTAAAAAGTCTAATCCTATTTAACCTATTTATAAGAAGGTTGGTTAAAATAAGATAAGCATGAAAGATTTAGATTAGATTTCATTAACAAAAACTTGCTCGGTCATTTGAACGAACTTGTACCTCATTCGAACAACACCCATGATCTCTTTAGAACGAGTTCGAATGACTGCTTCAGACGACATTCCAGAGAATGACCAAAAATTCTTCATTTGAAGTTAAACCAATCTTGTTAGAATGACTCGTCCATCTTATTCGAACGACGCGTCGAATTTTCAAAAAAAATTCTATAAAAATTTAAACACCTTTTTTAAATAGTATAACCTCTTAAAAATTATTAAACCTACAAATAATAAAAGAACTATTTTACTAGTCAAAACTATAACTTTCTCTAAGGATGTTGAGATGAATGATTATTTAAACTTTCAAATGTCTTCAAATTTGGCTTCGAATCTAGAGAAGTCATGCAGGGGTAATATTTGTGTAATGGGATAGGCCAAAAGTAAAAATAAAATGTGAGAAATTATAAATCTTGCTCTTATAAATCTTACCCTTTGGCTATTCCGGTACAAAACACAAATTGAAGGCAAGTTGCATTCTAATAACATAAAACAATAACCACCCTCCAGAATCAAGAAACTCAAAGTAATATGTGCACAAATCTTTAAACAGAATGGATCTTCCATTGGCTAGGTTTTTCTTCATCTTATGAGGATCTAAGTGATCGTTTTCTAGGCAAAAAGTCCTACACACAAGAGATAAACAAAATACCATGATGCATACGAGTTTTAAAAGAAAAAATAAAACTACCCCTCAATTTTTTCTCCCCTTTTTTTCCCGTTCTAGACAAAAGAGTATAAACTAAACATGAATTATAAGAATCACATAAAAAGGCAAAATATCATCGCAAGAATAGTCAAGAACACATAGATAATGATACTATCAAAAGGCAAAAACTATTTTTGAAATTTTTCATTTTTTCAAATATAATGTATGAAATATAAAAATACAGTACACCATGGGATAACACTAAAGTATCTGAATCATGAATGCAGAATGAAATTGTGTGAATATTTTTCATAGGTAAATCAATATAAACATTCATAACAAGTGTGCATAAAGTGATGAGACACACCTAATGAAATAACTCAAAGTCTAAAATAGGTGTAAAGATTGTTAACTCATATGAAATAGACTTAACTTAATAAACACATCACGAACATAAATGATTCTCACACCAATAACGCCAAACTATTTAATATTTTTCAAGAAAGTTTGTTGTGCAAAGCCATTGATCTTCGACTTTAACTCCCTCAAAATCCCTCATATATAAGAATTTACTCTCAATTATTTTGAAGAAATCATAGTGCTCATATGTAGGGAAGCATCAATGAATTTAAACAAAAGTTATCTAATAGATTTGTTTTTATATGCCACTAATCTTTTTAGGCTATTTTATGAAAATGTCAGCTTTTAATGAAAAAAATATTTTTATCTTTCGTAGCCCCTTTCCATTTCTAAACATATAACAATATTTTCTATAGTATAAATGAAATTCGGGCAATTGTTCTTACATGCACAACTTATTTCTTTTACATTTGGTTCATTATTAAGAAAAATTAACATGAGAATATCGTAGTCGACAAATGACAAGTAAGCACAAGGTTCATAAATCTCGTTCACGTGTGCAATAAAGGAGACAATGAGTCTAACATGTAAATAGTAGTCATCAAATATCAACGTAATGATATTCACACATTATTAAGCACACTATCGAAATAAAGCCATGTCTCAAAACGCTATGAAAAACTCACGTGAATGGATGGAATGATGGGGTGATTCGAATATCTTAAATGTTCATCAATATGTGGTAAAAAGAAAAATACAAAACTCATTTTATCGTTTTCAAAAATTTTATCAAAATAAAATATTTTTCTTTTTTTCTTAAAACTGAATATCTTTTTATACTTTTTTAAAAGATTCAGAAAAACAAAAGTCTTTTTGGATTTTTAAAAAATATATAAAAAAAGAAAACAAGTAAATATACATTCATATTAAAGTGATAATAAAATCTAGCAATAGGAACATAAGATGAGAACATGATAAACATGCTACACTAGATACAAGTCTCAACCTCAATCATTAGGTCTAGAGTAGTTTTCAAAAGGAGAAGTCATATTATGAATTCCTTCGTAAAATAATGTGAATTCTTGACTAAATGATTTACCTGCTCTTAAAAACTCTCAAAATCTCTATGATGATGTGCGGGAGCATGCAAAGTTACACTTATGGTAATGCGTGTGAGAACATGTCTAGGAACTCGTGGAGGAGCATACCGAGGAACACGCATATGAGAAACTTTCACTAGCATAACACAGAACTCTCTAAGGCGGCCTCTTTATTTGCAATGCGATCAAGCATAAACAGGTTGGGTCCATGTTTCCCAATGCGTCTAGGAGGAGCTCTCCTAGGTTGGTTAGGACGAGGGCCATAAGGGTCCATTACAAACCCGAGAAACGAATAGAGTGCAGGTTAAAAATGGATGGATTGTCATAACCTATTCCTTCCCTCTCAACGTTACCAAACACGGGATCAAGGAGCATCTTTCCAACCTTCCTAGATGTATCCTCTAAAGTGACCTTGACCTTCTGGGCACGTTAAAGATTGATCTCGATGTGGGATGCATGTGCTTCAAGTTTCTCATGAGTCTTTAATGAAGATTGAAGATCTCTTGTAAGACTAGCCACGATGTTGTTCAAATCGATTATATCCCTACATACTACAACAATCAACTACTCACATAAAGAAATCTTCACCTTCTCGAGTTGACTCACTGATGACTCACACTCTCTCCAAATATTCAACTCCTTCTATAAATCACACACACTAAGAGACAAAATATTTATTAAGTTTTTTGTTTTTAAAGTCATGGTGTAAAGATCACTAAAAGCCTTTTGGAGTCCACTCTATCCCTCACTTAAGTTCTCATTCTTACCCTCACTCTCTACATAATGAATCGAAACATTGTTGAGGCACTCACGTTTAGAAATGTCCTCATCGACATGGGACAAATGAAAAGTACCAACGTAACTGTCAATGAACACAATACACAATTCATGTGGTGATTCATCCCCGAAATTCACTAACTCGACTTCACTGCCGCTAAAAGTGGCCTTATTTGTAACTTTCTTGCCTTGTCACTTAAGCCTAGCGGGACACTTATGTGCCTTGTTATATTTTCCCTCACACTCATAGAATCTTATCTCTTCATTTTTCTCACAACCACACTTTCCCTCATTCCCATTTTCTCTTTCTCAAAAATCTTTCCTTTGGAAAATTTGAGTAATTTTTTGAATTTTTTTTTTGCAAAAAGGGCTAAGTTATCCAACTCGAAATAAAACTCAGACTCAGAATCACAAAATTTTTCTTTCTTCTTTTTCTTAGTTTGAGTTTTTAAAGAAATCGATATTTCCTTAGGTTTAACTATTTTGGGACACGTATCGATCTCATACGTTTGAAGGTCTCCTACGAGTTCTTCGAACCTAAGAGTATCTAGTATCCCTAACGAATTTAGCACGGTAACCTTAGGAATAAAGTGGGCTGGCAAGGATCTTAAAATTTTCTTATCTACACGCGTCTGAGGGATTTCCCACCTAAATTAAAACTCGAGTTTACTACATCAGACAGACGTGCGTAAAACCCATCAAAGAATTCAGACTCAAGCATAGTGATTGTTTCAAATTTTGTGGTGAGATTTTGCAGCTTAGAAACTTTAACAACATTAGTTACCACATGAGTGAGGTACAGGTTATCCTAAATTTCTTTAAACGTGGTGCACATCATAGTTCAGGGGTACTCGTCAGGGGTGATGGCTACAGAGATGGCAATCACACAGCACGATTTAAAATTTCTCCATTTAAAATCGTTTTGTATCCATGCAGCAACAGGTTTTAGACTTGTGACATTATCAACTATCATAATGGGTGGTGTCCACACTCTTTCACATTCAAGCCAAACACGTTCATTTACATATTTTAAAGTAGACCTCATTTTTTCTTTCCAGTAGGTTGTAACACGCCGTATTTTTGGAGAATATGGAAATTAATTAAATTGGTGATTTAGGAATTTATTTAATTGGGAGACATTATTTAATTTGGTGATTTAGATTTAATTAATAAAGTTTAAGTTTTATTTTCATGTATGTCGTATTTTGAGGTGGAAATAAGATAATTTTATAAAGTGACTCGGATGGTGATTTTGAGGGAAAGGTTAGTTCCTAAAGGGTTAAAATAGTTAAACTAGTATACCTGGATGCATAGCTTGGGTGCCGGGGCAATTTTAGACCATACCGGCACCGTGTAAGGGAGTTTCGGTCATTCGAAAGTTTGAGGTTTAGAGAACTCGAAAAATTATAGGTTTATATTTGCCATTATAGAGAGGAAGCTAAGGTTAGCACAAATCTTAAAGAAGAGATGCCATAGGTTACGGAATAGGAGGAGAGAACCAAGCTTCCTACACCATTTTTCTCCCCGAATACGATGAATTAGGATGGGATCCATGGGAGATCAACCAGACCATCATCCTAATGAATTTCATACCTACTATAGAGAGAGAAGTGTTTAAATTGCATTTATTATAAGCATGTTAAATTACCCATGTAGAATATGGTTTGATTTCATGTTTTTTGAAAGATTTAATATGTATTTGGGTGGGAAAATCCATGAATTTAAGTAGGAATTGCATGTAGATATATTCCTTGATGTTGGTAACACGAAATCAGAGGGTTTGGGATGATTTAAAATAAATAAATATGGGTTCTTGATTGAAATAAGTGAAGAATATGAAAAATTAGGGTTTTATGGAATTTTGAAAGATAATTGGATCTTGAATTGAATATGTGATGAATTTACGAGAATTTTACGTTGGAAATCATTCTTATACGTTTATATAATGATTAGATATGTGGGTTTGAAATATAGTGAAGTTTTGAGAAAGTTATAAATGTTGGAATCCGTAAAAACGTAGAGGGAAATAGAGACCTACTACATTTCGAATCGATTCATCCTCCTGGGCGAATCGATTAGGCTACTCAGAAAACTACAACTTTGCCTTTTGTTATATATCCCCATAATTTGAATTACGAAGAACTTTGGTGATTAGTTTAGTAATTATATGGAGAACTAGGGGAGGTCAATAGTCATGAGATTAAGGTTTGATTTATATTGATAAGGTTTAAGTTGGGATAATTAACCGACGGTAGTAAATCGAGTGAATTGTACATCAAGAAAGTTAGGATTCGGATTGCGGGAAGGGTAGACCATGACCTAAGGTTATAACTAGTAGGGTATAAATTTAATAACTACTGAATTAACATAAGGGGTAACAACGGGCCCTTCGGGTAGAGATTAATACTCGGGAAAATACAATATGAATTAATATTGTAAATGATTGGTACGGTGAGTATTCGAGAGATAAATACTACGTACGGGTAATTACTATTGGTTGAGTGTATACCTATACGGATAATTATAAAAAGTCATGTATGTGCCTATACTAAACATACATATGGATAGGTTATGTGTATGCCCAGTATGTGCTTTGTGTATGTGAACATACACACGCTACTTGCTATCACGGAGGTCCCACGTGGTGGGCGATCCCACCTTGAAGATTCCAGTGAGGTCGGGATTTGTACCCCAGAGCATAGTTAAATAGTCTATAACTATGTGAGAGAAATAGTGATGCCGATAAGTCGTTTGGGTACGTTAGGTATGTGTGCAGCCCCAAAGACTTAGTGCTATATTCTCCTCCAATATGTGTTATTTGTTTGATGGTTTGAGGAGACATTTTGAACCGATAGTCCATGATTAACTACGAGAGGTACTTGGACGAATAGCAGAGAACGCGAGTGTGCATCTTATGACCAGTCCCGGAGATGTTGTATAATTTATATATAAAGTGTGACATATGTATATGTTCATCAACGTGTAATCTACTTATGTGTGAAAATAGCGAGACTAGATAGTGTATATCTAAAATAATGCTTAATCTACTTAAGAGAAAATATTAAAAAGGATAGATAGTGAATATCTAAAGATAAGGTAAGGGGGAGAACTTAACACAATGATAATAATAACGTAAGAGAAATGATAATTACTAGTTGTTCGGTGGCATACGGTATGGGTGGTACGGGTAAGTTAAAGGGAAATTTAACTAAGGACTTAATAATAATTAAGGGTATACTGAAGCGTACTGTATGGGTGGTACGAGTGAGATAGATTGGTTAATAGTTAGTTAGATACTTAAGGCTTAGTTAGTTTGGGTAGTATGACTAGGTGGGCTTAGTAGCAAACATTAGGTGCGCATTATAGATGAGAGGTGAGGAACTCAAGGGAGTGTTTTCAACCTAACATGTGTACCTAATGACTATATATATAAATAATACAAAAAAATATTTTCAAGAGGACTTTGGGCTCTAACTCATACTTGCAAAACATTTTTCTAAACCTTTTAGGTGTCTAACCATAGTGACGCCAAGCAGGATGATCTATTCCAGGGATGCGTAGCTGGAACACTTGTGGATGCTTATAGGATTTCGACTTATTCGCTTCAGTTACCTCATTCCTAGTGTGAGGTGCAGTTCAGTATTTTATTCGGGCGTGTTTCCCTTAGTTAATTCATTTACGCTAGTCTGACTTTATATTCAGATTTTCATTTATGTTGGACTTTTATATTGGATCTGGGAGTTGATGGTTTATAAGGTTTATTTCATTTTAGCTATTTATCTGGTGGATGTTTACTTATTAATTATTGCATGGGGTGTTGATTGTTGTTGTTTAATAAAAAGATAAAATTTGGCACCGACTTTTTGAATATTAGGTGGTTAGTAAAATGTTTTCAACGGTGATACTAAAAATTAACCAAATGGAAATCTTATTTTAATTTCATAAAGGTCTGATCACCCAGTATTTAATTAGGTAGGGTGTCATATATGTCAGAGCATCATGTTCAACTGTCCTTAGGATCTTTATAGATTTTCACCTTTCAGCTTAGCTTTCTTTGATGTAGAACCTTATAATAGGATTGTTGTATTCCTGCATGTATGCATGATTACGTTCTTTTGCTGATTACTTTGTATTTGATGGTGTAACTTATACATATTTCAATTTGTTTTCAGATGCCAACCAGGAGGGAGAGAGGCGAGAGCAACATCTAGAGATGAGGTTAAAAAGGCTCGACAAGAGCCACAGGTACTGCAGATACAACCGCTGCTGGAGATTATATCGACAAAACAGGTGGCCGAGATAGTAGCCCAAGCAGTCAACGCGGCTATGACAGCCATGGCAGCTCACTTTCCTCAGCCACATCCATTAGTGTCACCTTATGGTTAGGCCCACCTGAGGCCGTTCGAATGGCAGAGAGCGAGAGAGACATTTTAGAAGGGTCACCCACCAGAGTTTTAGGGTAACTCGGATGTAGTAGTGGCCAGTTAGCGGAAGAAGAACATACAGCGCTACCTGCATATGATTGAGTGCAGTGACACTCTAAATTAGTGTTTAACAACGTTAAAGTTGGTGGGATCAACCTTGTAGTGGTGGGAGTGTATGACCACAACAGAGGAGAGAGATGCGATGAGTATTGGAGAGTTCTGGGTGTGGTTTGACTGTAAATAATTTTTGCCTGCTATTGAGACAGAGATGAGGTAACAATTTCTCAATGTATGTCATGGAGATAGGACCGTGGAAAAATATGAAGAAGAATTCACTTGGTTACAAAACTTTATAATAGATGAGGTAAACACTGAATAGAAGAGGATGCGTAAGTTTCTGAATGGACTTACCTAGAGGATCTGACGACATTTATTGGGTAATCTGGTGTTAAAGACGTACGCTGAGATTGTTAATGCATTGTTAATTCATCGCCAAGATCAGTGCCAACACATGAAGAATAACAAAAGAGAGAATGAGTCCAGTGAGCCTGGAAAGTATGATGAGAGCAGTGCCAGTGGGGCACAATAGCAGCAGGAGCAGGATTTCCATCAGGGGAATCCGACTAAGAGATTTAGATACACAGGTCATCAAACTGAGGGTTTTGGGTTCAGGCAGGGTCAGTAGGGCCATTAGCAGCCGCAATAATATTTTGTTCCTCAGGGCCGTTAGGGACAAAGGAATGGCGGGGGAGGACAACAAGGACAAGATTAGTGGCAGGGAGGATTTTTGGGGAAATGTTTCTTCTGGGGAGAGACGAGTCACAGGAAAAGAGATTGCCCTGAGCGAGGCATGGGGAAACCACATAATTAGGTTTTAGATGTGCATCCACTACAGCAGTTCATGGGTCAGTTCGGTCATGAGAACTTCAAGCAGGAACCCATTGACCAACAAAAGTAGATAGAATATGGAGATAAATTGTCTTTATTATTCCATTGCATATGGGGTAAATTTATAATGAAGTGAAAGCATCACAAAGTAAAATTTTGCTCACTAGAATTTGTGAGTGAGTAGGATTTAGTGGGGGCATTGTCCATAATAGCCTTATTATGTTTGTATATAATTATTTAGCGTGGCGTAGCGGGGCTTTCAGTGTTTCCTACGAGGGAGCGGGTGTGTACACTAAAGGATGGTTCTATTACGTGTTAGTTTATTACTTTCTAAAGTTATGAGAATATAGTAGACTACTTGTTGAGTTTTGACTAGCTAGCGATGGGTTGAACAATAGTAAAGAGGTAGAGTATGATTTTGAGTTCGCTATTCCAGAGTATGATTTAATTTTTCTAGGCATTACCTGAAAGAAGGTCTAGCCTATACATATGTGTATATATGTTATAGTGTGTTACATAATAAACTTATAAGAAATTGCCAGTGTGGTTATATTTAATCCCAATGAGTAGGTTCGTCTACTGATGTGATTCAGGGTAGACTGGCTTATTATCGAGTTGAAAGATATAGCTCGGGATCTATTCACCCTAAGGAACTAGTGATAGTAAGTCCGTTGTGATATATGTTGTTTTTTTGTATCATGAGAGTGAACGGGTATACTTTTATGTCAAGAGACTGGGATTTTGGGGGTACGTACTATGAACTGAGGGCCTAACGGATAGCAAAGACCGAAAATGTTAGGTGGTAGTATATCGAGGGGGTTCCATGCTTGGATTTTTCTTTGCGAGACATCCCACGCATGAAACTTAGCACAACGTTGGAAGTGGGGAAATTTTTGGTCATTAGGACATGGATTTAGTACCTCAGTTATGGTTCGGTTATAAATTTATATATGAGGGATAATAACTATATTATGATTTGAGGCTAGTGGAGTCATGTAACATTTTTGCATTTATGCACAGGTATAGGGTGTAATGGCACCCTGGGTAGTTAAATTATTTTAATATTATCCGCGATTAAAGGAGATATAAATATACATAACGAGTTTAGATTTGATTCATTAGGAAGCATGAGAATCTTAGAGTGCGAATCTTATCCGAATTTCTAGGAAGAAATTCGGATGTAAGGGGGGAAGTATGTAACACCTTGTATTTTTTGAGAATATGAAAATTAATTAAATTGGTGATTTAGGAATTTATTTAATTGGGAGAAATTATTTAATTTAGTGATTTAGATTTAATTAATCTAGTTTAAGTTTTATTTTCATGCGTGACATATTTTGAGGTGGAAATAAGATGATTTTATAAAATGAATTTGATGGTGATTTTGAAGGCACGGCTAGTTCCGGAAGGGTCAAAATAGTCAAAATAATATACTCGGGTTTATAGTTTGGGTGCCGAGGCGATTTTAGACCAACATGGCACCGTTTAAGGTCGTTTCGATCGTTCGAGAGTTTGAGGTTTAGAGAACTCTGAAAATTGTAGGTTTATATCTACCGTTAGAGAGAGGAAGCTAGTGTTAACACAAATCTAAAAGAAAATAGACCATAGGAGAGGAAGAGGAGGAGATAACCAATCTTTCTACACAATTTTTTGCCCCCAAACGCGACAGAATCGAGATCGGGGCGAGGGAATGGCAACCAAACTATCATCCCAATGAATTTCAGACCTTTTGTAGAGAGGCAAGTGCTTAAATTGCATTTATTATAAGCATGTTATAATACCCATGTATAATAGGGTTTGATTTCATGTTTTCAAAAGATTAAAATGTACTTGGGTGGGAAAATCCATGAATTTAAGTACGAATTTTATGTAGATATATTCCTTGATGTTAGTAACACAAAATCAGAGGGTTTGGGATGATTTAAAATAAAGAAATCTGGGTTCTTGATTGAAAGAATTAAAGAACATGAAAGACTATGATTGTATGGAATTTTAAAAGATAAATGGATCTTGAATTGAATTGGTGATGAATTTATGAGGATTTTACATTGGAAATAATTCTTATACGTTTATATAATGATTTGATATGTGGGTTTGAAATTTGGTGAAGTTTCATGAAGTTTTGAGAAAATTAGAAAGGTTGGAAATCGCAAAAACGTAGAGGAAATTAGAGACCTGCTACATTTCAAATCAATTCAGCATCCTGGACGAATCGATTCGGCTGCCCAAAAAACCATAATTTTTGCCTTTTTGTTATATATCCCTATAATTTTAAATTATGAAGAACTTTGGTGATTAGTTTAGTAATTATGTGGAGAATTAGGGTAGGTCAGTAGGCATGAGATTAAGGTTTGATTTATATTGATAAGGGTTAAGTTGGGATAATTAACCGACTGTAGTAAATCGAGTGAATTTTACACCGAGCTAGTTAGATTTGGATTGCGGGTAGGGTATACCATGACCTAAGGCTATTACCAATAGGGTATAAGTGTAATAACTACTGAATTAATATAAGGGGTAACAACTGACCCTTTAAGTTGAGATTAATACTCAGGAAAATACAATAGTGAATTAATATTGTAAATGATTGGTACGGTGAGTATTCGAGAGATAAATTCTAGGTACGGGTAATTATTATAGGTTCAGTGTATACCTATACGGATAATTATTATAGGTCGTGTGTGTGCCTATACTGAATATATATATGGATAGGTTGTGTGTATGCCTAGTATGTGCTTATATGTATGTGAACATACCTACGCTACTTGCTATCACGGAGGTCAAGTGTAGTGGACGATCCCAACTTGACGATTCCAGTGAGGTCTGGATTTGTACCCCAAAGCATATTATTGAAAGTGTATAACTATGTGAGAGAAATAGTGATACCGACAAGTCGTTTGCGTACGTTAGGTATAGGAGTATCCCCAAAGACATAGTGTTATGTTCGCCTCCAATATGTGTAATTTTTTTTATGGTTCGAGGAGACATGCAAAACCAATAGTCCATGATTAAGTACGAGAGGTACTTGAACTGATAGCAGAGTACGCGAGTGTGCATCGTTATGACCAGTCCGGGAGATGATATATTATTTATATATATAGTGTGGCATATGTATATGTTCATCAATGTGTAAATGTGTGATAGTAGTGAGACTAGATAGTGTATATCTAAAATAATGCTTAATCTACTTAAGAGAAAATAGTAGAAACGTTAGATAGTGAGTATCTAACGATTAATTAAGTGGGAGAACTTAACACGATGATAATAATAACGTAAGATAAACATTAATTACTAGTTGTACAGTGGCCTACTGTATGGGCAGTAAGGGTAAGTTAAAGGGAAATCTACCTAAGGACTTTATGATAATTACGGGTATACTGAAGCGTACTGTATGGGCGGTACGGGTGGGCTATATTGGTTAGTAGTTAGTTAGATACATGAGGCCTAATTAGTTTGGGCAGTATGACTAGGTGGGCTTAGAAGCAAGCGTTAGGTGCGCACTATAAATGAGAGGTGGGGAACTCAAGGGAGTGTTTGCAACCTAACATGTGTATCTAATAACTGTTCATTTAAATATTGTAACACTCCGCCCGCCCCGGGGAGAGCGAACGGAGCGCTACTCATCGATAAAACAAAACTAATCCGCAATATAACAAGGTATAGAGCTTCTAATTCCCACAATAAAACAATATAAACCATTAATCTCAAATCTCTTCAATTAAAACAACAAGTCTCTCGAATTAAAACAACTATCTTTCTCGATACTAAAATGAATCTCCAATGCTCTATACATCAAAATAAATAAATACAAGTCTTCTCTCTTGTATTAAAAATATTCCCAAAATAATCAACTCTAAAATCCATCTCCAAAAATCCCAAGCGCCCAAAAATCCGCGTTAACCTGCCACTAAAAGAAAATATGGGAAAGTACACAATACGACAGGAAAGATGCTCAACAAATATGTTAGCGATGAATAAAACGTCACAATACATATATGAATATTCAAATCAAATGTGAATATCATAAGCAAATATATCACTATAATTTCTCAACAACACATTAACTGGGTCACCAAGCCTCACCACCGTACCGCGCCTATGCATTTTTAGCATATCCGGAAAAAGGAATATTGGCGGGTGCCCAACCTCCGTGCCATATTAAAATCTTCGTGACAACATTCTCGACACAATAATAATACCACATGAATCATAATTAGATTCCAACAAAAATTTCAGATTCCAATGAATTTAGCAATTCAAGTTATGAGTCAATAATCACAAGAAAACAACGAGAATAATACTCGCGAGATTAAGGAGCATATTGTGTAAAACCCCATACCTTAAACCACCAAAAAGATCCAACATGAATTATCACATAATTCAGCCTCAAAATCTATTCACACCATCACATTCCTCTCACGAAAATAATCCAATCTCGTTCTAGCCAAACTCGAGAAAACACCAAATAAGCCTTCTAATCTAAGGTTAAAATCTTGAATAAGTTTGGGCCTATGGTTTGTATATGAAATGGAGTAATTTTAAAGAGCTCTTCTGGTTGAAAAGTTTGAGAAAAAGTGATTTGAAAAGCCAAGCCACGAATTTGTTGATATATAAAGGATTAAGAGTTTGATTAAGAAAAGAGTTCTAATAAGATATAAACACTAAAAAATTTATTCCGGGCGATCTAACCGTTGAAATTGGATGAAATTCTACAGAGAATTAGCTGAAGACTAGAGGAAGGTACAAAAAAAAATTCAGCTCGATCGGACCGTTCAATATTTTTAAATATTTTTTTTTATAGAGATTTTTATGTTTTGAGGACTCTAAGAGAGTTTTATGTTTTAAGGACTCTTCTATATAATAAAAATTCAATTAAAACTCCATTTTAATTCCAATTCCGAAACCATTTGATATTCTCATCTTTAAAAATAAAATCCAACATATTTGAGCAATAAAAATAATTTTATCAAAAAATTTATTTTGCTCTATATTTTGAAAATACCCCAAAAATCACGCGGGTTGTTACACTTCTCCACTAACAATGAAATTTCGTCCTCGAAATTCGCCAAATACCTAACTCTCTAAAATCAGGCCAACAATATCCAAAAATAATCTTGTCACCAAAAAAATAATTTCCTCACATCTAATCTAGAGGCCTAACGCGAAACGATCATCTAAAGATTCTATCTCAAAAAATACGCGCCACAAAAACGCAACAGATCCAAAACCCAAGACCCGAGGGTTGTCGTATACCTAAGCTCTCATATCATTCTGTAACACCCCGCCCGCCCCGGGGAGAGCAAACGGAGCGCTACTCATCGATAAAACTAAACTAATCCGCAATATAACAAGGTATAGAGCATCTAATTCCCATAATAAAACAAGAGAAACCACTAATCTCAAATCCCTTCAATTAAAACAACAAGTCTCTCGAATTAAAACAACTATCTTTCTCGATACTAAAATGAATCTCCAATGCTCTATACATCAAAATAAATAAATACAATTCTTCTCTCTTGTATTAAAAATCTTCCCAAAATAATCAACTCTAAAATCCATCTCCAAAAATCCCAAGCGCCCAAAAATCCGCGCTAACCTGCCACTAAAAGAAAAGATGGGAAAGTACACAATACGACAAGAAAGATGCTCAACAAATATGTTAGCGATGAATAAAACGTCACAATACGAATACGAATATTCAAATCAAATGTGAATATCATAAGCAAATATATCACTATAATTTCTCAACAACACATTAACTGGGTCACCAAGCCTCACCACCGTACCGCGCCTATGCATTTTTAGCATATCCGGAAAAAGGAATATTGGCGGGTGCCCAACCTCCGTGCCATATTAAAATCTTCGTGACAACATTCTCGACACAATAATAATACCACATGAATCATAATTAGATTCCAACAAAAATTTCAGATTCCAATGAATTTAGCAATTCAAATTATGAGTCAATAATCACAAGCAAACAACGAGAATAATACTCGCGAGATTAAGGAGCATATTGTGTAAAACCCCATACCTTAAACCACCAAAAATATCCAACATGAATCATCACATAATTCAGCCTCAAAATCTATTCACACCATCACGTTCCTCTCGCGAAAATAATCCAATCTCGTTCTAGCCCAAACTCGAGAAAACACCAAATAAGCCTTCTAATCTAAGGTTGAAATCTTGAATAAGTTTGGGCCTATGGTTTTTATATGAAATGGAGTAATTTTAAAGAGCTCTTCTGGTTAAAAAGTTTGAGAAAAAGTGATTTGAAAAGCCAAGCCACGAATTTGTTGATATATAAAGGATTAAGAGTTTTATTAAGAAAAGAGTTCTAATAAGATATAAACACTAAAAAATTTATTCCGGGCGATCTAACCGTTGAAATTGGATGAAATTCTACAGAGAATTAGCTGAAGACTAGAGGAAGGTACAAAAAAAAAATTCAGCTCGATCGGACCGTTCAATATTTTTAAATATTTTTTTTGATAGAGATTTTTATGTTTTGAGGACTCTAAGAGAGTTTTATGTTTTAAGGACTCTTCTATATAATAAAAATTCAATTAAAACTCCATTTTAATTCCAATTCCGAAACCATTTGATATTCTCATCTTTAAAAATAAAATCCAACATATTTGAGCAATAAAAATAATTTTATCAAAAACTTTATTTTCCTCTATATTTTGAAAATACCCCAAAAATCACGCGGGTTGTTACACTTCTCCACTAACAATGAAATTTCGTCCTCGAAATTCGCCAAATACCTAACTCTCTAAAATCAGGCCAACAATATCCAAAAATAATCTTGTCACCAAAAAAATAATTTCCTCACATCTAATCTAGATGCCTAACGCGAAACGATCATCTAAAGATTCTATCTCAAAAAATACGCGCCACAAAAACGCAACAGATCCAAAACCCAAGACCCGAGGGTTGTCGTATACCTAAGCTCTCATATCATTCTGTAACACCCCGCCCGCCCCGGGGAGAGCAAACGGAGCGCTACTCATCGATAAAACTAAACTAATCCGCAATATAACAAGGTATAGAGCATCTAATTCCCATAATAAAACAAGAGAAACCACTAATCTCAAATCTCTTCAATTAAAACAACAAGTCTCTCGAATTAAAACAACTATCTTTCTCGATACTAAAATGAATCTCCAATGCTCTATACATCAAAATAAATAAATACAATTCTTCTCTCTTGTATTAAAAATCTTTCCAAAATAATCAACTCTAAAATCCATCTCCAAAAATCCCAAGCGCCCAAAAATCCGCGCTAACCTGCCACTAAAAGAAAAGATGGGAAAGTACACAATACGACAAGAAAGATGCTCAACAAATATGTTAGCGATGAATAAAACGTCACAATACGAATACGAATATTCAAATCAAATGTGAATATCATAAGCAAATATATCACTATAATTTCTCAACAACACATTAACTGGGTCACCAAGCCTCACCACCGTACCGCGCCTATGCATTTTTAGCATATCCGGAAAAAGGAATATTGACGGGTGCCCAACCTCCGTGCCATATTAAAATCTTCGTGACAACATTCTCGACACAATAATAATACCACATGAATCATAATTAGATTCCAACAAAAATTTCAGATTCCAATGAATTTAGCAATTCAAATTATGAGTCAATAATCACAAGCAAACAACGAGAATAATACTCGCGAGATTAAGGAGCATATTGTGTAAAACCCCATACCTTAAACCACCAAAAATATCCAACATGAATCATCACATAATTCAGCCTCAAAATCTATTCACACCATCACGTTCCTCTCGCGAAAATAATCCAATCTCGTTCTAGCCCAAACTCGAGAAAACACCGAATAAGCCTTCTAATCTAAGGTTGAAATCTTGAATAAGTTTGGGCCTATGGTTTGTATATGAAATGGAGTAATTTTAAAGAGCTCTTCTGGTTGAAAAGTTTGAGAAAAAGTGATTTGAAAAGCCAAGCCACGAATTTGTTGATATATAAAGGATTAAGAGTTTGATTAAGAAAAGAGTTCTAATAAGATATAAACACTAAAAATTTTATTCCGGACGATCTAACCGTTGGAATTGGATGAAATTCTACAGAGAATTATCTGAAGACTAGAGGAAGGTACAAAAAAAAAATTCAGCTCGATCAGACTGTTCAATATTTTTAAATATTTTTTTTTGATAGAGAGTTTTATGTTTTGAGGACTCTAAGAGAGTTTTATGTTTTAAGGACTCTTCTATATAATAAAAATTCAATTAAAACTCCATTTTAATTCCAATTCCGAAACCATTTGAAATTCTCATCTTTAAAAATAAAATCCAACATATTTGAGCAATAAAAATAATTTTATCAAAAACTTTATTTTCCTCTATATTTTGAAAATACCCCAAAAATCACGCGGGTTGTTACACTTCTCCACTAACAATGAAATTTCGTCGTCGAAATTCGCCAAATACCTAACTCTCTAAAATCAGGCCAACAATTTCCAAAAATAATCTCGTCACCAAAAAAATAATTTCCTCACATCTAATCTAGATGCCTAACGCGAAACGATCATCTAAAGATTCTATCTCAAAAAATACGCGCCACAAAAACGCAACAGATCCAAAACCCAAGACCCGAGGGTTGTCGTATACCTAAGCTCTGATACCATTCTGTAACACCCCGCCCGCCCCGGGGAGAGCAAACGGAGCGCTACTCATCGATAAAACTAAACTAATCCGCAATATAACAAGGTATAGAGCATCTAATTCCCACAGTAAAACAAGAGAAACCACTAATCTCAAATCTCTTCAATTAAAACAACAAGTCTCTCGAATTAAAACAACTATCTTTCTCGATACTAAAATGAATCTCCAATGCTCTATACATCAAAATAAATAAATACAAGTCTTTTCTCTTGTATTAAAAATCTTCCCAAAATAATCAACTCTAAAATCCATCTCCAAAAATCCCAAGCGCCCAAAAATCCGCGCTAACCTGCCACTAAAAGAAAAGATGGGAAAGTACACAATACGACAGGAAAGATGCTCAACAAATATGTTAGCGATGAATAAAACGTCACAATACGAATACGAATACGAATATTCAAATCAAATGTGAATATCATAAGCAAATATATCACTATAATTTCTCAACAACACATTAACTGGGTCACCAAGCCTCACCACCGTACCGCGCCTATGCATTTTTAGCATATCCGGAAAAAGGAATATTGGCGGGTGCCCAACCTCCGTGCCATATTAAAATCTTCGTGACAACATTCTCGACATAATAATAATACCACATGAATCATAATTAGATTCCAACAAAAATTTCAGATTCCAATGAATTTAGCAATTCAAATTATGAGTCAATAATCACAAGCAAACAACGAGAATAATACTCGCGAGATTAAGGAGCATATTGTGTAAAACCCCATACCTTAAACCACCAAAAATATCCAACATGAATCATCACATAATTCAGCTTCAAAATCTATTCACACCATCACGTTCCTCTCGCGAAAATAATCCAATCTCATTCTAGCCCAAACTCGAGAAAACACCGAATAAGCCTTCTAATCTAAGGTTGAAATCTTGAATAAGTTTGGGCCTATGGTTTGTATATGAAATGGAGTAATTTTGAAGAGCTCTTCTGGTTGAAAAGTTTGAGAAAAAGTGATTTGAAAAGCCAAGCCACGAATTTGTTGATATATAAAGGATTAAGAGTTTGATTAAGAAAAGAGTTCTAATAAGATATAAACACTAAAAATTTTATTCTGGACGATCTAACCGTTGGAATTGGATGAAATTCTACAGAGAATTATCTGAAGACTAGAGGAAGGTACAAAAAAAAAATTCAGCTCGATCAGACCGTTCAATATTTTTAAATATTTTTTTTTTGATAGAGAGTTTTATGTTTTGAGGACTCTAAGAGAGTTTTATGTTTTAAGGACTCTTCTATATAATAAAAATTCAATTAAAACTCCATTTTAATTCCAAATCCGAAACCATTTGAAATTCTCATCTTTAAAAATAAAATCCAACATATTTGAGCAATAAAAATAATTTTATCAAAACCTTTATTTTCCTCTATATTTTGAAAATACCCCAAAAATCACGCGGGTTGTTACAGTTCTCCACTAACAATGAAATTTCGTCCTCGAAATTCGCCAAATACCTAACTCTCTAAAATCAGGCCAACAATATCCAAAAATAATCTCCTCACCAAAAAAATAATTTCCTCACATCTAATCTAGATGCCTAACGCGAAACGATCATCTAAAGATTCTATCTCAAAAAATACGCGCCACAAAAACGCAACAGATCCAAAACCCAAGACCCGAGGGTTGTCGTATACCTAAGCTCTGATACCATTCTGTAACACCCCGCCCGCCCCGGGGAGAGCAAACGGAGCGCTACTCATCGATAAAACTAAACTAATCCGCAATATAACAAGGTATAGAGCATCTAATTCCCACAGTAAAACAAGAGAAACCACTAATCTCAAATCTCTTCAATTAAAACAACAAGTCTCTCGAATTAAAACAACTATCTTTCTCGATACTAAAATGAATCTCCAATGCTCTATACATCAAAATAAATAAATACAAGTCTTCTCTCTTGTATTAAAAATATTCCCAAAATAATCAACTTTAAAATCCATCTCCAAAAATCCCAAGCGCCCAAAAATCCGCGCTAACCTGCCACTAAAAGAAAATATGGGAAAGTACACAATACGACAGGAAAGATGCTCAACAAATATGTTAGCGATGAATAAAACGTCACAATACATATATGAATATTCAAATCAAATGTGAATATCATAAGCAAATATATCACTATAATTTCTCAACAACACATTAACTGGGTCACCAAGCCTCACCACCGTACCGCGCCTATGCATTTTTAGCATATCCGGAAAAAGGAATATTGGCGGGTGCCCAACCTCCGTGCCATATTAAAATCTTCGTGACAACATTCTCGACACAATTATAATACCACATGAATCATAATTAGATTCCAACAAAAATTTCAGATTCCAATGAATTTAGCAATTCAAGTTATGAGTCAATAATCACAAGAAAACAACGAGAATAATACTCGCGAGATTAAGGAGCATATTGTGTAAAACCCCATACCTTAAACCACCAAAAAGATCCAACATGAATTATCACATAATTCAGCCTCAAAATCTATTCACACCATCACATTCCTCTCACGAAAATAATCCAATCTCGTTCTAGCCAAACTCGAGAAAACACCAAATAAGCCTTCTAATCTAAGGTTAAAATCTTGAATAAGTTTGGGCCTATGGTTTGTATATGAAATGGAGTAATTTTAAAGAGCTCTTCTGGTTAAAAAGTTTGAGAAAAAGTGATTTGAAAAGCCAAGCCACGAATTTGTTGATATATAAAGGATTAAGAGTTTGATTAAAAGAGTTCTAATAAGATATAAACACTAAAAAATTTATTCCGGGCGATCTAACCGTTGAAATTGGATGAAATTCTACAGAGAATTAGCTGAAGACTAGAGGAAGGTACAAAAAAAAATTCAGCTCGATCGGACCGTTCAATATTTTTAAATATTTTTTTTGATAGAGATTTTTATGTTTTGAGGACTCTAAGAGAGTTTTATGTTTTAAGGACTCTTCTATATAATAAAAATTCAATTAAAACTCCATTTTAATTCCAATTCCGAAACCATTTGATATTCTCATCTTTAAAAATAAAATCCAACATATTTGAGCAATAAAAATAATTTTATCAAAAACTTTATTTTCCTCTATATTTTGAAAATACCCCAAAAATCACGCGGGTTGTTACACTTCTCCACTAACAATGAAATTTCGTCCTCGAAATTCGCCAAATACCTAACTCTCTAAAATCAGGCCAACAATATCCAAAAATAATCTTGTCACCAAAAAAATAATTTCCTCACATCTAATCTAGATGCCTAACGCGAAACGATCATCTAAAGATTCTATCTCAAAAAATACGCGCCACAAAAACGCAACAGATCCAAAACCCAAGACCCGAGGGTTGTCGTATACCTAAGCTCTCATATCATTCTGTAACACCCCGCCCGCCCCGGGGAGAGCAAACGGAGCGCTACTCATCGATAAAACTAAACTAATCCGCAATATAACAAGGTATAGAGCATCTAATTCCCATAATAAAACAAGAGAAACCACTAATCTCAAATCTCTTCAATTAAAACAACAAGTCTCTCGAATTAAAACAACTATCTTTCTCGATACTAAAATGAATCTCCAATGCTCTATACATCAAAATAAATAAATACAATTCTTCTCTCTTGTATTAAAAATCTTTCCAAAATAATCAACTCTAAAATCCATCTCCAAAAATCCCAAGCGCCCAAAAATCCGCGCTAACCTGCCACTAAAAGAAAAGATGGGAAAGTACACAATACGACAAGAAAGATGCTCAACAAATATGTTAGCGATGAATAAAACGTCACAATACGAATACGAATATTCAAATCAAATGTGAATATCATAAGCAAATATATCACTATAATTTCTCAACAACACATTAACTGGGTCACCAAGCCTCACCACCGTACCGCGCCTATGCATTTTTAGCATATCCGGAAAAAGGAATATTGACGGGTGCCCAACCTCCGTGCCATATTAAAATCTTCGTGACAACATTCTCGACACAATAATAATACCACATGAATCATAATTAGATTCCAACAAAAATTTCAGATTCCAATGAATTTAGCAATTCAAATTATGAGTCAATAATCACAAGCAAACAACGAGAATAATACTCGCGAGATTAAGGAGCATATTGTGTAAAACCCCATACCTTAAACCACCAAAAATATCCAACATGAATCATCACATAATTCAGCCTCAAAATCTATTCACACCATCACGTTCCTCTCGCGAAAATAATCCAATCTCGTTCTAGCCCAAACTCGAGAAAACACCGAATAAGCCTTCTAATCTAAGGTTGAAATCTTGAATAAGTTTGGGCCTATGGTTTGTATATGAAATGGAGTAATTTTAAAGAGCTCTTCTGGTTGAAAAGTTTGAGAAAAAGTGATTTGAAAAGCCAAGCCACGAATTTGTTGATATATAAAGGATTAAGAGTTTGATTAAGAAAAGAGTTCTAATAAGATATAAACACTAAAAATTTTATTCCGGACGATCTAACCGTTGGAATTGGATGAAATTCTACAGAGAATTATCTGAAGACTAGAGGAAGGTACAAAAAAAAAATTCAGCTCGATCAGACTGTTCAATATTTTTAAATATTTTTTTTTGATAGAGAGTTTTATGTTTTGAGGACTCTAAGAGAGTTTTATGTTTTAAGGACTCTTCTATATAATAAAAATTCAATTAAAACTCCATTTTAATTCCAATTCCGAAACCATTTGAAATTCTCATCTTTAAAAATAAAATCCAACATATTTGAGCAATAAAAATAATTTTATCAAAAACTTTATTTTCCTCTATATTTTGAAAATACCCCAAAAATCACGCGGGTTGTTACACTTCTCCACTAACAATGAAATTTCGTCGTCGAAATTCGCCAAATACCTAACTCTCTAAAATCAGGCCAACAATTTCCAAAAATAATCTCGTCACCAAAAAAATAATTTCCTCACATCTAATCTAGATGCCTAACGCGAAACGATCATCTAAAGATTCTATCTCAAAAAATACGCGCCACAAAAACGCAACAGATCCAAAACCCAAGACCCGAGGGTTGTCGTATACCTAAGCTCTGATACCATTCTGTAACACCCCGCCCGCCCCGGGGAGAGCAAACGGAGCGCTACTCATCGATAAAACTAAACTAATCCGCAATATAACAAGGTATAGAGCATCTAATTCCCACAGTAAAACAAGAGAAACCACTAATCTCAAATCTCTTCAATTAAAACAACAAGTCTCTCGAATTAAAACAACTATCTTTCTCGATACTAAAATGAATCTCCAATGCTCTATACATCAAAATAAATAAATACAAGTCTTTTCTCTTGTATTAAAAATCTTCCCAAAATAATCAACTCTAAAATCCATCTCCAAAAATCCCAAGCGCCCAAAAATCCGCGCTAACCTGCCACTAAAAGAAAAGATGGGAAAGTACACAATACGACAGGAAAGATGCTCAACAAATATGTTAGCGATGAATAAAACGTCACAATACGAATACGAATACGAATATTCAAATCAAATGTGAATATCATA
This sequence comes from Sambucus nigra, assembly GCA_949130495.1. Classification (NCBI taxonomy): domain Eukaryota; kingdom Viridiplantae; phylum Streptophyta; class Magnoliopsida; order Dipsacales; family Adoxaceae; genus Sambucus; species Sambucus nigra. Next base: position 134,021,876 of record OX422222.1, on the reverse strand, counting down.
AGCAAATATATCACTATAATTTCTCAACAACACATTAACTGGGTCACCAAGCCTCACCACCGTACCGCGCCTATGCATTTTTAGCATATCCGGAAAAAGGAATATTGGCGGGTGCCCAACCTCCGTGCCATATTAAAATCTTCGTGACAACATTCTCGACATAATAATAATACCACATGAATCATAATTAGATTCCAACAAAAATTTCAGATTCCAATGAATTTAGCAATTCAAATTATGAGTCAATAATCACAAGCAAACAACGAGAATAATACTCGCGAGATTAAGGAGCATATTGTGTAAAACCCCATACCTTAAACCACCAAAAATATCCAACATGAATCATCACATAATTCAGCTTCAAAATCTATTCACACCATCACGTTCCTCTCGCGAAAATAATCCAATCTCATTCTAGCCCAAACTCGAGAAAACACCGAATAAGCCTTCTAATCTAAGGTTGAAATCTTGAATAAGTTTGGGCCTATGGTTTGTATATGAAATGGAGTAATTTTGAAGAGCTCTTCTGGTTGAAAAGTTTGAGAAAAAGTGATTTGAAAAGCCAAGCCACGAATTTGTTGATATATAAAGGATTAAGAGTTTGATTAAGAAAAGAGTTCTAATAAGATATAAACACTAAAAATTTTATTCTGGACGATCTAACCGTTGGAATTGGATGAAATTCTACAGAGAATTATCTGAAGACTAGAGGAAGGTACAAAAAAAAAATTCAGCTCGATCAGACCGTTCAATATTTTTAAATATTTTTTTTTTGATAGAGAGTTTTATGTTTTGAGGACTCTAAGAGAGTTTTATGTTTTAAGGACTCTTCTATATAATAAAAATTCAATTAAAACTCCATTTTAATTCCAAATCCGAAACCATTTGAAATTCTCATCTTTAAAAATAAAATCCAACATATTTGAGCAATAAAAATAATTTTATCAAAACCTTTATTTTCCTCTATATTTTGAAAATACCCCAAAAATCACGCGGGTTGTTACAGTTCTCCACTAACAATGAAATTTCGTCCTCGAAATTCGCCAAATACCTAACTCTCTAAAATCAGGCCAACAATATCCAAAAATAATCTCCTCACCAAAAAAATAATTTCCTCACATCTAATCTAGATGCCTAACGCGAAACGATCATCTAAAGATTCTATCTCAAAAAATACGCGCCACAAAAACGCAACAGATCCAAAACCCAAGACCCGAGGGTTGTCGTATACCTAAGCTCTGATACCATTCTGTAACACCCCGCCCGCCCCGGGGAGAGCAAACGGAGCGCTACTCATCGATAAAACTAAACTAATCCGCAATATAACAAGGTATAGAGCATCTAATTCCCACAGTAAAACAAGAGAAACCACTAATCTCAAATCTCTTCAATTAAAACAACAAGTCTCTCGAATTAAAACAACTATCTTTCTCGATACTAAAATGAATCTCCAATGCTCTATACATCAAAATAAATAAATACAAGTCTTCTCTCTTGTATTAAAAATGTTCCCAAAATAATCAACTTTAAAATCCATCTCCAAAAATCCCAAGCGCCCAAAAATCCGCGCTAACCTGCCACTAAAAGAAAATATGGGAAAGTACACAATACGACAGGAAAGATGCTCAACAAATATGTTAGCGATGAATAAAACGTCACAATACATATATGAATATTCAAATCAAATGTGAATATCATAAGCAAATATATCACTATAATTTCTCAACAACACATTAACTGGGTCACCAAGCCTCACCACCGTACCGCGCCTATGCATTTTTAGCATATCCGGAAAAAGGAATATTGGCGGGTGCCCAACCTCCGTGCCATATTAAAATCTTCGTGACAACATTCTCGACACAATTATAATACCACATGAATCATAATTAGATTCCAACAAAAATTTCAGATTCCAATGAATTTAGCAATTCAAGTTATGAGTCAATAATCACAAGAAAACAACGAGAATAATACTCGCGAGATTAAGGAGCATATTGTGTAAAACCCCATACCTTAAACCACCAAAAAGATCCAACATGAATTATCACATAATTCAGCCTCAAAATCTATTCACACCATCACATTCCTCTCACGAAAATAATCCAATCTCGTTCTAGCCAAACTCGAGAAAACACCAAATAAGCCTTCTAATCTAAGGTTAAAATCTTGAATAAGTTTGGGCCTATGGTTTGTATATGAAATGGAGTAATTTTAAAGAGCTCTTCTGGTTAAAAAGTTTGAGAAAAAGTGATTTGAAAAGCCAAGCCACGAATTTGTTGATATATAAAGGATTAAGAGTTTGATTAAAAGAGTTCTAATAAGATATAAACACTAAAAAATTTATTCCGGGCGATCTAACCGTTGAAATTGGATGAAATTCTACAGAGAATTAGCTGAAGACTAGAGGAAGGTACAAAAAAAAATTCAGCTCGATCGGACCGTTCAATATTTTTAAATATTTTTTTTGATAGAGATTTTTATGTTTTGAGGACTCTAAGAGAGTTTTATGTTTTAAGGACTCTTCTATATAATAAAAATTCAATTAAAACTCCATTTTAATTCCAATTCCGAAACCATTTGATATTCTCATCTTTAAAAATAAAATCCAACATATTTGAGCAATAAAAATAATTTTATCAAAAACTTTATTTTCCTCTATATTTTGAAAATACCCCAAAAATCACGCGGGTTGTTACACTTCTCCACTAACAATGAAATTTCGTCCTCGAAATTCGCCAAATACCTAACTCTCTAAAATCAGGCCAACAATATCCAAAAATAATCTTGTCACCAAAAAAATAATTTCCTCACATCTAATCTAGATGCCTAACGCGAAACGATCATCTAAAGATTCTATCTCAAAAAATACGCGCCACAAAAACGCAACAGATCCAAAACCCAAGACCCGAGGGTTGTCGTATACCTAAGCTCTCATATCATTCTGTAACACCCCGCCCGCCCCGGGGAGAGCAAACGGAGCGCTACTCATCGATAAAACTAAACTAATCCGCAATATAACAAGGTATAGAGCATCTAATTCCCATAATAAAACAAGAGAAACCACTAATCTCAAATCTCTTCAATTAAAACAACAAGTCTCTCGAATTAAAACAACTATCTTTCTCGATACTAAAATGAATCTCCAATGCTCTATACATCAAAATAAATAAATACAATTCTTCTCTCTTGTATTAAAAATCTTTCCAAAATAATCAACTCTAAAATCCATCTCCAAAAATCCCAAGCGCCCAAAAATCCGCGCTAACCTGCCACTAAAAGAAAAGATGGGAAAGTACACAATACGACAAGAAAGATGCTCAACAAATATGTTAGCGATGAATAAAACGTCACAATACGAATACGAATATTCAAATCAAATGTGAATATCATAAGCAAATATATCACTATAATTTCTCAACAACACATTAACTGGGTCACCAAGCCTCACCACCGTACCGCGCCTATGCATTTTTAGCATATCCGGAAAAAGGAATATTGACGGGTGCCCAACCTCCGTGCCATATTAAAATCTTCGTGACAACATTCTCGACACAATAATAATACCACATGAATCATAATTAGATTCCAACAAAAATTTCAGATTCCAATGAATTTAGCAATTCAAATTATGAGTCAATAATCACAAGCAAACAACGAGAATAATACTCGCGAGATTAAGGAGCATATTGTGTAAAACCCCATACCTTAAACCACCAAAAATATCCAACATGAATCATCACATAATTCAGCCTCAAAATCTATTCACACCATCACGTTCCTCTCGCGAAAATAATCCAATCTCGTTCTAGCCCAAACTCGAGAAAACACCGAATAAGCCTTCTAATCTAAGGTTGAAATCTTGAATAAGTTTGGGCCTATGGTTTGTATATGAAATGGAGTAATTTTAAAGAGCTCTTCTGGTTGAAAAGTTTGAGAAAAAGTGATTTGAAAAGCCAAGCCACGAATTTGTTGATATATAAAGGATTAAGAGTTTGATTAAGAAAAGAGTTCTAATAAGATATAAACACTAAAAATTTTATTCCGGACGATCTAACCGTTGGAATTGGATGAAATTCTACAGAGAATTATCTGAAGACTAGAGGAAGGTACAAAAAAAAAATTCAGCTCGATCAGACTGTTCAATATTTTTAAATATTTTTTTTTGATAGAGAGTTTTATGTTTTGAGGACTCTAAGAGAGTTTTATGTTTTAAGGACTCTTCTATATAATAAAAATTCAATTAAAACTCCATTTTAATTCCAATTCCGAAACCATTTGAAATTCTCATCTTTAAAAATAAAATCCAACATATTTGAGCAATAAAAATAATTTTATCAAAAACTTTATTTTCCTCTATATTTTGAAAATACCCCAAAAATCACGCGGGTTGTTACAGTTCTCCACTAACAATGAAATTTCGTCCTCGAAATTCGCCAAATACCTAACTCTCTAAAATCAGGCCAACAATATCCAAAAATAATCTCATCACCAAAAAAATAATTTCCTCACATCTAATCTAGATGCCTAACGCGAAACGATCATCTAAAGATTCTATCTCAAAAAATACGCGCCACAAAAACGCAACAGATCCAAAACCCAAGACCCGAGGGTTGTCGTATACCTAAGCTCTGATACCATTCTGTAACACCCCGCCCGCCCCGGGGAGAGCAAACGGAGCGCTACTCATCGATAAAACTAAACTAATCCGCAATATAACAAGGTATAGAGCATCTAATTCCCACAGTAAAACAAGAGAAACCACTAATCTCAAATCTCTTCAATTAAAACAACAAGTCTCTCGAATTAAAACAACTATCTTTCTCGATACTAAAATGAATCTCCAATGCTCTATACATCAAAATAAATAAATACAAGTCTTTTCTCTTGTATTAAAAATCTTCCCAAAATAATCAACTCTAAAATCCATCTCCAAAAATCCCAAGCGCCCAAAAATCCGCGCTAACCTGCCACTAAAAGAAAAGATGGGAAAGTACACAATACGACAGGAAAGATGCTCAACAAATATGTTAGCGATGAATAAAACGTCACAATACGAATACGAATACGAATATTCAAATCAAATGTGAATATCATAAGCAAATATATCACTATAATTTCTCAACAACACATTAACTGGGTCACCAAGCCTCACCACCGTACCGCGCCTATGCATTTTTAGCATATCCGGAAAAAGGAATATTGGCGGGTGCCCAACCTCCGTGCCATATTAAAATCTTCGTGACAACATTCTCGACACAATAATAATACCACATGAATCATAATTAGATTCCAACAAAAATTTCAGATTCCAATGAATTTAGCAATTCAAATTATGAGTCAATAATCACAAGCAAACAACGAGAATAATACTCGCGAGATTAAGGAGCATATTGTGTAAAACCCCATACCTTAAACCTTCAAAAATATCCAACATGAATCATCACATAATTCAGCCTCAAAATCTATTCACACCATCACGTTCCTCTCGCAAAAATAATCCAATCTCGTTCTAGCCCAAACTCGAGAAAACACCGAATAAGCCTTCTAATCTAAGGTTGAAATCTTGAATAAGTTTGGGCCTATGGTTTGTATATGAAATGGAGTAATTTTGAAGAGCTCTTCTGGTTGAAAAGTTTGAGAAAAAGTGATTTGAAAAGCCAAGCCACGAATTTGTTGATATATAAAGGATTAAGAGTTTGATTAAGAAAAGAGTTCTAATAAGATATAAACACTAAAAATTTTATTCCGGACGATCTAACCGTTGGAATTGGATGAAATTCTACAGAGAATTATCTGAAGACTAGAGGAAGGTACAAAAAAAAAATTCAGCTCGATCAGACCGTTCAATATTTTTAAATATTTTTTTTTTGATAGAGAGTTTTATGTTTTGAGGACTCTAAGAGAGTTTTATGTTTTAAGGACTCTTCTATATAATAAAAATTCAATTAAAACTCCATTTTAATTCCAAATCCGAAACCATTTGAAATTCTCATCTTTAAAAATAAAATCCAACATATTTGAGCAATAAAAATAATTTTATCAAAACCTTTATTTTCCTCTATATTTTGAAAATACCCCAAAAATCACGCGGGTTGTTACAGTTCTCCACTAACAATGAAATTTCGTCCTCGAAATTCGCCAAATACCTAACTCTCTAAAATCAGGCCAACAATATCCAAAAATAATCTCCTCACCAAAAAAATAATTTCCTCACATCTAATCTAGATGCCTAACGCGAAACGATCATCTAAAGATTCTATCTCAAAAAATACGCGCCACAAAAACGCAACAGATCCAAAACCCAAGACCCGAGGGTTGTCGTATACCTAAGCTCTGATACCATTCTGTAACACCCCGCCCGCCCCGGGGAGAGCAAACGGAGTGCTACTCATCGATAAAACTAAACTAATCCGCAATATAACAAGGTATAGAGCATCTAATTCCCACAGTAAAACAAGAGAAACCACTAATCTCAAATCTCTTCAATTAAAACAACAAGTCTCTCGAATTAAAACAACTATCTTTCTCGATACTAAAATGAATCTCCAATGCTCTATACATCAAAATAAATAAATACAAGTCTTCTCTCTTGTATTAAAAATCTTCCCAAAATAATCGACTCTAAAATCCATCTCCAAAAATCCCAAGCGCCCAAAAATCCGCGCTAACCTGCCACTAAAAGAAAAGATGGGAAAGTACACAATACGACAGGAAAGATGCTCAACAAATATGTTAGCGATGAATAAAACGTCACAATACGAATACGAATATTCAAATCAAATGTGAATATCATAAGCAAATATATCACTATAATTTCTCAACAACACATTAACTGGGTCACCAAGCCTCACCACCGTACCGCGCCTATGCATTTTTAGCATATCCGGAAAAAGGAATATTGGCGGGTGCCCAACCTCTGTGCCATATTAAAATCTTCGTGACAACATTCTCGACACAATAATTATACCACATGAATCATAATTAGATTCCAACAAAAATTTCAGATTCCAATGAATTTAGCAATTCAAGTTATGAGTCAATAATCACAAGAAAACAACGAGAATAATACTCGCGAGATTAAGGAGCATATTGTGTAAAACCCCATACCTTAAACCACCAAAAAGATCCAACATGAATCATCACATAATTCAGCCTCAAAATCTATTCACACCATCACGTTCCTCTCGCGAAAATAATCCAATCTCGTTCTAGCCCAAACTCGAGAAAACACCGAATAAGCCTTCTAATCTAAGGTTGAAATCTTGAATAAGTTTGGGCCTATGGTTTGTATATGAAATGAAGTAATTTTGAAGAGCTCTTCTGGTTGAAAAGTTTAAGAAAAGTGATTTGAAAAGCCAAGCCACGAATTTGTTGATATATAAAGGATTAAGAGTTTGATTAAGAAAAGAGTTCTAATAAGATATAAACACTAAAAAATTTATTCCGGGCAATCTAACCGTTGGAATTGGATGAAATTCTACAGAGAATTATCTGAAGACTAGAGGAAGGTACAAAAAAAATTCAGCTCGATCAGACCGTTCAATATTTTTAAATATTTTTTTTTGATAGAGAGTTTTATGTTTTGAGGACTCTAAGAGAGTTTTATGTTTTAAGGACTCTTCTATATAATAAAAATTCAATTAAAACTCCATTTTAATTCCAATTCCGAAACCATTTGAAATTCTCATCTTTAAAAATAAAATCCAACATATTTGAGCAATAAAAATAATTTTATCAAAAGCTTTATTTTCCTCTATATTTTGAAAATACCCCAAAAATCACGCGGGTTGTTACAGTTCTCCACTAACAATGAAATTTCGTCCTCGAAATTCGCCAAATACCTAACTCTCTAAAATCAGACCAACAATATCCAAAAATAATCTCGTCACCAAAAAAATAATTTCCTCACATCTAATCTATATGCCTAACGCGAAACGATCATCTAAAGATTCTATCTCAAAAAATACGCGCCACAAAAACGCAACAGATCCAAAACCCAAGACCCGAGGGTTGTCGTATACCTAAGCTCTGATACCATTCTGTAACACCCCGCCCGCCCCGGGGAGAGCAAACGGAGCGCTACTCATCGATAAAACTAAACTAATCCGCAATATAACAAGGTATAGAGCATTTAATTCCCACAGTAAAACAAGAGAAACCACTAATCTCAAATCTCTTCAATTAAAACAACAAGTCTCTCGAATTAAAACAACTATCTTTCTCGATACTAAAATGAATCTCCAATGCTCTATACATCAAAATAAATAAATACAAGTCTTCTCTCTTGTATTAAAAATCTTCCCAAAATAATCTACTCTAAAATCCATCTCCAAAAATCCCAAGCGCCCAAAAATCCGCGCTAACCTGCCACTAAAAGAAAAGATGGGAAAGTACACAATACGACAGGAAAGATGCTCAACAAATATGTTAGCGATGAATAAAACGTCACAATACGAATACGAATATTCAAATCAAATTTGAATATCATAAGCAAATATATCACTATAATTTCTCAACAACACATTAACTGGGTCACCAAGCCTCACCACCGTACCGCGCCTATGCATTTTTAGCATATCCGGAAAAAGGAATATTGGCGGGTGCCCAACCTCTGTGCAATATTAAAATCTTCGTGACAACATTCTCGACACAATAATAATACCACATGAATCATAATTAGATTCCAACAAAAATTTCAGATTCCAATGAATTTAGCAATTCAAGTTATGAGTCAATAATCACAAGAAAACAACGAGAATAATACTTGCGAGATTAAGGAGCATATTGTGTAAAACCCCATACCTTAAACCATCAAAAAGATCCAACATGAATCATCACATAATTCAGCCTCAAAATCTATTCACACCATCACGTTCCTCTCGCGAAAATAATCCAATCTCGTTCAAGCCCAAACTCGAGAAAACACCAAATAAGCCTTCTAATCTAAGGTTGAAATCTTGAATAAGTTTGGGCCTATGGTTTGTATATAAAATGGAGTAATTTTAAAGAGCTCTTCTGGTTGAAAAGTTTGAGAAAAAGTGATTTGAAAAGCCAAGCCACGAATTTGTTAATATATAAAGGATTAAGAGTTTGATTAAGAAAAGAGTTCTAATAAGATATAAACACTAAAAAATTTATTTCGGGCGATCTAACCGTTGGAATTGGATGAAATTATACAAAGAATTACCTGAAGACAAGAGGAAGGTACAATAAAAAATTCAACTCGATCGGACCGTTAAATATTTTTAAATATTTTTTTTTGCTAGAGAGTTTTATGTTTTAAGGACTCTTCTATATAATAAAAATTCAATTAAAACTCCATTTTAATTCCAATTCCGAAACCGTTTGAAATTATCATCTTTAAAAATAAAATCCAACATATTTGAGCAATGAAAATAATTTTTTCAAAAATTTTATTTTCCTCTATATTTTGAAAATACCCCAAAAATCACGCGGGTTGTTACAAATATAAGTTTAAATGCATGCTAAATATTTTCAAAAGGACTTTGGGCTCTAACCCATACTTACAAAATATTTTTCAAAACCTTTTAGGTGTCCAGCCACAGGGATGATAAATAAGATGATCTGATCCGGGGTTGTGTAGCTGCAGCACTTGTGGATGCTTGTAGGATTTGGACTTAGTCGCTTCTGTTACTTCATTCCTAGTGTAAGGTGCAGTTCAGTATTTCATTCGAGCGTGTTTCCCTCAGTTATTTCATTTATGCCAGTCAGACTTTATATTTTCATTTTTATTTATGTTGGACTTTTATATTGGATCTAGGAGCCGATGGTTTATTCGATACTATTTCATTTCAGCTATTTATCTGGTGGACGTTAACTTATTTATTATTTCATGGGGTGTTGATTGTTGTTGCTTAATAAAAAGATAAAATTTGGGACCGACTTTTTGTATACTAGGTGGTTAGTAAAATGTTTAAAATATTTTTGACAGTGATGCTAAGAATGAACCAAATGGAAATCTTGTTTTAATTTAATAAAGGCCTCACTACACCAAATCTGCCCATTTGTCAAGGTCATTGACCTTGACAAATTCACCTTGTCAAGGTCAATGACCGTGACATTTCGAGGCGAGACAATTTTTTTGTCACGGTCGTGTCACGGTCATTGACCTTGACAAAAAACTCGCGTTTTGTATCACGGTCGTGTCAAGGTCAATGACCGTGACACGTTTGTCACGGTTCTAAACCGTGACAAAGCCGTGATCCTTTTTAAAAAAATTATCACGGTCATTGACCGTGACACGCCCGTGTCAATTTTGTCACGGGCATGTCACGGTCAATGACCGTGACAATTCTGGGCAGAATTAAAAAAAAACTGCTGGGCAGTATGGCCACTGCCACTGCCCAGCAGTATATTTGTACCTGTTATAGCAACGTTGTACCTGTTCCAAGTATCATATATCCGAACAAACTAAAGATAATGCAAATATATATTCAAATAAGAAACTATTTAAAAAGAAACAACATCACCATCATTTTATCTCAAATCTACAAACTATTTTCATGGAAAAGAGATTTTGTACCGCGACGCTCGGGAACACCTCCTTATCCTTCCCTTCTCGTCCGAATAGCCACATAAGTATAGAGCATATGTGGCCTACCCTTATGGCCACTACCTGTCCCCTGAATTGAAATAAAGTAAAATTAGTATCCGCCCCTCAAATATAGATAAATATAAATCGTAATTGAAATCGAAATCGAAATTGACATATAAATATAAATACATTACCTGTAGTGTCACTCAAACAGCTAACTTGAGCTCATATGGCACCTCCTTCCAACTAATGTACCCCGGTCAATCGTGTCAATTATAATTCTCTTCATATCTAAACACTAAGAAATACCATAATCCTATGGAGGTATGCATTGCAAATTCCTTCCAACCGTTGTGTAGCCAAAAATCAGCAGTTGAAGTTGTCAACTCCACCTTTGAATGGAGTATGGAAAGTGGTGGGGTATGGAAAATGGAATTGACAACTTCAACCAGTGATGTTTGGCTACATAATGGTTGGGAGGAATTTGCAGAGCATCGCTCCATAGGATTATGGCATTTCTTAGTGTTCGGATAGACGAAGAGATTCAGTCTCCTCTCCACAAATAGGACACCCCAAATAACTATGTACTAATCACCTATTAAACATAAAAAGTGTATATTCATGGATTAGTATAAACAAAACTTAGATGTAGTTGGAATATTTATGTATTAATCTCCTCTCCACACACGCACACTACACAAGAGTGAAAATGATAAAGTGTAGATCAAGTAAAAGCATTAAAAATGGATGTTTCGGTACAAATTGAAATAATTATTACAAATTGAAAAATTGTTTCAAATTCGGATTATCATCAAAAATGGATTGATATTCGGTAGGAGCAACCAAGTCATCCACACTACTATTTAGACGCCTTGGCGCGTGTTGGACAATTGACCACGGCTCGTTGTTGATATACTCCGAGTAAAACACTTGCTTAACCTTTTAAAATGCACAAACAAACGGCTCATCGCTCACGTGGTCGTTGCTCTTCAACTTGGACAAGTCATTGCCTCTGCAATCCATGGTACTGTGAAAAATCGCTTTAATCTAGGCCCAACGGGAAAATATTTCAATACTTTTTGAGGCACTTTTGAGCTTGTGCCTTCCTTACTAGTAGATTGGACATATCTAGGTTCATCGCATACCAGACAACGATCGAGATTTTCATACTCCTTTCGGTATAGTATGCAGTCATACACACAAGCATGAGTCGATTTATACTTCATTCCCAAACCTTTCAAACTATTCTTCACAACAGGATAGCTATTTGGAAGTGTATTCACCTTGGGTAATAAGCCCTTCACCCATTTCAGAATTCCCGTCACGCTATTGCCAGACAAACCATACTGCGTCTTCAAACTGTGCAAACCAACCATGGCATGTAAAGTTGTTTGATCTTTCTCACAGCCAGAGTATAACGGTTGGGTCGCCTTAAATTTTAAACTTTGGTAGTCATCGTCAAGTTTTATCGTGTTATCTTCACGAGCACTTGAATCTTCTACATCATCAGTAACCTCATTATCCTCAGCTTCATAAACTCCGTACGCATCATCAACTAAATCCTCTAACATATTATGATCTACGTCGTCCCCTTCTTCATCTATTCTACTTGTTGAAGGATGTTGTGAAGGTTGGTCAGGGACAAAAGGAATTTTCAATTCACCGTGAAAACTCCAAAATCGATAACTATCTTGCATACCCGATCTTAACAAATGTAGTTCAACTGTTTTCCACTCAAACACCTTACCATTCTTACACCTAGCACACGAACACGGAAACTCTTCATCATTACGACATCTCTTTGCATATTTCACAAATTCGTTAGCACCTCTGCGAAACACATCCCCCATTCTATTAGTCTCACCCATCCACTCTTTGTATTTCGGATATCCCATCACAGCTACCACAACTAAACACCTATTAAAGGTAAACAAAACTTAGATTTATAGTATGTTTTTTTTAATTATCCCATCATTTAATTATCCTATTAAAGGGTATGTGGTCCTATCCCATTCAAGAATGCATTTTTCTGTAATATACTTAACAGCTCATGCACATTGTTACGATTTGAAAAAAATTCGACAGCATATCCCCTTAGTTCTCCAAGTACACGACGTAGATTGGCAGGTGTGAGTGTTATTTCAATTGGTCAATTAAAATAACAGTAACACTTGTCAATCTAGTATGTACCCAGAGAACATTAAGATACGACTGCAGAACTTCCTCCAAAAGTAACAACTTTAAGCCAATAAGAATATTATACAAAAATTATACAGTCTCAAACTGTCCAAACGGGACAATTCGAGAGATCTCATTACAGGGGTAATGACTCTCGAACGGGTCTAAGGGTTATTGAATGCGTACGCATAAGAACTAGAATGCTAGTATCTATGCGCACTATATTTAATTTCAAGTATGTTTCATATAATGGGTTAATTCAAATACAAAAGAAAATTCATGGGATAATTCAAATACAAAAATAAATTCATGGGATAATTCAAATACAAAAATAAATTCATGTATTGACCACTTACACACACACACACACACTATCTAAGCTGTTCTATAGGTATAAAAACAATTATTATCCAATTATTATCCAACTATTATCAATTATTTATTTTGAATGTAAATAATATTCAAAACCCCACCCACCCCCACTCCCACCCCCACCCCCACCCCCTCAGATTAATTCAAGACATAAGACCCTAAAGGGAATCCAAATTATTTCTTGGACGTGAATTCCTCCAAATTATGATCTCATACCTATTCACACAATGATGGGGGAGGGGGTGGTGGAGGGGGGCGGGGGGTGGGGTGGGGTGTGTGTGTGTGCGTAGGTGCGTAGGTGTGCGTGTGTGTGTGGCGTAGGTGTGCGTGTGTGCGTAGGTGTGCCCACCCCACCCCACCCCCTGCCCCCCTCCACCACCCCCTCCCCCCTCCCCCAAAACACACCACCACCACACACACACACACACAGCACCCCACCCCACCCCCTGCCCCCTCCACCACCCCCTGCCCCACCCCGCCCCACCCCCTGCCCCCTCCACCACCCCCTGCCCCACCCCGCCCCACCCCCTGCCCCCCTCCACCACCACCTCCGCCACCCTGCCCCATCCCGCCCCACCCCCACCACACACACACACACACACCCCACCCCACCCCACCCCAACCCCTGCCCCCCTCCACCACCCCCTCCCCCACCACACCCCACCACACACACACACACCCCACCCTACCCCACCCCCTGCCCCCCTCCACCACACCCTCCCCTCCTCCCCCAAAACACACCACCACACACACACACACACCGCACCCCACCCCCTCCACCACCCTGCCCCACCCCGCCCCACCCCCTGCCCCCCTCCACCACCCCCTCCCCCACCCTGCCCCATCCCGCCCCACCCCCCACACACGCACACACATACACACATAAATATACAAACAAATATATATATAAATGGAAGAGAGAGAGAGAGAGAGAAATTGGACCTGAGAGAGAGAGAGAGAGAGCAGCGTCGAGTCGAGAGAGAGGGAGGGAACGGTGGGAGGGAAAAAAGAAGGGGGAAAGGGTTTTTGCTGGAAAAGTTGTCACGGTCGTGTCAAGGTCATTGACCGTGACAAGAATTGTCATGGGCTTGTCACGGTCAATGACCGTGACAATACCGTAACAAATTTAATTGTCACGGGCTTGTCACGGTCAATGACTGTGACAAGTCGTTGTCACGGTCAATGACCGTGATAAGTCGTTGTCACGGTCGTGTCAAGGTCAATGACCGTTACATAAAACGCATGTTTTTTTGTCACGGTCAATGACCTTGATAAGGCTGGCCGGCTGAAAGGTGACAATTTGCCCATTTTGGTGTAGTGGCCTGATCACCCGGTATTTAGTTAGGCGGGGTGTCACATAGGCATAGTTTGAACCACAAAAATAGGCATTCTATTATACATATTATCCATTAAACCAAAAAAATTAAAGATCAACAATTTTTGAAAAAATTGATGTAAATTTTTTTGTAAAAAGAATCACATAGTAAATTTGTGCAAGATGCTCTGATAGAATTTGAGAAAATTGTTATCTCAAAAGAAAGTCCATAAAAATCAGGATCACATGAAATTTTAGTGTTACCGATTCTGATACGAATCTGAGAATGCAAGTGATTTGTATAATAAATTTTCACACACAAAAACCTAATTTTTTTATCAAATTTCATCTTCAATTGAATTAGGTGTGCATACAAGATTTTTCAATTTTCAATTTTCAAACTAAGCATTCAATCAACATAAATGGTGTAAAAAAAACCCTAAAAAGGGCAAAATAATATATTCAACACTATTGAATGTTTTGAAAGACAATTGACTTACCAAACTTGGGTAATCTAAGTGAGACACGCAGAGCCTTCAAAATCTTCAATAGAGTATGACTCAATCCAGAGCCATCTACAGTTAAAGGTCTACCCTCGGTATCTACGGATCAGGCTTGTGTTCTTTAGCAGTAAAAATCTGATTTCACAATTTAGCAATAAAGATTTCTCTCCACAGAGGTTTATAAGAAAGAAACCCTTTTCATAACTTGGTAAAGTGATCTAAACTATTCCAGTGGATTTGGAATATTTATGGAGGTATTTGATCTCAAAAGAGAACTCAAAAGAGGTGTTTTGTTTATGAAAATAGTTCCTAAAAAGTCTAATCACATTCAGACTATTGATATGAAGTAGGGGTGGCCATGGGCAGGGCCTGGGCAGGCCCGGTCGGGCTCGGGCTCGGGCTCGGGCTCGGGCTGGGCTTATAAAATTATGAATTATCCTAAGCCCTCTCGGACCTCCATAGGGCCTTATTATGTAATCCTAAGCCCATCCAGATTTGAAATCTCTTGACCCAAGTCCGTTGGCCAAGCCCGGTTACTATTTTTTAAATAAAAATTATATTTTTTCTTAATCAAATACCTATTTTTTAATTAAAAACATGTTTTAAACTTTATATATTACAGAGTCTATATATAAACTTTATATATTACAAAGTCTATATATAAAAAGACTTAGTATATGTTTTTATATTTGTAAAAGTTACCCACTTTATATATTTATTTATAACTTTGTAGTCTTACACTTTAATAATAAATTAATATACACACACATGCATATATATATATATATATATATATATATATATATTATATATAATTTTTGGGCTGAGACGGGCCTCATTGGGCCTCATCGGGCTTAAGAATTCATGCCCAGGCCCGCCCAAAAAAAATCGGGCCTATCAAATTTTTCCAAGCCCGCTTTGTGGGCCTATTCACCTTACCCAAGCCCTTTTTTTTATTGGGCGGGCTTGACGGGCCTCGGGCCTATGGCCACCCCTAATATGAAGGTTGGTTAAAATAGGATAAGCATGAAAGATTTGGACTAGATTTTCATTTAAAACCGAATTCTCACCCAGTCGTTCGAACGAACCTGTACCTCATTCGAATGACATCTATGATCTCATTAGAGCGGGTTCGAACGACATTTTGGAGAAGAGCCAAAAATGTTTCGTTCAAAGTTAAACCAATCTCATTCTAACTATTGGTCCATCTTGTTCGAACGAGGTGTCAAATTTTTGAAACAATTTCTATAAAAAATTGAATGCCTTTTTTAAATATATAACCTCTTAAAAAATTCTTAAAACCCAGAAATAATAACAAACCATTTTACATGTCAAAACCATAACTTCTTCCAAGGATGTTGAGACGAACGATTCTTCCAACATGCAAATGGCATCAACTTTCTCTTCGAGTCCCGAGAAGTCATGTAGGGGTAGTGTTTGTGTAAGGGGATACGCCAAAAATAAAAATAAAAGATGGGCAATAATAAAACTTTCTCTTACATAAACCTCTACTAATAGCCAAACGAAGCTCATGGATAATTGTGGCCTTTAACGACACTTTTTCAATTTTAAATATGGAAACATAATGCAAAGGTAAATATTAAAATAAAGGGTGAAAATTTAAAACATGAATCAATATCTTAATAAGAAAAATTACAAAAATTAGGGTACAAAAATGGATGAAACTAAACTTATCTAGTCGTTTGGATCAGAATCAGATGAATCATCTTCATTAGCTGTAGTGTTATTTTGTTTAGAAATTTCTCTAAGGGCATGGAAATAAATGATATTTGGAGAAAAAAATCCGCATATATTATTCTTTGGAAAAAATTCCTTTTCTACTTTGCGTAATTTTTTGCCATTTTTGTATATTGTCAATTCATATATTTTTTTCTAATGTGTCAATGAAGCAAAGGTTTACTTTGCTAGAGAAAATAACTTGTGAGGATATAAATAAATGAGATTATATACTTTGTTTCAAGAAATATAGAACTATGTTCCTAGTTTTTCCATAAAAATCTCATTTTTCATCCGTATATTGTTTATGGATTGTCTACTAACTATTTGGTGAGTGTAGGAGTACCTAGTCATTCCACAAATATTGTCTCACAATATTTAAGGGCTAGCTAGGTTTCTCCTTGCCTTGTTAAAAAAGAGATGTTGAATATTTTGAGAGATCAATCCTCTTTGTATTATTTACATGTCTTTCTATCAGTATGTGTGTATAGTAATTTGATTTCTGACTCCTTCTTCTAAAAATTTCAAAAAATATTATTTGAATATTATTCTTAAGATCCACTAAATTTTTATGTTCACTTGTTGGTTTATTTTATGAAAGTTCAAGACCTTTAAAACTAAGTAAACATGTACTCTAATGTCCAGGTAAGTAATAATAACATTTTTAGTTTTTCTTGGTTCTATATACACTTGTAAATGCCACACCCCTCTCAATTAAATACTGGGTGATCAGTCCTTTATTAAATTAATTTCGAATATCCAGTTGGTTCATTCTTAGCATCACTTTCGAAAACAACTTCCTTATTAACTCACCTAATATTTAATTACGCTAGTGTCAAAACTTTCAATTTTAAAATTTCATAAAATCCATTTTAACCATTAAAGAAATTGATCATGTAATCCATTCCAAAATAATGAATAATAATTAAGTGACATCACTACTGAACTAAATATAACTGGAATAAACTCTCCAGTTTAAATGTCTCAATGGAATAATTTAAATAAAACCGAATATAACAATACCGACATAAGTAAATACAATGTCTGTGGTAGAAATGGAATAACTTGAATCATGGGCGACATGCCCTAAATGAAATAGATACTACAGATGTCTGAATCAATAGAATAGAATCGTCTAATACAAAATCTGCAAATCCCATAGCATCCATAGCACGTCAAATATCCAATACTCTACACTGGGTGTCCCTGTGGCTGGACACCTAATATAAAAGATACATGAGAGAAGAGAATATGCAAGAAAGTGGGCCAGATGCCGATTATAAAAAAAAATTTAAATATAGCAAGTGCAATTAAGCAATTATTATATACAAGTTAGCTTCTCGACCTCTCGCTTGATATTCTCACCTCTCATCTAAAGTGCACGCCTAATGTACCTCATAATGCTCCAAATTAAGGTTCCCAATTACTAGTTTGAAATAAGAGTCATTATGATTCTAACTTATTTCATTTCCCCATATTTCTCACTCAATACGTATGACGATTATACATGTAAATTTCTCTTTAATATGATCTAAACTTTTCAAAGCTTTAGGACTAAGTATTCACTTACTTAATTCAATTTAGATTTCATTATTCTTTTACATTTACTAATTTCACACATTAGATTATATTAAATCACAGTATATATATTCATCACACTATTATATATACTAATATGACACCTCCCAAACACAACTGCGGTGCATGCATACTCTGCTATCATGTCCCGATACATCTCTCACTGTATAAAGGACTGTTGGTTCGGCATCTCTCATGAACCATAAATCTCATAACACATATATTGGAGGAAATCATACTCACCATCCAAATGGGTCATGCACATACCTACGTTCCCATTAAACTGTCGAAACTATCATTCTCACCGATAGCACGTGTCCAAGGTCATATGTTCAGGGTACGAATCTAAAATCCCCCCCCCCCGATGGTCTCATCAGGATAAGATTGTCCGCGACGTGAAACCTCCACCCTGATAGCAAGCAGCGTGGGTATGTCATACACAATATAAATCATAATATATGTATTTACCCCACCTATATACATAATATCAATAGGGCATACGCACAACCCATAAGCTAAGTCCCATACATAGTATATTTATATCTCGAATATCCTACGTATTTATAGATTATGAATTTACATCTTAAAGTATATTCCTGAGATTTTCTCATCACTCAAAGGGTATCATTTATTCCTCATGTAAATTTAGTAGGTAAGCATCTACACCCTACTGGTCAATGTCAATATAATCCCCGAATTTTTATGAATTAAATTTATCTTCAAATCAAGTTTATTCCTCGATAATCCATAATTCAATTTAACCCTTTATTCCATCTCATAGGACTAAGTCCATATATTAACATAGCCTACTGGTATACCCCTATACTCCCATTATTTTAAGAATTTAGTCCCATAATCAAATCCCAAATTATCATACAAAAATAATAATCAAACGGGATACGTTGGCCAATCTGGGCAGCCAAATCGATTTGTTATGTTCAGAATCGATTCTCCCCTGCCACCGAATCGATTCAGCATAGTCCGAATCGATTCGCCCCTACTGGTATGCAAAATTATGCAGTTTAATGGCTACGGGTGTCAATTGTTTTCATCCTCAAAACCATCACTAAATCATCACAAACTCCCCCATAAATCATCCTCAATGATATATCATGGTACGTGAATGATTTCTAACATCTAAACAGTACAAAATCATCAAGGAGTTTCAATTAAATCAAGTTAATTTCATGAAAATTCAAAAAACTCTTAATTCATCATCCTTATTCGAGAACTATCATAAATTCCATATTTCTTCACCAATTATACCCAAACTTCGGGGAGTTAATTCTATATTCATAAAAGAAATCAATTCTAGTTAACTTTCATTTCAAGGATTAAATTAAGATCATCAAAATTCATCTTTGATTCACATAACTTTTCTGAATTTCATTACTAACCTCACATGGACAATATACATGCTATAATTTTCAATAATTAACCACTTGCCTCTAATTCAAAGGTATGAACTGTTGGGGAAAATGATTATAAGGATGTTCCTCATTTTTCCAATCAACCTCCGATGGTGGTGCAAGGTGACTCTTGGTTCTTGATCTCCTAGAAAAGCCTATTCCCCTCCTTAGAAAAGTCTCCATATCTCCTCTAAGACTTTTTCTTTAATTTTTGGTGGACGAATATCAATTCTACGAGCTCTAAACTTGTATAAGTCCACTACAAATTCATGGGTACTATTCACCTAATTTGGCAAATGATAAAAATTCAGGGTATCGGTTTGCTCCCAACCTCCCCAAAAATAAAGAATACATAAAAGTAACATATCCTCCAACATTTGTTTAGTACACTCAGTCTGCCATCTGTTTGTGGGTGATAGGTCATACTCAGTTGCACCTCGGTACCCGTGGCCTTGTGTAAACTCTGCCAAAATTGGGATACAAAAATCTTATCCCGGTCGGAGACAATATCAAGCGGTACCCCATGTGGCCTCACTATCTCCTCTATAAAGATCTAGGCATACTATCATATAATATAATCAGTCCGAACTTGAAATAAGTGAACTACCTTAGTCAACTGATCCACAATCACCCATATGGAATCGCGAACCCTCTCAGAAGTAGGTAACCCAGTGATAAGTCCATGGAAATGCTCTCCTATTTCCACATCGGGATCTCTAGCGACTGAAAAAACCCTGCTAGCTTCTGATGATACACCTTTACTAACTGGAAGGTGTCACACTTAGAGACAAACTCAGCAACGTATCTCTTCATACCACTCCACCAATACTGTCACTGCATATCCTGATACATCTTATCCCCATCGAGATGTATCACAAATCGAGATCCATGCGACTTTGTTATCATCGCGTGCCATAAATCCTCCACTTATGGAACAATTAGTCTACCGTTAAAGTGAAAGCCTCCCTCCGAACTCACTGAGTAAGACTCTGCTCCTCTGGCTAAAAGTTATCGAATGTTCTCATGATAAAATGGAATTGATGCCTAAGACTGTACTATCCTTGTCATAATCTGGGGGGTAACGGTCATAACTGACATTAATGATCTGGCAGCTGCATCTTGATGTCCCAGATCCTTCCATTTCTCCTTCCACACCTCGGCCATCTCACCTACTAGTATATGGCCCAACGCGTATGTTACCATATTTTCCTTCCCCGGATGATAATATATCTCAAACTGATAATCCTTCATGAATTAAAGCCTCCTGTGCTATCGTATATTCAACTCTCTCTGAGGTAAAAAATACTGTTGGGACTTGTGATTCGTGAATAAGCGAAATTTCTCACCCAAGAAATAATGTCTCCATATTCGAAGAGAAAATACGAGTATTGTTAGCTCAAATTCGTGGGTAGGGTAAATCTTCCCATGAGACTTAAGCTTCCTAGAGGCTTAAGCAATAGCTTGCTCTTCTTGCTGTAATACTCCATCAAGTCCCTATAATGATGCGTCAGTGTACACTAGGTACTCCACTCTTGGCCAGGGTAGTGATATTACGAGTGCAGAAGTCAACTTATCCTTTAGTTCATCAAATCCCAACTGACACACATCATATCAAACAAACGGTACGCCCTTACGGGTTAGATTAGTCATCGGACCCATAATCTTTGAAATGCCTCGGATAAACCATCTATAGTAACTGGCTAATCCTAAGAAATTGTGCACCTTTTTTGATGTCATGGGTTGTCCCCATTCCCTCACCACTGATACTTTTCTAGGATCCACTATTACACCCATTTCTGACACTACATGCCCCAGAAATTGTACCTCACAGAGCCAAAACCCACATTTATCATACGTAGCATATAATCGATGCTCACATAATGTCTATAGGACCCGACACAAATGCTCAGTATTCTCCTTTTCAGTCTGGGAATTAATCAGGATGTCATCTATAAAGACAATGATGAACTAATCTAAGAACTCTCTGAACACGTGGTTCATTAAGTCCATAAATACTATCAGTATATTAGTTATCCCAAACAGCATAACCCGAAACTCATATGATCCTATCTCATCAGGAATGCAGTCTTAGACACATTCTGCTCCTGGATACGTAACTGGTGATAATTAGACCTCGAATATATCTTTGAGAAGTAGGATGCTCCTCTCAGCTGATCAAATAATTCATCGATGAGGGGTAAAAGATACTTATTCCGGATCGTGACTTTATTTAGTTCCCGATAATCTACACACATTCATAAGGATCCATCCTTTTTCTTCACAAACAAAACTGGGGCACCCCAGGGTGAGGTACTCCTACGGATGAAACCCTGTCCCAATATCTGCTCTAACTAATCTCTCAGCTCCCTCATCTCTATAGGAAATATATTATTAGGCACACGAGCTATTGGCTGAGTGTTTGACACTAAATCAATCACAAACTCTGTCTTCTTACTGGGTGGTAGTCTCGGTAGCCCCAAAGATAGAAAACATACCCTCAAATACGAACACTGGTTGCTGAACTGCTGCTTGTTGGACATTGTACACACGCCCATATTATAACTGTCCCTACTGTGGTCGGGTTGCGCGATTCACTGGAATGGAAAGTAATGTTGGCAGCTATGCTAGGGCTGAGAAAGTCGCTGGAAACATAGGCCTATGTGACTCTTGGTGAGCACCCTAATGATGGGGTGTCTTTCCCTTCTCGGGGAAATCCTATTTCATGTGGCTAGTTTTTCCATAAGTGAAACATCTGTGAGAAAATGGCCCTCCATTTTGACCATGCTGGCTTCGGCCCTGCTAACCATTTCCACTTCTCCCTTGGCCCTGTTGGCCCCGCTAAATGGGTTATTGGCCCTGATGGCCCTGCCTATTACCTCTCTGCCCAAAATGAAAACCTCTCGATCTTAATCTCTTAGCATAATCTCCCTACTGGGAACTCTACTCACCCTGTCTCTACTAGCCCTGAGGTGATGGTGTTCCACTGACACTGCATCCCCTAGTCCTTCCCTACTAACTGGACTCCATCCCCCGCTTGCTTCCCTTAGCATGGAAGCATTGGTCCTGGCAGTGAAGTAACGCAACATTCAATACATCTGCGTAGGTCTCTAATGAAAGATTACCCAAAAGATGCTTGCGAATCCTCCAATTAAAGCCATCCATGAACATTTGAATCATCTTCTCTTCAGTGGGTACCTCTTCTGGTACCAGATTGGTTTGCCTAGTAAATTCTTCCTCATACTCAGAATTGAATTCACCTCCTGGGTGAGGTCCAATATTTTCCTCCTCCTCTCAATCTGAATGGCAAAAGGAAAATATTTATGATCAAATTGCACCAAGAAGTCTTGAATAGGCATAGTTTCCCTCTCCTCTACTGTGGTAGTGGACTCCCACCAGTGTAAAGCTGCCCCAACTAGCTTAAAAGTAGCTAATATATACTTTTGTACCTCCGTGCACTCATACATCTTCAAATGCCGCTGGATGTCTTTCTTCCATTGGCTATTAGTGAAAACATCGGAACCCCTGGAACTTTGGAGGATGCGCCTTTTGAAAGGCATCCCTAACAAGCTCCCAAGCACTGGGAAATGACTGTGCTGGTGCTAGTGGAACATCCTGTGCCTATGGTGGTGCTTACTGAACAACCTTTAAGGAGCCATTAACTGCCTAAGAAACAATGGTAACAAACTCTGCATCATTCATAGTGCCCTAAACTAGAGCAGGTTGTGGTGCTGGCTGTCCCACACCGAAGGCTCGTCGTGCACGTCAAGGAGGCATCTAAAATGAGGGAGAAATATTTCCATCAGTATTCGATTTAAAATATCACAAAATAGCTAAAGTCATAAATGCGCCAACGATAATGCAACGGTCCTAGTGATAGGGATCTATATCAAAAGATGCTAAGCAAAAAAGCATATTAAGCCGTACACATCCTAAAGACTCTATAACCTGATGCACTGATACCACCTGTGACACCCCGCACAATTAAATACCGGGTGATCAGTCCTTTATTAAATTAATTCAGAATATCCAATTGGTTCATTCTTAGCATCACTGTCGGAAAAAGCTTCCTTATTAACTCGCCTAATAGTTAATTAAGCTAGTGTCAAAACTTTCAATTTTAAAATTTAATAAAATCCATTTTAATAATTAAAACAATTGATCATATAATCCATTCCACAATAATGAATAATAATTTAGTGACATCACATCTGAACTAAATGTAACTTGAATAAACTCTCCAACTTAAATGTCTCAATACCACCATCCAAATAAAACCGAATATAACAATACCGACATAAGTAAATACAATGTTTGTGGTAGAAATGGAATAACTAGAATCTTGGTCGACATGCCCTAAATGAAATACATACAACAGATGTCTGAATCAATAGAATAGAATCGTCTAATACAAAATCTGCAACTCCCATAGCATCCATAGCACGTCAAATATCCAATACGCTACGTTGGGCATCCCTGTAGCTGGGCACCTAATATAAAAGATATAGGAGAGAAGAGAATATGCAAGAAAGTGGATTGGAGCCCGGTTGTAAAATATTTTATAAATATAGCAAGTTCTTAACAAGTGAAATTAAGCAATTATTATGTACATGTTAGCCTCTCGGGCTCTCGCTTAAGAATCTTACCTCTCATCTAAAGTACATGCCTAACGTACCTCATAATGCTCCTAACTTATATCATTTCCCCGTATTTCTCACTCAATATGTATGATGATTATACATGTTCATTTCTGTTTAATATGAACTAGACTTTTCAAAGCTTTAGGACTAAGTATTCACTTACTAAATTCAATTCAGATTTCATTATTCTTTTACATCTACTAATTTCACACAGTAGATTAAATCACAGTATATATATTCATCACACTTATATATATACTAATATGGCACCTCCTAGGCATAGCTGCGGTGCATGCATACTCTGCTATCATGTCCTGATACATCTCTCGCCGCATAAAGGACTGTTGGTTTGGTGTCTCTCATGAACCATAAATCTCATAACAAATATATTGGAGGCGAGCATACTCCCCATCCAAATGGGTCACGCAGATACCTACATTCCCATTCAACCGTCAAAACTATCATTCTCAACAATAGCACGTGTCCAAGGTCCTAATCTCAAGGTACGAATCTAAAATCCCCCCCAATAAGATCATCAGGATAAGATCTTCCACAAAACAAATCCTCCACCCTGATAGCAAGCAACGTTGGTATGTAATACATGATATAAATCATAATATAAGTATTTACCCCACCTATATACATAATAACAATAGGGCATATGCACAACCCATATGATAAGTCAAATACATAGTATATTTATATCTTTAATATCCTACGTATTTATAAATTATGACTTTACTTCTTAAAGTATATTCCCGAGCACTCGAAGGGTATCATTTATTCCTCATGTAAATTCATTAGGTAAACATCTACACCCTGATGGTCCATGCCATTATAATCCTCTAATTTTCATGCTTTAAATTTATCTTTAAACTATGTGTATTTCCCGATAATCCCTAATTCAATTTAAACCTTTATTCCATCTTATAGGACTAAGCCCATATATTAACATGGCCTACTAGTATACCCCTATACTCCCATTATTTTAAGAATTTAGTCATATAATCAAATCCCAAACGATCCCACAAAAATAATAATCAGAAGGGAAAAGTTGTCCAGTTCTGGGCAGTCGAATCAATTTGGCCTGGTCCGAGTCGATTTGCGCCTGCCACCGAATCTATTCGGCCTAGTCCGAATCGATTTGCCCCTACAGGTCTGTGAAATTCTGCAGTTTAATGGATATGGGTTCCAATTGTTTTCATACTCAAAACCATCACCAAATGATACCAAACTCCCCATAAATCATCCTAAATGATATATCAAGGTATGTGAATGATTTCTAACATCTAAATAGTATAAAATCTTCAAGGAGTTTCAATTAAATCAAGTTAATTTCATAAAAATTCAGAAAACTTTTAATTAATCATCCTTATTCAAGAGCTATTATAAATCTAAGATTTCTTCACCTATTATACTCAAATTTTATGGACTTGATTCTATATTCAGAAAATAGATCAATCCTAGTTAACTTTCATTTCAAGGATTCAATTAAGATCAACAAAATTCATCTTTGATTCACATAACTTTTCTGAATTTCATTACTAACCTAACATGGATAATATACATGCTATAGTTTGCAATAATTAACCACTTGCCTCTAATTCGAAGTCTGAACCATTGGGGAAAATAATTCTAGGGATGTTCCTCCTTTTTTTGATTGACCTCCGGTGGTGGTGCAAGGTGACTCTTGGCTCTTGGTCTCCTAAAAAAGACTCTTCCTCTCCTAGAAAAGTCTCTCACTCTCTTCTAATCATTTTCCTTTAAATTTTGTTGAATGAATCTCAATTATACGAGATCTACACTTATATATGACCACTAAAAATTCGTGGCTACTATTCACCTGATTTGGCAAATGACCAAAATACCCCTCCAAGGTGTCGATTTGGTCCCAAATTGATCCAAGACCCAAATTAATCCGCTAGGGTATACTTTTCTGACTATCAAAACCCTTGCGAAAACTTTTGCGTACTCGAAACGACCATTAGGATGACATGAAAATAAATTACTTTTCATTGCATTTAAATATAGTCCCGACATGACTCACACTTTCATCTCGACGTATTTACTGTAATTATAGTATTTATAACTCTCGATAATTTTATAAAGTCATAATCATATATTACTTTTAATCACTCAGTAATATTCAACATAAATCACATGTTAATTTATTCTCGGGTAATATTTAAATCCAGATTAATTTTCGATTATCCCACAATTAATTATAATTTATCTCATTTTAAAAGTCATTAAAAATACGGGGTGTTACAGTAAAAAGTTTTGTTCTTAAACTAAAAAGAAGTCATTGTTTTAGTTTAGTTAGAAGACATCGATTGTGGACTAAAACCCATCATGGTTGTGAAGCATTCTCCAATTGTTAATGCCTTATTTGGCGTGAAGCATTAATAATGAAAGTTACATATAAGTGAGTGGAAGGCTTGATTATAATTTTTTCCTGAGATTTTTCTCATTTTTCACTCATATATATATGTGTGTTATATTATTGGTGATCAATTCGTATTTTAATCCATAATTTTAAAATAATAAGGTAAAAGTAAATATAATAATTTTTGCCAACTTTATCATATAGAAATAGGAATTTTTATTTTCATTAAAATGAAGTAGAATAAAATATTCCTTAAAAATTTGATAATATGTTTAGTTTAGGCTACTATAACTATTGCGTATTCATTCTTAAAATTGTGTATACTACTTATTTTTAATAAATGTGTGTCATGTACATTGTAAAACAATCGTGTTTGTACGAATGACTTTTGTTTATCTTATATATATTGTATATTTGTCAGTTAATTAAACATAATAGGAATTATGGTGACTTGGTTTTGACCTGATCACAAAAGACCTGAATACCAATTCTTGTTCGATTGAACAATTTAGAACCTAGATGAATAGTTGGCATCCCATCAGTAAAGATGGGAGTCTGATCTTACTAGTTTATCTAAATTAAGAGAGCTTGCCAGATGGCTCAGGAACGTTGTTGGAAGTTCAAAGACAATCATACCAGTACATCAAGATTGTATCTAACATGAAATGGGTGAGATTCACGTTTAAACGTTGACAAGATTAGACTTTCACAATCTCACAAAGTTTGGAAAAATGTTTATATACTCACAATCTCGCTGATTATGAGTATTGAAGTATCCACATAATTATTTCTTTTATTTGTTTGGTTGTGATTTAATTTGTTGGATCTAAATCCCCGAAAGTAGGGAAATCGTTGTGCGAATAAGTTTGAAATCATATTCCACAAGAATTCGAGTCTAGGAGATATCTTGGATTTTGATACCCCATTGATACATATATAAGTTTTTATTCTACCAATAAACCCAACCGGTGAATTTTATTATCCAGTGGAGTATCAAATATGCTAAATTTAAGATTAATGAATACAAAAAGTATTAGTGAAAATAAATCAGTAGTGAATTGAATTTCACCAAGAGAGTATTGCATGTTTTATGAGGGGAATCATATTATGTGCTATATAACTTTTCTAACAAGACATTGTTATTCGAGTAATTAGGAGATAATCAATGGAATGCAATTATAATTATTTTGTGGAAATAACTACAGTTAAATAGGAAATAAATTATATTATAGGAAATAATATGGGATATTATTATTTTTCATTTTGGAAAACAATTTAATTATAAGTCTTGTGTATCTTATATAGTCTATTACCCAAGTAATAGGAAAAAGACACTCTTGAAATGCTAATTATCCCAAGCCCATTTCATATATATACATATATATATTAAGGGAAGTGTATAAAGGTGCATGCAATATTCACAAGGGTTAAATATTGAGAGCAAAAAACACAATTCACGTTTTTATGAAGCGGTAAGGAGAGGGAAAGTAATTTCTCTCACAAATCATATTGTTTTGATCTTTGAGAGTACTCACGCATAAGGATAAATTTGGGAGGATCCTATACTAGAGGATTAAAGTAATTCAAAAAATTATAACAAGGATTTATAGGATGAAGAAATCATCATCTTCATCTTCTACACCCAATAGTTCTCGTCATTCGAATCACTTACAAGATCCGTAAAGGTATCGTGATCCGAGCCCTATATTCATTATTTGAATCTAATTCTTTTTTTTACATTATGAATCATTATGAATCAAAGTCGTTAGGTCATAAAAGTTTTATGGTGTTAATATAATTCAATGTCTCGGTTAAAGATTCGTCATGATTAGAACAAGTCAATGTTGTCTAGCATTGAAATTCGTTGTGACGTGAATAGAATCATGATCACTACTATTTGAATCATTATTAGATTATGTTATAAATAATTTTTTATTTATATAATATATACTTTATCATTTTTTTGTCTAATTTTACAATCATTAATCGAGAAATTTGAAGTTGCTAGCAAACGAAAAAATTATAAGGTTCTCCTACGAATTTTCATATTTGAGACTAGTTTTGACATATAATATGTGATAATTTCATCAAGGAATGTGTGTGTGTGTGTGTGTGGATGTCTAAGATAGTTTTGCAACGCAGCAAACGGTGAGTCAAATGGATGTCCGATTAAGAAGGTATAGCATATTTTCTAACGAAGGGCAAAGTTGGTCATCCTTTTATGTGGTATTTTTTCTTTTAGTGCATCAACTATTTTATTTTGTATGGATGGAATGGTTATCGACCTTGTCCGACCTCAACACCCAAAAATTATCCAATTCCTCTTCATTTGTAGGACTTATTTAAGTTTTAAGAGAGTTTGTCTTGATGAGAGAAAGGAGAAGCTTAACAAAGAAGTGTGGAACAATATCAAGAAATATTGAAACTAAATCATATAAGTGTTTCCATGGTAATTTTATGTGTCAATATTTTTTTTTGTTATATTATACTAATTTGAATTGTATAAATTATCAGTTGTTGTTTAAACTTTCATTCTCCTTTGTATATATATGGATAGGTTAAGAGTTTAAGTTATATGTTTAAACACTATTGCGTTGCATAAACTCTCTTTATTCAAACATCTATTTCTTTTCTATATTCTATGTAATTGAGTCATTCAAATTGAAAACTAAACTAGACTTATATATACAAATCATACCTAAAAATTATTGATAAACTTCTTGTAGTTGAACTTGGGTGATATATATAAGTTGATGCATAATTTCTGTTTGAATAATTCATATTCATAAAATCTTAATTGATGGAACTTTTGATAAAGGATATGAATTCTAAAAATTATAAAATTTATCTCAGTATTATTTAGTATGTTTAGTCAAATTTGGTTGAAATCGACAAACGTTGTCGAGTGAGAAATTATGGTAATTCCTTAAAATTGACGGCATAATAGTGGAGCCTGTAGGATAGATTTATCATGTTGTAAAGAAATGGTTATATCTTCTCTAGGAAGTTTGAAGTAATGCAGAATCACTTTGCTTAGAAATTATATTAATATATCTTTTCATATTGGTAAGGTTGGACACCTATATTTATAAAATTTATATTTTGAACTGATTAAGAATAACAGATGATAATTTGATTGGAGATTAGATACGTCGGGAAAATATGTTCATATCATCTCCTTCTAAAGGATATTTGAGCCCATGTTCCATCACTTTATATATAGAAGAGTATAATTTTCGGAGGCAATAGTTTTATTTAAAAATTCCATATGAAGAGTTTTTTACGATTCATTGTTTGTAAATTAATCCACGTATAGTTACAATCACACCATATTTACTCGAGTTTCATGGAATTATACTTAAGTTTGTTAATGTTTTAGTTGTATAATAATTCAATACCATATAAGTATATTAAAATGGTAGTTATAATTTAAATGAAATATTGATTTAGTCTGATTATATTACACTAAGTTCAGCTCTATTAAAGGGAATCGCAAATATATACTCACTAGAAAGATTTCTATGTATATTGTTATAAATAAGATTGTATGACTATTAATCTGGATTTGTTTAATTCAGTTTTACCAAAATTAGGGAATACTCCTCGACTTGGAATGGGACATAATGTCTATTCCAGCTAGTATTTATGTCAAAAGGTTATGACACTCTTTATGAATATTATCGATCAATATATACACAATTATGTTGATATGATACATTATAATTTATGCAATAGTATAGTGGTTATGCAATAACTCACTATTTTATTCATGGTTTCTATGTTCATATTTTTTGGGGCTCGTGGTATCATTGCCAAATATAGGAGGTTGGGTTAGGTTAGCAAAGGAGAAAAATAATAATTTTTGTTTATTGTAAATGATGTAAAGAGACTTTGTTTCCTTTTGAGATATAATTTCGTATGTTTATGAATGATTATATCTCTGTTATCACATATTTTAATGATATCGGCCAAGATAAAACATTTCTATAAAAAAAATTATTTATTCATTACTAAATATATTTAATTAGGTAATTGTAAGGACATATTTTCATAGGTCCGTTATCAATTTATTATGTCATATACCACAACACCGTCAAAGAACATTCAAGAGACATCTACATCAAAGACGGATCCGAATTACTCAAAGTTCTTCATCATTAAAGACTCCGCGAAGTTTTCTTTAGTAAGGTTATGTCTTAAATACCTTTACTTTTCACTTGGAGATTTTGGGAGATTTTTACAAAATATTTTCTAAGTGTTGGAGCGGACTTTTTCGTCAAAATATCGAGAATGAGTATTTTTTCTAAGTTTTGAAGCGGACCTCGATTTTGACACCCAGGTCGTTCGCGCGAGATCAGCATCTTGTTCAAACGAGATTGGAAGTCGCGCGATGTCGTTTGAACAACATGCGTACTTCGTTCGAGCGACATATGCTTCTCGTTCGAACGAGCTCGAATTTCGAGGCGGTGTATTTTTGTATAAATACTCATTAAATGGTAACATTTTCATTGAGAAGTCCATACGTTTCCAAGAACAAAAACACTGCCAAAGCATTAATCTTTAGGCTTCTTCTTTTAGGGTTTTAATCCCTTTTTGTTTTCAATTCACAAAACTCCCATATGCTTTAGTGAATTGTTTTGGTGTTCAAGAACACAACTTTTTCCCTTGTTTATTCTTTGTGGGGAGAGCTCTACAACCGACAGCTGCGTGCTATTGTGGAGGGAGTCCTTATGAAGATTTCAGACTGCGTGTCTAGGATTGCGATCCTTGTGGTATAGCTGCGCGTGAACCACTGCAGATTTCTAGCCGTTGCTTTGAAGGTTTGACGAAGACACCGGGCGTTACACTTGTGGGTGAAAGCAAGATGGTATGTAAGTCAATGGTCTTGTAAACTTTTCAAAGTCCTAGAAATAAAAGGTTTTGCCCTGCGGGGATTTTTCCTTAATCTTGTGTCGCATGCTTTATTTATTTTATGGGTTAACACACGCACCATAGTTGCATGTTTAGGGGCTGAATCAATAGAGTCTAATTAAATAAGTGAGCCAAATTAGATATTTGCGAATTTAATCAATTATCACATAGTCGCACTCTTTTCAAATTGGCATCAGAGTGGGTTACGCTAAGTTATCGCGTATTCCTATTTTCCGCAAAATCGTGTGATATTGATTTTTTTTTAAATCAGTTTTGTGAAAAATCATAATTTTTTCAATGGTATGCGTGTTTAATGAGGAGCCTATTTTTGAAAATTTTCACGACCGTGCTGAAAAATTAAAAAGTTTGAATTTGAAACTTTGCAAAAGAATTAAAGTTTTGGAAAAAGAAAATTCTCTCTTTAAAAGTAAGATTGAATATTTGCAAGCGTTTCAAACTCAAAGTGATATTTGTCGTGAGCACTTTGGTAATTTGTGTATTGATTTTGATTCTTTGAAAATCGCCAAAAAGAAGAGTGATGAGAAAGTCCTAGTTTTAGAGAATGAATTGAAGGACTCAAAAAATTCTAGGGTTCCCGTTTGTGACATCGAGGATAAAAAATTAATCGATGATTTTACGGCACGTGAAAAGACTCTTAGGGATAAGTTTGTTTTAATTGAGGGGGAGCGTGATAAACTGTTAAGTTTAATTGAAAATTTGAAAAAGAAATCCTTGTCTTTGAAAGAGTCTAATTCTTTTCTTGAGTCAAAAATTTTGAAGTTAAAAAATGATTTGACTGACTCAAGTAGGTTTGATAGTGATGGTAATGGCTCATCTTGTTCTCATGCTTCTAGTGCTAAAGCCAAAACCATTATTTGTTTTAGAGGGTCAACCGTTCCAAAGGATGTTAGAAAAGATCACACTTTAGGTGTCGTTCCACCCGTTTACACATGTTCATATTGTGGTAGGAAAGGTCACATTAGGAGATTTTGTTTTGATCTTGGAAGAGATCCTAGGAATTCGAAGTCTATATCCGTTTGGGTTAGGAAATCACTTTTGGATACACTAAATATTAGAATAGTTGATTCTCATTTGCTTGCACATGATTCTTCTCTTTTCATATCATATAGATGATTGTGTTTGCATGTTTGTCATACGCTAGTTATGCTTTTTGATATATTTTTGCTAGCATTGTGACATGTACTTTTTGTATAGATTTTTGCTTTTGAAAAATTTTGAAAAATACAAAAAGATTTTATTTTGACAAAATTTTTGAAAAATCTAAAAATATTTTTATATTTTGTTTGCACCGTTTATGGATGAAGACTTAGGATGACCGAGCCACAACATCATTCCATTTTACATGTGACTATTTGATAGTGTTTTGAGACAATAGATAAATTCATCCATGTGCTTTATAATGTTTGGAGTCATTAAGATGAAATTAAGTGTTACTTCCTACATGTTTGACTCATGTTTTCTTTATTGCACACATGCACGGATTTGTTTGATTATTGTGCTTGTCTTATCACATGTTGGTTGGGTGTTTTCACTTCAATCCTGTCCTTAAAACGAACCAAGCGCGATAAATTTTGATAATCAAATTGTGCATATAAAAACCATTTTGTGAGTTTGTGTATTTTGTTTAAAAAACAAGGAAGGGCTGCGAAAGGTTCATTTTGCCTTTGCGAATACTAAGCCACCGTTAAATTGGACCTAAAATGGAGGAATTTTATTATCCGAGGTCCAAAGAGGTTTAAAAGAGCCCGAAAAAATTTAAAGGCAATAAAAAGAAATTCATGCCAAATTATGGGCCATTTAGGTTTTTTCACCAATTCTCCAATGATTGAGAATTTAGATTACCTCTAAAAGAAAATATATATGAGGGGGGTTGGTTGGAGATTTTAAACGGGTTTGCACGTCCTTAATAGTCTTGAAAATGCGCTAAATAGTTTTGGACGTTATTGGTGTGGAAATCATTTGACTTTGATTTGTTGATTTGTATAAGTCGATGTCATTTAAATTCGACAATTTTTTTACACCTAAGGATACTTTTGATGTTCATTCGTTAGGAGTACACATATGCATCGTGCACATATGATTGATTGATTTGATTTACCTATCAAATGTGTTCACACCCATTCATTTCGCTTCCATGACTTGGTTGTTTGAGTTTAAATCCATGGTGTATTTTTTGTATCATATTTTTCAAAGTGGTATCTTATTTTTGTATGAAAAATTAAAAAAATCCAAAAATAGTTTGTGAAATTTGTGAGATATCCCTTTGCATGCGCGTAGCTTGATCTTTGTTTGCTATGCATTTTATCGTGACACTCCATGTTTTGATTTTTTCTTCTTATCTGTCTATTTTGGGACATCATAAAAAGGGGGAGAAAGAATTATCATGTTATGGGGGATTTTTTGCATTATGGGGGAGACTTGATTATTAATGCTTTATTCTTATATCATTTCAAACTCGATGCGTCACGAAGGTTTTTGCTTTATCTCATGTGTGTAGGTACAAAGATTGAAGATCATGATGTTGCACACCCTGATGAGAAAAGCTTTGAGATTTGACGAAGATGATTGAAGAACAGTTTTGAGGTCTTACAAATTTATTCATGGGAGGGTAGATTTGAATAGGCATTTTGTTTTTTGATAATTCGCATTTTTTATGTATGTACCGGCATAGACATAGGGAGAGATTTGTAAGGACATATTTTCATAGGTCCGTTATCAATTTATTATGTCATATACCGCTACACCGTCGAAGAACATTCAAGAGACATCTACATCAAAGTCGGATCCGAATTACTCAAAGTTCTTCATCATTCAAGACTCCGCGAAGTTTTCTTTGGTAAGGTTATGTTTTAAATACCTTTACTTTTCACTTAGAGCTTTTGGGAGATTTTTACAAAATATTTTCTAACTGTTGGAACGGACTTTTTTGTCAAATATTGAGAATGAGTATTTTTTCTAAGTTTTGAAGCGGACCTCGATTTTGACTCACAGGTCATTCGCGCGAGATCAGCATCTCGTTCAAACGAGATTGGAAGTCGCGCGATGTCGTTTGAACGATATGCGTACTTCGTTCGAGCGACATATGCTTCTCGTTCGAACGAGCTCGAATTTCGAGGCGGTGCATTTTTTAATAAATACTCATTAAATGTAACGTTTTCATTAAGAAGTCCATACATTTTCCACAACAAAAACACTGCCAAAGCAGTAATCTTTAGGCTTCTTCTTTTAGGGTTTTAATCCCTTTTTGTTTTCAATTCACAAAACTCCCATATGCTTTAGTGAATTGTTTTGGTGTTCAAGAACACAACTTTTTCCCTTGTTTATTCTTTGTGGGGAGAGCTCTACAACCGACAGCTGCGTGCTATTGTTTAGGGAGTCTTTGTGAAGATTTCAGACTGCGTGTCTAGGATTGCGATCCTTGTGGTATAGCTAGGCGTGAACCACTGCAGATTTCTAACCGTTGCTTTGAAAGTTTGACGAAGACACCGTGCGTTACACTTGTGGGCGAAAGCAAGATGGTATGTAAGTCAATGGTCTTGTAAACTTTTCAAAGTTATAGAAATAAAAGGTTTTGCCCTGCAGGGATTTTTCCTTAAGCTTGTGTCGCATGCTTTATTTATTATATGGTTTGACACATGCACCATAGTTGCATGTTTAGGGGCTGAATTAATAGAGTCTAATTAAATCAGTGAGCCAAATTAGATATTTGCGAATTTAATCAATTATCACACAATCGCACTCTTTTCAAATTGGTATCAGAGCGGGTTACGCTAAGTTATCGCGTATTCCTATTTTCCGCAAAATCGTGTGATATATTGATTTTTTTTTTAAATCAATTTTGTGAAAAATCGCAATTTTTTCAATGGTATGCCCGTTTAATGAGGAGCCTATTTTTGAAAATTTTCACGACCATGCTAAAAAATTAAAAAGTTTGAATTTTAAACTTTGCAAAAGAATTAAAGTTTTGGAAAAAGAAAATTCTCTCTTTAAAAGTAAGATTGAATATTTGCAAGCGTTTCAAACTCAAAGTGATATTTGTCGTGAGAACTTTGGTAATTTTTGTATTGATTTTGATTCTTTGAAAATTGCCAAAAAGAAGAGTGATGAGAAAGTCCTAGTTTTAGAGAATGAGTTGAAGGACTCAAAAAATTCTAGGGTTCCCGTTTGTGCCGTCGAGGATAAAAAATTAATCGATGATTTTACGGCACGTGAAAAGACTCTTAGGGATAATTTTGTTTTAATTGAGGGAGAGCGTGATAAACTGCTAAGTTTAATTGAAAATTTGAAAAATAAATCCCTGTCTTTGGAAGAGTCTAATTGTTTGCTTGAGTCAAAAATTTTGAAGTTAAAAAATGATTTGACTGACTCAAGTAGGTTTGATAGTGATGGTAATGGCTCATCTTGTTCTCATGCTTCTAGTGCTAAAGCCAAAACCATTATTTATTTTAGAGGGTCAACTGTTCCAAAGGATGTTAGAAAAGATCACACTTTAGGTGTCGTTCCACCCATTTACACATGTTCATATTGTGGTAGGAAGAGTCACATTAGGAGATTTTGTTTTGATCTTGGAAGAGATCCTAGGAATTCGAAGTCTAGTGTTTTGTTGGTTTCCAAAACCCCGTGTCGACGTGTTACATCCGTTTGGGTTAGGAAATCACTTTTGGATACACTAGATTTTAGAATAGTTGATTCTCATTTGCTTGCACATGATTCTTCTCTTTTTATATCATATAGATGATTGTGTTTGCATGTTTTACATACGCTAGTTATGCTTTTTGATATATTTTTGCTAG
The DNA here is from genome assembly GCA_949130495.1 of Sambucus nigra. Lineage (NCBI taxonomy): Eukaryota > Viridiplantae > Streptophyta > Magnoliopsida > Dipsacales > Adoxaceae > Sambucus > Sambucus nigra. The sequence continues at coordinate 133,985,481 of OX422222.1, read as the reverse complement.
CGTTGTGACATGTACTTTTTGTATAGATTTTTGCTTTTGAAAAATTTTGAAAAATACAAAAAGATTTTATTTTGACCAAATTTTTGAAAAATCTAAAAATATTTTTGTATTTTGTTTGCACCGTTTATGGATGAAGACTTAGGATGACCGAGTCACAACATCATTCCATTTTACATGTGACTATTTGATAGTGTTTTGAGACAATATATCAATTCATCCATGTGCTTTATAATGTTTGGAGTCATTAAGATGAAATTAAGTGTTACTTCCTACATGTTTGACTCATGTTTCCTTTGTTGCACACATGCACGAATTTGTTTGATTATTGTGCTTATCTTATCACATGTTGGTTGGGTGTTTTCACTTCAATCATGTCCTTAAAATGAACCAAGCGCGATAAATTTTGATAAGAAAATTGTGCATATAAAAACCATTTTGTGGGTTTGTGTGTTTTGTTTAAAAAATGGGGAAGGGTTGCGAAAGGTTCATTTTTCCTTTGCGAATACTAAGCCACCATTAAATTGGACCTAAAAATGGAGGAATTTTATTATCCGGGGTCCAAATAGGTTTAAAAGAGCCCAAAAAAATTTAAAGGCAATAAAAAGAAATTCATGCCAAATTTTGGGCCATTTAGGTTTTTGCACCAATTCTCCAATGTTTGAGAATTTAGATTACCTCTAAAAGAAAATATATATGAGGGGTTTTGGTTGGAGATTTTAAACGGGTTTGCACGTCCTTAATAGTCTTGAAAATGCCCTAAATAGTTTTGGACGTTATTGGTGTGGAAATCATTTGACTTTGATTTGTTGATTTGTATAAGTCGATGTCATTTAAATTTCGACAATTTTTTACACCTAAGGATACTTTTGATGTTCATTCGTTAGGAGTACACATATGCATCGTGCACATATGATTGATTGAGTTGATTTACCTATCGAATGTGTTCACACCCATTCATTTCGTTTCCATGACTTGGTTGTTTGAGTTTAAATCCATGGTGTGTTTTTTGTATCATATTTTTCAAAGTGGTATCTTATTTTTGTATGAAAAATTAAAAAATCCAAAAATAGTTTGTGAAATTTGTGAGATATCCCTTTGCATGCGCGTAGCTTGATCTTTGTTTGCTATGCATTTTATCGTGACACTCCATGTTTTGATTTTTTCTTCTTATATGTCTATTTTGGGACATCATAAAAAGGGGAGAAAGAATTATCATGTTATGGGGGATTTTTTGCATTATGGGGGAGAATTATCATATATATATATATATATATATATATATATTACTACAGGTTTCCTACCGCGTGGCTGCCGGATGACCTTCTATCCAGAGTCTTAGGAGTCGTGACAGGTACGGACTATTGCGGGATATAGAATTTAGTCGCTTCCTACTGGGGGGAGATCAGGGGCAGGATTTTCAGCAGGGAAATCATGCCAAACGATCTAGAACTGAAGGCTATCGGCGGGATGGCCAGGAATTCCAATAAGGTTGGCATAGAAGGGATCAATGGTAGGGTGAACATATGAGAAAGTGTTTCGTTTGTGGGAGAAGCGAGACACATGAAGAGATGTTGCCTTAAGCAAGACAGGGGTCAACTACAGGACGAGGTCCTGGATGTACAACCACTAAAGCAAGTGACGGGTGCATTCGGGCAGGGAGAAACTGCTCCGAAAACCCGAGAACCAGCCGTTGTAGCTGGAGTATAGAGGTAATTATTTTTACCCTAGGGGCATGGGGTATATTTTTTAGTGACAAAGAGGATGTCACAGTATAAGACTTATTTTCACTAGAGTTCGCAGGTGAGTCGAACTTAGTGGGTGCGTTGGCGGTAGCAGCCATAACATGTGGGTAAACTTTCCGTAGGGTAGCGGAGTTCCTTAGTGTTCTTCATGGGAGAGTGGAGGCGTACACTGAGTGATTGGTTGAATTATGAGAGGAATTACTACTTTCGATAATTATGGGAGTAGGGTTGATAATACTTTTTAAACATCGGCTGGATAGCGATGGAATTTAACTATTGTGGATAGTGGAGTTAAATTTTGGTGTCCGCGACACCAGGGTATGATCGGTACTAGGTATCACCGGAGAGGGCGTATAGCCTATATATATGTGGATATATATGTTGTATTGCGTGGTGCGATGGCACATAGTGAAGTTTTGTGTTCTCACATTTTATCCCGGTAAGTGGGGATGTTTACTGAAGTGAATCAGGGTGGTTAGATTTAATTTCGAGCAAAGAGAGATAGCTCGGGGTTTACTTTGCGCTAGGACTAGTGATAGTAAGGGCGCGGTATTTTATGTTGTCTTTAGTAGCATAAGGGTAAGCATATATACTTTTGTGTTGAGAGACAAGTATTTATGGAGAGATGTTTGGACGTTAGCACATGGGTTGGGTACCCGGGCAGTAGATATATGTGTATATATATATATATATATATATGTGTGTGTGTGTGTGTGTGATATGATTACGGGATTCGAAGTTATATTACGGGTTACGACTAGCATAGTCGGGTAACTTTCGTGCGGTAGAGCGCGAGGATATGGTGTATGGGCACCCGGATTAATTAAGGCAAATTTTGTGCAATTAAGCGCAGGTATAGGGTGTATGTGCGCCCTGGCAAATTTTAAATGCATACTTGTGTAACGTATGGTTAGAAGCGGATGGGATAGATATAGCGGGCTTGGAGGCACATGACTAGTGAGTAATATGTGAATATTGGAACACTAGGTTTATCTTAATTCCGAGGATGAAATTCCTTTGTTAGGGAGGGAGTATGTAACACCCCGTATTTTTGTACATTTAATATTTAATTAATTCAGAAATTTTAAATTACTTGTGTGTTGTAATTTTAATTGAATTAATTATGGCAATATATATATTTAAATATTAATCGGGAAGTGAATGGTTAATTTTTAGAGAAATTTATTTACTAAGTGAATAGTAATAATTTAATCGCGTCATTTCGGGTATTAATAACGGGGTATGCACTTATCCCAGCCAGGAGTCGGTATAGACTAAATTGGGTGTGAGATGAGGATTTTTATAAATTAATTGGAATTCCAATTATGAGTGCGCGGTTGTGTCCGGATGGGTCGAGATATTCAGAAAAGAGTACCCGGGGTAGTAATTGGGTCTCGGGGCATTTTTGAGCATAGTCGGGCCCACACGAGGTGATTTGGGCTATTTTAATTAGGCCCATTAGGTGAAAAATGGGATGGAGGGTTTTAACCTAAGTGAGGGATTAGGAAATTAGCAGCCAACACAATTCTAAGCCTAGGGCTTGAGAGGGAAATTGGGGGAAAGCTTAGCAAAAGCCAATCTGGGGATTTTGGAGCCAAATTGAGGGACTACGCCAACGGATCAGACACTACGAACACTTACAGGCAAGTGGTTAACTGTTGTGATCTCTAAATTGATGATAATCAATTCATATCATAGTGATGTGTAAACCAAAATTCATTTTGGGGATAAATGCGTATAAAAATGGGGGTTTTGTTCATGTAGCTATTGAATGAGATCCAAATTAAGAAATAGGTGTATTATATATCCCTAAGTAAGGATAAAATGAAATTTGAATATAATTGATGATTAATATGGAATCTTTATGAGTTCTTGGATGAAGAACATGAATCTTGAATGACTTAGGGTTTAATTGATGAACAGAAGATGTCAACCTGCCAGAATTTTTTACACAAATTTAAACGTATGCCATTTGAGTTGTACTTCGAATTAGAGTGTGAACCATACATGCCTGGAAAGGTATTTCTCTTAGATATCCAATGAACTTTTAATCAGATCAATTGGAGTTCTGTAGAGGGAGTAATCGACATTTTACTACAGGGTGTTTGATCTGTCAACATAGTAATCTGCCAGAATTTTAACGTGACTTTAAACGTGTGCGATTTGAATTCTACTTCGAATTAGAGTGTGAACCATACATTAATGGAAATATATTTCTCTTAGCTATCCAATGAACTTGGAATCAGGTCAATCGGAGTAATGTAGAGGGAGAAATCGAAATTTTACTAGAGGGTGTTTAATCTGCCAGAAAATTTGAGATTTTTCTTTTTAAGCCTCAAATGTCTAAAAATTTATCGGGGAAGTGTTTGGGACCTTGATGAAATATATTGATGGAATAATGATATGGAAGTAGGTCTATGATTGAGTGTTGAACTTTAATTTTGTTAGAGAGTTAAGGTGGAGATTCATAGGCTTGATTGTGACGTACTCTAATTCGAGATGATAAGAATATAATTACGGAAAAGCGTGAGCGAGCTTAAATTCGTTAGGTCAGTGGGTTAACAAGGGTAACTACTGAATTGATATAACAAGGGGTAACTAGTACCCTTAGAGTTATGTGAATACTTGAATTAATACGAAAGTGAAATAAATTCGTAAAGCAAACAAGTACGGTGAATATTAGAGAGAAATATATTACGTACAAGTATGAAGAATTGGGTTGTGTAAATACCTACTGTTTTATAGGATTACTTGGGTTGTGAATGCCTATTGTGTGTTTCCTTGTGATAGGAACAAAGACTCGGGAAATATTAAGTTACGGGCTAAGTAAGTGAGTCCGGGGATAATGGTTGGGGGACACCAAGTTATTAAATTAATGGATGTGATAATTAATGAAGGTAGAGTCGGAGGGTAGACTCGAAAAAGTATTAAATTAATTGATGTTGTAATTAATTAGTTTAGGGTCGGGTTGTAGACCCAGAGTTTGGTATAAATAAATTAATGTCTAAATTAATTAATTGGGAGTCGGACCACAGACTCAATTTCGTATAAATTAATTATATTAGAGTCGGACCACAGACTCGGATTTGTGTTGATTAATTAACGTGTAAATTAATTAAATAAGAGTCGGATTGTAGACTCGGGTGGGTATTAAATTAATGGGTGTGTTAATTAATTTAATTACAGTCGGATTGTAGACTCGGGGAGGTGTTAAATTAATAAGTGTGTTAATTAATTTAATTAGAGTTGGATTGTAGACTCGGAGAGGTATTAAATTAATGGGTGTGTTAATTAATTTAATTAGAGTCGAACCACAGACTCGAGGAAAGTATTATATTAATTGAGGCGTGAATTAATTATATTAGAGTCGGACATAGACTCGGGAGGATCATAAATTATTAAGTGAGAAAATTAATTACGTTGAGTCGGGCCACAGACTCAGGAAATTACAAGCAGTGTACGGGATTTTGAGTACACAGTAAAGTCGGGGTTTATATTATATATATACGGTGTAGTGATAGTATATATATATATATATATATATACGTGTATATATTGTGTGTGATATTAAATATCAGCGACTAGATATTTATTCAATTTATATACTCTAATGCTGTCAAGGGAGGTTGCGCGATGTGGGTGAATCCCCTAGCTTGAGGAGTAGGGCGAGTATATCCCCATGTCATAGCGTCCGGTATATATGGGTGAGGAATGTATCTCACTTTCAGGGAAGGAATATGACCGCCTCCACTACGTTTATATTTTGGGCCAAGTTGGTGAGCGATTCCAACTTGGATAACTAGGTTTTGTGAGCACACCTAGTGAGATAGAATTTTAGAGGGAATCATCCGGCGAGGGTATACTCGAAGGGGTGGATGTACGTATATTATATGTGTGGATATTGTGGTAAAGGTACATATATAATGGTAGTAAATATTATATACGGGTAATAATACAGTGTGTGATGTATTTACTTTATATAACTAGTGACACGGTTATATGCTAATATTTAAGAGGAATTAAGTAAGTTAATTGTGAGATAACTTATAATTCAAGAATCATTATACTCAGGTTAGAGTAGTATGGCAAGGGATGGTTATACCAGGACTAGTTGAACGGGGTAGTACAACTAGGCAGGGTTAGGGTAACCGGTAGGTGTGCACAATAGTGGAGGGGTGAGAATGTCCACAAGGGAGTGCGACACTAACTTAAATATGAAGCGCATTCATGCATTTCAAATTACTGCAGTTAATTCACTTGCTAAATATTTTCAAAATGTTTTGGGTTCTAACCCTTGCTATAAAACTATTTTCAAAACCTTTTAGGTGTCCAGCCACAAGGACGTCAGGATTGATATTCTATTTCATGGACACGGAGCTGCAGCATATGTGGATGCTAGCAGGAGTTTGGATTAGACGCATCGTTCATTCATTCCTAGAGTAGGAATCATTTCTCAGTTCAGTTTTATTCAGGGCTTGTCGCCCATACTTCTCAGTACAGTTTTCAGATGTAATCCTTCAGGTGTTTGATGTTTGTATTGGATTATTTTACTTTGGTGGCCGATGGTTTATTCGTCAAGTTATTTAAATTAATTATTCAGTTGATTTATTCAGTATTGTGAATGGTTTATATTTAATTCCGCATGTACTATTTTGTTAAATTAAAAAGTAAAAATTTGGCACCAGTTTTTGGAATACTAGGTGGTTAGTATGTTTTAAAAAGTTTTCGACAGTGATGCTAAGGATGATCCAACTGGGGTTCCTGTTTTAATTTGGTATAGGACTGATCACCCGGTATTTTATTAGGCGGGGTGTCACAAGTACCTGAGCGGATAAAAAATGCATGCACAATAAGAAATATGAACGGGTCAGGACCCGATTTTATATGATTACCAGATGAATAAAAAGGATGACAATTATGAATGGTAAATCATGACTAAAAGAAATAAGAATCTACCTACACAATTTAAAACATAAGCGAAAACAATTTAATTAATCATAAATTTAATTAAGTTATGCAAAAGAATAAGAATAATTAACATAAATCTAAAAACTTTCATTATGTATTCTTAATCATTTCATAGTTCCATTCCTTATTAGGAATTATAATCATAATTTTAAGCTCTTTGTGGCTTCCCATTCCTCATCAGGAATATCATCATCGTCAAATGCTCTTTGTGGCATTTTATTGTGCTCTTTATGGCACTACATCATGCTCTTTATGGCATATCTCATTCATCAAGTCCCCCTTGATTATGAATAGTTATATTTATATACATATAAGGTTTCTAAGACCGCCCCTCCGAGTTTCCCCACTGGGCGCGCCCCTAAATGACCATCATCTTCCAGGGCCTCTCTATACAAGACAACCTGGGCACCTATAATGCAAGATGTCGGGAATCGGTCATATGCCTGCGGGAGAGTCAAGACCACACCCGGAATCTCCTCACCAGCGTAGAAAACATAACATAATCGCTCATATGGCCTATGGACTATATCCACTATGCATTCATTATCCAGGGGACATCACCAAGCGCGCGATGCCATTTAGAGAGGTGTGTATAAGTAAATTAACATTTATCATATTCATGATTAAGTAAATTATCATTTACCATCATTATTACCACTTCCATTTCATTTTCTTTCCATATATATGTTTCATTTTATCCGACACCATAATCATTTACATTATTGTAAATACCTCATATTATACCCGGAGCCATACTTAATACATCTTACCGTTGTAACCTCGATGAATAAATAACTTTCAATTTATTCTCCAAAGATTCGTTTGTGGTGTTATTGTAAACCATCAAGACTAACATAACTCCGTTGAGCTTCTAAAGTCTCCCAAATATAACACTACAACTCCTAGTTTCATAATAATCAACTAGAAGAAAAGAATGCCCTAATACCAAGTGGCATATCCACGGAAAATCCCCCACATAACGTATTTCTAATCTAGGACGGTTACTCCTCTCATGTAGGACTCTAAAACTATAATTTTACTTCATTCAAGAAGGTTCCTAGTCCCTATTGAGGAGAATAAATATTGGAAACAAAATAGAGTTTAAGGATGAAAAACAGGGGACCGGTCGATCGGTCCTGAGACCGCGATCGACCGCGTCTCCAAACTTTGCCTAAAAAGAAAAACAAAAAGCTCAAATTGGAGGGTCCGGTCGACCGATCAGAGAACCGTGGTCGATCGCGCACAATATTTATGCCTTTGTGGGAAAGCAGTAAGCCCTCCCGCGAAGGTTCGGTCGACCGGTCCTGGGACCGCGATCGACCGGTCATAACAGACCTAGGGCTCTTTCTTTATCCAAAAACCAAACCCAAGTGATGATTTAAATTTTCCCAAATCTCAAATCTCTTACATTTTGAATTCAACCAACAACCTTTATCTACCCAAAGATTATCCTACATGATTTATAACCATTATAATTCACAATTTTTTTTTCTCATCAAAACTAAGATTAGGGTTTAAATCCCATAAATGCCATTTTTGATCCATAAATGCAGATACACAACTATCATACAAATTATTCATCTTAAATCACATACTAGCAAGTAGAAAACTTGCCTTGGTGTAGGAATCTCAGATTTCTTTGTGTAGTAGTAACCCCAAATCTTCAATCTCCATTTTCTCTTCTTTCTCCACTTTTCTCCTAAGCTTTCTTCCTCTCTCTTTCTCTCGTTGTTTGGTAATACACAATTAGGAAAAGAAATAAGATGCAAGACAAAAATCGTGACTTAAGTCTAAATTCCCAAGTTAAATGGTTAATACCATATTAAAATGACTTGCAAGTACGCATTTAAGTCAAAACCAGGTAAAAGTGCCCGGAACCCAAAAATACAACATGGCACTTATTTTGACTGTCTCGCACACTCTGAAGACTAACTACGCCCTCTAAAATGGCATCCGAAAATTTTATAATTTATGTCAAGTTCCGGTTTCATTTAAACCATAGTGTCATTTAAATCACATGACACTATAAAACATGCAACCGAATGATATTTACTTTCACATGCAGTAAATATGCAACACTCTAGCAAAGATTAACTTTCAACTCATTAAATTAATATTTACTCCAGTTCCAGCATTTTATATAATTACCTTATGCGGTAGATTAATATAAAATTAGCCTCCTAAAAGCGAGGGTTATTACATACTCCCCCCCTTATGAGGAAATTTTACCCTCAAAATTCGGGCGCACCCTACTCCTATAAAGGGTATACTATCCTAAACCATCATTCTAACACCCGTAATAAATCCCTCGTTACCAGCGTCCCAATTGGACTCGGACTAAGGTCCTCACTATCGATCTCAGTCAACATTCTTCGTGCTCTAGCATAGCACCAAATCGTTTCTCATGAACTATCAATCCAACTGTCTTACAACGGAAGGAGATACCCACACAACTCGGCATAAACCGCTATACTCCCTAAATCACCTTACATCCCTCCTCGGGGATACTTACACCAACGCTAAATGGCTTAATCCCAGCACCAATCAACTTCTCTTCACGTAGGCGTAGCCTAATCCTTAAAGAAATGTTCTGAGACTACTCCAAGTCCACGGAACATATTGACCACTGGTTCCATCCAACGAATATGTGAATTACTCACCCGGTGACAGCAAGGCCACACAAGGTGTCATACCGTAGGAAATAATCCGTAAGGTTACTCAAAAAGCCCAATTATGGTAAGGGAATTTCCATCCATACTAACTGCTACTCCTATAAGTTGTGTATCCTAAGACATACATTCAAGGTATGCCTCTCGGCATTAGGTTAACCTCCTCCATTCCCTCATCTACTTTAGGCTGGTAAGATAAACTTCATTTCCATACGGTTACTAATAATTCCTGGAAAATTTACTCAACCCTTGACACGAATGTGTAATCTAGGTCCACCACCAGTGATAGGCACTTCATACAGTTCTACCACTCCTCCATAAAGAGCGGGGTGTACTCTTCTGAATATAGTCCACCCATAAAGCCGGAAAGCAACAATTTGGTCAAACGATCAATAATTTCTCGAATAGGATCATGACCAGCTCGATGACTGAAATTCAAAGAAAATATCTATGAATATACCCTTCTTCGTTCCACTACTACTCTCTTTTGCACAAGTAGGTGAAATGGTCAATCACAGACATAAATACTCTTGCTACATAGCCTTCCGAGTTATGCCCGTTCTACTTGGCTTTCCATGCCATCACTAATTTCCCACTGGTTTTCTACTTGACGTATCTACTACCCCAGTCGCATTCCCTTAGCGAAAGGAAATTTCCAATCGGTAGTCCTTTATGAACTTCATACACCAACTCTATTCCTCCCACAACATATCGCAACAACTTATTGCTCGCGAGAAAGACTAAATTTCCTGCCCAGGAAGTAGTGCCTCCTTTATTTAAGGCGATCACCACCGCAATGAATTTTAATCCAAGCATGGAATAATACTTCACACAAAATCTTAAGCTTGTGAGACGCATAAACAATGGGTCTATGCTCCAATATTATTACTCCTCATTCCTGGCAGAGACTTATTCCATAAATCCACCCTCGAGCTTAACCACATGGACTCAGGAGTAGAAGTCAATTCATCCTTTTAACTCCTCAAAAGTTAAGTTACCGACGTAACGCCCAATCTAAGAAAGGCCTCATCTCCTTCAGCCTAACCTTCTAAACCTCTCGGTATTTCCATAACTCTCGTTCCTAGGGACCTAATCCCTCTTAGAGTTAACCCACAACCTATTTGGGGTCAACCTCCTACAGCCTTCCTAACCAACGTCACATATCCTAAAGGCCTTATGTACTAAGAATACTAAAAAAAATCAATCTATATATATATATATATATATATATATATATATATATATATATATATATATATATATATATATCCTATCTAAGTAGTAGACGTATAATACTAAGTATGTCCCTAGTGCCCTAGACCTATCTCAACTCCCAACATTCGCTCGGTTTCATGCGTGGGACGTCTCGCCGAAGCGAAATCCAAATAAGGAACCCTCCCATTACACTACTACCTCGCATCGTCGGTCATCAAGATATGATGGTCTAAGACACATGATCGGACCGGTAAAACTCTAATTTACAACCCTACTAATAAGATTATACTTCTATGTTTTACCATTAAAATAATCAAATATTTCAATTAATCGGACATTTACTTGCTGTAAAGTCTTTCAAATATTTATTCCAACATATACACAACTTTTTAAATGGCCTTCTCATCAAGGCATGACCAGAAGTCTCAAGTCGACTTCATATCTCAGTCTCCCTCACATCGATCAGAGGAGAGAACTATATACAGTGCTTCTATCTCTCACTTTAGTTGCCCTTAATCACTCTTCTACGTGATTCTCGGCTAAACCTTTCAACCCAACTCTTAACCAACAAAATAAAATAAGATAAAATAAAATGAACTAAAAGAAGACAGAACAACATCTCTCCACTTCCAACGTCGTTGAGGTTCACGCGTGGAGCGTCCCGCAAAAGAGGAATCCAAATAAGGAACCCCTCCTATGAATTACTACTCAACCTTGTTGGTCATGGAGATAAAGCATAAAAATCACATACAATGCAAACAAGCAATCAAACACACACGCAAGATAACACAACAAGTAATAAAAACATCCTACATACCTCAACCACCCCTATAAAGTCTCAACCTGTATCAAGGAGAGATATTATAAGACAACTAGTTCCATCCTGAAACTAGAAGTAGGATAGCCTCGCAATCTATTTGCTTGCTATCACCCCAAACAAACCAAAATATCTTTACTAGCATTATACCCATAATACAAGTAACACATACTACACATATACACTTAAAGTATTATCACTCGCCTCATAACGAGTAAAGAAATCATAAAATTTCCCTATCACAGAAGTCATATAATTACCCTTTCTATCATAGTGTCGACACTACCACAAGTTAAATGTACACACCCGAATCTAGAGCAAACACAATACTACTCTATCTTATTGTGGGGGTTGCACCACCCACCAAAGGTGGAATTCCCACCAACATTCTAGCTAATCACTCCGGGTTAATACTAATGATTCTCAGACACCATATTCGAGTCCTAGTCTAACCAATTTACTCCCATCAACGCCCCAACTAGGCACTTTATCTTTTCCCTTGACCTTCAATCAACAGAATTTAAAAGGAGTGATTCTACACTCCACGTCGTAGCCATTGTTCCGACTCTGGCTAATAATAATTGTCCACGCAGTCCTCTTTTCTTATTTCAATGAATCCTCCCCGAGCGGATGGCAGATATCCACCAGAGGGGCTTCATGAACACTGATCCTTCAGAAGTGTTAATGACACTTATTATGGAACCTACCCTTCCACCGAAGGACTCTTTCTTCCTTATACCTATCTTGTTTTAGTGCACGACCTCCCTAACCGTATAACTCTATATTCACTGTCGATCATCGGCCTCTGACCGAACCTCGTGTGAACATTCGAGAATCCAACTTCTTATCAGTCCAGTTATCCCAGAGAAACTCGCTGTTGATGGTGTCCACCGGGTTTCTCCATGGGCAAAACTTCCTGCACCCATAAATATGGTGACTACGTTCCCACCATTTTAACACTACTACTACGGGTGAAGGATTTTCCTCCATCCTTATCATCTGGGCACTTCTATACCCCTCCTCTAGGCCAAACTCCTGGACCTTGTGCATCCACCAAATGAGGACGCATCTCTTCTATCTTACTTCAACACGTGGCCCTTATCGTGGGCTCTTCTCCACTTCAATATAACGTCGCTTGAAATCTCAAGCTTAGTACCACCCTTTACTCTAGCGGTACCTGAGAAGTTGTATCTACTGTAATTAGTAGTCGCAATAGCAAGACACGAAAGTGCTACAAAAAGGGAGCGACCTCCAAGCGGTCTTCCTCCCCGACCACCACTTGCAGTTCTTAGATCTTCCCTCTAATGATGCCTTCGCAACGACCTTCCCCTGGCGTCCTCCTTCAATCTACCTACGAATCTCACACGAATGCGCAAAAGATTCTATGGGTCCTACCTCATGGCAGAAGGACGAAATCTCACAAGAGAAATCAACGATCTTAATCCTATGGCTCTGTGTCAAATTAAAAGAAACGCTGAAAACGTAATGCAACCACACCGATTTCTAAGGAATCTAGAACCTAATGCTCTGATACCATCTGTGACAACCCGCTCACCAAAATAAGGGGTGGCCAGCCCAATACTCCAATATGACAGGAATTATAGATGGAATCATTCTCAGCATCACAATAAAATATAGAGTATCCAGGATAACCACACAATATTTCAGAAAATGGGTTGCCAAAAATTTTGTTTTAAAGTTAAAGAAAGAAATTTAAACAACCCAATACTGAAAAGAGAAAGTGGGAACCCCAAGATTTTATATTCCAATAACTACAAATAAACAATAAAATGGACCGAATGTGCTGTCGGTCAACAACTCTACAACAGTATTAAACAAATTCAATAATTTATATAATACATTACATTAAACAATTACAAGGGCTTGGGCCTCACGCCCGAATAAAATACTTGATCTTAACTAGAGTGCAAAAATGAAAGCGGCTATACAATATAACCCGTAATACCCGCAAAGCATCATGACTCATTAATATCACCAGAATAGGAAAGTCAAGACAGGCGTCCTTGCGGCGGAGTACCTGAGCGGATAAAAAATGCATACACAATAAGAAATATGAACGGGTCAGGGCCCGATTTTATATGATTACCAGATGAATGAAAAGGATGACAGTTATGAATGGTAAATCATGACTAAAAGAAATAAGAATCTACCAACACAATTTAAAACATAAGAGAAAACAATTTAATTAATCATAAACTTAATTAAGTTATGCAAAAGAATAAGAATAATTAACATAAATCTAAAAACTTTCATTATGTATTCTTAATCATTTCATAGTTCCATTCCTTACTAGGAATTATAATCATAATTTTAAGCTCTTTGTGGCTTCCCATTCCTTATCAGGAATATAATCATTGTCAAATTCTCTTTGTGGCATTTCATTGTGCTCTTTATGGCACTACATCATGCTCTTTATGGCATATCTCATTCATCAAGTCCCACTTGATTATGAATAGTTATATTTATATACATATAACATTTCTATGACTGCCCCTCCGAGTTTCCCCACTGGGCGCGCCCCTAAATGACCATCATCTTCCAGGGCCTATCTATACAAGACAACCTGGGCACCTATAACGCAAGAAGTAGGGAAGCGGCCATATGCCTGCGGGAGAGTTAAGACCACACCCGGAATCTCCTCACCAGCGCAGAAAACATAACATAATCGCTCATATGGCCTATGGACTATATCCACCCCGCATTCATTAGCCAGGGGGCATCACCAAGCGCGCGAACTTCCCTTATGATGTCATTTAGAGAGGTGTGTATAAGTAAATTAACATTTACCATATTCATGATTAAGTAAATTATCATTTACCATCATTATTACCACTTCCATTTCATTTTCTTTCCATATATATGTTTCATTTTATCCGACACCATAATCATTTACATTATTGTAAATACCTCATATTATACCCGGAGCCATACTTAATACATCTTACCGTTGTAACCTCGATGAATAAATAACTTTCAATTTATTCTCCAAAGATTCATTTGTGGTGTTATTGTAAACCATCAAGACTAACATAGCTCTGTTGATCTTCTAAAGTCTCCCAAGTATAACACTACAACTCCTAGTTTCATAATAATCAACTAGAAGAAAAGAATGCCCTAATACCAAGTGGCATATCCACGGAAAATCCCTCACATAACGTATTTCTATTCTAGGACGGTTACCCCTCTCATGTAGGACTCTAAAACTCTAATTTTACTTCATTCAAGAAGGTTCCTAGTCCTTATTGAGGAGAATAAATATTGGAAACAAAATAAAGTTTAAAGATGAAAAACAGGGGACCGATCGACCGGTCCTGAGACCGCGATCGACCGCATCTCCAAACTTTGCCTAAAAAGAAAAACAGAAAGCTCAAATTAGAGGGGCCGGTCGACCGGTCAGAGAACCGCGGTCGACCGCTCACAATATTTATGCCTTTGTGGGAAAGCAGTAAGCCCTCCCGCAAAGGCCCGGTCGACCGGTCCTGGGACTGCGGTCGACCGGTCATAGCAGGCCTAGGGCTCTTTCTTTTTCCAAAAACCAAACCCAAGTGATGATTTAAATTTTCCCAAATCTCAAATCTCTTACATTTTGAATTCAACCAACAACCTTTATCTACCCAAAGATTATCCTACATGATTTATAACCATTATAATTCACAATTTTTTTTTCTCATCAAAACTAAGATTAGGGTTTAAATCCCATAAATTCAATTTTTGATCCATAAATGCAGATACACAACTATCATACAAATTATTCATCGTAAATCATATACTAGCAAGTAGAAAACTTGCCTTGGTGTAGGAATCTCAGATTTCTTTGTGTACTAGCAACCAAAAATCTTCAATCTCCATTTTCTCTTCTTTCTCCACTTTTCTCCTAAGCTCTCTTCCTCTCTATTTCTCTCCTTGTTTGGTAATACACAATTAGGAAAAGAAATAAGATGCAAGACAAAAATCGTGACTTAAGTCTAAATTCCTAAGTTAAATGGTTAATACCATATTAAAATGACTTGTAAGTACGCATTTAAGTCAAAACCGGGAAAAAGTGCCCGGAACCCAAAAATACAACGTGTCACTTATTTTGACTGTCTCGCACACTCTGAGACTAACTACGCCCTCTAAAATGGCATTCGGCAATTTTATAATTTATGTCAAGTTCCGGTTTCATTTAAATCATAGTCTCATTTAAATCACATGACACTATAAAACATGCAACCAAATGATATTTACTTTCACATGCAGTAAATACGCAACACTCTAGCAAATATTAACTTTTAACTCATTAAATTAATATTTACTCCAGTTCCAACATTTTATATAATTACCTTATGCGGTAGATTAATATAAAATTAGCCTCCTAAAAGCGAGGGCTGTTACATACTCCCTCCCTTATGAGGGAATTTTTCCCTCAAAATTCGGGCGCACCCTACTCCTATAAAGGGTATACTATCCTAAACCATCATTCTAACACCCGTAATAAATCTCTCGTTACCAACATCCCAATTGGACTCGGACTAAGGTCGTCACTATCGATCTCAGTCAACATTCTCCGTGCTCTAGCATAGAACCAAATCGCTTCTCATGAACTATCAATCCAACTGTCTTACAACGGAAGGAGATACCCACATAACTCGGCATAAACCGCTATACTCCCTAAATCAATCTACATCCCTCATCGGGGATACTTACACCAACGCTAAATGGCTTAATCCAAGTGCCAATCAACTTCTCTTCACGTAGGCATAGCCTAATCCTTAAAGAAATGTTCCGAGACTACTCCAAGTCTACGGAACATATTGACCACTGGTTCCACCCAACGAATATGCGAATTACTGACCCGGTGACAGCAAGGCCACACAAGGTGTCATACCTTAGGAAATAATCCGTAAGGTTACTCAAAAAGCCCAATTATGGTACGGTAATTTCCATCCATACTAATTGCTACTCCTATCAGTTCTGTATCCTAAGACATACATTCAAGGTATGCCTCTCGGCATTAGGTTAACCTCCTTCATTCCCTCATCTACTTTAGGGTGGTAAGATATACTTCATTTCTATACGGTTCCCAATAATTCTTGGAAACTTTACTCAACCCTTGACACGAATGTCTAATCTCGGTCCACCAGCAGTGATAGGCACTTCATACTATTCTACCACTCCTCCATAAAGAGCGGGGTGTACTCTTCTGAATATAGTCCACCCATAAAGCCAGAAAGCAACGATTTGGTCAAACGATCAATAATTTCTCGAATAGGATCATGACCAGCTCGATGACTGAAATTCAAAGAAAATATCTATGAATATACCCTTCTTCGTTCCACTACTACTCTCTTTTGCACGAGTAGGTGAAATGGTCAATCACAGACATAAATACTCTTGCTACATAGCCTTCCGAGTTATGCCCGTTCTACTTGGCTTTCCATGCCATCACTAATTTCCCACTGGTTTTCTACTTGATGTATCTACTACCCCAGTCGCATTCCCTTAGCGAAAGGAAATTTCCAATCGGTAGTCCTTTATGAACTTCATACACCAACTCGATTCCTCCCACGACATATCGCAATAACTTGTTACTCGTGAGAAAGACTAAATTTCCTTCCCAGGAAGTAGTGCCTCTTTTCTTTAAGGCGATCACCACCGCAATGAATTTCAATCCAAGCGTGGAAAAATACTTCACACAAAATCTTAAGCTTGTGAGACGCATAAACAATGGGTCTATGCTCCAATATTATTACTCCTCATTCCTGGCAGAGACTTATTCCATAAATCCACCCTCGAGCTTAACCACATGGACTCAGGAGTAGAAGTCAATTCATCCTTTTAACTCCTCAAAAGTTAAGTTACCGACGTAACGCCCTATCTAAGAAAGGCATCATCTCCTTCGGCCTAACCATCCAAACCTCTCGGGATTTCCATAACTCTCATTCCTAGGAACCTAATCCCTCTTAGAGTTAACCCACAACCTATTTGGGGTCAACCTCCTACAGCCTTCCTAACCAACGTCACATATCCTATAGGCCTTATGTACTAAGAATACTAAAAAAAATCAATATATATATATATATATATATATATATATATATATATATATATATATATATATATATACCATCTAAGTAGTAGACGTATAATACTAAGTATGTCCCTAGTGCCCCAGACCTATCTCAACTCCCAACATTCGCTCGGTTACATGCGTGGGATGTCTCGCCAAAGCGAAATACAAACAAGGAACCCTCTCATTACACTACTACCTCGCATCGTCAGTCATCAAGATATGACGGTCTAAGACACATGATCGGGACCGATAAAACTCTAATTTACAAACCTATTAACAAGATTTTACTTCTATGTTTTAACATTCAAATAATCAAATATTTCAATTGTAGGTAGCTCAGTGCTGCCCGAAGATGGTATAGATTTAGAGAATAGGGAATCCATGTCTACTATAAACTTAAAGTCCTTCTATGAAGACGTGAGTTCCTACAGAGCTGATGATGTCAGACCTGAGAGTCTGGGACCATTCCCCTCCACCTCTCTTGTAGATGAGCCCCTTGATGAGGAAATGAATAATAAGGATCAGGATACTGCTGATTCCTCTAATTTTTATGATCCTTACACCACTGACGTGATGTGGTATTCTAGTGATATTATCAATGACAAGCTGGACTTCCTTAGTAAAAAATATAGCATCCCCATTAGTATCTAGAAAAAAATTCACACACCTAAAGAGAGAGTGTACGATGATTCGAATGCTGATGAGATTTGCCTGCCTTTATGGGCTCTACAAGTGGGGCTTAAATTACCTATCCACCCTATCATTAGGGCCATCATCAATAGATATGGTGTCACCCTGACCCATCTTTCTCTAAACGCATATAGAACCATCCTATAGGCAATAATGTTCTGGAAGAATGTGACTGGGTTTAATCTTACGAGCAACATTTCTTTATACATGCATGGGCTAAAGGACAATGTCAAAGCCCCTGATTATTATTATTATTTTTCTCTTAGGAAGTATCATTTGAGGATGGTGAAGGTAGTTCATAACAGTAATTATGGGGAGGAAAAATACACCTCCATTAATAGCGTGACACGTGGCGAGCATACCGATAAAGATGGTGACCCGCATGGGCGGAGCTACACTCGGACGAGTGGGTGAGGACGCACCCACTGAAATTCTGAGATTTCTTATTTTTTTTATACCTTTGTGTAATAACTTAATTGTTGAGGTGAAAATGTTAATTTCTGAAACCTTAATCATTTATATAAAAGAGACCTTCATTTCTTCAATAGCCAGCCGACCATATTTTCCAAGAGAACTCTTCTTCTTTCTCTCCATTGAAGAACAAAGCTTCTTAACCTCCTTAAGCATCCATTATCCAGGTCTTGCTCACCATTATCCACTTAAAAGCTGAGTTAACTTTTATATTTTTGATTTTTTTTCAGCCGGCCATTAGATTTCTGAATTTATTAATTCTCTTAGACTAATAATGTTATAAATTTATGTTAGATTTGTTAGCTGAATTATTTGACTTTTACAATTTGGAACTTTAGACTTTTACAATTTGGAACAAAGCTTAAGATTAATTCTTTTAATATACAGATTTATTAGCTGATTTATGTTAGATTAAATTTATTAGACTTTTTATTGATTTATGTTATCTGATTTATGAATATTAATGCATAATTTTTTTTTGTTGAAATTTTCTTAGTAGTATATTTATGCCCAAAAAAGTAAAAATAGCTTCAAAAAATTTGCCTCGGGGGCTCCCGCCCCCGAACGCCTGGGATTCGTCAGATACTTTCATACCCACTCACTCATAATCCTTGCTACACCACCAGTGACCCGTATCGAATCTCGCAATATGAGGACTACTAGAGTCCTTAATGAAGTAGAAGAGTAAGAAGCACTATTTTATTATAACTTAATTTCAACGATGATAAGACTTATCTTATTGTAACCCCTACCTCTATATAAAGGGGACAACCCCCAACCCCCATTGTGGAGGGGTTCAGAGGCCAGAGAAACGCTCTTATGTAAATTCTCTCAAGTTTATAGTGAAACACTTTTGAATCCCCATGAATTAAAGACATCTATGGTCGAGCCACGTGAATCTATCTCTTTCTCATTTATTTTTATACTCGCATCATGATGGTTTGGCACCACCCTACGGGTGGATTTTTGTACACCACAATTGGTGCCGACTATGGGAAATGACATGAAAAGTCTTTCCTCTACATGAGAAGAAATGAGGATTTACAAAGCTCTGCCGAGGTTGAAAACATACCTCCTACGTAATCGATCGAATCATATTTTATATAGTGAAAACATCCAGATTTCATAAAGCTAAGTATGTATTCTTTTTATATATACACATATTCAATTAAGCAGTGTATCGATTATATTAATATGCTTTACCGTGTTCATTCCAATTGAATGAATCAATTATTGTGTTTATAATATTTTATGAACCATGTTCTCAGTGTTATTCACAAGATGAGTTGCTTATAATTGTTAAACTTTTGATACATTTGGTGCCTAAAGGTCTTATATGAGTCCTTCGGTCTCATGCTTCTCATACTTATTTTTAAGAGCAACAGAATCATGTTTTTTCTAATTTATAATCAACGGGATACGTTCATCAAAAGTTTGAACACTCTTGCTCCCCCAAGAGATTTTTTCGGGATTCCATTACACCATGACTCATGAATTTTCAATGTGTACAGTATCCATGAGTTTTCGGTCAGCAAAAATACATGAGGAGCACATCAGTTCGAGATATTATTTTTGGCGTGTACTATCTCCAAGAATTTCCCCTCAGACTAGGATACTCGCCAAGTCAACCAAAGATCTAAGAAATTGAACCGATGAATAAGGCCCACTAGGACGGGTTAACCATTTTCACCGTGGGTCCTTCTACAGTGACTCAAAATTGGGACTCGCTGACATGGCGTGTCATGATTCGTTAGTGCTGCTGGAGCGGACCCACATTTATAAGGAATCAACCAATGATGGCACACCAAGTCAGCAAGAGTCCCAATTTTGAGTCCCAATCAAGAGTCAGCCTATCATTTTCCTTTCATCAGATACTCTTTTTAATTTTTCTGACGTCCATCATTTATTCGACGAAGCTTCTAATGCCCTTTTCAATTTTGAGACTTTTTTTGTGGAAAAAAATTGAATGAAATTTGATAAATCGCGTCCATGCCCCAATGGGATGATCAGGGTTATTTTGGCCATGATTTTCATTTGCTCATTAGTTATGCACTTAATTTTTATTATCGCAAATGATTCCCATCAAGTGATATAAATTTACACTTATTATTTGACCTTATTAAATTATAATAATTTTACTCGAATTGAATAGGG
The DNA here is from genome assembly GCA_949130495.1 of Sambucus nigra. Lineage (NCBI taxonomy): Eukaryota > Viridiplantae > Streptophyta > Magnoliopsida > Dipsacales > Adoxaceae > Sambucus > Sambucus nigra. The sequence goes on along the minus strand of OX422222.1, from coordinate 133,964,682 downwards.
CAACGCTCATATCGTTTGTTCAGTGAATTCAATCCTATGAATTGTCAGTGTGATAATTTTTTAATTATTCATCATAGCCACAACGGATGGTCGAGCACAATTATCTTAGTGAGATCCCATCATAAAAATTATTGGATCATTCATTACACCCATCTGATACTGTGATTTTTTCCTCGGTAGATGGTTAAGTGGATGCATAACATACATTAATTTGTCAAATAATTCAAACTCGTGAGAATTTCTATTTAATTTTGCCTCGACAGATGGTAGGGCAATTTATTAATTTTGACAGGTGCACATATTCAACCCCGACAAATGCTCGGCCATAATCTTAAGTTCTTGGAAATTTTAATAATGCATCGATAGTTGGTCCAGCATGCTATAGCACTTTAGACCCAAGGAATGGTTGGGCAAGATTATTTATTATAGCTGACAGATTCTTCAGTGTTGATATTTTTTCAACTTCATTATTGATTATCTGACTTTATAATTCTTAAACTGACGGATGGTCGGGCATTTTCAAGATTTATCCTGAAAAATGATCGAAAAAATAGTTACTATCATATTTTTTTTGTTTCGAAGATATTTGCCACAAAAGTTGCATTTTATCCCCAACGAATAGTTGGTCAGGATAATTTTTATTTATGTTCAACTCCGGTAAATGATCGGCCTAGCCGATTATTAGTCGACATTATATTTATTGTTATGAGTCAACCATAAGGGGCTGTCTGGTGATTTATTTTTTCTCTAACAAAGAAGGATCATTTTTAATATCTACTCGGTCCTTACAAAAATTTCCTTGATGGATGATCAACGTCATTTACTTTCTTCGAAAACTTATTAATGCTCCGACGGATGGTCGAAACTTATATTTCTAGATTTCTTATTATCTTCAATGCATAATCTACGCAATGTATGTTATGTGATTGTCGCAATTTAGCCCCAGAGGATGGTTGGGTAATATAATTCTTATTTAATTCAACCTCGGCTAATAGTTGCATGGTCATTCATTAGTCAGCGTTATATTCATTATCACAATTCAATTCTTATGGTCAGACATGCATTTGTTATTTAACCTGACTTACTACGCCCTAATAGGTAGTTGGGAGGGATAATCATTATTTATATCTAGCTCGATGGATGGTATAAGTAATATCTTTCATTACAGCAAAGCTCCCATGGATGGTCGTGCATGCTTATTATTTGACCTTCTCATCTCAGTTGCTCTAGAAAATTGACATTATATTGCAACAAAGTCCCGATAAATGGTCGGGCATCATCATTATTTGGTCTTCTTTTCTTGTCCCCGATGGCTGGTCGGGCATGATGATCATTGGATCTTCTCATTTTAGCACCCGACGAATGGCAATATGACTCGCAACAAAGTCTTGATGGAGAGTCGGGCATTATCATTATTCAATCTTCTCTTTACAACCCCAACTAGGGGCTCCTGGAAATGTTGACATGTAAATAAATTCACTGTAATGCTAGTCAAGTAGGGGAGAAAATTAGACATCAAGTTGAAAGTTTCCTCGTGATAAGTGGGTTTAAAAAGTCCTGACTAATAATAGGCATTTAATAAAGCCCTAGCACGCAAGTACTACATAGGCCCATGGTCGGCCTCTTCAATTGGACCATACAAAAATCTTAATATAGGGGAGATACCCTAGACTTGGTACAAGCCCGAGCAAGCCTCGGTGCACGAGTGCTTCATAGGCATGTGGTTTGCCTCTCCAATTAGACCATACAAAAATCCTAATACAGGGGAGATAACCTAGACTAGGTGCACGCCTGAACAAGCATCAACGCACGAGTGCTTCATAGGTCTGTGGCCAAACTCTCTAATAGGACCATACAAAAATCCTAATATAGGGGAGATACCCTAGACTAGGTGCATGATCAAGTAAGCCTCGGTGCACGAGTGTTTCATAAGCCTGTGGTTAGCCTCTCAAATTGGACCATATAAAAATCCTAATATAAGGGAGATGCCCTAGACTAGGTTCATGCCCGAGAAAGCCTTGGCATATGCGTGCTTAATAGGCCTGTGGTTGGCCGCTCTAATTAGACCATACAAAAATCCTAATACAAGGGAGATACCCTAGACTAGGTGCACGCCCGAGAAAGCCTTGGCACACGAGTGCTTAATAGGCTTGTGGTCAGGATCTCCAATTAGACCATATAAAAATCGTAATAGAGGAGGATATCCTAGACTAGTTTCATGACCGAGCAATCCTCGATGCATGAATTGTTAATATGCTTGTGGTTGGCCTCTCCAATTAGACCATAAAAAATCATAATATAGGGACATACCCTAAACTTGGTGCACGCCCGAGCAAGCCTCGGCACATGAGTGCTTAATAGGCCTATCGTCGGCCTCTCTAAGTGGACCATACAATAAAATAGATAAAATGAACTATGATCGACCTGATCCATGACGGTACGTAGGCAACTCGACACACTCGAGTTCGGTTCACATATCAATTGAACATCTCTCAACTCAAGTAAAGAAATCCTCCGAGACCTTACAAAAGCAAGTAAATCAACCAATGAAGACTTAAAAGTTGAATGATAACTCAAAGAATGCCAGTCCAGTTCACGTTGATGACTACACGTGTTTAAAGAGATTATGGACCAACTCCCAGCTCATCTCCGAATCAACTGCTCATCTCATAATCAACTTAGCTGAACTGCATCATGTGGGGATATTGCGGGGAAGGGAAATACACCTCCATTAATAGCGTGACATGTGGTGAATTAATTTAACATTATTTCATTTTCATTATTGACACGTGGCGAATTTATTTGACATCATTTCATTTTCATTGTTCGGTTAACATATAGGAATTTGTTGTTATTTATGCATTTGACTTAAGATCTACTATTACCCTCTCTAATTTTTTTTAAGAAGAGGATATTAATCCCCTAAATTTATTTGAAAAGGAGAAAAAGCCTCTCCATGGTGGATATTAATCCCCTAAATTTATTTGAAAAGGAGAAAAAGCCTCTCTATGGTGGCCTTATAAACAATCTAGAAAGCTTTCTTAAGCTAGGTAATCATAGCCTATCTAATTTATAGAAACCTACAATTATAATGGGTAATTCTAAAATATAATGAAAAATAGAGGAAACTATAATAGAAGAAGCTACAGTTGCCAAAGAATCAGCTACATTATTTCTTTCCCTCCAAACATGAAAATTTTGACTATTACTGAGAACCATTAATTCTGCAATCTCCTTTAAGATTGGTTTCATCTTTCGTGGAGGTTTCCACTCCATTATAATCAAATGGAAGGATACTTTTGAATCAGTCTCTATAAATATATTCTTGAATCCTTTATCTATACATAACTGACTGCCAGTTTTAATAGCCAATAACTCAGTCATTAAACTAGAATTTTATCAGTGAATACAGAAATGGACAATTTAAAATCACCTTTTGAATCTCTTAGAATACATCCAATACCACTAAGACTTGTATTCCCTTTGCTAGATCCATCAACATTCAACTTCAAATAATCAACTTGAGGCTTCTCCCATTTAATGATTCTGAATTATGGAATTTTTTTTATTGAATTCTGAGATTGAAATAAAGAATGATATCTGTAGACTACTTGTTTAAAGGGGATATGAAAATTTTTTAAGAACTAATATCAGAAATACTAGCTTTAACATTTCTAATAATAACTTACCCTTTCATAGCAACACCTTCAAAAAATCTTTGACACCTAGCTTTCCATATTTCCCATAAAAACACCATAGCAAAGCATGGCAGAGAAATTTAAGAGCATCTCCCTCTGCAGGAATTAACCACCAGGACATGATCATAGACCACACTGAGTTAAAAGATGGGCTAATTTCAACCCAATTTAAGAAATGAGGACATGATCATAGACCTCACTGAGTTAAAAGATGGGCTAATTTCAACCCAATTTAAGAACTGAGTCCATACTTTAGCAACAATCTTACTATAGACAAGAAGAGATGATTTAAAGTTTCCTCTTGAGAACTGCAGCATTGACATTTTGAACATAATATTATTCCAACTCTCTTGATATTATCATCAATGGTAATAACTCTATGAAGGCATTTCCAAACAAAAATGGAAATTTTATTTGGAATATCCTTGGACCATAAAAGCTTCCAGCACCTCTAATCAACCGATAAGCAGAGTTTAAGGAGAATTAACCATCTGTAGATGGAGCCCAAATGTTTTCATTCTCATAAGAAATAGTATGATGATCAATATCTTGAAGAACACGCTTAATCCTTCTCATAACATAAGAACCTTGAGAAGATATTGAATGTTGATACTTATACTTCAAAAATTTAGCCTAAATGCCTTTAAAATTATTTAATCTCCAAGTTAATTTGTAAGAAAAAGATTTAGAAACATCTTCTATATTTCTCACCTCTAAACCACGTTCAACATAAGGTATATAAATAGAATTCCAACTCATCCAAGCTTTTCATTTAGCTCTAATACCAAATGATCCCCCGAAGAAATTGCTAAATATGGGATGGATTCGATTAATAAAAGCTTTAGGAAGATTTAAAGATGACAAAGTGTATATAGTAATGGAAAAAATGACATGTTTAATGAGAATCAATCTGCGTTCTTAGGAAAGGAATCTTGTATGTATTTATGGTTGGGAAAGGAATTTGCTTGGGAAAGGAATATGCTTGGGAGGATTTTACGCCCTCTCATTCACGTTGAACAATACCTTCTCATATCCTTCATATCTAGGGAATAATATGTGTTCTTGAAGAGTGCGCTTGCGTTCAAATAATGAAGTTATTTAATTAAACACAGTTTTTACCAAACATTTCCTAAGCATGCATCTATATGATATTAAGTGCGATGATGAAACATGCAAGAACACATATATGAGGAAAAATCCCCAACGGGGAAAAACCTTTTATTTTCACAATAATATTTGTAAGAGAACAGCTTACAACGGATTACAATGAAAATACAGTGACACAGAAATACCCTTGGGTGTCGGTTCTGTTGTCGGCGGCTGGAACAATCCCTTTCCAGTAGGGCAGCAGTGACGAAGAGAACGACTTCCTCACACAGTACTCCAGATGAGTAAACGATCTTCTTGAAGGTTTTAATATTCACATACATATATGGGAATGGTTTTGTGAATCAAAAAGGTTTAGAAAACCTTAAAAGGTGAAGTCTTGTTCTAGGCAGTTTTTGCAGATTTTCGTGATTGCAAAAAGGCTTGAAAAACTTGTAGAAGGAGATCAGATATTTATACAAAAATCGAGGCGGTGGCTAGTTCGAACGAGATGGCATGTCGCTCGAACGAGATAGCATGTCGCTCGAACGAAGTACATAAGTCGTTCGAACGAAGTACAGAAGTCGTTCGAACGATATCGCGCGACATTATATCTCGCGCGAACGACTTGCAAAGTCGCTCGAGCGAACTCGTCGATCGAGGCCATTCGCTTCTACACTTAGAAAAATTCTGCTTTTGATAAAAAATTAGCCCAGACTTCAAAAAAAAATTCAAAAATATTTCCCAAATATTTATGCAAATATTTAAAATTCTAATATAACATTTTATCGATAGAGCATAGTGGAGTAGTGGGAATGAGCTGAACAACACGTTTCTTGTAGCATGATGCACGTGAAGAAAGTGGATGCAATGAATTCAGATACAGGTCGTCGAGGATGATCGTGTTGTCGTGCCAAATGTAGCGGTATCAGACATATGAACTGTGGTCTAGGAGAAAACAGAAAATTCCTAGATTCTACCCCGGACATTTATAGAATTATGTCCTTACAGTTCTTTATTTAACTTTCTTATTCTCACAGATCTGAAAAATGTCTCATATATTAGATGTTCAAATATTAGATGTTTCATCTTTACTGATCTGAAAAATGTTTCAAATATTAAATGTTTACAAGAAACCTTGGTCTTTATTTCATCTTTGCAACAAGCCTTGGTCTCATATATTAGATGGTTCATCTTTACATATCTGAAAAATGCCAATTTTATGGGCACAAAATAGGCTCTGGTAATTTCAGCAGTGAGCCATGGCTTATCAGGTGAATAATGTCACTTTTTAGCAGTATGTTTATTTTTATTGTTCAAATAATTTTAGCAATTAGTGTTCAAAACTGATTTAGGGATTTATGTGTGACTATGTTTATTTTATAGGAATCGTGAGTTTTTTAAAGATATGACACTTTAAAGCCGTGTAAAGGTATATTCTATGTTCAACTTCAATTTCTTTTATGTTGGTTGCAGGCACATATGTTCTATGTTTGATGCTTAATGCTTGGTGCATACTATTTTAGCTATGATAGTGTCATTGATATTTGCAAGATTACTAGGTTTGACCATGATACCTTAAACTAGTGTGCCACACTCAATCTTGTGTACTTGGCATTTTTGTATTACAAAACGATGCCACATATGTACCGAAAAAACTTGAGAAATTGATTGGATTCAAGTACCAGTTTAATCTCAAATTGAATCACTATAATTTGGTTCAAGTAAGGGAATATTACACGATTAACAAGTTTGAATCCTCAAATGATAAAGATATGACCTACATCATCTCCGAAGGTTCTTCGAAGGTGATATCTTGACTTCACCATACCTACTCATCTAAATTACATCCTAACAAATTAAATAATTGTCATAGATATTAAAGAAAAGAAATTATGCTGAATAATGCATTTTGCTGAAAGTCATTCCCTATAATATTTTGATTTTCCTGATACATTCATTTTTTTATTTTTACAAAATGACGATGAGAATAGTATGGCCCGCGCATCACGCGGTTTTATACATTGTTAAATCTAAATTATTATGAAATTGATCATGCTACTGAAAACACTTGGAAATATGATAATGTTGATTGCTTTTACTATAATGCTAGATCATTTTGACATATGTTAATGCTCATTATAAATGAGCTCTGGAGCCAACCATAAAATGAAAATAATAAAATTTTGAGTTTTGTTTGATCAGTTTACTTCACGCATTTTCCATATTCTTCTAACAAAGTTTAATATTGTCCAATAACAGGGAATATGGATTGCTTCATGTAGCTTCGTCTAATGGGACTATGATACAAGGTTTATTCTTTGATACCCAATGCATTTGACCAAGATATAAGAATATTAAATCATCCTCAACATGTTATTTTTTTAGTGTTCGGTCACTGTTTTGATGCTCTCAATGCATTTGTGTCTAGAACCTTTGTTATTCGTATATGAAATGGATTTTGTCAACGTCAATTCAGGGACCTAATTTTTTAGTTTTATACGTGTGTATTGAATTAAATTTGTTGGTTTTACATGGATTGTGTCGGCGTAAATAATTACTCAAGTTTAAACATTTCATATTTTAAAAAATCTTATTTTTTAACACAATCAACATTCTTTTTACACTTTCAACATATATAAATTAAGTAATGACCATATTGGATCAAGAAAGACACATTCTTAACTTTAGTCAAAGCTTAGTTTGCGAGACAAAACATGAATTGATTATTCTCTAGCTCATTTATTAATTATTAACGCAAAAATTCTCCGCCTAAATGGACTAGTTTGTATTCATACATGCATCTCTTAGACTCCCATCACTATAAATACATGATTTCCCTTAGCCAAATGGACGATCTGGAAGAGACTACATACACACAATCTGAATTAAGCAATTCTCTACACATCTCTCTCTCTCTCTCTACACTATATTGTGCTATTGCACACCCCTTGGAATAAAAGAACAGTGGGAGTAGGCTTTATTCACAGCCGAACCACTTTCAAAATCCTTGTCTCTTATGTGTTTGATTGGATTGCTTCTATCTATTTATCTGTGATCATAAAAATGGTATATAGACCATTTTTTTGCATCTACAGATTGGTGTCGTCTGTGGGAAAGTGTTATAAGCATTTTTCTCCATCAAAAGCTAAGTTTTTATTTTCTCTACGTTATGCATGCATCTTTTTATTTTGTTCAAATCATTATTCTCATATGTTTATATTCATAAACTTAGAGATCCATTCAATTATATGCTGAAGATACATCTTCTGATTTAATCATAATTTTTATATGAATGAATTATGTGATCAGTTTTCATTTAGGGATATGTAAAATCATAGTGGATTTCGGAATCGTATACGCTTGAAATTTTCATGTAAAACGAACCCTGAAACATGTTGATCCCCTTGAAAATTTTCTGAACACACACGCTTAAACTTGGGTTAAATCAATTTGTTGAATCCCAATATGTATCTGATTTTCATAATTTTAGAAGGTGAAAAGTCACTTCCCTTTTGACATCTTTTTTTTATCATAGTTCATTCCTACTCACCGGATCTTCAATAGAACACCAGATCCTAAATAAATTAGAGGAAATGGTGACAAAAAAAAGGCGTAATTCATTGGAAAAAGTTGTACAAATAAGTCTTATAACTTATTCTCTTTTTTTTGGATTATCTCCCATTTTGTAATTAAACGCATCGCAATACTAATGATCATTAGCAACAATAGTTGAATTCATTATTTGTATTTATATCATTATGCGAATATCTAAATCACTGACAAAACAGGAGATAAGGCATGCTTGAAACTGGGCTTGACCAGACAGAAAGTCACCTGTACTATTTGAAGGAGGAGGAAAGATACAGTCCTACCCCCTTCTGGAATTCTTTGTAAATCTTATTATTTTGTCATTACGATGATTGCACCAGTGACAAATCGCACACATCCTCTCCGGAAATTCGATCGGATAATATAGAGGGCGGGGATGAGATAGATCTAGAAGCCAATAACATTTTCTGGTCGGCAAAGACTAAGATCTATCAGATGAAAAACGTCGGCTCCATAAACTCTTCTAGTCGACGACATACTTCTTCTAATTTCCTCTTTGACCAACATGGTCATGATACCAGAACGAAGGGTTCCGACCTACTATTTATACTATAGCAGCAAGGTCGAAAAGCTCCCGACCATTTATTACTCGTCGGTAGCATGATTTTAATACCAGGTGTTGATACTAGGTATTGTTGTTCAAATTAGTGATGGCTACATGGACGATGGGTTGATACCAGATGGTACTGAGGTTGGGCGCAGAGATTTCGATTAATTGGGATTATTTGTTGGTAATATAAATTTTGATATTGTTGTTGCTCGGTCGTTCTTAGGGTTCTCTGAAATGAGGAATTACACGGGGTATTATTGGTCGGTGCCATATGGATAAGAGGGATTATTGATCGAAAATGTGATTGTGATACCGTGTTGTTGGTCGGCAACATCACCAGAATCTCCTCAGAATAACATTTGAACAGGCCGAAGGCTTCCTGACCACCCGTTATTGGTCGACGGGGTCTCCAACCATACAACAGTAATTAGCAACCTGAAATTTATTAGCAGAAAACAAATATTATCAGCAAGAAATTTATTAACCGATATTATACAGTTTGATGGTTTTTGACCTCCTATTTTACTGATCGGCGAAATCTATTTTCACTCAGATGTATCTATTTTTGGTCGGCTACTGTCGGCAACAAGTCTTTTGGTCGGAAGCACCATCTTGCATTGGTAAACACCAGCTAAATAGTCAACGATCATCTTTAAAAATAGATCCCCAGTAGAGTCACCACTGTGGCCATCCCGGTCGGTGCCTGGAGGAGGAGAGAGTGAGAGAGATATATCTCCCCTCGATAAGGCTGTGCCGCGGTCTTGTACCCCTCTTGGGAAAGTTGCTTCAGTCATCGTCGATGTGGGGGTAAATGTGAAGAGATAAAGTCTCCAGTCTATTTTGCACAAAACAGACAAAACAAAATGTTGCCACTTCGAGAGAGCGGCATCAAGGAAAAACTGATGCATACGAAACTAATAGTTCGAAGGTTCGGGGGCTAAGTTACGGAACGGAAAGGTGTTAGGCACCCATCCCACCCTTTCGGTCTATCATGGGCTAGTGATATTATTTTGCTTTATATCCCCGTGAAGTGTGTGAGCGTGTTTATATAATGGAGATCGGATTTATTCAACTCATACCATGGTCAAGGTAGAGTGAGGTCGTCATCCATAGGAATATTCCCAAAATAACATATGTAAAAATTACGATTTATGCATTCATCACGATATTGATCGTTATTAGGAAACGATAATATGTGTTGGATGAAATGCAAATAAGTATGATATGTATATATATATATATATATATATATATATATATATATATATATATATATATATATATATATATATATATATATATGAATGAAAATAGGAGGTTTTAGAAAATTAGGGTATTTGGAAAATAGAGAGAATTGAAAAATTGGGCTCGAGTCTCGAATTTTACTCTGAGACGCCTACGTAGGCCATAAAGGTATCAAATTTCACATAGTTTGAATGTAGGATAAGGGGTGGGGTTTATCCCATAGATCCGAACGGAATTTTATTATATGTTTATGTGTAGAAAATGTGTTGTTTTGATTTTGGAAAAAGTGTGATGGATAATTCCATTCGGAATTTACAGGTGTAACCCTCTTTTATTTATTTTTGAGGCTTTTGTAGAAAATAAATTATGTGCAATATACTAATAAAAGTGTAGATATTAATGTGTATGAATTAAAGTAAGAACTAGATTATGAATCTAATGTTTATTATGCAAAAATAAGGAATTTCAAGAGAGAGGGAAGGAATTGGACCTTCTTCAAAGCTTGATCTTTGATCTTGGATGAACTCCCTTGAGTGTTGATGAATTTTGATGAGAGAGAAAGATATTTGCCAAATTGGGTATGAAAAGGATGGGAATTTAAGCTTGGATGGAACTTCACATGGGGGACTTCGCTGATTTCAAGAGAATGTTACTGAGATCACTAATGCTGATGGATTTGTTGTGTGATTTTTGGGAGTTTGGTCATGGACCCTATTTATAGGGTCAGGGGGTGCCAATCATCCTACCCCTGGGGGTTCCTATCGGCATGTGAACTTAGACATGTGTCGATAGGCAGGGATCAGGACCTGTCAATTGGTAGTCCCATGCAGATTTTTCTGGAAAAATAGTCATAGAACACAAACCGTTGATCGGAATTATTCATGGGGCATACTTTTAAAAAGGTATTTCACAGACTTTCAAGAGTCCTTGGGACTGCTCCCGGGTTCGAGAGTTGACTTTGGGTCAAATGTGGCTCGGAAGCGCACGTCGATCCTTTGGCCGGGAGATTATCGAACGCAAATGGATCGTTCGTCCACATGGTAAGTCAAAATTGAACAAGGGGAAGACTTTTAGAAAGTTTAGGAGATATACTTCAATATTCCAAAGAATTTTCCTCAGTTAGGAAGGTTGAATTTGGTCAATCGAGACTCAAAAGTTCCTGAGGACCTCTCGGAGTAAAACAGATCGTTCGTCCGTACCGTAGGTCAGAATCGTGTAGGGGAGGACCGTTAAAAAGGGTATTCAGTGCCCTTCAGAGATTCATTCAATTTCATTCAAGATGAAGAGTTGATTTTGGTCAAATGGAACCCGAGAGCTCCCGGTTGCCTCCGAATTGATTTTGGGGGAAAACTGATCGTTTGTCCGAATGATTATGCTGTTTCACACACTGGGTGGACCGTTGGAAAGGGATCCTAGTGCCCTTATAAGATTCAAAGAGCTTTCGCTTTGACGGTGAAGTTGATTGGGGTCAATTCGGGGCCTGGGAGTTCCCGGTGACCTCTGAATCGATCTTGATAGTAAAATGATCCGTTCATTCGAATCGTTATGTATATTCGTACACAGGGTAAACCGTTAAAAAGGGTATTTAGGTCCCTTCAAAGATTCAAAGATCTTTCACTCTGACGATAGAGTTAACTCGGAGTTTACAATGAGATGGGGAGGTGCAAGGGACCTAAGGGGAGACTTAGGGGGTCCTAGAATGTTGTGTTTACATAACTAAAAAAGGACTTATTGATACAAGTTAAGGTTGTTCAGCCTAAAGAATGTAGGGGAACCTATAAAAGGATAGTCAATAAATTGTTCAAGGATTAGGTCAGCAAAACCATGGAGGTTTATATCGATGACATGCTTTTTAAGTGTCTGAAGGCCAAAAATTATGTGGTCGACCTTGAGAGAACTTTTGATACAATGGATCAGTATAAAATGAAATTAAACCTATCTAAGTGCGTGTTTGGTGTTGGAGCAGGAAAGTTTTTAGGGTTCATAGTCAATCAAAGGGGCATTAAAGCCAATTCGACCAAGATAAGGCATTGATCGACATGAAGACACTGAGGAACATCAAATACATTCAAAGGCTGATAATCAGAGTTACAGCTCTTAATAGATTTATCTCGCGAGTAACTAATAAATGTCTGCCATTTTTTAAAATCTTGAAGAGTGTGAGAAATCGGTTCAAGGGTTAAAGGCCTACCCAGGCTCACTAATGCTCTTATCTCAACCTATTAAAAGGGAGAAGCTATATCTTAACCTAGTCATCTCTGAGTCTTCCATCAGTGTGGCTATTGCCAGATACGACAATGGAGTTCAAAATCTAGTATATTTCAATAGCAAAGCACCAGAAAGAATTGAGATGAGGTACACAAAGATGGAAAAATTTACGTATTCCTTAATTCATGCATAAAAAAAGATGAAGCCCTACTTTCAGACTCATACAATGGTAGTGCTCACTGACACCCCTCTTCGACAAGTCATTCAAAAACTTGGGAAATCGAGTAGTTTAATGGTTTGATCAGTTAAGTTAGGTAAGTCTGATATTGTCTATCAGTTTAAAAATGTAAATAAAGGGCAGTCCTTAGTGGGTTTTGTGTCCGACTTCATCTGGGAACCGACGGATAAAAATGAAGTGGAAGCAATGATTGATATCCCAGAAGTTGACAAAAACCCATAACAACATACAAAGGAGAGTACATCAATAGACACCATAGTTAGTGTCACAAGGCCATATTTATTGCTAAAGAGAGGTGCCCTAGCCAAGTTACTTTTTCTTCAAAGATGCCAGTCTGGAGTTTATTTATTGATGGCTCATCCTACATAGGAGGAAGTCAGAAAATACTTATATTGTCAGCTCTAAACGGAATCGATATTGAATACGCCAAAAGATTCAATTTTGAAGCATCTAATAATGAGGCAGATAATGAGGCTTTGTTAGCAAGACTTGTACTGGCCAAGACATTGGGTGATGGATAGATACTTGCCCATAGTAATTCACAGTTGGTAGTGAATTAAATCCTAGGGGTCAATGAGGCGAAAGATGAAAAAATAACCAAGCACTTGGCCATCATAAATAAGACACTGGAAAATTTTCAGGGGGTAAAGATAAAGAGAATCACGAGAAATGAGAATGGGATAGTAGATAAGCATGCAAGACTTGTATCGAAAATGTTGATGTAAAAAACTGGACTTGATCCAGCTTTATAATCACAGATAAAATATATAATTACAATGCAAAATAAAAGAGAGACACAAGGTTTTTATAGTGGTTCAGCTATATAAGAAAGCTTTCGCCCACTGTTATAGTATTGATTTCAGATGTTACAGAAGGCTAGGTACTCTTGTTAATACGAATATCCTAGAATTCATTCTACCTTTCCCTTGATGAAGGGGATACAATGTATTTATAATGATCCAAAGATAAAGGGATGGAATATAAAGGGGTGGAATGTCTTTATACATTTAAGCATTTACACCCGTACATAATGAATGTGATGATTGTTTATATGAACCATGTGTGGTAAAACCCTTGGTATGGTGACTCTTCATTGGTATTGATGGTCGGTAATCTTTATGTTGGTCAGCATGCCTACCAAGCTACTATCTGCTGATTAGAATTTTGGCCAAGTAGGAGGACAAGTGTTCACTTATGATTGGTCTACATAAGTGGATAATTTTTGGTATCAACAGAATCCCCCAATGCTCTATCCTTTATGCTTGCATGAAAGTATAGAACATTAAATTCTGGAAGTAGCTTGGAGTATTTTCATGGTGCCTGGTTAGTAGCCGACCTCCCACACTTGTAAAAGTTTATCGGTCCTGTTTGAAGATGGCATTTTTTTGAATAATTTGAATCTTAGCGAACCACCAAAGGGTAAATGGGTATTTTACACCTTTTGTATTGCGAAGCCATCTAAATGTCAATCATTGGTATGTTTAATCATTACTTTCGCTATTTTCGAGACAAGCTAGAAAAGGCGGGAGGCTTTTCTAGATTTTACCTTACCTCAAATCTTCGAACTATAACAGTTATTTCTGAGCTTTTGTGTGATCGCTTGCCGTCATTCGTCTTTTATTTCCATAGTTCTTGCTGAATCCTTAATCTGTTGTAAGAATTCTTTCTCTCTCTCTGTTTTTCTTCATTTCCTTTCTTTTTGAGCCATGGTTCACATAATTGACAATAATTCTCTAGAGGAATTTAGGGTAGAAAATAAAATCCCCTCTTGTGTTGATTTAGAAATACCCCATGGCTCTTTAGATGTATATTCTTTGGTTGAAGGTCATTGGATCCCAACTTTGTTTATTACTGAGTGTGGTTTCACGTTTCCACTAAGTTTTTTTCTTCTTCATTTCTGCCAATATTTCTATGTCGTTCCAGCAATAATAGCCCCTAACACCTGGAGGATCGTTAATGGTGTGAATAGATTAAATGAAATCTATGGAACCCATATTGGGATTCCAGAGATTATGTTCTGCTATAAATGGGCTATTGCAGGGGAGAACACCTATTATCTGAAAACCAAACAAGACAATAGGGCTTTAGTGTTGAATTTGCCTGATTCCAATAAGGATTATTAGAATCATGCTTTAATATTTAAGAATTGGCAACATGCTCCACTTGAGAATGGAGTGGCCTACCATGGTCCCAGATGCCCTCAGTTAGGGAATGGGATAGGTTGTTATTTCAGTTCTTGTCTTTTTTTATTTTTATTGATTTCTTCTCTAATGTATGCTAATTGTTACTACTTATTGCTTTGTGCATAAGAATGTAAGGAAAGTGTCCTAAGCCAGGTGAAGTACATTTGGAAGAACTCAAATTCTTGTGGGGTCTTAACTAAAGGATAGGAGAAGATCATCCACGATCAGCTTCTGTATTACTACAGTATAAAAGTTCCATCACCTCTTTTATAGCTCGGCCAACAACTGTTGTGCCTTCAATTGTAATAGATTTGGAGAGAGATCCAGTGTCTACTTATTCGATAATTGAATCTACTGGTATTGGTGCTAAAGTATAATATTGAGAACGATGATTAAAGACACGTTCCCACAGACGGTGTCAATCTGTTGATGTAAAAAATAGGACTTGATCCAATTTTATAATCACAGATAATATATATAATTATAATACTAAATAAAAGAGAGAGACAAGGTTTTTAAAGTAGTTCAGTTATGTAAGAAAGCATACGTCCACTGTTATTCGTTGATGTAAAAAATTGGACTTGATCCAATTTTATAATCACAGATAAAATATATAATTGCAATGCTGAATAAAAGAGAGACAGAAGGTTTTTAAAGTGGTTCGTCTATGTAAGAAAGCCTACGTCCACTTTTATAGTATTGATTTCAGAGGTTACAGAAAGCTAGGTACTTTTATCAATAAAAATGTCCTAGAATACGTTCTACCTTGCCATTGATGAAGGGGATACAATGTATTTATAATGACCCGAAGATTAAGGATTGGAATATCAAGGGATGGAATGCCTTTATACATTTAAGCATTTACACCCATACATAATGAATGTGATGATTGGTTGTATGAACTACGTATGGTAAAACCCTTAGTATGGTGACTCTTTATTGGTATTGATGGTCGGTATTCTTTATATTGGTTGGCATGCCTGTTGAGCTATTATTTGCTGATTAGAATTTTGGCCACGTAGAACGACAAGCATTCACTTCTGATTGGTCTATGTAGGTGGATAATTTTTGGTATTAACAGGCAATAAGAACAGAAATCCATTGAACGGTTCTAATAAAAAATTTCCTAATGCCAAGCATAGAAAGAGAAGAAGCCGAGACTATAAAATGCTTTAATCTTAACTTGGGACCATCATAGATGGACCCAGTCATTGAATACCTAATGGACAAGAAGCTTCCCGAAAGTAAAGCCAACAAGAGAAAGGTACACTACCGAGCAACTAAGTTTACTATTATATGAGATGTTTTGTATAAAATGGGCTACCTTCTCCCCCTTTTGAGGTGTGTACACCCAAGATAGGTCAGCTTTGTTCTCGTAGATATACATCAAAGAACTTTCGCAAGTCATATCGGGGGACAATCCTTAGAAAATAAGATTGTCACTCAGGGCTATTAATGATCGAACCTTGTGAAGAATGTGACCGAGTATGTCTTCAAGTGCGACAAATTCCAACCCTTAGCCAACATACCCCCATCAACCTTTCTCTCTTATCTTGGCCCTATTGCCTTTCTTTATGTGAGGTATTGATTTGATCGGACCACTGTTGAGAGCAAAGGGAAAATTCTACTTTTTTATTATCGTGATTGATTACTTTTCCAAATCGGTAGAAGTTGACGCCGTGGTGACTATTTGAGAAGAAAAGTGTTCCAGATTTATCTATAGGAACATTATTTGCCGATATGGTCTCCCCAATGCCCTAATATCGGATAATGAAAAATAGTTCAAGAATAAATCCCTAGTAGCCTAATGTGGAAGAGTCGGCATAAAGCAATTATTTTCTACGCGAGTCTAACCATAAGCAAGTGGGTAAACTTAATTAATGAATAGTTCAATATTGGATGGAATAAAAAAGCAGTTGGAAGATGCAAAGGGGAAATGGGTCAATGAATTGTACAGCGTGTCGTGGGTATAATAGACGATCGAGAGAATGCCGACAAGTGAGACTCCTTTCATGCTAACATACATGTCGAAGGCATTTACCCCAACCGAGATATGATTGTTATGTTATAGGGTAAAGAATACGACGTTGAAGTGAATTTAGAAGAGATGAGACTTGATTTGGACCTCATTGAGGAACGAAGGGAGGAGGCGGCCATAAGACAGTCTTCTTACTAACAAAGGGCCTCCAAATTCTATAATAAAAGGGTCAAGTATCACGCAATCAAAGTTTATGATTTCGTACTCAAGAGGGTCATCCAGAAAACCAATAAACTTTATCCTAACCGGCACATGTACTAAAAAATCAAGGAGGAAGTTGTTCCAAGACGTATTGGTTGGAAAACCTCGAAGGGGGAACAATTAACCAATCCATGGAATTTCGATCACTTGAAAAAATATTATCAATGAATGTTTGAAATGGAATAACTTGGAAGCATTTATGCATCATTTATATAAATCTTGTAGATTTTAATTCAAATAAAATGAAGTGTTGTCTCTTATCTAGGAATTCTATCTCTTAAATGTTGTGCACATTCATGAAATCTCTCTCTCTCTCTCTCTCTCTCTCTCTCTCTCTCTCGGTAGTATAAGAGTATTTTGGAGTCTCGTCTCCTAAACATATCTCCTCAAAAATCCTGAGAGATGGGAAAATTAAAAATAAGGCTAAGGGCCACTAGAAAAGACATTTCATCCAAATATACCAGATTAAACATCATTTGATTATGGTGAAACTTAACATCATTTTATTATGGTGAATAGTTAAATGTGAACCTCTCTCTTGGTGGTACGGGAGTGTTTCGAAGTCTCGGCTCCTAAATATATCTTATTAAAAACCCTAAGAGAGAGGCAAATTAAACATCATTATCTTTATAGTGAAGATTGACATCATTTTATTATGATGAATAGTTAAAAGTGAACCTTTCTCTTGGCGGTACGAGAGTATTTTGGAGTTTTAAGTCTAAAACATATCTCATTAAAGACCCTAAGCGAGGGAAAAAATAAACAACATTATATTTATAGTGAAAATAAGGCTCAGGCCCACTAGGGAAGACACTTCATCCAAATATCCCAAAATAAAATGTCATTATCTTTATGGTGAAATCTAAACATCATATTTCATGGAGAATGTAAAAGAAGACACTACGCTTCACATGATAAATGTAAAGGGAAAATTAGAGTTACAGACATTAGAGTTCAAAATGTAAATAAAAAAACCAGTTAAAATCAGAGGCATCAGATACCATAAACGTCGCCCAAAGAACCAAAATAAGAAAAATTTAGGTCTCGGCTTCCAAGCCATCAATGGTTGTGGCCTTAGGGAATACCGGTTCCTCTTGAATGGTAGTGGTGGCATCTTAGTCACCAACTTATTCCTCTTCCTTTTCATCCATATGGGTCGTCTCTTCCCCAATAACTCCAGCATTGTCAATATCAGATTGAACATCCTAAATAGCAGTGATACTTTTAGGATCATCAAAGTTGAAGGAGTTGAGAACTTCAGCTAACTTAGGAAACTTAGAGACGAGGTCAGAGAATTCATTAACCACTTATCTACAAGATGCATTCATCCCTCATTCTAAATACTAGACGACATAACCAGTAAATTCATTCGACTTCTTAAACTCGGCCACGACTTTTACGACACCCTCATTGAGATAATCATTCTCAAAGTCCTTTTTAGTCTTGAGGCCATCCTTCAGGTCATTTAACCGAGTCATGTAGTTCTCCCTCAAAGTAGTAACACACTCCTTTTGTCGATCTCGAATCCTCCGAGTCTCATCCTCATGAGCAGTCTTTTATTTTGCAAGCTACCTCTTCAGGTCAGACAACTGAGACGCTACCTCATCAGTAAGCCTAACTTTAGGCTCGGCCTCCAACATCCACTAATGGAGATGTTGAAGATAAAGGATAGACTACAAATAGAAAATAAAGAGGTTTGCATGCAAAAAAATAAAGTACAATATCAAACATAACAAAAATCATAAGATGATGAATGCTGAGATGAAGAGTTTACCTGGGGTAGCCCTATGGAGTGCAAATCCATGCACCTTGGAGTTATTATGGGCCTCAAAGTATTGGTTATCACATGAGGAAGTCACTGAGGCAATGACCTCCCTGACCTTATCCTAACTCCCATGAAGAGAGTCAGGGTTTAAGGCAAGTTGTCTAGCCGCGTAGCTACCTACATATAGTTCAATATCGGGACGATTAGAGTAGGGAGTCGTCCTGACTGACCCTTAGAATTTTTTATTGATTGGGGGATCCCAAAGTCACACCCCTTGGCCCTGTTGGGACCACTAGTTGTGTTTTTTTGCCTAGTTTGGGTCGATTGTGTTTCCTTCCCTTAGAGTCGAGCGAGGAGATTCCCAATCATTGGAGCCGCCATTTCCTAAATTTTATCAGGAACGTTTGCTGAAAGATATGCAAAATGAGAAACATCAGTCTCTAACAATGCAAAAAAAAATGAATAAAAGATAATAGTAAAGTTGAAAAATCAGCAAATCATTCAAAAATTCTTATGAAGAGATTCCAATGGATCTACACCCATTTTAGTGTCTCTGAGGATCTTTGGAATCATTAGATCCTAAAAACTAGTCAGGCCTTTGGAGCCGCTCAACTGATCAATGTTCAGTCTCGTCTCCGTGCTTAGGCTTGGATCATCCTTAGCCAAGACTATGATACGGTCCCACTGACGAAGCACAATTGTCTTGTGAAGGCTAGATGACTCATCATCTCCGAACTCACATGCACTATAAATAAAGAAATACCAAGACTTTCAAACATGGTTGACAGTCTGGTTCACACAAATAAGTTTACGATCGGGTCGACGAGCTATAAATTAATAGTAGTAGGGATTGAACTATGTGGAGACGATCGAATAGCATGCTCGAAAGACATTGGCAGGTTAGTCTTCTTCATATGCAAGCTTTCAGAGGATGGTCGACCCCAATAAAATCCTCTAGGAATTTTGGGCCAACTGAGTTGGGTTAACCTTAATAAGATAAAGTATAACCCCAATGACAGAGTCAAAAGAAAGGCAAAAGTCAACCTTAAGCATCTGCTCATACACGATAGTCATGTTTGTACTTCTAAGTTCGTACGCCCGCACGTCCTCAACAGGTAATCTCATATTAATGGATGAGTTTATTCCATACATGTGTCACCACATAATCAGATCGGTCTCTCGAACGTCACTGGGATAGGACGAGGCAACACTAGTGTCCAATGTGTAGGCCTCCTTACCCTTGTCATCCTCAACGGCAGGGGCCTTTTCGTGAGGGTATCGAATTTGAAATTCTACCTTAGTCATGGAAGTAAAGGGCTGAGGCATTTGAGTTGGTGGAGGAATATGATCCCCAGTCTCGTTGTCAGAAGCATTATAAATTGGGGCTCAAGATCCCCCTATTGACGAGAAAAGGTTCTTGGATTCCCTCTTGCTCAATTCGACAAAGTCTTCCATCTCCGTTGTACCAAAATGAGTCATAATCACTCTCATAGCCTCCTCAAAGGAGTCAGCCCAGAGTTTACAGGGTCGTCATGGAGACCCAAATGCTCAAGGTGACTATAGCCCTTGGAGTAAGATGACATTATCACTGATAATAGTGATAACAATTAGTGATTGAAGTGTGGTGTCATAATGGGGATAATTAGTCAAATACAGAGAAGGTTTCTCAACTGCTAAAGGTGTCGGAGTTAAGGGTATCGGCGAACTTAGTAAGTTAAGACGAGCCTCGGCCTCTTCAACCTCCCATCGGACACAATTGCAGAGGTATTGCAACTCTACTCAAGTCTCGTACATACTTCAATAGATTAAAAAACAATGGGTTGCTAGGTTTCTAAGGCTAAAAGATCAAACAGGAAAATGGTATGAGTTTTGGGAAGAAAACATAAGAACACTTAAAACCAAGTTTTAGGTAACCCACACCGAAGATGATGCCAAAAACCTAAAAACACATGCAAACTCTGTTAAAAACTCAAATGCCCTACAAAATAGCCTCCTAAACTCCTAAATACCTAAGACCACCACCCAATAACCACCACAAAAGAAGGAAACATGAACATAAATGGTCACTGAAAAACATAACGTTCGTCAGAAAACACAACAACTGAAAAACGATGGTTTAAATGATGAAATTAATGGAAAGATAAGTCAGAAGTACCTGGAGAGGAACAAAATGACCTCAAAGAGGTCACAAAAGCCCGAGAAGAAGATCGGAGAAAATTTCGATTGATGAAAGCTAGATAGAGAAAATAACGACAAGAGTTGGCTTTGGTATTTTGTGAGAAATAACAAAGAGAAGGAAAGTTGTCGCCTAAACCAAACTTCGCAAGACTCAAATTAGTCGTGATGATTATACACAGCTCCCAAGGTACAAGAAGTGACACAATGACTGTGCGCGTGGGCTAAGCATGCCTGGAAAGTTGTACCATTTCTGGCACAACTAAACAATGGACGATAGGTGGATAACTTCTCATTAGTGGATGCAAACAAAGTAAGTGGGCTGATATGACCGTTACATCTAACTTAACCTTTAAGTACCCTCAGACACAACCAATGAGCTATACATCAAGACGAGACGAGACAACCAAAGAACTCTTAAACCTCAGCCTCCCACTAATATTGAAGGCTGAGGTTTATGGGTAATTGATATTCATAAGTGTGGTCTCATCAAGATGACACCCTGAAGAAAGTGTCTGTCAAAGACATCCTTTTGAATAGACTATTATATCCACCCAAGCTGACATGGATAGTCTCATCCGCAGTTGTCTCGTCCAATGAAGAGCTCGTCTGGACGACACAAGGTGACTTACTAAGCTCTATATTCTCACCTCAAGGCAAAAGTCAACCTAATCTCCACCTACATCAGTGTTGGTCTTAGATGACACCATTGTGCCAAGTCAGTAATCCCAATCTAAGATGGGTGCATCAGTCCCAAACGACCACCCAATCTCGTCTCGACCTTTAACATAGTGCAGTGCTTCAGCAGTCTTGACTCGACAGAGACCAACTCTACCTCCGACACGTTCGATGAGCATGGAAAGCATGACAAGGGCATTCCAGGCATACTACATAAGACCATTATTGAAGATAAACAACCCACACGAAGGAATATTATTCATGATGATATATACTCTGCACACCTATAGTTGGCACTCTCTCATTGGTCATAGCCTCAACTAGGCATGGAACGCATGCTTGGGGTTGCACTGCGCACTCCCTAACTTATATAAGGTACCATGTGTCTTCTTCATCAGTATCCACTTTGGGGAACCCTACTATTACTCCCTTAAAGTGGTTTCAGAGAGAGAGAGAGAGAGAGAAAACTTATGTATCATCTATGTCCTTTTGAGCCCTATTATAGTGAAAACACTATCTCACTTTGCATAGTGGTCATCGACGAATGGTTGAACCACTTATATCCCTGTGTTCATCTTTTTTATTAAATTACTCTTTATTTATCGTTTTACCATATTTGTGCAAGATCCAAGCTTGGCTTGAATCCACAGTATGATATTGGTATCATCAATGGGGGCCCACATTTCCATGCAAGTTAACTTTGCACCAAACACAGTAATTTTACATTTTTTCAGGAATGTTCGAAAGGAATCAGATTTCACTCAACTTTATCACGTACCAAACGCGGTCTATGGTCAAAATTGTATTTCAAAAGGTAGTATCCTCACCCATTAAACTTCTTTTACCGTGTGTGAATTAATAAACTTTTTTTGGTTTCGTGCATAACATATTATTCCGTTTCAACGACCGTTCCCGTATGCATTACTCATAAGAGTTGTTTTAATAAGAACTCGAGAAACACTTGTTCACGGCATGCCGGAGTAATCGTTAAGAAACATCTCACACTAACTAATTATAACTTATGATTCAAATTAAGAACAAAATCCTAAACTTCCTAAAATGAAAGGGAGTTCCCTCCACCAAAGATGCACGAAAAAAAAAAAACACCCCATAGTTGTCTTGCCTTTACGTAAAAGGCATAAAGCCTCCCAAAGTTGGCAAAGAAGGTGTCGCGTGCAAGGTAAGCAAACGCAAACAGTTATATATTCCCACGTCGTTTTCTGTCACGTTAATCAATCCACATCACCAACAACTCAAACCCAAGGGTCCCACATTACTTACTCAAACGTATTTTAATCACTTTTCTCATCGACTTTAACGAGCATCTCGTGAAACAAAACCACTTTTATCTCAAATCCAACGGTCAGGATTTAAAGTCATGTGTCGTGTCTTTTGTAAGACGCGCTAGCTTTACATAGGACTGACTGGTGGGTCTGACGGGTAGTTACATACACCTATATATATTATATATATAAATATATAATATATAATATAGTCATATTATATATTCCTTAGTTCATTAAACTTTCCTCATACATTGCTCCTCGAATAGATCGTCATATAGGTGAGCAATGTTGATTATTTTCTTCTATTTACAAAATTTATGAGATTAATATTGAGTGTTTCCCTTGTAATCTGATCTCATTGTTTTATGGGTTTTGTGTGAAATTTTTGGTATGTTGTTGTGGATACGTAATGGGTTTATGATTTTGTAGTCTGTTTCTTTGTTTTCTCTTTGTCTCTCTTAATTTTTTTACGATTTAGGTAGAATTAGTTATTGATGTTGACACTATTGATAGTGTATGTAATTTTTGCTTCGTTGATGATCGAAATGTCAGAAAAGAAAATGTGATTTTTTTTTCTGTTTGTATTTGGTTGCATATTTGACCCTCTTTGATAATACTAGCCCTAAGGAATGCAATGAAATACGTTTGCAACACAAATTAAAAATGCATTTTTTTTATATAATGTTGTAAATTTTTAAATCATCTTATATGGTATTTTTCTTTTAATGATATTGTATTTAGAGATAGCTCCTAAATGTTCAATAATTAGACTTATTCCTAACATGAGAATCAATTAGGTTGTATCTTAGGCACCAACTCACTTATACAGTATACATGCAGGAAGTAATTCTTATTACGAAACATCTAGGGTTTACGGGTATCCCTAAATATAAATTTATCTCAAGGGGTAAAGTCAAAGAAACCCTTTCTTATACTCCCTCCGTCCCAACTTTAGATTCCCTATCCATTTTTTAGATTAAGGACACACTCCATCAATACTTATTTATATCGTGCAATTTGATCCGTTGATTATGTCTATAAAATGAAAATGGACTATTAATTTGAGACAACTCAAAAATGAATAATTGACTCTTAGGGGTCGTTTGTTTTTACCTCTTAAGTCTGAACCATTCAGACTTAAGAGGTATCAAAAAGTGTTTGTTTTTTTAAATGATTAAGAGGTTAACGGTCATATTTGCCTCTTAATGATTAAGAGGTAGAGTTAGGTATGAAGTCTGAATCTGAAGTCTGAATCAGTCTAAATACATTCATTCAGAAGTATATTCAGACGTAAAAACAAACACATTTTTCAGATTCAGATTTCAGACTTCAGATTCAGTCTTCAGATTTCAGATTCAGATAAAAAAACAAACGCAACCTTAATATGGGACAGAGGGGTTATAATGAGCAATTTACAATTAGGCCCCTTAGTAACAAATTTTAAACATTTAAAGACAATTTACTATTAGGTCCACTTGTTATGCCACTAGTATGGACTTCTATAAGAAGTGTGTTTAAAATTTGTCAAAATTACTTTAGTGTTTAAAATTTATTTGTGAGGGAGCTAAGAGTATTTTCCCCGAATTATAATTGTAGCAATATTTATTTTTTAAGAGTATTTAATCAAAAGAAGTTAATAATGACAGTTAAAAGGTTGTTGTATTTCTTCTCTAAATGATGAGGGATACTTTAATAATTTTAGGTGTGGACCAAAAGTTTGGTAAGTCCTATCTCTAAATAAACAGAGAAAACTTATATATGAAAAAACAATAATTTTAGGTCAACTCTGAAATGAGACATAGAATGGTGCAACACATTGGCGTATCACACTCGTATTAGTCTGTGTTTGGGTTTCACTATTGTTGGATCTGGACACAAGCCAATACGGGTACGGCACATCAGCACCAAATGTGTTGCGTGTGGGTCGGCTTAGACAGACATATAATATAAACAGTATCAAAATCTCAAATAGTATCTTTCTTTAGAATAATAATGTGAACTGTGACATATGGTTGAAACTATATGATAAAATTCTACCATAATTACGCATGAAAGATGACTGAATTCAGTAATAGAATCATATGCCGACTAAGATTGTGTTCATCAATAGGAAAAAAGCTACAAGATATCATATTTTTAAAGCTTTATTAAATAATTTATAATTAAACACCATTTAACACGGAAGAGAAGTGAAGTCTATACTAGAATTAGACCGAGACGATTTTTCTGTTTTTTTTTTTTTTCTTTTTTATGAAGTTGTCGTTTGCCTCTTGGGTTGAATAAAAAGTATCTTATGAATTTATGTTTATCCACGAGTCCCAATTACCTGTCAATTGAGTTTTGTTCATGTGTAAATTATATTAAGATGAATGTTGATATGGCCTTATATAGGTAATCATGGGAACCAAAGTTACAGCCATTGTGATCTCTCTGTTCCTTGCATCGCTTTTGTTTCCTGTTGTGTTTTCGACCTCAAACGATGGTTTTGTTAGAATTGGATTAAAGAAAATGAAATATGACAAAAATAACCGGCTTGCTGCACGGCTCGAGTCCAAGGAAGGGCAGTCATTGAAGGCTTCTTTTAGGAAGTATGGTTTCCAAGGTAATTTTGGAGACTCTCAGGATACTGATATTGTAGGACTAAAGAACTACATGGATGCTCAGTACTTTGGGGAGATTGGTATTGGTACTCCTCCTCAGAAGTTCACTGTAATCTTTGACACCGGAAGTTCTAATCTATGGGTACCATCATCAAAATGCTATTTCTCGGTGAGTTTCTATGATGCCTGATTTTAACCTTAAATAAACCAGATGAATTGTTTTTGCATATACTTATGAAAATATTGTAATTGTTCATTTTGGTGCAGGTCTCGTGTTATGTCCACTCCAAGTACAAGTCAAGCCAATCCAGTACCTATAAGAAGAATGGTTTGTTTTATGCCTCTTTTCTTCTTATGTATGCTTATTTTTCCTTGTTTGGAAGCTGGAACAGGACTTATGTTCTGCGTATTAACTTCAAATTATCCATGAATTAAGTTGTTCAGATATGATTTTTTCGTAGAAGTATTGATAAATTAACTGGTGTTATCATTCCTTAGTAAAGATACGTTTCATCGTTCTTTGTTATTTCACAAATTTGGTTTGAATATGTTGTAACCTGGCATTTTTATATGTTGAAGACTGTCACTACAGCTCTGCTTTTATATAATTGGCTTAGATAATATAACCTTTACCTTTATTTTTCTTTTCTTTTTTTGTCGGGGTGTTTTTTTCCAGTATAAAGATGTATGTGATGTTCAAAATTATCACATTGTTTTGAAATAAAAAGAGTTAAATAGTTCCTAATAGGATCATTTGATTGAAGATATAATCTGTGCCTAGTTGTTATAAAACATGTTATTGAGGTGATATCTGATCAGATTTTGGAACAAAAACATCCTTTTCTCATCATGCTTTGAGATTATCGTCCAGTATTATTATCAGTGTAACTAGCATCCTATTGACTGATGCTCCATTATGCTTATGTTTTAAATAATTCCACATAAACCTCATATCTTACTCCTTTGTTATTAATCTTCGTTTTTGATTAGTTTCTTGGAGACTCCCTGACACATGTCTGAAACCTCAAGACAAAACTAAGAATGTTAAATATGTTCTGGACATTAGTTAATATTATAACTCATAAATAAATCAAACGAAGGTCGATATAAAATTATAAAGAAGTCTGACCGGATTTACAAAAACAAAGACAAGGGAAAAGAAAATTCTATCAAAGCAAAAGAGTGGGCTTGGGAGAAGTCACAATAATATGTGCATATCTAGAAAAATCCATATTTAATTGTGCACACCTCTTTTATTGTGCATTTGTCTACGTAAAGTTAGACACACTAAGAATTAGGAAATAAATTGCATATATATTGTAATTTGATTCTGAGATTCATCTGTTTAAATGTCCTCTTTATGTAAATGACTTCATCTTTTGGAGTCTGGTTGATCAGTTTGTGTGTTGTCCATCTTCTGTTTATGTGATTTTTTGACTAATTAATTGTTCAACCTAAATTTCTGCTTAATAAATGATAAACATAATCCTTGAAGGATGGTGAGGATCGTGACTGAGAATCACATGGCATGTCATACTCCCTTTAGCTCACCGTGGTCCTGATAGTAATGGTTACACTCGGTGTGCTTGGAAAACCCAAGGAAGAGATTTAGGTTGGAGAAGTCAAATTTTTGTACAATTATCAGGCTGATGTTGTAAAGCTTGCTGATGTCAAGTCAGATTCACATGGGCTAGTTTGCCTATCCATGTAGAATCAGGATAGAGAGGAAGATGTTATGATTATTGAACAGCGCTGGGGGTGGCGGTGGGGTTGAGAAGCTCGATGATCAAGTTTCACAATAATTGTTATAATAATGGGTTTAAAATTAGTATGGACATTTGGAGAAAACATGGGTGGAAGCTCATTTGTGGCTCCTGTTATATAGACTAGTGGGAGAGAGATAGGGAGTTGAGTTGTTTAATTTCCACAGTTAATAATGGGGTGAGAATTGTAAGAACAGTTGGGGTTTTGCTTTTTGGAGGGTTCTTCATTTTTCTTCTTCTTCTTTCTTTTTTTTTTTAAAATATTTGGAGGACTCCTAGTTTGCCTTTATATGTGTATGGACACACTTCAAGGATGTGAAAGTTGAGTGCGTCTAGTTCCAAAGTTGGAAATTGATTTCAAACAGTTCGTTTTTTATGAATATTTCAAATAGGGGTGGAGCAAAAGATGAGTGGTTTGGTGAGATGTTTTTAATTTTTTTCCATTGAATCCAAATCTTACCCATCCGTAGAGAATTGAATTCATGGAAAACCAGAAAAACAATAGGCGTTTCACCTAGCCACCCATATATTTTTCACTCGTGTAACTTTGATGAAAAACGAATAGTTCAATCTTTTTTACTTTGTTAGCAAACGCACTGTAAGGTTTATGGCATTCCACAACTGTATGGGTGTAGTCAGATAACTATTATACTAGTTATATAATCATAATTGAAGACTTCTCTGAGAATTGCCTGGTCCCATCCATTATGCAGGGAAATCTGCTGATATTCACTATGGTACTGGATCTATAGCTGGATTCTTCAGTGAAGATAATGTTAAAGTTGGTGACCTGGTTGTCAAGAACCAGGTAATTACAGTGACTTTGCCCTTTTCATGAATACAATATTTTTTATGTGAACTACCTATGCTCACACTTTGATCATATCAGGAATTCATAGAGGCAACTAGCGAGCCCGGCATTACATTTTTGGTGGCCAAGTTTGATGGTATACTTGGGCTTGGATTCAAAGAGATCTCTGTTGGCAATGCTGTCCCCGTTTGGTGAGTGTGTCTTTAATTAGTTTTGCTCTTGGATAGCCATGAATCCATCAGTTTAATGTTATGAAATGTATTAAAGTCAGAGATTTCTTCTGCTTATTTGAGTATAGAGTCTATATATATGATCGTTTGAAATCAATACTTCATGTAAGCGAGAAGAGAGTTTTGATCTGCGAATATACCTATGTTTTCAAACTTTCTAAGATTAGTAATACAGATGTGATTTTTTTAGCAGAAAAGCATGGAAAACTTTGAAACGTATGACATTTTTGCCTACCTTAATTATTGAATAAATTGGTAGTGTTCTGTTTTCTCCACCTTAACCCAAAGTTCTGTATCCGCCCCTGAATGATTATACCCCAATCAAAATAATTACTTGGAACCCAAATATTAGTCACTTTTATACATCAATTAAATCGCCTGAATTCTTCTAATGTATTAATAGTCTACTTAAAATTTTATAATTTAATTTTTTTCTCAAAAAGAAGCCTTCAAAATGGAATTACATAAATTTACTTATATTAGTATATTTTAACGCCAACCAAAATATTTTTTCATATGCTGCAAACACATCGAGTGTCATGACTTCTAGTTTGAGATGAGGTTATTTCATATCTTATAGGTACAACATGGTCAAACAAGGTATTGTCAAAGAGCCAGTGTTTTCATTTTGGCTCAACCGAAAAGTTGAGGAAGAAGAAGGGGGTGAAATTGTGTTTGGTGGGGTTGATCCGAATCACTACAAGGGTAAACACACTTACGTCCCAGTGACGCAGAAGGGCTACTGGCAGGTTGGCTATTCAGATATTAGTACTTCAGGGTGCTAAATATATGATTTTATATTACTTTCATTTTCGTCCAATTTTTTTTTACCCGTGATAACTTTTGACTCACTTCGTTTTATTTATTTGTTTTTTATCATTGTGTTATACGTATACGTAGTTCGACATGGGTGATGTTGTAATTGATGGTACACCAACCGGTATGCTCTCTCTCTCTCTCTCATGTAATTCTTTAAAATATGAATGCAAACTAAAGCCATAATTAAGGGAAATTTTTTGTTTTATTGCAAAGAGACATGTTCTTAGTGTGTGGCTTGACACTAGTATATGTTATCATTCAGGTTACTGTGGCAGCAGTTGTTCTGCAATCGCAGATTCTGGAACTTCTTTGATAGCTGGTCCAACGGTACCTAGTCCCTCAGATTCTAGTTGAAATCTTTCAAATCTCCTCTTTTAATGAAAATATTATAGAATCTATTTAACTCTAAATTTTGAATCTCCTTTCCGAAATTAAATTATTGGTACATGTATATTTTTAAAGAATAGACACCATGACTTGATGATTGCTCCCCCCTCCCAAAAAAAATGTATGCAGGCTGTGGTCACCCAGATAAATCATGCAATTGGAGCATCTGGAGTTGTTAGCCAGGAATGCAAGTCTGTGGTTGAACAATATGGGCAAACAATTATGGACATGCTTTTAGTAGAGGTAAAGAATGGCTGGCATTTATTTATTCATTTACATTTGACATTTTATGCCATAGTTGCACAAGTTGTAATGTTCATTTACATCCTCTGTCCCAATTAAGAAAATTAATGGTAAAAAATAAAACATACTTGAACATTGTGGACTTTTGGTTCATTGATTTTCTAGTTAGCCAAGACTCTTAATTTGGGATAGAGGGAATATCTTTTAATGTGTTAGTAAGAACATCTGATATGCTGACACAATAAATTTACTTGATTTGGACTTCATCTAAAACAGGCGAAACCAAAGAAGATATGCTCCCAAATTAGCTTGTGCACCTTTGATGGAACTCGTGGTGTTAGGTTAGACCCGGAATTTTTTATATCATTTTTGTGTGTCTAGTTGCTTTTTGAAGATGATTTACTTATATCTTTTCAAAGTTACCAATGTAGACACAGATCAAACTGTCATTGTCGAGATTTGGTAAAATCTTATAATTTCTATTTTGTTATATTGCAATAAACCCCTCGTTCTATCACATTAGCTGTAAACACAATTGTAAGACACTAATTAGGGCATTTGCCAACAAGCCCCTAGCCGAAAATAAATATGTAGTCCCACAATTTATTTTTATATTTTTGGTAGCCCCTAACAGTTGATTTACTATAAGTCGCATGGTATGTGTGGCAGTTCCACATCAACGCCGGTAGAGTTCTCACCAGAAAAGTAGCCGAAAAATGCTGGTGACGCCTATGCCATCACCGGTGCTGACATGGCTATACCACATCAGATTCATTGTCATTGCTAAAGTGATTATTTTGTTTATAATGTAAACTATTGGACATTTTTTTAGTTTCAAAAATAAGGCAGGATTAATTAAATGGGATTATAATTCTAGCTGCTAAACTTTATTTAACTACTATTAATTTTTAAAAAGAGAACTCGTTGAACTCTATTCCCAGCCAGGGACACTTTTTAGCAAAACATAATGGGGTATCCGGCTTTGCATATTATAGTTATTTGGCGTTTTTACCCTTTATATATAAATTGATCCCGTTACCACTGGATTTGTTCTGTACAGTATGGGCATCCAGAGTGTAGTAGATGAGAATGGTAGAAGAGCAGCTGGGCCTGGTGATGCAATGTGCTCGGCTTGTGAAATGGCAGTTGTGTGGATGCAAAACCAGCTTAGTCAGAATCGGACACAAGATTATATTTTGAACTATGTCAATGAGGTGAATTGCCTTTCTTTATTAAGAGTTGTTCAAATGTTCATGAGATTGCTTCTCATTTTTACTGATATGAGATATTTGACAAAATTGCAGCTTTGCGAACGACTGCCTAGTCCAATGGGAGAATCATCTGTAGACTGTGCAAGACTTTCTTCCATGCCTAGTATTTCCTTTACTATTGGTGGCAAAGTTTTCGCCCTTTCGGCAAAAGAGGTACATTTGGAATCCAATTTCTACCAATATACTATTTTACACCCCATATTACTAGGATTTTGATCGATCTCAATATTTATTTACCTGAAGTTGTGACACACTCGTGTGTGCAAGCTCAATATGTTTTTCAACATATAATCTGAATAAATGATGAATGGCATTTTATTTTGATGTCGTTGGTCATACACTGAAGACTGAAGTTGAAAAACCACACTTATAAATGCACTGAAGTTAGCTTTTTTTGATTTTGTGATCAGTACATACTCAAGGTGGGAAAGGGTGATGCTGCACAATGCATTAGCGGCTTTACCGCTATGGATATTCCTCCTCCTCGTGGACCTCTGTGGTACACTTATCATCTCATTTCTCTATTTTTAACTTTATGGGCTGTTTAGTTTATGTTTGAAATGAAGAAGTATTTTTTCTTGGCGTGAATTGCAAATAAGCTCCTGAACTATTACATCGACTGCAGTTAAGTTACCGAGCTATCAAATACGTCCCCCAACTATGAAAAATATTAATACGTCCCAACTTATCACTAAAAACATCACTGAAATTTACAATATTTTGTGATTGGGGGAGTTTTTTGCAGGATTGATTCGTTAGGGACTTAACTGAAGTCAACGTAATAGTTACGGGTTTGCTCAGATTTAAATAAAATTCTCCTTAAAAATTGTGAACAAGTTTCTACTATAATTATGTAGTTTTGTGCAAACATGCGAACGCAACTTAACCTCAAATAGGGGAAGATACATTTTACCATCTAATTTTGGGCTAATGTCAAAAAGGATCCTTGCACAACATGTTTTTACCGAAAAAGGACACCTCCAAAAAATGTTCCCCATCGATCCACGATGTAAGATCGATTGTAAAAAAAATTTACATTCTCCTTCAAGTACTTCTAGCAAGGACCACTACTAGGAGAATAAGTATTTCAGAATCGATCATAATCTTTGTTGGATAGAATCGGTGCGTTGGTGATTGTTTTCCTGTTGATTGTAATATTGATGTTGTGAAGACTAATATTGTGTATGATGATTGCGATTTTGTGATGCAGGATCTTGGGAGATGTCTTCATGGGACGGTACCACACCGTATTTGATTATGGAAAACTGAGAGTTGGATTTGCAGAAGCAGCATAATTTAATGTGTGTAGTGTGGAGGAGCTCTTTTAAGTTATGTTCTTATGTTTTATACTTGTTAGAATACTTAAAACCAACAAAAGAGTGTTACGAATGGTGAAATCTGAATCTGCTGGCCTCTGACTTGAATAATCACTTGTACATATTGCATCTCTCTCTCTCTCTCTCTCTCTCTCTCTCTCTCTCTCTCATCAGCATGAGAGACAGAGACTGCTTACTTGTTTCATCCAAATTTAGGACTCCTACAAATGTCAATCTTGTATGGAAATTAAAACTTCAATGGTAGTCATTGGCCAAAATTAAAACTTCTTTTTTTCAAGACATCACAAAAGGATTTTATAAAAGAACGAAAGATTACAAGAAAAAAAGAACAGCCACACCCAGGGTTGGGCAAGCGGAGACAAGAAAAGTAACACAGTAACAAAAACAAACAATAAACCAACAAAGGAAAGCTAAAACTAGAACAAATATATGAAGGAGATCCTGAAATCCAAGGGAAGCTGTGCTTGATAACGGACATGTTAATATTTTCTTTATGTGGGCTGATATTGCATCTCTCTCTCATTAGCATGAGAGACAGAGACTGCTTACTTGTTTCATCCAAATTTAGGACTCCTACAAATGTCAATCTTGTATGGAAATTTCAACTTCAATGGTAGTCATTGGCCAAAATTAAAACACCTTATTTTAAGATATCCCAAAAAGGATTTTATAAAAGAACGAAAGATTACAAGAAAAAAAAAGAACAACCACACCCAGGGTTGGGCAAGCGGAGACAAGAAAAGTAACGCAGTAACAAAAACAAATAATAAACCAACAAAGGAAAGCTAAAACTAGAACAAATATCTAAAGGAGATCCTGAAATTCAAGGGAAGCAGTGCTTGATAACGGACATGTTAATATTTTCTTTATGTGGGATGATATTGCAACTCCCTACCCCTCTCTCTCTCTCTCTCTCTCTCTCTCTCTCTCTCTCTTTCATCAGCATGAGAGATAGAGACTGCTTACTTGTTTCATCCACATTTAGAACTCCTACAAATGTCAATCTTGTATGGAAATTTTAACTTCAATGGTAGTCATTGGCCAAAATTAAAACACCTTTTTTTAAGACATCCCAAAAAGGATTTTATAAAAGAATGAAAGATTACAAGAGAAAAAAGAATAGCCACACCCAGGGTTTGGCAAGCGGAGACAAGAAAAGTAACGTGGTAATAAAAACAAACAATAAACCAACAAAGGAAAGCTAAAACTAGAACAAATATCTAAAGGAGATCCTGAAATCCAAGGGAAGTCGTGCTTGATAACGGACATGTTAATATTTTCTTTATGTGGTGACATGTATGATACGGGAGATTACCTTATCACATGACATATATTATACCTAAGGGTGGTTATGTGATGATGCACTTAGGATCTCATGTCATGATAATAATGTATATGGATTATAATAACAATAATATTTTGCTCATAACAGTTCTAATGCCTTTTCCCTATCAACCCAAATGTTTATCACCGAGACTTAAACTGGAAGTAATTATAAGAGATGGAAACATGATGTTGAAATTGCCCTTGGTGTGCTTGACTTAAATTTATCCCTCGAAAAGGATGAGCCCCCTAACCCCACTCCTACCAGTAGTGCTAAGAATAAGTTGAAGTATGAAAAGTGGGATAAGGCGAATAGATTGAGTCTAAAAATTATTAAGAGGTCAATCTCATAATCTATTTTGGGAGCAATATTTGAAAGTAATAATGCTACGAAGTTCTTCGATGCTATAGGATAGAGATATAAAGAGTCTGATAAGGCTGAGACTGGGGACCTGATAGATAAGCTCATGATCATGAAGTATGATGGAAATGGAGGTGTTAGGGAATATATTATGAAGATGATCAATTTTTCAACCAAGCTGAATGCCCTCAATATTCCTATAGAAGATTATTTCTTAGTATATGAATCCATTAACACTCTTTCAAAGTAGTTTGATTACCAGAAAGTGGCTTATATGCATAAAATGATAAATAGAGTTTAAATGAGCTTATTTATGTTTATGCTCAAGAGGAGAGAATCCGTTGCGAAGCTAGTCTCGCGAAGCTAGTAATGCTATGAACCTAGCTCATAAACAACCACACCCTAAAGATCCATCAAAGCCTTTAAAAAAGTTTATGCTTGTAAGGGTCAAAATAAAAGTCACACCTTTAGGGAGCCCCAAGTTTCCAGTCTAAGAAGAGGGAATGTTTTTTCTGAGACGGGATGGGTAATCTAAAGGAAAATTAAGTATAAAATTTGGCTTAAGAATAAGGACAATCAACCAGTTAGTTTTATGTCCCTCGTGTGCTTCGAATCTAGTTTAGTCGATATACCTTTAAATTCTAGGTGGGTTGAACTGATGCATCCATTGATATATATAATTCTTTACACATGTTCATGACCAAGAGAAAGCCAAACAAGGATGAAGTGAATATGTTCGTGGCGAATGGAGTTAAAGTTGAAACTAAGTTTCTAGGAGTAGTGAAGTTAGTGTTGGATTCTAGTTTTTGTCTTGTTTTGGAAATTGTTGTTTATGTTCCAACTGTGAGGAGAAATTTAATTCATGTATCGAAGCTTGATAAATGTGGATTATAGTTTAATTTTGGCAATGGTGATTTTCAATTATTTTGTGGATCTCATGCTGTTGGAAATAGAATTTTGTGTGATGGTTTGTATAAATTGGTTTTGGGTTCTTCAATTGAATATTTTCATGTTGA
This sequence comes from Sambucus nigra, assembly GCA_949130495.1. Classification (NCBI taxonomy): domain Eukaryota; kingdom Viridiplantae; phylum Streptophyta; class Magnoliopsida; order Dipsacales; family Adoxaceae; genus Sambucus; species Sambucus nigra. The sequence continues at coordinate 133,929,558 of OX422222.1, read as the reverse complement.
TAGTGTGTTAAAGAAATGACCATTAATTTAAGCACTTATGTATATTGCATATGAGGAAAATTTACCAAGACTAAAAGGAAATAGCCTACTCATAGTAATGAATTATTGGATATTATTCACACTGATATTAATGGGTCATTATATTCTACTATTTGTGACAATAAGTACTTCATCACATTCCACTAGAGGACAGGAAGAAGAAGATAACTAATAAAGGCAAAAGCAAGATACGTGAGGGGAGGCAAAGCAGTAAAAAGAGGCCTTTAGATGATCCATCTGTCAAGGATCCAAAATTACCCAAGTTTAACGCCAAGGAAAGGATTTCCATTAATGTCCACCTGCTCAGAGGCTATAGAAAGGGAGGGACTCTTCATCTTGTTATGTTCATGTTAAGCCTTATAAGCTTGACCCTTTAATGATCCAAAAAAACTCCTTACATATAAAAATTCCATTCTCTTGAATTCTGATAACACTCCTAAAGTATTGGGCTATATGGGTTATACCTGTGATTTTCAGTTCATGCGCAATTTGGATGTGGATAATCTTTAGAACTTTTCTTCCCATAAATCGTTTGCGGTGAGTTGAATCTTGTTAATTTTACATGTTCTCTTTTGAATCGATCTCTTTTACTTTTAGCTAATTTTTTCCATCTTATCTTATGCAAGGTAACATGGCCACCACAATTTTGAGAAAGAAGGCTCAATCTGCCTTGAATTCTTGTGATGAGCTGAGGAATGCAAAAGAGGGTATTTAAGAGAAATTCAAAGTTCTTAAGTCCGACCTCTCTAAAGCTCATACCAATCTTGAAGAGGTTGATGACCAAATGGTGACCAAGGTTAAACATTTTAGTAAAGCTGAGGAAGATATCAAGCTTCTCCAATAGGACCTCCAGGCTGCCAAAGACTAACTTGATGCTTTGAAAGTTAAACTAGTTGAGACCTTGGCTACTGCTTCCATGGATAGAGAAGAGGTTGTCAAGGCCTTTAAATCTTCTGAGGAATACATCATTGTCACCACCATGACCTTCCTCAAGGGCTATGAAAAACTAAAAAGGAGGGTATCTAAACAGTACCCTGGTATTACTGAGGCCATCATGTCTTGAGGTGGATAATGATGAGGTTGAGGCCATGGTCGAAGAAGACGAGGCCATCAGAAGGGTTGAATCATGGTCATTATATGGGATTGAGCTCCAGGTCGTTGAGAAGGAACATGTCATTGAGGAGAAGCTTCTTGTTGCTGAAAACTCAGAGTTAGGTACTAAAGATGTTGCTTCTTAACATGCTGATTTGTTCTTTTGTAAACACTATTCTTGTATGAACTTATCTTTCAATGAGAACAACTTATGAAAAATTCATTATTTAGTATTAATGATAGCAGTCTATCTTATTCATCAAATACTTTATATATTAAATTTTCCAAGTACTTTCGTTCATCGATCTGCATGATTGGATCTAGTCAATTTTGCAGTTTAATCCAAGTTTTATTTGGGTTTTACCAGTATTTCTTAGCCTTTTTCTACTATTTTGTCGGATCTTATCGTCATAGCCTAGGCTTACTAGTTCCATAAAGATTATTTGTTTTAGTTATCTAGTAAGGAAAGGTATGTGGTCAGATCTTATCATCACACCCTTCTCCTAAGGTTTTGTTTAGTCAAAGATGTGCATTTTGGTCAATTGGGTTTGCTTGAGCCGACCTAACCTAAGATGTTTGAGCATTCAAAGACGTGATTTGGTCAATTGGGTTGGCTGGAGCCGACCTAACCTAAGATTTTGGTACAGTCAAAGATGTGCATTTGGCTATTTGGGTTGGCTTGAGCCGACCTAACTTAAGATTTTAGTACAGTCAAAGACTAGCATTTGGTCAATCGGGTTGGCTTGAGACGACCTGACCTAACATTTTAATGCAGCGAAAGATATGTTGTTAAGTATGTACCTTAAGATGTCTTCGGCTGAAGCCTCTTACCCATTTCTCTTAAGGTGCTCAGAGTTCCAAAAGTTTTTAATCAATTCCCCTTTTGGAGTTTTTATCCGATAAGTACTAAGTCGTACGACTTCAAACACGCAGTAGGGACCATGACAATTTGCTTTCAACTTATTGGATTTCTGTGTAACCTTCTTCAAGACGTAGTCACCTTCCTTTAGTGTACTTGACTTGACTCTTTTGTTGTAGAATTTTATTGTGCGTTGTCGATAGGCTCCTACAATAAACGTTGCTGCCGCCCTGACTTCATTTATGAGGTTTAGATCCAATCTTCTTGCAAAATAACTGTACGAGTGGGTAATCCCATACCGCTTTTGAAAGCGCATGAACACGCCCGACAAGGATGGTTACAATAAAAAATTATATATTTTTTTCAATTTAAATCCCAACACACACAAATCCAATTTTTACCAAATTTTAATATTTTATTAAATAGGTGTGCATGCAATTATGTGCTCTAAATATATAATTGCAAGTACCAAACCAAACATGTAAACACATAGAGATGAGGAAAAATCCCTTTAGAGGGCAAAACTCTTAATCGACACTCTAGATTGTGTTACAAGACTATCAACTTACAAACTAATTATACCGACTTAGTATAATACGCAGTGTCTTCAAAACCATCTGAAAAATGGCTCAAAGTCATCCACGGGTGTGGTTCACTCTCGGTATCCACCGATTCAGCCTTCAGCCTTCTTCAGCCGTGATCCTTTGGGTTCACAAGTTCATCCATTGAGAATCCTCTCCACAAGGTGTATGCAAGATACAAAACTTTCTAAGGTTTCAAAATGATTCACAAAACATATTTGGGAATGTAAAGTTGTGAGTCAAAAGTGTTTGAAAAACACAAAACTTAAAAACTTTTACAACAGATATGGAGGAATTTTTTTTTCAAAAGTCTTATGAAAATTGGAGTCAAAACAGGTATTTATAAATCTGCCATAAATTTCGAGATGGCGGCTCGTTCGAATGAAAAATGAAGTAGTTCAAACGAGAATAGCATCTCGTTTGAATGAAAACCTCAGTTCGTTTGAACGAGGCTGCAATCTCGTTTGAACCAACTTCTAACAAAGTAGGACACACTCTGCAGCGTTCGATGTTCATTTAAAGTAAAGATCTATCGAGCTAAAATCATAAAGGCAATTTCGTTTGATTAAGTTTTAAACTCGTTTGAACGAGGACAAAAAAAATCTTTTAAAACATAAAAATCCAGCCTCGGTTTTTTTAATAAAAAATTCATCCCAAATATAAATGTAAATAGTTAAGAACTCCTAAAAGATTTATACCTTCATGAGATGTAGAGGAGTTTTGAATTTGGAGATGTTGGAGTTTGGTTCGACGTGTCGGTGCATGACGGTTTGTAATGGAATACGCCAAATATGTCAAAGTGCAAATAATTACAAATAAAAAGACTAAGCTAAAAAATGTGCGATAAAAAATCTCCCCCTTTAGATATTCCGATACAAAACTAATCGAATCCCAAATTACAAAAATTACCCCTCTATGACAAAAAATCCTAATACCCTTCCTAAACCCTAAAAATGGAATGGCATAGAGAAACTTTGTCTTCAATATTATCTTGTTCTTCCCTTGGGCAACTTTGTCTTCATCTGGTGCAATATATTCTTCCTTTGGATACCTACACACATGAGTCAAAGAAAATACCCTTGATGTATAGAGTTTGAAATAGAAATAGAACTCGTAATGCGTTTTCCCCTCAAAAGCAAACTCATCATCAAATCTCCCCCTTAATTTGTTCTCCCCCCCCCCCCCCCCCTTTTCTGATATAGATAAAGGAGTAGAACCTAAACATGAAATATAAGGCATCACATAAAAGAAGCAAGATATCATTACAAAGATATGTAAACAACGCACCTGTAATGATAATCTCAAAGGCAAATCTCAACCAACTATTTTTGAAAATTTTTAAATTTTTCTCAAGTATAAATGTTACAAATATAACACGACAACTCAAGCACAAATAATCCAGTCTATGATTAAGTATGCGACAACCATGAAGTAAATGTAAATCGCTAAGAGTCAAAACACAATACCTTATATAATATATGCAAAATATACCAAATATAATCTGGCACACATATATATATATATATGTATAAAATACCACAAAAATTGACACAAAACACATAAGCTTTACATAGCATCGATGTGTCTAAACATGTGGGTTGGAATGAATGGGTGTGAACTAGATTCAAATGAATTATGACCCAAGCACTCAAATATGTTCGAGAAGTTCTAATTGACTACAAAACTTTATCAAACTAAGATTTAGCCTCAAGTGACACGACAAATTGAACTTAATGAACAAGCAAGCATAATGCACACAAGACTAGAATATTGATGATTCCACAAATCAATCGCGTCATGACAAAATAAGCATAACTAGGATTCATTGCACAAACCCGTTGATTTTCAACTGAACACTCTCAAAAGATAAACATATATCATATCTTCTTTTATTTTATTTTTTATAATTTTGAAGATATTTCTTTTAGAAGGTAAAATAAACTAAACTACGTTGGCCATTTTTTGGCAATTTTTCTATTTTTATTGCCTTTAATCCTTTCATAGGTCTCTTACTAGCGGTGACTTCCCGCAAAGGAGATTTTTTCCTTTTGTAGTCCTTTCCCATGTACCCTCATATTTTTCTCAATACTAATCCAACATTCTCACGGGCAACGGTTCTTACATGCACAAATCTCTCATAGTCACAAAATATGTAGATGACAAAATTGATAGGAGAACATCTCACAAAGCTCAAATATACATGTGAAGTTAACGTTCACAAAGCTCGTGCATGTGCGTGCAGAGGCATATAAAAATTTGAATCCATTAAGCCAATCAAGTTCGAAACACCTTCATGATAACATGGTTAAGAACAATCTAAGTATCTACAATCATAACCAAATGTCCTAGCCACATGGAAATTACGGAGTGAATTGGATTCAAGCACACCAATATGTAACACCAAATGTGTAAAACTAAAATACATAAAAATAAAAAAATATTTTTGTATTTTTTCAAAAAAATTTATCAAAATAAAATATTTTTATATTTTCACTATAATTTAATAAAAGAAAAATATAAAATAAAAGATACATATGTCATAACACTAGAAAACATATATCATGAAGCGAAACTAGAGTATGATAAATAAAAACATGCAAGAAATCACCCATAAGATATAGCATGTGAAGAGTCATATCCAGACATGTGAGAATCAAGCAGTCTAACATTTAGCGCCTCTATAAAAGATTACTAACTAAATAGATGTATACTTAACACGTCGGGTTTTTGGAACCAAGGGACACTAGACTTCAACTTCCTAGGACCTCTTCCAAGATCATAACAAAACGCCCTAAGGTGACCTTTCCTACCACAATGCGAACATGTGTAAACGCGAGGAATGTTGCCTATGGGTTGACCCTTTCTAACATCCTTGGATGTGGTTGACCCTCTAAAATAAATAATGTTCTTTCCTTTAGCGATGAAAGAATTAAAATCATGGGAGCCAGTACCATTATTACCAACACTACTCAAGTCTTTTAAATCATCCTTTAACTTCAAAATTCTAGACTCAAGCAAAGAATTAAACTCTTCAAGTTTTAGGGACTCTTTATTTAAATTTTTAATCATTTCTAGAAGGTTATCTCCCCCCCCCCCCCCCCTCAATGCAAGCTAATTTATCCCACGAGTCTTCTCGCGTGCCCCAAATTCTAAAATCAATTTATCATTATCGTCAATGGCACTTACAAAAACCACAAAATTATTTTAGTCCTCTTATTCTTTCGCTAAAAATTGGACTCTATCATCACCCTCTTTTTTGGAAAACTCTAAATTTTTAAAGTCACGGTCCATGTCCACAAGCTTCTCACGAAAAAAAATATCTTTGAGTTTGAACAGTTTACAAAAGTTCCATAGCAGGTTTAAAATGTAAATGCTCTTTTTCAAGAATTTTAACTCTTTTAGCAAAGTTCAAATTCAAATGATTTAATTTGTCAGCACAATTATGAAGCTCATTAAATTATTTTCGAATATCAAACTTGTCATCACTAAGAACATCAGACAACTTATCACTAGGGGAATCCATCGAAAAAAATAAAATAAAATAAAAAACTAAGAGAGAAGGATAAATAACCACCTTAAACAGCACTAGACAATGATCTACATGATAAATTAGTGTAAAGTTGTAAATCAAAAGTGTTCGGAAAACACAAAACTTGAAAACTTTTGCAACTAATATGTAGGAAATGTTTTTTCAAAAGTCCTTTAAAAATTGGAATCAAAATAGGTATTCATAAGTTTGACACGAAGTTTGAGGTGACGCCTCGTTCAAACGAAAGTTGAAGTAATTCGAACAAGAATAGCATCTCGTTTGAATGAAAACCTCAGTTCATTCGAAGGAGACTGCAATCTTGTTAGAACCAACTTCTAATGAGCTTCTAACGAAGTAAGACACGTTATGCAGTGAATTATCGTTCAATGTTTGTTTGAATTAAAGATCTAACGAGATAAAAACAAAAAGGCAATTTCCTTCGAACGAGTTTTAAACTTGTTTGAACGAGGCCAAAAAAAATTTCTTTTAAAACATAAAAAATCCAACCTCATTTTTTTTATAAAAATTTCATCCCAAATATAAATGTAAATAATTAAGAACACCTCAAATATTTATACCTTCATGAGATGTAGAAGAGTCTTGAACTTAGTGATGTTAGAGTTCGGCTCGATGTGTTGGTGCGTGAAGGTTTGCAACGGGATAAGCGAAATATGTCAAAGTGAAAATGATTACAAATAAATAGCCTAAGCAAAAACATTTGACATCACTCTTAGGGGATTCGAAGTTTAAAACCCTTTAGTTTAGGTGTCCGACCTCAACTAGGACAATGGATTCACTGCCAAAAGACAACATGTAATGGGTTTCTCCTATTGATGTTCGCGGTGTGATCCTGTTAGCCCATAGCTCACTTTTTTGTTCATTTATCCGATTCCCTTTGGCTGAATCCAATCTTTTCTTCATTACTTTCAACAATATTTTGCCTATGACCTCTGTATGCCCATTTTATTATGGATGAGTTGGTAACGAATGCAAATTTTTGATCTTGGTCTTATCATAAAAGTTTTGAAACTCATCATTGTCAAATTGGGTATCGTGGGATCCTAAATCTACTTATCATATTTTTTCATATAAAATGGGATAGGTCATGTCTATGAGTGGTTTGTCCTCCACCCATTTTGTAAAGTAATTCACCTCTACCACCAGATACTTGAACCTTCCTTTGTTCTTCGACAATGGGTCGACCAAATTCATACCCTAAATAGCAAAAGGTCAAGGAGATGTGATTGGCACCAGCTCGGCTCCTGGTTTCCTGTGTATCACTCTGAATCTTTAGCAGTTGTCACATATCTGCATGTAGTCTTCCTAGTCTTTCCTCATTACTGACCAATAATATCCTTTGATTTCTATTCTTTTTACGAGTGTTCGACATATTGCGTGGGCACCGCACGATCCTTTATGTATTTCTTTGACCATATTTGACACTTTTATGGGTGAACGCATGTCATCATTGAGATAATAAAAGCTCTTTTGTATAGTAATCCATTTTCCATGACAAATTTGGCCGTTTTGTGGCGATGTTTTCTTGTTTCCTTCTAATCGGTTGGCAGAATACCTTCCTCCAATTATCTTCTAATTGGATCCTTGCATGATGGGCCCATGGTCATCTCAAGAAAGTTGACTTATTCCACATCAATGCTCCTTTACCATAATATCTCTACGAGCACAATTCTCCTCAAATTTTCTTTGGTGGGTAATGCAAGATGAGTTAATGCGTCTTATCTGGTCTTTTTATTTATGGGAATTGTAAACGTTTGGAGTGCTTTTAGCTTCATTAATAGCAATTTCATCCTTGCAAGATACTTCAATATGTTACCCTTTCTTGCTTCATACTCTCTCACAACTTGGTTTACCACTAACTGTGAGTCATTGTGACTTATATCTACTTGGCTCCAAGTGACACAACCAATACCAATCCAGCAATTAAAGCCTCATATTCTACATCATTGTTGGGTGCTTCAAATTTAAAATGGAGAGCATATTCTATTGTCATCTCTATCAGGTGTGCTGGCTATCAATCCAGCTCCACTACCACTTGCACATATTGATCCATCTATGAATATCTTCCATACTAGAATCTCATGTTCAAAGTGTCCCTATGCAAAGGATTCGTCTTTAAACAGTTTAGTAGGAAATTCATCCCTAGAACCAATCTTATTTTGTTTGAAAGGGGACTCAGCTGATCTTTTTATCTGCTCAGCGAGAACTACAGTGGGTTGCTCGATTGATCTTTAAATATGATCGGTAGGTCTATTCTCCTTATAGGTGAATTTTTCACTAAAATGAACTACAGCATGGCCTTTTATTGCAGTCATTGGCTTATATGTGATATCATATTCACCCAACTCTATTGCCCATCCCATCAATCTTCTAGACTTTTCAGGTTTACGGATGGTTTGCCTAAGTGGGAGATCAGTGTAGACCACTATAGAGTGGGCTTGGAAATACTTCTTCATCTTCCTTGATGCCACCATTAAAGCTAAATCAAATTTCTCCATTTTGGAAATCTGACTTTTGCTTCAGCAAAAGCATTGCTTGTATAGTATACTAGTTTTTAAATTCCTTCATCAATTTTGATCAGAGTCGAACTAACTGCTGACTCAGACACACCTAAATATAAGTATATCTTTTCTCCCAGGATTGGTCTTGACTACAATGAGACTGATCCTAGGTACTTGTTCAACTCCAGGAAGGCATATTGGCATTCCTCCATCCATTTGAAAGAGTTTTTAATCACCTTAAAGAATGGGAGACACTTATATGTTGCTATACATACGAATCTATTTAAAGCTACCACTCTACTTATTGGGCTTTAGAGTTACTTCTTTCAATTAGGAAGCTACAGATGGATCAATGCCTGGATCTTATCAGGGTTGGCCTCCATAACTAATTGCTGACTCAAACACAACTAAATATAAGTATAGATTTTCTCCCAAGATTGGTCGTGACCGTAATGAGACTGATCCTAGGTACTTTTTCAGCTCCAGGAAGGCAAATTGGCATTCCTCCATCTATTTGAAAGAGTTTTTAATCACCTTAAAGAATGGGAGACACTTATATGTTGATCTATATACGAATATGTTCAAATCTACCACTCTACCTGTTGGGCTCTAAATGTTCTTCTTTCTCTTAAGAAGATGCATATTGAAACACGTAGATCTTGTCAGGATTGGCCTCTAATCCCCTTTGATTCAAGATAAAGCCCATAAATTTTACTTCCTTGACTCTGAACACATATTTGGTTGGATTCAACTTTCACTTATATTTTTTTAGCTCGTCAAAGATCTAGCCAAGGTATTTAATATGGCCATCTACCTTCACGCTTTTGGTCATCATGTTGTCTACATAAACTTCCATATTCTTCCCTATTTGCTTCTCAAAAACCTTAGTCACCATCCTTTGATAGGTGGCACCTGCATTTTTTAGTTCGAATGGCATAACATTAGAACAAAAAGTACCTTGACTGGTGATTAAGAAGGTCTTTTCTTTGTCTTATCACTTTATCTTAATTTGGTTATAACCAGAATAATCATCCATGAAGCTCAGTAGTTCGTGCCCGATCGTTGCATCCACCGGTTAATCAATTTGAGGTAAAGGATAATAATCCTTGGTACATGACTTATTTAAGTTTTTGAAATCCATACACATCTCCCATTTGCCATTTTTCTTTGGTATCATTACCATATTTGCTAGCTAGTTAGGATATATCACATCTTCAATAAAATCGACTTTCTTTAATTTGGCCACTTCTTATTGAATTTCCATGTTCTTCTCATTTGAGAATATTTATCGCTTCTTCTTTACCGTCTTTGCTTCCTTTGTTATGTTGAGCTTGTGGACAATAATGGATCGATCAATTCCAGGAATGTCTTCTTGGATCCAAGCAATAATACTTTTTCTATCACTCAAGAAGATAGCCAGTTTCTTTTTTAGGATGGAATCCAAGGACTAGCCGATATGGGTTGTCCTTTCAAGAAGTTCATCATCCAGAATTACTAACTTTGTTTCCTCAATCACTTCTCCAATTATCATCTTATCTTCATCTCTAGGATCTAATATCTCTATCTGATAAGTTTAAACTAGTTTCTTTCTTTCTTTCTTTCTTTCTTTCTTTTTCATTGGTCAAAATGTAGTATCATTTATGTGCTTCTTCTACATAGTTTCCTTTCACCACTCCTACATCGAAATTGGGGGGGGGGGGGGGGGGGGGAACTTGAGACATTGATGAACAATTGAGGCTACATCCTCAAATTATTTCAAACCCACTCTTCCAAAAATGATATTGTAGGCCAATGAGACATTCTTGTCTAGGATGAAAAATCTCATCGTCTCTGTTCTACAGGTTGACTAAGTTCCAATAACAACTTCCATCTTAATTGTGCCCAGTGGGTATACCTTTTTGCCTGATAATTTGATTATTAGTAAATGGTAAGATTCCAATTTTCTTTCAAAATGCTTCAACCTATTAAAATAGTCATAGAATAATATATTGTCCAAACTTCGTTGTCTATCGAAATTCTCTTCACACTCCTTTCGTGGACCATCATAGTCATTACTAATGGGTCGTCATGAGGATATAACAACCCTGAGATGTTTTTGGATCTCGTCGAGGATGTGGTGAGTATACTTGTTAAAATTCCAGTATGGTGTCCTATCATTCTTCGGCTTGGGGGCCTCTTTGGGATTTTCACTTCTTCTTGAGTTGTTACCTTCTTCAAGTTTCTTGTGGTCGAACTCTTTTGCATTTATTTCTTCTTCTGTGTTAAAGATCTTTCCTCCTTTGTCCAAGAGCTCGGCCATGTGGTTTTGAGGCTCTTTGGACAATGACCAGTACAACTTTTCAGGAAATAACCACTCATAATTGTTGTGATGGAAACTTTCTCGTTATAATCTACCACTCGTAATTTTTTAAAATTAAACCTAGTAATATACTCCCTTTTCGTTTCATTCTTTCATTGACGAATATTCAATAAGTGAGCTACCCTATTATCGGGTTCGAAACACAAATAATTAACAAAAAGATCGGCAAATTATTTCAAATAAGAGATCTTCCTTCTTGGTAACCCATTATACCAGATCTGAGCAGGTCCGAGGATAGTGCTTGAAAAATCTCTGCAATGCATCCCATCAGCTACTAAGAACATGTCATGTATTACCTGGCATTCCTTAACATGCAAAATTAAATATAATTTTCCTTCACACCTGGGAGTGATGTTAGGTGTATTGAATTTTGCAGGTATGAGATAGATAATCACGAAATTTATGAATGGAGATCCCTACACAAACCCTCTTTGGAGTGTGTTTTAAGTTTTAATCAGGCGAGTCATGTGATTTTATATCCTTTATATTGATTTCCTCCATGGTTGGGCTTCAGCTATTTATTTACCGTTATCATCTCGTTCATAACTTCCAACCGATCTCTCTTCTCTTCGGCCACCTTATTTAGAGCTAACTAATGTTCTAACATTATATCTTGAGCATTATTCCTTTTCTTTCTACGATCTTCTCATCTTGTTCTTCCTTCAGGGTACGGATGTGCTCACGCCCCTCTTCTTCTTAATTTATCAATGGCTAGTACTCTGTTGAGCCTTTAAAAGGCACTTGTGTATTCACCTAAATATGTTTGGTCATCATTATACCCAATTGACCTCATGGTCTAGGTTCTACCTGGTAGGTAGGAGGATTCTTTATGTTATACCCACTTATATGAGCACATCTCCTTGTATCAAAGACCAAATTTAGCGTTATAGGGTTTTCCACGGCTTTACCTCGATTCTCTTGCCTCTTATCTCTATAGGGGTAGTAGGAGGTGATTCCCTATAATTATTTAGGTTTTTCTCCACACCTGTGGTCATCATAACTAGTTCTGGATGAACAAGTTGGCTCTGTGAGGCCAAAACAATTTCGGTGAGTTATCTCATATTTTTTGAATAATTCTTGGCTCTTGATCAAGCTCTGCAAAAATCCTACCAGATCCCCTATTCCAATAGGGGTTGAAGGTGGCACAACTTCTTTCTCCCTACCACTTTCTGGATGTTCATCCATTTCATACAAAATACCCAGAAAAATAGATTATGATAACAGGAAAATAAAGTATGACTGGATACTTGCAAAATTTAATGTGGAGAATGGAACAGTAAATCGAGGGTTTAAAGTTAGAAATCAAGCGAACCTACTAATTTGATCTGTGAGATGATTGTCAATAAAATTTGTGGGTGTTTTATAAAATTTTTGGAATTTTCGCAATTGGAGATTATGAATTAGATGAGAAATAACTTAGTTTTGGTCGTTCCCACAGACAATGCCATTTTGTTATCGTATAAAATTGGTTTCAAGGTTTTGTTTTAGTTATTTAAGATTCAATGTGAGATAACATTTAAATAAATAGTAAAATATAGATGTATGAAGACAGAGGTGAGAATAGGAAGAATTACACACAAATTTATGTGGTTCAACCCTCAAGAATATGCTTAAGTCCACAAGTTATCTTTAAATTCTAAGTTTCAATTGACCAGAGGTCCCAAAATAGTACAATCACTTAATCTCTCTATTTAGACAGTCATAATGTAATAATATCTCCACGTTTATCAATCAGTTGGTTGCCCCTAATCCCTATGGGAGATCTCACCTTTTATAGTGAATGTTTGTTAGAAAATGTATATTGGACTAGTATGCACTAGGTTGATGCATCTTCTGAATGGAGAACCTATAAGATATCTAATATTTTAATGTTTTACCCATTAGGGAATGTTCCTGCACATATTGGTTATCTAGTTCATGTAGGTGGAAAGGAGGTCGACCTCTTTATTGAGTCGAGGTCCTTCCTTGATATTTGTTCGGTCGGGATCGAGCTCTTTGACTTGATATTAAATGGTTTTATCCAATTCTCTTTACGTCATGAAATGCTCAACAAATATGGTATAATAATGGGTATGACTATCTACTTGATGATAAGTCTAGTTCTCTCGAGAATTTTAAGATTTTTAAGATGTAGGTTGAGAAATAGTGTAAAAAGGTTATCAAGATTGTGAAATTTGATAAATGTGGTGAGTAATTTGGGAAATATGATTAATTTGGTCAAAACATGGGTCCTTTTTCAAAGTATGCACAAAAGTATGGAATTATTGCCTAATACACAATACATGGAACTCCTAAGTAGAGTGGTGTAGCTAAATGGAGAAATAGAACCTTAAAGGACATGATTAGGACTATGATGAGAAAAACCAATCTACTTGAGTTTTATGGGGAGAATATTTAAAGACAGCCATGGGTATCCTTAATCGAGTTCACTCTAAAGTTGTACCAAAGACACCTTTCAAGATTTGGACTGGAAGAAAACTTCATTTTTCTAATCTTCCTGTTTGGGTCTGCCCATCTAAAGTATACCATTCAAAAGAAGTTTGATCCAAATACCACATAATGTTACTTCATTGGTCATCCCGATAAATCTAAGGGTTTTATGTTTTACTGTCCACATCGAGGCACAAGGACTGTTAATCTATAAATTCCAAGTTTTTAGAAAGTGATGTTGATGACAGTGGGAGTTTGGAAAAGGAACCCACAATGAAAGAACCAAAAGTTATAGTTCCTCTGTCTGTAGCTCAAGAGAGGATAATTTTTCAATCGGTCAATAGACAGCCAAAACAAGCAGTTCTTCCACCACTAGAACATGACAATATTCTACCTGAAGAGATTAAGGAGGCCAGTTATTTCTGATAACCATGTAGTTTATATGGCAGAGAATGATTACAATGTTGGTCGCAAGATATCCTTCGAACTTTGATGAATCAATGAGAAGTATCAAATCCAGTAAATTAGATGCTATGAATGGTGAGATAATGTTTATGGAGCACAATTATGTTTAGTAACTTGTTAATCTTCCAAATGGTTTTAATCCTATTGGTAACAAGTGGGTCTTTAAAACTAAGAGCGATGAAAGAGGAAATGTTGAGAGGCATAAAGACAGGTTGGTGCCTAAGGTATTTAGTCAACGAGAAGGAATTGACTACAATTACACATTCTCTAATGTCTCTTCTAATGACTCTTTTAGAATTATCATGGCACTAGTAACCCATTTCAATCTCAAAATTCATTAAATGGATGTCAAGATTGCTTTCTTAGATGGAGATCTTCGAGAGGATATTTACATGAGTCAACATAAAGGATTTGAAATGAAAGGAAATGAGCACATGGTATGTAAACTGAAAAAATCTATTTATAGTTTGAAATAGGCATCTCAATGATGGTATTTCAAGTTTGATGATGTAATAACTTCTTTGGGTTTTGATGAGAATGTTGTTGATCAGTGCATCTATCATAACATCAGTGGAACCTACTTTATTTTCCTTATTTTGTATGTCGATTATATTCTACTTGTTAGTAATGATTTAGGATTACTTGGTAAAATGAAGCAAATTTTATCAAATGAGTTTGATATGAAATATCTGGGAGAAGCTTCTTTTATGTTGTCCATTAAAATCCATCGTGATAGGTCTAGAGGATTGTTGGGACTTTCATAATGAACTTATCTCGATCGTGTTCTTAATAGATTTAATATACAATATTTTTCTCCTGGTGAAGTTCCCATTATGAAAGGTGAAAACTTCAATAAGTTCTAGTGTCCCAAGAATAATGTTGAGAGATTACATGAAAGATATTCCTTATGCAAGCATAGTGGGAAGCTTAATGTATTCTCAAGTTTCTAGAAGACCTGTTATAGCATATGCAGTGAATGACCTCAACAGATATCAGTATAATCCTAGAATAGAACATTGGAAGTTGGCAAAGAAAGTCTTAAGGTACTTAATGAGAACAAGATATTCCATGTTTGTCTATAAATAGTCAGTGATTCTATAGGTAATAGGCTACTCTGATTCAGATTATATAGGCTATTAAGACAACATGAAATTTTCCTCAAGATCTATTTTCATGTTAGATGTGTTATGTCTACTATTTATAAATAACAATTGTACAGAATTATGAACAATTAATATAATGACATAATTGAAACAGAATTATAGAAATGAAATACTTACTAGAATTTGCAGAAATAATAATAATTAGAAAGAAATCCGAGCCCTGTTGAACAGTCTCCTTAAGACAAAATTATTCCTCCAACGTGCTTGAGTTTAATGAATAATTGTCTCCCAAGATAGAACGGATTTTTGGATTAATCAAGCAGCACAACAATGAGTAATCCCAGCGAACACAATTTCTGTGTTTTGTACTCAACACAACCAAGAACATGTAATGCAGAAATGAAGAAAAGAATTTTCTGCGCAGAGGAAATAATGCAGTAGCATTTTCGGAATTTTGGAGGGTTTATTTTTCTGTGTTTAAAACTGAGGGGGAAACATTTTATTTATAGTAAATGTTTTGACTGTTGGGAACAGTCAAAACCGAAATTAACTGTCAAAGCAGTTAATTTCGTTAACTGCTGACTCTTGGAATTAATTGATTATCAGTTAATTAAAGATTAATTAATTAAATTAAAGCCCAGAAAGTTCGGCCCAAAAATTTAAGAATTTTTATAAGCCCAAGCCCAAGCCCGAGCCGAGCCGGCCGGACGAACAGACGGACGCGTGCGCGCGCGCGTGTGGACCTTTGACCGAAAGTCAACCCAAGCATAGCTTAGGTCATCTCCCCTTCAAAGAGTTGGGATACCCCAAAGGCATCCAAGCCTTAGTCCATCAATTGGGTTTTATTAACTCATCATTTTTCCACTACTCTTCCAATGTGGGACAAGAGTTAAAACATACCCAATACATTAACTTTCATTGCTTTATGAGTCACTTTGGGGACATAATTATCATTCATAACTTATTGAAATTGGACATATGAATATACTACGTTAATCTCCTTGCGGAGGTGAACGCGTTCGTATATGGTCCCACAATTTCCGTAGTGTGGGTCCCACCTAAATTTGAGCTCAAAGTTGTCAAAAATCTGTCCAGAAAAATCTGGACAGCTTTATAATACCCATTTAAGTCCAATTTTCCAACAATCCCCCACATGAATGATATATCGCTATAAATAAAACAAAACAGATGCTGATGCAGATGCAGATGCAGACACAGGTTGAGTAAAACTGAAGACTTATTGCATCGGGAGAAGTAGCCTATTGGCCTTGAACTTTCCTTAGTGATATACTATCGGATTTACTTGGTTAATCAGTAGACTTCACGTCCTTGAACCGTCAACCGTTTTTGTAAACCTAGACAACAATATTCACACAACAATTCTTCAACACAGTTGGTTCTCACATTTGTGTTCATTTTGGCCGTGAACACAACTTGGTTCCGCAAGTATTTTAGAGAATATGCCTTTCATTATTCTCATACAAGTGGCCCCCTTCTTACTTACGTAGGTGACTTTCATAAAGAGTATTCTGCAATACCCCACTTAGACGTACAAAGATATAGATGTCATTAAAAGCATAACTTATCCTAATTTCGCGGCAGATATGCACTGTCTCATCTTTGGAATGGATAGGAATATATATCCTCCAGTGCTTACTGAATACAACGTAGTTCGGTTTGCCCGTTGAACCTAGATCTTAGGATCTCCAGTCAGCTAGGTTGGGTTGCCACTATATTGATTCTTATTTATTTATAGGCTTTAGACCCATTCCTCTCGATGATCTTTCAACTTGCTCTCGGTTTAAACCTTTCGTTAGTGGATCCGATATATTATCTTTTGACTTAACATAGTCAATTGAGATAATTCCGTTTGAGAGAAGTTGTCTAACGGTATTGTGTCTACGACGAATATGTCGTGACTTTCCGTTATACATGTGATTTTGTGCCCTTCCAATCGCTGATTGGCTATCGCAATGTATACATATTGTGGGCACAGGTTTAGACCAATTTGGAACATCCTCTAAGAAATTTCAAAGCCATTCAGCTTCTTCTCCAGCTTTGTCTAGTGCAATGAATTCAGATTCCATTGTCGATCTAGCAATGCACGTTTGTTTTGAGGATTTCCAAGATACGGCTGCACCTCCGAGGGTAAACACATACCCACTCGTAGACTTAGAGTCTTTTGTATCAGATATCCAATTCGCATCGCAATGTCCTTCAAGAACAGATGGATATTTTGAGTAATGCAATCCATAGTTTTGAGTATATTTTAAATAACCCAAAACTCTCAATATTGCTTTCCAGTGATCTCTTCCTGGATTACTCATAAATCGACTTAGCTTACTTATTGAGTATGCTATGTCTGGTCGTGTACAGTTCATGATATACATTAAACTGCCGATAATACGAGAATATTCTAGTTGAGATATGCTTTCACCATTATTTCTTGCTAGATGTAAATTTACATCTACAGGTGTCTTGGTAGGACTAATATCATACTTCTTGAATTTTTCAAGTACTTTCTCAATGTAATGAGATTGAGATAATATAAGTCCATCCGATGTTCTAGAAATTTTAATTCCTAATATAACATCGGCGATTCCCATATCTTTCATGTCAAATCTACTACTCAACATTTGTTTTGTAGTTTTAACAATTTCCAAGTTACTACCCATGATAAGCATATCATCAACATAGAGGCATACAATGACATATCCATTATGAATGTATTTAAAGTAAACACATTTATCGCATTCATTAATTTTGAAACCATTTGATAACCATTGTTTAGGTGCTTGTTTTAATCCATATAGTGATTTAACAAGCTTACATACTTTTCCTTCTTGTCCGGGAGCTTTGAACCCTTCAGGTTGCTCCATATAAATTTCCTCATCTAGTTCACCGTTTAAGAATGCAGTTTTTACATCCATTTGATGTATTTCAAGTCCATTAATAGCAACTATTGCTATTAACATCCGAATGGACGTTATTCTTGTTACCGGTGAGTATGTGTCGAAGTAATCCAACCCTTCCTTTTGCCTATAGCCTTTAGCTACAAGTCTAGCTTTATATTTATCAATTGATCCATCGGCCTTCAATTTCTTTTTGAAGATCCATTTATAACCTAACGGTTTTGAACCTAGTGGAAGATCCACTAGTTCCCATGTATGATTTTGTAATATGGGTTCAATTTCACTATTAATTGCTTCTTTCCAATTGGAAGCATCGGGTAAGGATATAGCTTCTTTATACGATTGAGGTTCATTTTCTAACAAATATGTTAGAAAATCTGGACCGAAAGAAGTCGAGGTTTTTACTCTTTTACTACGTCTTGGTTCATCCTCTATTGAATCAATAGGTTGATGAGTACCACTTGTAGTAGCCTTATTTGTCCTTTTAGAAGGACCAGATTCTCGGGTCATGTTATACGGAAATTCATTTTCAAAAAATGAAGCATCCCTCGATTCAATAACCGTATTTACATGAATGTTCGAAATCTCAGATTTACAAACTAGAAATCGATATGCACTGTTATTAGTAGCATAACCTATGAATACACAATCCACGGTTTTTGGCCCTATTCTTACCTTTTTAGGTTTAGGAACCATCACTTTGGCTAAGCACCCCCACACTTGTAAATATTTATAGGAAGGTCTTCGACCTTTCCATAATTCATAAGGTGTCTTGTGAGTCTTTTTGTGAGGTACTTTATTGAGAATGTAATTAGCAGAAAGTAAGGCTTCCCCCCACAAATTTTGTGGAGCTCCTGAACTCAATAACATTGAGTTCATCATTTCTTTCAAAGTACGGTTTTTGCGTTCAACAACACCATTCGATTGAGGAGAATAAGGAGCGGTTGTTTGATGAATAATCCCATTTTCATAACAAAATTCCTCAAATGGATATTCATATTCACCTCCTCTATCACTTCTAATAGCCTTTATCGTTTTGCTTAATTGATTCTCAACTTCATTTTTATATTGTTTAAATGCATTAATAGCCTCATCTTTACTATGTAACAAATATACATAGCAATATTTTGTGCAATCGTCAATAAAAGTAATAAAATACTTTTTCCCACCTCTAGTTTGAACAAATTTTAAATCACAAATATCGGTGTGAATTAAATCTAAAGGTTCAGTTATCCTTTCAATAGAATGGAAAGCTAATCTAGTTAATTTAGATTCCACACAAATTTCACATTTATGATTTTTATCAATATTGAATTTTGGCAAAAATTCCAAGTTAATTAATTTACGCAATGTATCAAAATTAACATGTCCCAATCTAGCATGCCAAATATTAGATGACTCAATCAAGTAAGAAGAACTAGCAACTTAATTCATTGAAACAAATGTTTTAGGGGCTACAGTAAGAACATTCAGTTTAAAGAGCCCCTCATTTAGGTAGCCCTTTCCTACATACATGTCATTTTTAGACAACACAAAGCGATCAGACACAAACACAAGCTTGAAACCATTCTTAGTAAGGAGAGATCCAGAAATCAGATTCTTTCGGATATCAGGCACGTGAAGAACATTGTTGAGAGTAAGTTCCTTTCCAGAAGTCATTTTCAAAGCAATCTTTCCTTGTCCCACCACCTTAGAAGTGGAAGAATTTCCCATAAAAAGGTTCTCCTCATTTTCCAAAGGCTTATAGGTGGAGAACATCCATTTGTTTGCACAAATGTGTCGTGTGGCTCCAGTGTCCACCCACCATTCCTTGGTATTTCCAACCAAGTTACATTCAGAGACAACGACAGAAAGATTCATATCTACCAAATCTTTGGTGATATTCTCACCCTCAGTCACATTTGCTTGAGAGTTATTTTTATTTTGCTTCTTAGACTTACGACACTCACTTGAGCGGTGTCCCGGTTTACCACAATTGTAGCATTTTCCTTTGAACTTTTTCTTGTTATGTTTGGAAGTGCCTTCCCCATCATACTTTCATTTGTTCTTTTTAGGACCTTCAGCGACATGGACCTTTGTTTCCATCGGATTCTTTCCACTTTTCTTTTGAGACTCACGGTTGTCTTCTTCGATTCTTAGACGGACTACCAACTCCTCCACATTCATCTCCTTACGCTTGTGCTTGAGATAGTTTTTGAACAAAGTCCAAGAAGGTGGCAAATTTTCAACAATTGCAGCAACTTGGAAAGTTTCACTAATTGACATTCCTTCAGCATGAATGTCTCGGAGGATCACTTGGAATTCTTGCACTTGCGAGATCACAGATTTAGATTCAACCATTTTGAAGTCCAGAAAACGCCCAACGATAAATTTCTTCATCCCAGCATCTTCAGTTTTATACTTCTTTTCCAAAGAATTTCATAATTCCTTGGAAGTTTTGATAGTGCAATAGACATAATACAGAGTCTTGTCCAAGTAGGCCAAAATATAATTTCGGCATAGGTAGTCCGAGTGCTTCCAAGCATCGACAGCAATAACCTTTTCAGCGTCATCTCCCTCTTGAATAGAGGGGCAATCTTCATATACAAACCTGCCCAGTTGGCAGGTAGTGAGATAGAAGTACATTTGTCTTTGCCAACGTTTGAAGTCAGCCCCAATGAACTTTTTCGGTTTCTCCCCGTGTGGCATAGATACGGGTGCAGTCACATTTGTGTTGGTGACAATCAGTTTCGTAGGAGTAGTGTTCGTACTTTGTGATTCCATTTCTGTTACAAAACAGAATTTTTATCAATGATAAAATTCATATATAATGAATTAATCAAAACAGAATACAAAATTCTGTGCACCAATTTCCTCCAAATATAATTCACAATAAATGAATTCCAAAAGAATTCAAATAATAATTCAGATTTAAAGTATAATATATAAACAGAATTCCGTACAAAAAAGAATTAAATTTTTAAAATCTGTGACACACTAATTTTTAATAATAAAAAGAATTCCGTACAAAACAGAATTTATAATTTAAGAAAAAAAATATAGATAAACAGATTTTAACAAGAGTAAAATTTATTTTCTAAAACAGAATATAAAAACAGTATAGAAATTAATTTCTATATCAAAAATGTTTTACTAATTTCTACAATAAAGCAGTAAATTAATTCATTTTATTCTGTCAAAATAGATTTATTTCCAACAAATAAATTTCTGTAATAAAAGAAAATTTTTTACACTAAAAACAGTAGAACTAATAATTTTGTCTTAAGATTGTTATGTCTACTATTTATAAATAACAATTGTACAGAATTATGAACAAGTAATATAATGACAGAATTGAAACAGAATTATAGAAATGAAATTCTTACTAGAATTTGCAGAAATAATAATAATTAGAAAGAAATCCGAGCCCTGTTGAACAGTCTCCTTAAGACAAAATTATTCCTCCAACGTGCTTGAGTTTAATGAATAATTGTCTCCCAAGATAGAACGGATTTTTGGATTAATCAAGCAGCACAACAATGAGTAATCCCAGCGAACACAATTTCTGTGTTTTGTACTCAACATAACCAAGAACATGTAATGCAGAAATGAAGAAAAGAATTTTCTGGGCAGAGGAAATAATGCAGTAGCATTTTCGGAATTTTGGAGGGTTTATTTTTCTGTGTTTAAAACTGAGGGGGAAACATTTTATTTATAGTAAATGTTTTGACTGTTGGGAACAGTCAAAACCGAAATTAACTGTCAAAGCAGTTAATTTCGTTAACTGCTGACTCTTGGAATTAACTGATTATCAGTTAATTAAAGATTAATTAATTAAATTAAAGCCCAGAAAGTTCGGCCCAAAAATTTAAGAATTTTTATAAGCCCAAGCCCAAGCCCGAGCCCAAGCCGAGCCGGCCGGACGAACGGACGGACGCGCGCGCGCGCGCGTGTGGACCTTTGACCGAAAGTCAACCCAAGCATAGCTTAGGTCATCTCCCCTTCAAAGAGTTGGGATACCCCAAAGGCATCCAAGCCTTAGTCCATCAATTGGGTTTTATTAACTCATCATTTTTCCACTACTCTTCCAATGTGGGACAAAAGTTAAAACATACCCAATACATTAACTTTCATTGCTTTATGAGTCACTTTGGGGACATAATTATCATTCATAACTTATTGAAATTGGACACGTTAATCTCCTTGCGGAGATGAACGCGTTCGTATATGGTCCCATAATTTCCGTAGTGTGGGTCCCACCTAAATTTGAGCTCAAAGTTGCTCAAAAATCTGTCCAGAAAAATCTGGACAGCTTTATAATACCCATTTAAGTCCAATTTTCCAACAAGATGGAGGGGCGATATCATGAAAATGTTTGAAGAAAACTCTTGTTGCCTCTTCAATTATGAAAGAAGAGTTCGTAGCATATTATAGAGATATTATTCAGGATTTTTGGCTCCGAAGCCTGTGGGCTTAAGGTTGTTGATTCCATCTCGAGGTCGATAACTATACGGTGCGATAATAGTGCAATTGTGTTCTTATCTAAGAATAACAAAAGTCTGAGTGGGTCAAAGCATATTGATATTCAATATCTTATGGTCAGAGAAAAGATTTAAGATAGGCAAACTGTGATAAAGCACATAGAAACTGAATAGATGATTGTTGATCCCTTAACCAAAGGACCTCCACCTAAAGTTTTTAAGAAGCATATTGTAAACATGGGAATTAATTAAATGTTGATATATTTGGTTAATGGAAGTGTTGTACTAATAAATAACCATCTCTTGAATCATTATTTATTGTATCCATTTTATCGTATATAAATCTCATAAGTTTAAAGAGAGCCTTAAGATATTTATGTCTATATTAAGTGAGTAGGTTTACTTCCCCATAATACATAAGCAAAGTTTTATTGAGCATAAAGTATCATGACAAATTAAAGGTTTCTTATTTGGAAACACAACGGCTTCCTTCGAAGCATAAGGAGTTTCGTGCATAACGTTTTTGGTACGAAACTAGTAACTAAATTTGGAGATAGAATTATTTCAATCACATACAGTTTTCAATTCTCTATGCCATAAGTACCACATACAATCCATGCCAGTAAGTGTGTTTGAATTTGTGAATATGGAGTAATAATATATCCTTAGATGATGCATGGTTCCCATGGTTTAGTGTTTATATTCTTATTGTATCATATTGATTCTAAGGTGTTTTTAATTAGGCTATAAATTCGTTGCCACGTGAAGTAATTAAAATGGGAGTCGTTTAAAATTTAAAATTAGCAATCAACATCGCCCAAGTGAGAGAACGTTAGAATTTCTTTATGCGGGCTTATATTGATTTTATTTTGTAAAATGAGATTAACATTATAGCCTAATTACAGTACATAATGCCCAAATATTATTTATCATCAAATTAAGGTTTTTTAGGTTATGTGCACCTTGTCGATTTTATGTGTGTTCTATTGTGATAATAAAGGAGTCAATAATTGATAAACTTAATAAAGATTATGTATTGGATAGATTCCCCACCCCTCTCTATAAGTTAATGTATACTCATAAATAATGTATTCCAAGAGTTGGGTATTCTAAGCATGCAAAAGGTTATTCTTCCATTCAATTATGGAATGCGAAAGGGAACTAAGGGATGTTATATATATAAGAGTAACCAGTGCCATTGAGAGGTTACCAATTTACTTAAGGTTAAGAGCGAGAAGGGGTTAGAAGAACATAGCCTTTGCTTTGTAGTCATAACGTTCGCAGTGCTGCACTTATGGCTTCACTATCTTCTGCATCTGGTACACATATCATGTTGTATTCTAATTTCTAATATAGTTTGTATCCTGCTCGAATTATATTTAAAAATTTCTAACAGGGCAAATCATATCGAGTGGCTCTCAAGATGAGGCTTATAAAGGTAGGTTTAATGAAATAAAAGTTATTAAAGTGATGGGAAATTCTTTGAGATTTGGTATGGGAGAAAAGGTACCTGATGCAGTTAAACAGGGCAGACGAACATCAGCCCCAAGGACATATCAACTGAACAAAGTCACTATCCTAACCAAATAGGGCATCATAGTGAGCATATTCGATCCAACCAGATGAATGTCTAGAGATAGACATCCGCCAAGGGATGAAAAAATTAGCATAAATCTTCGTATCCTCGAGTCTAAACTGAGAATACGGGGATGCAATGAATTGATTCGTATCTTAGGATGAACACACACAAATTCAATTTTAGCAAATTTTATCTTGAATTAATTTAGTTTGCATGTAGTGATGTAGTCGAAACTAAATATTGCAAACCAAGCAGGCAAACATGCGAAGTAGTAGGAAAATCCTTTTTGGGGAAAACCTGTATTTTAGCATTGTATAAAATTTGACATACATAATACGACTTACAGACTACTTAGCTCTTAAAGTATAACGCATATTACTTCAAGTCTTCTACAACAACGGCACAGTCCAGCACCGCCCACGGGAAGCAGTCTTCCCTCAGTATCCGCCAATCAACATTCTTCTCCAGAATTAGAGCCTTTGCTTCATAAATCAGCAGTAGAGATGAACTCTATAAGGGTTCTTGAACATGAAAGTATTACTCTTGATTTCATAAAGTGATATCTAAATTTTCTAGGGGTTTGGATGAAAATTGGTAGAGTTTGATCACAAAAGGAACTCTAAAAGGGAGTGAAAATTATTAAAAAAGAGTTCTTAATGACTCTAATCTCCTATCTCTATTTATAAAAAAAATTGTTGTAAAGGGATCAGCGTTAGAGTTTTGGATCAAATTTAATTAAAAAACAAAATCTCGCACACTCGTTCGAACGATCAAGTACCTTGTTCGAACGATGTACCCTTTTTCGTTTGATTAAGCTACTAATGACATTTCAAATGACATTTTAGTGCTTGACGACAAATCATCTCGTTCGATCGTGGGAACCCTCGTTCCAACGACATACCATATTTTATTTGAACGACTTCCAATGAGCTTTTGAGCGACATTCCAAAATTAACCAAAATGCATTGTTCCAGATTTTGTTCAAACACTTGAAATCTCGTTCTAACGACATAGAACAAGAATAATCTCGTTCTAGGGAGCCGTCGAAATTTTCAAAATTTTCTTAAAAAATATTTATAAATATTTTGAGATGAAAACTCGTAAAAATGTAATTTCTAAGAAAGTAAAGGCTTTACTAAACTACCATAACTCCTTTGAATATTGTTGAGATGAACTATTCTTTAATCTTCCAAAAGTCTTTAACTTTGTCTTCAAATATGTAGAAATAGTCATGATTGTGCGACGTATGTGTAATAAGATAAGCCAAATACAAATAAACTAAGCAATTATAAAACTTACTCTTACAAATCTCCTCCTTTTGCTACTCCAGTACAAGGCACAAACTGAAGCCAAATTGACACTTAAAGACTAATACAACTAATGCCCTCCGAAATTAAGAAACGGAAATGCAATCTTATATAAGTCTTCATCTTGTGCGGTCCAAGAAATCATCATCAAGGCGGAACTACCTACACACATGAGACAAACGAAATATCGTGATGCATACGAGTTTTAAATAAAAATAAATAGAACTCCCTCTCAATTTGTTCTCCCCCTTTCTGTCCTCAATAGACAAAGGAGTATAATCTAATCATGAATAAAAAAACATCACATGAAGAAGTAAGATATCATCATAAAGATAATCAATAAAGCACATGTAATGATAATCTTAAAAGGAACAGTGTTCTTCCCTTATTAAACAACTATTTTTTAAGTTTTTCAAATTTTAAGTATAAAGCACAAAGATGAAATATAGGTAAAAAAAATACATAGTCACCACGGAATAACACTAAAATATTTAAATAGTGAAAACGAAGTGTAATTGTGTAAACATTTTCCATAGGCGAATAAACATAAACATTCATAATATGGGTGCATAAATTCATGAGATACATTTGAAGAAAGAACTCAATTTCAAACTTAGGTGTAAAATATTGAAATTAAATGAAATTGACTCGACTTATGTAGTATGCCATGAATTTTAGTCATTCTCAAAACATTAACGCCAAACTATTTAATGTTTTTCAAGAAAGTTCGTTGTGCAAACCCATTGATCTTCTATTTTATAACTCCCTCAAAATCTCTCATATATAAGAATTCACTCTCAAATATTTTGAAGAAATCATAATGCTCATATGTAGCAAAACATCAATGAATATAAACTAAATAGCCTTGACACTTTTGTTTTTGTGTGTCGTAATCTTTTTAGGCTTTTTTTACAAATGGTATCTTATAACGTAAAGAGAATTCTGCTCTTTTGTAGACCATTTCCGTTGATTAACGTTTATCAATATTTTTCGAGAAATGAAATCCGAGAAATTATTCTTACAAGAACAACTTGTCTCTTTTTATATTTTGCTCGTTATTAAGAATAATTAAGATGAGAACATTGTATTTGACACATGATAAGCAAGTACAATGTTTAAAAAGTTTGTGCATGTGTGCAATAAAGGTGATAAATAGTCTAAAATTTAAAAAGTAATCATCAATGATCAACAAAATGTTATCCACGCATTATTAAGCACACTATCAAAATAAATTCATATCTTAAAGCACTACGAAAAAATCACATGAATGGATGGAATGTAGGGGTGACCCGAATATCTTAAATGTTCATCCAAATACGATCAAAAAATGAAAATACAAAAATCTTTGTCTTTTTCTAAAATTTTATCAAACATTAAATCTTTTTCAATTTTTTCAAACATATTTTTAAAACCAAAAATCTTTTTGGAGTTTTGAACTTTTTCATATAAACGGAAAATCTTTTTGAAAATTTTCAAAATATATCAAAAAGAAAAACATATCAATACAATGATAATACAATCTAGAATATGAATATGAGATATGAACATGATAAACATCATACACTAGATTAAATACCCAAACTCAATCAATGGAGGAAATACCCAAATACTTCCTAAGATCCTCATATCTAAGTGCATCTAAAGGTTTTACGAAAATATCGGTTAATTGCCATTCGATGGTCATAAAGCTCAAGGACTTGACCTTCTCCTCAACGAGATCATGAATAAGATTCTCACGTATACTAATGTGATTTTTGCGAGAATGTTGAACCAGATTACGAGATATATGGATCGCACTCTCACAATAAATAGTCATTATGCCTTGTGAAATTCCATAATCTTCCAACATTTGCTTTATCCACAAGAGTTGCGTGCAATAACTCCCAATGACAATATACTCAGCCTCCACCATGGACAAAGATATGGAGTTTTGCTTCTTTCTCAACTAAGAGACAAGAGCACTCCCAAAGTAAAAACACCCACCCGAGGTGCTCCTACAATAATCAATATCCTTGGTCCAATCGTAATCTGAATAAGCGAATCAACGATCATCGGTATCAAAGGAGTACCAAATACTATAGAAAAAAGTTTCACTCACATATTTGATGATACGTTTAAGTACGAGCAAGTGTGACTCTTTAGGGGACTTTTTGTATCGCGCACATACTCTAACGTTAAAGGCAATGTCTGGACGACTAGCGGTTAAATAGATAAGACTACCTATCATGATCCTATAAGGGGTTTGATCTACATCCTTGCCTAAAGTGACTTTTCTAATCTTAGTCGATGTACTCATAGGGGTTCGTGAGTGCTTAGAGGAGTCTAAACCAAATTTTATCACTATGTCCCTAGCATATTTGGATTAAGATATGAATATCCCGTCCTCTAGCTGATGCACCAGGAGACCTAAGAAGAACGTAAGCTCACCAACCATGCTCATCTCAAACTAGATCTTCATTTCCTCCTCAAAAGTGTGAGCATGTTGGGATAACGTGGATCCAAATACTATGTCATTCACATAGACTTGGGCAATTAAGATAGCACCTATTCTCTCTCCTTACAAATAACATGTTATCCACTCCCCCTCTCTTGAAGCCACGAGATAAGAGATATGAAGTGATCCTCTCGTACTAAGCACAAGGTGCTTACTTCAAACCATACAGGGTATTATTAGGATAAAATGCGTGCTCTGAGTGCTTTGGATCTTCAAACACCTTTGGTTGTTCAACGTAAACCTACTCCTGTAGAATGCCATTAAGGAAGGCACTCTTCATATAAATTTGATATAACTTTAAGCGTAGATGACATGCTATGGTGAGTAGTAAGCGGATGGACTTAAGCCTAGCAAGAGGAACGAAAGTCTCGTCGAAGTATAACCCTCAATATGTGTGTAGCTTTTAGTGACCAACAGAGCCTTATTGCTAACTATGGTACTATTCTCATACATCTTATTCTTGTAAAAATACACTTGGTACCTATCCCATTTGTCTTGTTAGGTCGGAGGACTAACTCCAAGACATTATTTTTGTGAACTGAACAACTCATCTTGCATAGAAGATATCCACCCGAGGCTTCTTTCACATTCTTAGGCTAGACTTGACATATTTTCAAGTTGAGCATGAGTCTTGACACCTAGTGTGGGATCACCAAATGTAGCAGAAGGGTTATGACTCTTTCAAACGCAAGAGGGTGGATCCTCTAAATTAAAAGTGGGGTACATCTTGGTAGTATGAGGAAGGATGAGATCGTCACCAGGGGTGCATTATCCTCACACTTGGGGTTAGAGTCAATAGACGATGGCGGCTCATCGTCTCTAATCGTGACATTTATTGACTCCATAACCTTAGAGCTTTCAAGGTTAAACACCCTATAAGACCTATTCGACAATGAATAACCTAAAAATATCCCCTCATGGCTCCGGGATTCGAATTTCCTAAGTTCTCTCTATCTCTCAAGATGTAGCAAATACTCCCCAATACACGAAAATACGATAGGTTGGGATTCTTCCATGTCCACAACTCATATGGCATGTGTGGTGTGTGCACGAAAAAAGATATATCCTATTCATCGTATGGCATGCAGTACTCACTGACTCTACCTAAAAAGGTTTAGGCACGTTTCTCCTAAAAAGCATGGATCTAGAGACCTCTTGTATCATTCGATTATTTCTCTCAACTATACCATTTTTTCGAGGAGTACGAACGATCAAAAACTCATGTTTAATGCCCACTCCATCACAATAGATATCCACTATGGCTTTTTTAAATTCAGTGTCATTATCACTACACGTCCGATTAATAGTGACACCTTATTGGTCTTGTAGGACACGACACTTAGTTATTAGGAACTCAACTACATTAGATTTTTTTCTAAGAAATCCCATAATAGATTAGTGAGAAAATTCATTGACCATCATGAGAATGTATCTCCTACCACCTACACTCTCCGAGAGAGTTGGTACAATAAGATTCATGTGAATAAACTCCAAAGCATGTGTGGTGGTAATGGTATTCAACTTCCAATGGGGACTTAGAATTTGTTTTCCTTGTTGGTTAGGTCCACAAACAAAGGAAGTCGGTTTCCCAAGTGATGGTAAGACATGAACTAGGTCCTTTTTCACTAAGCTATCAAGATCTTTATAGTTCATATAACCTACTCATTTATGCCAAAGGTCCATAGAAGAGACCATGGCACTGTTGCACACAAATTAGGAATTGAGAATGATCCCATAGCAATTGTCTTTGGTCCTCATTCCTTGTAGTAAAATTTCACCAAATTGATCAGATACGTTACATTTGGACTGGTCAAACTTTATCGCAAAGTTTGTGTCACAAAATTATCTTATGCTAATTGAGTTCGCTTTCAACCCTTTTACGTGGAACACAAATCTGGGTATCTCAACACATTCACATCCTAAAATACTAGACCTACTCCCATATACAAAGGGGATTTTGCCTTCCTCGCGATCCGCAAGGTTGGTTAAAAAATAATATATCACCAGTCATGTGCCTAGAGTACCCACTATCAAAATACCATTGGAAATTATTTTAAACCTTGAGAGAAACCTCCACAGTAAGGGATTTAATGTCTTACTTAGGTACCCAAGTGGAGGTAACCTTTTGTTTACCCTTGTCATTATTGGCTCTAGTCGGAGCATTAGAAGCGTTCTCAAACTAAATATACATCCATTGAAATTATTTCGTTAAGCTTTGTGAAGTCGTGAATAGGAACTCATCTTTCTCTCTAAGACTATAAAAGTCACTATAGCGGTGCGCGGGAGTTTGTGTATGTAATACCCCGTATTTTCATGCATAATTATTTTTATGGAAAATGGGGATATATTAAATTAAAGAGCGAAAATTTAAATTTCAATTAATCCGATTTTATGATAATATTCACTAGTGGGATGAGAGTTAGTAATTATTAAAATAATAGTATGACCGGGAATGAGATACACGGAAGTTATATTATAAATATTTAGGGCGCATATGAGTCGCGTCATTTGTATATATTTGGGGGGTTAAAAGATAATTTATTTTTGGATAACTCGAATGACTATTTTGAGTGTGCCAGAGTTTCCGAAAGGGTCGAAATAGTTAGAAAACACTATTCGGGTATTTTATTTGGAGTCCGGGACATTTTTAACTCAAAACGACTCCCAGAGGGGGTATTTTGGTCCTTAGGGATTTTAGGGTAATTAAATGGACAAAAATTGGGTTTAATTAAAAGGCAATTAGGGTTAGTGGCCGTCAGTTTCAACCTACGTGAAAAGAGAGGAAAAGAGAGAGAGAACTAAGCAAGAAGAAGGAGACTCTATTAGAGCCATAAGCCAAGAACTCAACCTTTCACAACAAAAAGTATACCAGCGCGTAGATCATGTTAGGAGGATCGTTCCTATACCAATTTCAACCTGTGAATCAGAAGTACATATTAAGGCAAGTGATTATCTTGATCTTCTCTTAGAAATTATTACTCATGTTAACATATGTTGAGGTTTTAGAACAAGAAATACCAAATTGGGTTTACGTATGATGAGATCGTGTAGGAAATTTAGAAAATCTGATGGGGGTTTGCACGTAAAGGATTTTACCCTTAATAGGAATGTGAAATTCGGTGAATTCGATGTTAATCATGAAATAAAAATGGAGTTTGTATAGACAAATAATTCTAGGTTCATGTTAATATGGTTTATGGTAAAATTTGGGAATTCATTAAAATTAAATGATGATTAGAAGGATTTGACCCCCAAAACTATTCTAAGAAGTGTTATAGGGTGACTTAGAGTAGTTTGGAAACCTGGTATTTGGGTTGAAATGAATTTAGGTTGAGATTTGAGTGGAGAAAATCTGGAAAAACGAGCTTTGGAGATGAACTGGGCTACTTCGGAAATTTTGTTAGAAGTCCAGCCCAGGTCGTTCGAACAACCTCGTTCGAATGAGACTTCTAACGAGATTCCAGTAGCCTTTCTAACGAGTTGGGTGGTTCGTTCGAAGTTCCTTCTTTCGAACTACCCTCGTTCGAATGACCGAGTTCGAACGAGATTTTTGGGTCTCCTAACGAGATTCGAGAATGGTCTTTTTAATCCCGATTTTGTTTTGAACTTCCCATAAGGTTATTTATATGAGTGTTAAACCAGTATGATCGTCGAGTGACTTATATTAATAATTAATAGTGAGCGGAGAATTTGTCGATCCTCAGAAGGTATAAAATCCATAGAATTAAGGAGGTGAGAAAATAAAAGGTAGAGTACACACGAATAAAGTACGGGTTATAATAAAAAAAATATAATATACGTACTGCAAATACTAGACTATTGGAAAGCTAATGGATTTTATATAAGTTGTGTGCATGATTATTGTTAAAAGTATTATGTTTATGACATACCTAGCTACTGGCTATCGAACGGAGGTTAACGCATTATGGATGACCGGATAATGTGTGTCGTCGAGGGATTTAGAGTCGTACCACTGGAGCATGGAATCTAGGTACAGGCTATCAGGGAGAATGATAGTGATGACGGTCGTATGGGTGCTCAGGTATGTGGGTAGCCCATCGGCTTGGGACTATGTTCGCCTCCAATAGGTGTTTATGTTTTTTATTGGTTCTCAAGAGATTGAACCTGTTGTCCTCTATGCGTGAGCTTTGCAAATGGACTAGATAGCCGAGTATGCGTAGCACTAAGGGTCTCTCAACCAAGGGTGCAATATTGCTATATTTATATAAATTAATATGTATACATGAAGCGAATAATGTGTGCATACCGGAATCATGTTTGGTGTCTTATGTTGATGACGCTATTTTTCGATGTACACTTATGGTATTATCAGTTGGGCATTTATAAGAATATGAGAATAAACTAATGTAATCCTAAATCTATATCGAAATCATAAGTACGTCGGCTTTGAGTTATTTAAGGAGACTTTCAACCATAATATTATACACTTAGTAGTCAGTCAGGGTATCATGACTAGTATGGGTAGTTAGGCTCATTAGACGTGCGCACTAGATCGAGGGGTGAGTATCTCAAGTGAGTACGCTAAGTGAACTTGAAGAATAATTGTGCTAATTGAATCAATTTAAGCACTTGCTATTTTAAACTGTTTTCAACTCGAGCTCTGACCCATTTTTTTGTCTATCTTTCTACTGCTCCATTATTTTAGGTGCCCAGCCACAGGGACGCCAGCCTTTGGAGACTCTATTCAGTTACCGTGATGTAGTTGTCGTGGAAGTCGCAGGATTATTACTAGTAGACGACTCATCTCATTCTTTTCTTTTTCAGTTCTCCAATATGTTGGACATGTCGTCCTTACTTATGTTTACTTTCAGAGATTTAGTCGTTTTAAATTCTCTCTTAGATTTGATTCTTTTTATTGGATTTATTGTATGGGATTGTATTTGGAGATTTTACTCCAGTCACTTATTTTACTTCAGTCAGAATTTACTTATCTTACTTTGATGCTTGGTATTTGTTGGTATTCTTTTGGTAGCAGTTAAAATCAAGATAAAATTTGGACATCACCCTTTTTAAATACTAGGTGGTTAGTTTTATTAAATTAAAATTTGAGTTCTCGACAGTGATGCATCTTCTGAACCAACTTAGTATTCTGAAATTAATTAATTAAGGACTGATCACCCAGTAATTAATTAGGCGGGGTGTCACAGGTGGTATCAGAGCATCGGGTTCTAGTGTCCTTAGGATCTGTACGGCTTATTATGTTTCCGCGTAGCATCCTTTACTATAGAGCCCTATTATTAGGACTGTTGCACTCCTTGATTTCGTTTTGTAGACTACGTTGTTCTGCTACAATGATGTGTATGGTCCATGGACTTATGTAATTCATTTGAATTTCAGATGTCACTCATAATGAAGATACAAACTAACACTGCTAAAGGAGCAAATACGGGACAATACAATAAGTACCTCAGGTACACAAAGGAAGAGCAGAAATCGCTGAGATAACGAATATCGTGGCACAAGTAGTGACTACATCAATATTTTAGTGCCAAAATAGCAGTGTACAACTTGAAGGGGCAAAAGAACGAGAGAAGTTGAGCAATATGACATTGCTAAAGTTAGCAATAAAGGGAAAATACCGTCGCAGTAGCGACAAGTTCCTCAGAGTCATCAAGGATGTGAGAATAATAGAAAGGGCAGGAAGAGCCAAGCCCGCCAGATCCAACAAAGCCAGGAGAAGAGGGATACCACCAAGAGGTGCTTTAAATGTGGGAAAATTGGCCATACCCATTGGGACTGCCCAGATTCGGCTGGTGAGGAACCTCGTCCAATTCGGTAAGGACAACAACGCATAAGAAGGAAAGGGTTTCAAGGTCAGTGTCATAAGTGAAAAAAGTAGTTCCACTGGTGGAGGTACTTCCCACAACAAGATAAAGTAATAGGATAGGATGTCCAACATGAGGAAGCCTGGATAGTTACCCCAACATCGCAGGCACCACAACAACATCAAGGAGTACAACGTGGATGTATCTACAATACCCGATATACGGTTATGCCACTGATACCGCAACCATCACCTGCGTTTTGAGGTACGGTACTTCATTAATTATAATGTCTTTTAAGATAAAAAGGAAATATCGAATAACTTAGACGAGTTACAGTTTAGTACTAATACTCTGAGAAACGATAGCGTAGAATGCAGTATTATCCTGAATTTCGAATTAGTTAACGACGGTTTGAGTGATAATAGACCATTACAGTAGTATTTTTGTATTCGTTAGAAATTGCACTAAGTGTCACTTGAGAAGAGGCAGGTCTATATATACATATTTTTAGTTGGTAGCGTGTAAAGACTTCGTAAATTACATCATCTGGTTATATCTAATCCCGGTGGGTAGAGACGTATATTAATTCAAGATATGATGAAATGTTTCCGAGCATGAGGATTACACATAGTGTATACTAGAGTCTAATGCCAAGTTAGTAGGAGGAATGTGTTGAGTGTAGCCTCACGTGTCATGAGAATAGGTAAGTTAATTTCTTAGCAAGAAGTAAGGATACGGGGTACAAGTCAGATACCGATGGCCCCAAATCTCCTTGACCGACAATGTTAGATAGTAGTGTATCTGGGGGGGGTCCTTATTTGGATTTCACTTTGCGAGACATCCCACGCATGAAACCTAGTGAACGTCAGGAGCTGGGAGTATTTGGCTTTTAGTACACGAATTAGTACCCTAATTATCATCCGTAAAGGGAACGATAACTTATGCGTTGTTAAAAGTATTACCTCGTAAATAAATGGGAACGACAAGTAGGCTCTTATGGCTACGGTTATTAGACTTATTGAGCTTAACCCTATCAAACCTTTGAAGTTACAAGGTCAGGTAGAGCAGCAGTTGGGCCAGGGGTTTATTCGTAGGAGTACTTTACCTTGGAGTGCCCCTGTGCTGTTCGTTAAGAAGAGAGATGGATCATTACATGTGTATTGATTACCGAAAGTTGAATAAGGTCATGACACGAAATAAGTATCCGTTGCCCGAATTGATGACCCATTCGACCAGTTGAGATGAGTCGCCTTCTTCTCAAAGATTGACTTGGGGTCAGGATACTCAGGGAGCAGGATGTGTCGAAGACTGCTTTCTTATCAAGATATGGTTCCTATGAGTTTAGGGTTATGCCTTTTGGGATAGCCAACGCCCCAGCCGTGTTTATGGACTTTATGAACAGGGTGTTCAGAGAGTTCCTGGATCAGTTCATCATTGTCTTCGTAGATGACATCCTGATCTAGTCCCAGGTCGAAGAGGAGCATGCCAAACATTTACGGAAGGTTTTATAGACACTACATCAGCACGAGTTGTATGCAAAATATGAGAAATGTGGGTTTTGACTGAAGGAGGTACAATTTTTGGGGCATATCATCTTCGATAGAGGGATATCCGTGGATCCGGGGAAGGTGTCAGCGGTGAGGGAGTGGGGACAGCCCACGACACCATCCAAGATACGCAGCTTCGAGGGAGGGGGGTTAGCCGAATACTACAGGAGGTTCATTCGAGGGTTTTCAAAGATAGCGGGTCCGTTGATGCACTTGACTCGTAAAGGGGTTCCATTTATCTAGAGTGATGCCTGTCAGTTAGCCTTCGATGAGTTGAAAGATAAGTTAACCTCAGCACCAGTGTTAGCATTACCCAGGCCAGGAGTGGGGCATTTAGTCTACACTGATGCGTCCTTATTAGGACTTTGAGGTGTACTTCAGCAGGAAGATCAGGCGATAGCTTATTCATCCTGTAAGCTTAATCCTCACGAGAGGAATTACCCCACCCATGACTTGGAGTTAGTAGTAGTCGTGTTCGTACTTCAGATTTGGAGACACTATCTCCTAGGGGAAAATTTTTGCTTATTCACGGACCACAAATCACTACAGCACCTCTTCACGTAGAAGGAGTTAAATATGCATCAACGTCGGTGGCTTGAGTTCATGAAGGATTATCAATTTGATGTCCAATACCACCTGGGGAAGGCTAATGTGGTAGCAGACGCGTTGAGCCGTAAGCCAGTTGGTGAAGTTGTCGAGGTGTGGAAAGATAAATGAAAGGAGTTAGGGAATCAGGATGCGGTGGCTCGATTATTTATGT
The DNA here is from genome assembly GCA_949130495.1 of Sambucus nigra. NCBI lineage: Eukaryota > Viridiplantae > Streptophyta > Magnoliopsida > Dipsacales > Adoxaceae > Sambucus > Sambucus nigra. Next base: position 133,893,737 of record OX422222.1, on the reverse strand, counting down.
TTGTAATAACGATTACGCCTAGATTATTACGGGAGTAGTACAGGCAGACAGATGATCTATTCTGCCAAAGTCAGATAGTGAAGCTTCTAGCCGAGGAGTCTTACATCGTGGGTTCAGATAGGGGCCTACATTTTAATTGGAGATTGGTTGTTCCCGAGGGTGAAGAATTACGATACAAGGTGATGACAGAGTCGCACGGTTCCCGATTTGCAGTGCATCCCGACGGGTATAAGATATACCAGGACATGTGTAGACAGTATTGGTGGAGCATAATGAAGAAGGATATTACCGAGTTCATCTCAAAATGTGCCACTTGTTAATTGGTAAAGGTGGACCATCAGAGGCCGGTGGGACTTCTACAGCCATTAGAGGTTCCTAGGTGGAAATAGGAGAGCATTTCCATGGACTTCATCACGGGATTACCCCATCGCAGAGGGGTCATAATTTGATATGGGTGATAGTGGATCGATTAACCAAGGTAGCCCACTTTCTGCTAGCCAAGATAGACTATACCACGGGGCAAAATGCCCAGTTATTTATATAAGAGATAGTGAGACTCCACGAAATGCCTCTTAATATCATATCTGCTAGAGATAAGGTGTTCGTTTCTCGATTTTGGGAGAGTTTTAAGGAGGCGTTGGGTACGGAGTTGCGGCTAAGCACAACCTATCACCCACAGACGGATGGCCAGATAGAGCAAATGAATCAGATGTTGGAGGACATGTTACGAATGTGCATCATTAATTTTGGCAGAGGTTGGGAGCAGTACCTTCAACTGGAGGAGTTTGCCTATAACAACTCCTACCAGTTTACTATCGGTATGGCTCCATTTGAAGCCCTATACGACAGACATTGTCATTCCCCAGCATGTTGGCTTGAGGTGGGGGACAACAAGTTACTGGGTCCAGAGGTGATTCAAGATATTTCGACGAGAATAGAGTTGATACGGGGCCGTATTCGAGTTGCTTAGGATCGGCAGAAGAGTTACGCCAATGCCAAACATTACTTTTGAGAGTCCAATATTGGAGATCAGGTGTTACTTCGGGTGTCTCCTATGAAGGGAGTCATGCATTTTGGGAAGACGAGAAAGTTGGCGCCTAGGTATGTAGGGTCATTCGCCATTATCGAGAGGATTGGGCCAATTGCTTATAGACTTGGGTTACCGGAGCACTTACAGAGAGTCCATGACGTGTTTCATATCTCTTCGCTGAGGAGATTTCTTCGAGATGATTTGGCCCATACTCATATTACGCTAGAAGAGATAGACTTACAGCCAGATAACTCTTACGAGGAAGGGCCAATAACTATCATAGACCGTAGCGAGAGGAAGTTGAGGTCAAAAATAGTACCACTAGTACGTGTTCAGTGGCGGCACCATAATATTGAGGAATCAACTTGGGAGCACAAGGATGACATGTGTGAACGTTATCCAGAGTTATTATATATATATATACTTTTTTGAATTTCGGGACGAAATTCTGTTATTAGGGGGGAAGTATGTAATACCCCGTATTTTCATGCATAATTATTTTTATGGAAAATGGGGATTAATTAAATTAAAGAGAGAAAATTTAAATTGCAATTAATCCGATTTTATGATAATATTCATTAGCGGGATGAGAGTTAGTAATTATTGAAATAATATTATGGCCGGAAATGAGATACACGGCAGTTATATTATAAATATTTGGGACGCGTATGAGTCGCGTCATTTGTATATAATTGGAGGGTTAAAAGATAATTTATTTTTGTATAACTCGGATGACTATTTTGAGTGTGCCATAGTGTCCGAAAGGGTCGAAATAGTCAAAAAAACACTATTTGAGTATTTTATTTGCAGTTCGGAACATTTTTAACCCAAAATGACACTCGGAGGGGGTATTTTGGTCTTTAGGGATTTTAGGGTAATTAAATGGATGAAAATTGGGTTTAATTAAAAGGCATTTAGGGTTAGTGGCCGTCAGTTTCAACCTACGTGAAAAGAGAGGAAAAGAGAGAGAGAACCAAGGAAGAAGAAGGAGACTCCATTAGAGCCCTAAGCCAAGAACTCAACCTTTCACAATAAAAAGTACACCAGCGCGTAGATCGTGTCAGGAGGATCGTTCCTATACCAATTTCAACCTGCAAATAAGAAGTTCATATTAAGTCAAGTAATTATCTTGCTCTTCTCTTAGCAATTATTACTCGTGTTAACATATGTTGAGGTTTTAGAACAACAAATACGAAATTGGGTTTACCTATGATGAGATCGTGTAGGAAATTTAGAAAATCTCACGGGGGTTTGCATATAGAGGATTTTCCCTTAATAGGAATGTGAAATTTGGTGAATTTGATGTTAATCGTGAAATAAAAATGGAGTTTTTATAGATAAACAATTCTAGGTTCATGTTAATATGGTTTGGGTTGAGATGAATTTAGGCTGAGATTTGAGTGGAGAAAATCTGGAAAAACGAGCTTTAGAGATGAACTGGGCGACTTCGGAAATTTTTTTAGAAGTCCATCCCAGGTTGTTCGAACGAGACTTCTAACGAGATTCCAGTAGCCCTTCTAACGAGTTGGGTGGTTCGTTCGAAGTTACTTCGTTCGAACGACCCTCGTTCGAACGTGATTTCTGGGTCTTCTAACGAGATTCCAGAATGGTCTTTTTAAGCCCGATTTTGTTTCGAACTTCCCGTAGGCTTATTTATATGAGTGTTAAACCAGTATGATCGTCGAGTGACTTATATTAATAATTAATAGTGGGCGGAGAATATGTCGATCCTCGGAAGGTATAAAATCCATAGAATTAAGGAGGTGCGAAAATACAAGGTAGAGTACACACGAATAAAGTACGGGTTATAATAAGAGATATAATATACGTACTGCAAATACTAGACTGTGGGAAAGCTAATGGATTTTATATAAGTTGTGTGCATTCTTATTGTTAAAAGTATTATGTGTATGACATACCTAGCTACTAGCTATCGAACGGAGGTTAACGCGTTGTGAATGACCGGATCATGTATGCCTTTGGGGGATTTAGAGTCGTACCACTAGAGCATGGAATCTAGGTACGGGCTATCAGTGAGAATGATAGTGATGACGGTCGTATAGGTGCGTAGGTATGTGCGTAGCCCATCGACTTGGGACTATGTTCGCCTCCAATAGGTGTTTATATTTTTTATTGGTTCTCGAGAGATTGAACCTGTTGTCCTCTATACGTGAGCTTTGCAAATGGACTAGATGGTCGAGTATGCGTAGCACTAAGGGTTTCTCAACCAAGGGTGAAATATTGCTATATTTATATAAATTAATATGTATACATAAAGAGAATAACGTGTGTATACCAGAATCATGTTTGGTGGCTTATGTTGATGACGTTATTTTTCAATGTACACCTATGGTATTATCAGTTGGGCATTTATAAGAATACGAGAATAAACTAAAGTAATTCTAAATTTATATCGAAATCATAAGTACGTCAGCTTTGAGTTATTTAGGGAGGCTTTCAACCATAATATTATATACTTAGTAGTCAGTCAGGGTATCATGACTAGTATGGGTGGTTAGGCTCATTAGACGTGCACACTATATCGAGGGGTGAGTATCTCAAGTGAGTACGCTAAGTTAACTTGAAGAATAATTGTGCTAATTGAATCAATTTAAGCACTTGCTATTTTAAATTGGTTTTAAGTCGGGCTCTGACCTGTTTTTCTATCTATCTTTCTACTGCTCTATTATTTTAGGTGCCCATCCACAGGGACGCCAGCCTTAGGAGACTCTATTCAGTTGCCATGCTGTAGCTACTGTGGCAGCTGCAGGATTATTGCTAGTAGATGATTCAACTCATTCTTTCCTTTTCAGTTCTCCAATATGTTGGACATGTTGTCCTTACTTATATTTACTTTCAAAGATTTAGTCGTTTTAAATTATCTCTTAGATTTAATTCTTTTTACTCCAGACATTTATTTTACTTCTGTCAGACTTTACTTATCTTACTGTGATGCTTGGTATTTGTTGGTATTATTTTGGTAGCCCTTAAAATCATGATAAAATTTGGACATCACCCTTTTTAAATACTTGGTGGTTAGTTTTATTAAATTAAAATTTGAGCTCTTGACAGTGATGCATCTTCTGAACCAACTTGATATTCTGAAATTAATTAATTAAAAACTGATCACCCAGTAATTAATTAGGCGGGTTGTCACATTGTACGTCTAGTTCTACCAAACTAGTGGTAAAATTCCATAAAGTGGCATTTCCTCTTGCAATATGTGCAAACATAGACTTGTTTGGGCCTACTTTGGTTCACTTTCTTAGGTTGAAATCTCTTTTATGGTTTAAGTTGACGCTCATAAAGATCTACCCTATATTTAAAAATTGTTTTCAGTACGGTATGTGAAGTGGATGAACTGTCATAATTTATTCCTTGCTTCTCCCTAAAACCTAAAGCAGGGCCGAGGAACATCTTTCCAACCTTCTTTGATGCATCCTTTATAGTAACCTTGACCTCCCGGGCATGTTCGAGATCTTTCTTGAGTTGGGATACAAGGACTTCAAGTTTTTCTGGAGTCTCTGTGGATGCTTAAAGATCTCTCGTAAAACTAGCCATTTGTTCATCAAGTCACCATTTTCCCTCTCTACTAAAGCGACTCTCTATCCCAAAGAAACTCTCATCGAGGACTCGATCTCTCTCTCCTCTTACAACTCCTTCTCTAAAGATTAAATTCTAAAGGCTAAACCTTCATTTTGTTTCTTAGTTTAAAAGGACTGAGCGTAAAGCTCGACGTAAGCACGTTGAAGGTCACTCTCTACCTCACTCAAAGAGTCATATCCCTTACTCTCTCCAGAATAACTAGAGTCGTTATCAAGGTCATCATGTTTAGAAACTTCCTTATCAGCATGAGGTGCATTAGATGTACTAACATTACTATCCATGAATGAAGTGAAGTTACGTCCATGCAATTACTCATCCCCGAAATCCACCAACCATACATCACTATCACTAAGCGTGGAATTGAAGGAAGCTTTGCCTTTACCTTGTCTCTTTAATCTCATAGGACACTTGTGATCTTTTTTACCCTTTCCCTTGCACTCATAACATCTCTATACATCTTTCTTAGGGTAATCTTTTCTTTCTTTTTTCAAAATTTTGCTTGTTTGATTTATATTTTTTGTCTTTCTCAAAACTCTTATTTTATTTGGAAGTATTTTCTTTTCTAATTTTGAGAATTTTTTTGAACTTTTTTGCAAAAGGGCTAAATCATCAAAATCAAAATCATACTCTAAGTCAAACGACACTTCCTTTTTCCTTTTAGATTGAACTTTTATTATAGTTCCCTTTTCGTTAGGTTTAACAGTTTTGGAAAACATGTCGATCTTATACATTTGAAGGTCTCAAATGAGTTCTTCTAATCTAAGCGTATCTAATTATCCACAATGAATTAAGCACAATAACTTTAGAAATAAAACAGGTCGGAAGTGATCTCGAAACCTTTTTAACTACACGAGTTTAGAAATTTTTTCACCTAAATTAAAACTAAAGTTTGCGATATCAGACAATCGTGCATAAAATTCATCAAATGACTCAGACTTTGGCATGGTAATAGTCTCAAACTGTGTGGTGAGATTTTGTAGCTTAGAAGCTTTTACAACATTAGTACTCACGTGAGTGAGCTGGACGGTATCTAAAGCTTCTTTAGACATGGTGCACCTCATGATAAGGCAAAATTCATTGGGGGTGACGGCTTCGAAAATGGCACTTAAGCCTCGTGAGTTGAAATTACTCCATTTAATTCCTCTTTTGTCTAGTCAGAGATAGGTTTTGGACCTATGACATCGCCAGTGGTCACTGTGAGTGGTGTCCACCATCTTTCACAAATAAGTCAAACTCTTTCATCAATGGATTTTAAGCCAGACCTCATCCTAGATTTTTAGTATACATAATTTTACCCATCGAAGATAGGCGTCCTATTATACAAATTATCCATAAAATCTAAATTTTTAAACATCACTAATTTAAAAAAATTAATATCCAAAAAAATATAGTTTAAAAAGGATCACACAATATTTTAGTGCAACCAAATCTGATACCAATTTGAGAATGTGGGGATTCTATGGATTGATTCGTATCTTAGTTCAAACACACACAAATTCACTTTTAGCAAATTTAATCTTGAATTAATTTAGTATGAATGTTGTGATGTAGTCCAAATTAAACATTACAAACCAAGCAGGCAAATATGCAAAAAAGTAGGAAAAATCCCTTTCGAACAAAACCTCTATTCCAGCACTGTACAAGATTTGACCATCACAATACGACTTATAGACTACTTAGCTCTCAAAGTATAACGTGCAGTACTTCAAGTCTTCTATAGCAACAGCATAGTCTGACACCGTCCACAGGAAGTAGTCTTCCCTCGGTATCCACCGATCAACCGTCTTCTCTAGCATTAAAGCCTTTGCTTCATAAATTAGCAGTATAAATGAAGTATACAAGGGTTCTTGAACATGAAAGTGTTATTCTTCATTTGATAAAGTGATCTCTAAATTTCCTAGGGGTTTGGATGAAAAATAGTAGAGTTTGATCAAAAAAGGAACTTTAAAAGTGTGTGAAAAATTATTAAAAAGAATTCTTAATGAATCTAATCCCACATCTCTATTTATAAGGAAGTTTGTTGCAAAAGGATCAACGTTAGAGATTTGGATCTGATTTAATTAAAAAATAAAATCTCGTGCGCTCGTTCGAACGACCAGGTACCCCATTAGAACGATGTACCCTTTTTTGTTCAATCAAGCTTCCAACGACACTTCAAATGACATTCCAATGCTTGACGAAAAATCATCGTGTACGATCATGGGAACCCTCGTTCTAAGGACATACCTTATCTCGTTTGAATGATTTCTAATGAGACTTCGAACGACATTCATTCTAGATTTCATTAGAATGATTGAAATCTCATTCTAACGACATAGTGTAACTCGTTTAAACGACAAGCAAATCTTGTTCTAACGAGTCGTCAAAATTTTCTTAAAAAATATTTTAAACATATTTTGAAATGCAAACACTTAAAAAAAAGGTAATCCCCTGGAAAAGTAAAGGTTTTACCAAACTACCATAACTCTTCTAAATATTTTTTAGACTAATAATTCTTCAATCTTCCAAAAGTCTTCAACTTTGTCTTCCAATATATAGAAGCAGTCATGACAGTGCAGTGTATGTGTGACGAGATAAGTCAAATAAAAGATAAACTAAGCAATTATAAAACTTGCTCTTAGAAAATAATCGCCAAAGATACGAATCCAGACTCCACCATTCCAATCTGGACTACCCAAGATAACCACAAGTGGAGAAAACTCACAAAAGGTAGAGGCCACCCTCAAACAAATTTGAGAACTAGAAGTGGAGAAAACTCACACAAGGGTTCAAATCTGTATAATTTTAAAGAAAATGAGCGAAAAACTAAGGAGATAACCCTCCCCCTCTCCTAGACGGAGAAAGAAAAGGGAGGTATGGTGAATAGTGGAGAAAAGATAAAAGAGGGCAAATATTTTTTTAAGAGATAGTTTTTAAGACTATCAAATAACTTGATTATAATGAAATTAGGTACATTTATTTTCAAAATGGGCTATTAATATTTTGATATCTCAAAAAGGAAAGCGATACTCTTGGTTCGGAACACGAAGTAAGGCTCTTAATTCAGAACACGTACTTTTAATGATGGTTCCTAAGGTTATATAAATTTAAAAACTAAAATGGTATATTCCCCTCTCCCTAATTAGAGGCCTAATATTTAATTGGTTTCTTCATTATTGACTTCGTTAAAATTTAAATTTTGGGTTATTTTGGGTTTCGCCCCCATTAATTATTCGTTATTGATTCGAACTAACATTATTTTCACTTCTTGGGAATTTATCCCCATTTCGATGAATTTTGTTAGTTGACCCTTAACTAACTCATTTTAAGGCCTAACTTGTCTAATGTACCCCTCATTCTTTAACTCACAAACACTATTTAAAAAAAAACTCTTTTGATTGTTTATAAAAAAAATGTTTTGTTCCAAAATTATTTTTTATATAAAAACAATGGCCATTATTTAATTATATTTATTGAAAAAAAACTCCACATTTATTTAAAACTATATGTTTTTAAATGTATGATATTTAACTGTTGTTTCAAAATGCGTACTTAAAAGAAAAACTACACATTATTTATAAAACTCACGAAACTTTTACACTACTTTTAATTAAAAAAAATGTTCTTTATAAAATAAAGTTTTTTCAACACTTTTCTAAATAAAAATATTTTGTTGCTACAATTTTTTAGTTTAGGGAAAACGTGTATGTATTTTTAACTACTTTTTTAAAACAACTTTATGTTATTTTTAAAAAAAAATTGTGCGTCGTTATTAAAATTAACTTTATTAACATTTTCTAAATATAAAAAAAATAAAAAATCAATCAAAATAATTTTTACATAACTGTTAAATATTGTTTTTAATAAAAAAAAATAGTTTTTTAATGATTAAAATATTTTATTGGGTAAAAATATTTTTTATTTTTCATACATAATTATTTTATTTTTACAAAATTTTTATTATTTTAAAAAAAAAATTATTTAAATTGCATTTTTATAAAAACAGTTAAATGTTTTTTTATCTTAAAACAGTGTTTTTATTTTTTGAAACACTTTAAAAGGTTGGAAATAGTTTTTCTTATTAAAAAATTAATTTTTTCAGTGAATGCACTTGGAAAATAATGTAAAAAAATTATTTTAGTAATTTTGTGTTATTATAATTCAAAAAATTCAAAAATATTTTTTATTAAAAAAAAAGTTCAACTATTTTATGGAAAAAAAATAGTTTTTAAAAAAAGTTGTTTTGACTGTTTTTAAAACAGCTAAAAATTTACAGTTTTTGTTATATACAAATATTTAAAAATATACATTTTTTTTTAAAAATAATGTTTATACAAAATATTTTTTTAAACATTAAAAATTGTTTTTTTTGTAAAAAATTGTTATTTATTTTTATAAAATATTTTTTTAAATAATGAATGGGAGCTATATTGGAGAATTAAAGGGTGAAGATGAGATAGTTAATTGTCAACTAACGTAATCCATCAAAGTCGGAGTCAAACCTCAAGAAGTGAAAATAAATTGGGTTTAACTCAATAACGAACAATTAATGTGGGCCAAACCTCAAATTATCCTTAAATTTTCTTAAAAGTTTTGACTTTTATAGTTGACTCTAACTATGGGATGGAAGCGCTATCTTTGAGCAAAGATGTTCTCGGAATATAGTGTGACGATAATACGAACTGATATGAGAAAAAAATCCTCAAATTATGGAAATTTTCTTACTAATATTTGATCAATATTATGGGTTGGGGATGTTCATAACTTTCCCTTCGATAACATTAGTTTGAGTGGGTTCACATAAATTTCTCGTTCGAAAGATTAGTTTAGAAGTTTTCAAGGTTATGCCTATCAATGGATCGGATTTTGATCTGAATCCGATCTGAATAAGGTGTGTTTTGGATACGAATTAGTGTTATGTAATTTGATAACCCAATAATCTTATTATCCATTTATCCTATTTTTAAATGGATTGGATTTGGATTGATACATATCCGATTCGCTAAGAATCCGATCCGATTTGACATATTAAAACATTATAAATTTAAATATTATATAGTTAATATTTTTATTCTATAGCCACAATTTATATTATTTCATTATTATTATTATGCTTATATATATATAGTCCCTTTCAAATACATACCTAAAATGATGTTCTAAGTTGCAGATCAATTTTTAAAAAATAGAAAAAAAAATTATATTGAGTTGATTTTTTTACAGGTTATCCAAACATTTCATTAATGTCCTAAAAACAATCAAACCAAAATAATTTTGTTTATTATTTTTAAAAAATCGATCAAACATATGTTTGTTTTAAGGTGCTTAAAAATTGACATATGTTTAACTGATTTTTTTAGAACAGTAAAAGAACCTATTTTAGGTTGATTTTTTTGGGACATCAATGAAATGTTTAGATACATTGTAAAAAAACTCAAAATAATTTTGTTTACTATTTTTTGAAAATTAGTCTGCAACTTAGGATTAACCTGATCTTGAATGTGTGTGTGTGTGTGTGTGTGTGTGTGTGTGTGTGTGTGTGTGTGTGTAGTGTGTAGTGTGTCTCCTCTAAGGACCTCTTATATATATACCCTCTTACAAACCATTTTTTAAAAATAGTTAAAGAATGAATTTTTTTGTCGAAAGTCTTTGTAGATTACCTCCTCACTATGGAGATCATCTACAAAAAAAATCATAAAAAATTTTTTTTTTTTACTCTTTTAAAAAAAATGATATGTAAAAATTATGAATATGTGCATTTTTGGCCATCAAAACTTTGGATGATCATCTCATCCACTTTTGAATTGAATTTTTTGATGAATTTCTTTTGTAGATAATCTCCTTGTTATAAAGATCATGTCTAGAAAAATTTATCAAAAAAATCATTTTTTTACTAATTTATTTCATTTATTTTATTATCAAAGTCATCACCAAATTTATAAAAAAAAATATTATATAATGAATGATTTTACTAGGGTCAAATAATATCCGATCTGATCTGAATCCATTAAGATTCAGATATGAGTTAGAGTTTTTAAGATCCTCTTTATGATCCGAATCCGCTCCGATCCAATAATTTTCTTATAAAATGGATATTAGTTTACTGTTATTCGGTTTTGAATTTACTGTCAAATGAATGTTACATTAGAAAAGTGTTGTGGTTTAAATACAGTGTCACATTTATTGTGAAGAATATATGTGAAGGATTGGATGCCCTAACTAGTGGCAAGGGCGAGTTAAGTGGAAAATATTACATCCGAGGATGGTATATTGAACTTGCACATTTAATCCATGTGGTTAGGTTTGGGATAATATTTAAGTAAATTCAAATACCTCAACAAAAAACTTATACATACTCGAAAGGATCCAAAAATTTCTTCGAACACTAATCAATATGTAAGCATAACGCCACGATATTTTGGTGATTACCAGTTTTCTTTGCATTGTGAAAATGAAAAAAAAATGTAGTTTTTGGTTTAAAATGAAGTATCGTGTGTATTGATTTAAGGTTAGGGTTTTAAGTATACGTTCTAAGGTAAGAGTTTGGGTAAGAGGTGAGGTCTTTTCCCTCTCACTCATGGGTATTGATCAAATGTGGAAGAGGAGTGAGTGTTTCATGTATTGTGGGTGTGCTCGAGATGTAATTTGTGAGGAAGTTTTCATCGGGTTATATGGGAAGTGATATGCACCGAGGTTTATTACATAATACACACTTAGGATAAACTTGTAAGTTTGAGATTCAGAGATTATAGGTTTTAGAACTTTGATTCATTTGGGTACATAGTTGGTATATGTAGGGGATATCAATCCTATAATAAATTATAAATATCAATTTGATTCTAGAATATAGGTCCAGTATAAACAAGGACACGCAAATTTATGTGGTTCGATAAGTTGACCTGTATATGTCCACAGGGAAGGGAGAGTAGAGTCTTATTGACAAAAAAAGGAAGAAGATGACTTGGAGTACTAGGATGTCTAGTTGAGAGTCCAAGTCATGGGTACAAGAGTGTGCTCATCGATGCCCTAAGACACTACGATCGCTGCTATTTATAGAGTGCGCAAGTCAATGATCCTCTAATGACTACACCGCCATAATCTCTCAATACCATGTGTCATGCCACATGGGCTGACCGACTTATAGTCCCTTCAGTATACATTGACTATTCGAATTTAGGTAGCGGAATATGGAGTGTGTAATTTATCCTTGATGTTATTCTTTATTATACTTCATAACTCTCTATGGATATAGTCAAACTGGTGAACCACATATATCTTGGTGTGCTTGTGTTGTTCTATTCATCTTTCTCATTTATATTATGATGGTTTATTAGTGCCACTATATTTTTATTATATATGGGGCCATGATTGGTGGCGGTTGGCCCAACAAATTAGGTATTGAGGCACAACAAAAATAACATCATTATTTTGTTGTGTGTGTCAAACAATGGTTTATCTCTCTTTTTCATTCATTTTCTTATATATTTAAGTACAAACAATTATAGTTTGGTGACTTGGCTACCCAGATTATAAAAATACACCGACAAGGATGTCTTAGTGTTTTCTGAGTCATTATATGATGAAGACTACACATGTCTTCTTACGCCTGATAAGGAAGGAACTCCCGCTAGGCAATTTATCATTCATTTAACTTGTCATGTGAAACCATATACTTTTATTGATAATTGATTTTTTTCTTTATATGAAGATCCTTATTGCAAGAGAAAACCCAGAGACATTAATGGATTAACTTCATCAAATTGAAACCTTAGATAATTGAGATGAGCGGGCACAAGTGAATGTTTTGATTTCGTAAAATTTTTATAACCCAGATAATAGTTAAAGCTTGCATGAACTTAATCATCACTGGTGATCACACTCAAAAAATGAAATCACTCGGAATGGGGTATGACACAGAAGGGAGATGTGAGCATAAGTAGTATTATTATAATAGGAAGCAAAGTCGTGCACGTGTCACTAATGAAGAACACAATTTAAATATAAAAAATACAATATCTTTAATGGATATTGTTCATTAAATGAGGTGGGATGCACTCTAGCATATTATTGCTATTATATTGACTTTCAAATCACAGTCTCCCTAGGATCAAATAGGACTTTTTAGGGTTGTATCATAGGCTAGGGTGGGAACTTTTACGATTCGAATAGTTCGGGGAGAACATGCGGGAAAATGGTAAGTGTTGAAAATTTTAAAATTGGAATACGAATTCCATAAGAACAATAGAAGTGGAGTATGACTTCTTTATTTTTTCAAATAAGCACCTGAGATTATTACTTTTTAGAATCCCTTTTTTTTCTATTCTATTTTTTTCTTTTCTTTAGATGTCAACTCTTTGCTTAATTTCAACCACACAACAAAAACATCACAATTTCCCAATTTCGTTCCCAAACCAAAAGTGAGAAAGGTGTATATAGGGTGTAAACTCCAATGTGGAGTTGGAAATGGGATTTCGGTGATAAAATGAAAGGATATATTTAGGCTCAAGGGGGTTGACTAAAGAAATAAAAAATAGGTGATGTCAAGATCAATATGGGTTAAATAACAAAGATGGAGTATGATCATTTCCTAGGGTTTCACGCGATTCTTGAGTCATAACAGCATTGAAAATAATGTTAGAGTACAAATTTCATAATGAACATAAATTGATAAACGGTAAATAAACGAACAAAAAATTATCGACAAATTTACATTTTCAATTAGGAGAGAGTAATTGACTAAAACTCATAATTTAAAGAAAGTTCAATGCTCACTTGTTGTAAGTATATACAATGCATCATAAGATCATAGAGTTATAAGAGCCTTAAGTTGAATCACTAAATGAGAAATGTGCATGTGCTCAAGGATTTCAAAGTTTCAATTCATGAAGTTTTTCATAATATAAATTATTTGAATACTAAAGTCTAATAACTTACAAAACCAAGAGCATGCATAGTTGAATTATCTATTGGATAGGAAAATTATATTCTTTGAAATTTTTAATTTTTTTTTACAACAAAAACAAGCTTGGGAAGAAAATAAATATAATCAATAAAACTCAAAAAGCAATGGGAAGCATATCCCACACACCCCATAACTTAAATCACGCAATGTCCTTAATGAGAATTAAGAACACAAGTTAAAGATAGGGAGAGAAAGATACCACCCAATATAGCAGGATCCTCGGATAATTAAAGTCCGTTGATTGTACAAAACATGTTAGAACCAATCATAATAAAGAAATAAAGAAATAAAATTTTAACTAACTACACTAGATAATAATTACAAAGAAAAATAAAACTATTATGTACAACTAACAATTTTAACTTCTAATCTAGCTATAGACTAAAAGTTGAAATTTTTGAAGATCCACCCATAAAATAGGTTGAGCTTGAGTGATTAATGGAGGTCCCTCATATGATTTCATGCCTCCCATAAAATAGGAGTTCTATTTATGAAACAGGAGGCATGTTTTTACCGGGGGGAGGAACCATCACCAATAAAAACTTTTTGGCCGATGATGGGAGGTTTGGATTCAATGGGGAAGAAGTATAAATGGGACCCAAGAAAGTCCATATTTTTCTCCCAAAAGTTTTAAAAATGGAATGGGACGAGGTTCACACATAAGGGAAAATCCCATCATGGAAAGCATTTTGAAAAAGAACTCCTTAACTAGAATCAGGTCAAATCCCCCAAGACTTTCATCCGATTTTTGTGGCACTTGTAATGGTTAGATAACAGTGAAAAAATGATGAGGAAACAAATTCAATTTGAAGAGATGACTCATCATCGCTTAAAGATTAAGTTTTGAAGGAGATGTAATCATTATCAATGAAATGACCTTCTAAAATATTTGAGGTGAAAAAAAAGTCTCAACATCATCTTTGTTTTTCAAAGAAGAAATCATTTCATTTGCAAATGGATATTACATCCGTTTCCTCACCACTTTTGTTCTCAATTATGGGTTGGGAAAATATAAGAATGGTATGTTCCAAAGTTCTTATCCTTTTATCAAAATCCTAGGAGTCCTTATCTGATTCAAAACATTCTTCAACTTCCAAAATCTCAAGAGAATAATCATTATTGGTTTCAATTAATGCATATAAATCTTGTTCCCAACAATGTTTTTTCCTGCTGGTAATAGCTATCAAATTTTTTATTTATCTAAGTTTACATGTACGCACCAAATGAATTAGGTGGTAGGTAAACTTCACCAAAAAGTATAACTTGATATCTATTATCATAACTACTTTCAAAATTATTAGTATAATAATTTTGAAAGTTGTTGTTTTAATAGCTAGGAGAACTATTATCACAATAGTTTTCAATATTGTTATTATAATAATTCTATGGCCTTTTATCATGATAATAATTTTCACAAATCCCAAAATCCTTTCTCTGATTATGTAAATACTCACCCAAAGTCATTTTGCAGTTTTCATTCTTCTCATTTTGCAAGTATTCACCAAGAGTTATAGATTTTGGGGGACTTTGAAAATTATTCTGACGAAAAAATTGTGAACCATTAACACCATTACAATTACCCAGAATACCGGGGTAAGACATTTTTACTTTAGATGGTTTGTGGATGAAAATCCACAAAGTGGTGTGTGGCCGAGAACTCCACGTTTCTTGGCGCTCAAATGTACAAGTTTACACAACAAATTAAAACAATAAGAACAATATAAATATATATATGAAATATTAAATCAATGAAATTCTAAAACAAAATGTTTCCCCAAACGATATTATTTTAATTGAGGAAAAACTGAGCGGTTATATGTTTGTCATTGTTATCGATCCAACTCGCAATATAAAAAAAATTAAACTTTAACTACACTTGTTTTATAAGTATAGAGGCTAGTATAGTTATCGAATCCATTGAGAACATTCGTAGAATTTAATCAATTTATTACTTCGCAAATAAAAGTATAAAAGATGATATTTGATTTAAAAGGTTTTATACTACCATTAATGCCAGGAAAGTATTGAAACTAAATTAACTAACAATAATTAAAGTTATAGGTTGAGAATAATATCCCTCACCATGAAATACATAGCATAAAGGGTAACATGGTTAGACAAGCTTAAAATAAGATTAATACTCATTTAAACAATCAGTTAAACCTAGGGTGTCACTCCGCAAATTCTCATAAAATCCTAGATATGTGTTTAGCATCAACAATACTCCCAAAATCATATATGAAAAGGTAGAAAATATGGTGCATATATGATATACCCCATTAAGGTTCCTAGGAGTTAAATCAAGAATAATAAATCCATTAAAATAAGCCTATACCATGCTACCATAGTAAAGAAACTAAATACCCAAAGTCAGTTCAACAATCTCAACCTAATTTAATTATCTATAAAACATTATAAAGCTAACTGCAACATGTAATGAGAGAAAGGAGTAGAAAAATTAAAATAATTAATTACTTGTATTGAAACAAAGCAAGAAAATTAAGCTAAGAAATAATTTAACAAAGGAAGAAGAAGATGGCTAGTAACAATACCTATTAATGAAAAAATAACTTATTTACCTAATTTGTGAGTGCCTTACACCATTTGAAACTATCAGATTTTATCTCTTATTTAAGGAGTTTCCCCGCCCAAACTTGGATATGAGAGAATTGGTCCATGTTCATTTTATGACCTAATGGGAATTTTATGAATGAAGTTAAGGGTTCACTCTGTAGACACCACATTCGAGGACTCCCTAAATATCTCCTTACGTACCTAGCACCTCCCCATTTCACTACAAACCCTAAGTCATACTTCGAGTATCGATCTAGAGGCCATCGAGCGCTCTCGGGCCCATTTGATTTCGATCAACTCTATCATCAGAGAAAAGGCTCAATGAATCTTCAAAGGGCTCTGAATTCCCTTGATAATGGTCCACCCTATGCACGAATCCGCATAACGGTTCGGACAAATGGACAATTTTACCACCAAATAACAATTTGGAGGCCACCTGGCATTCCCGAGCCCCGATTTGACCTTAGTTAACTTCATCATCATAGCCAAAAGCTCTTTGAATATTTTAAGAGCAATGAAACCCCTTTCGAATGGTCTACCCCGTGCACAAAATGGCATAATCGTTCGGACGAACGATCCGTTTTCCCCTAAAAATTGATTCGGAGGTCACCGGGCGCTCCTGGGCTCCGTTTGACCAAGGTCAACTATTCATCTTGAATGAGACTGAATGACTCTTTAAAGTCAACTATATACCCTTTCCAACGGTCCGCCACATGCGTAAATCAGCCTTATGGTATGGACGAACAACCCATTTTACTCCGAAAGGTCATTGAGCGCTTCTCGACCCCGGCTGACCAAAGTCAAATTTCTAAACTGAGCAAAGATCTTTGGATTGTTGTATTACCTCACACAACCTTTCCAAATATCCTCCCCATACGCGATTCTGACTTACCGTTCGAACGAATGATCTATTTTCCTCCTACGATCTCCCGTCCAACGGACCGACGAACGCTTTTGAGCCCCATTTGATCCAAAGTCAACTCCCAAACCCAAGAGAGGACCAAGGAATATTAACGGTATCTGAATTACATTTCTAACAAATTGCCCCGTGCACAATTTGGATCAACGGATTGCGTTCTAAGAATCGTTTTTCCAAAAAATTTGCACGAGACTGACAATTAGCAGGTCCATTTCCCTATCGATTGACGGTGTGTTTAGGGTTACCTGCCGATTGGCAGGGCTAGGGATATACCGATTGGCACCCCCTTACCCTATAAACAGAGGGCACGACCTCACTCCCAAAGCACACCTCAAATCCATCAATATTAGTGATCTCAACAACATTCTCTTGTAATGAGTGATGTTTCCTTATGTGAAATCCCTTTCCATCTTACATTCCCATAATTTTCATACCCAATTTTGAAAAATCTCATTTTCTCACATCCAACATTCATCTCAACATTCAAGGGAGCTCATTCAAGATTAAGATCAAGCTTCAATTCTCCAAAGAAGGTCCAAAATCCTTCTATCTCATTAAATTTCTTATTTTTGGCATTAATTATTTGAATTCATAATCTAGATTTTACTTTAATTCGTATACATTAACATCTTACCTTTTTATTAATTATTTTGTACATACTTTATTTTCTATAAAAAAACACAAAACAAACAAAAAGAGGGTTACACCTATAAATTCCAACGGGATTATCCATCACCATTTCTCAAAACAAAAACACATTTTCTACACCCACATATATAATAAATTCCCATTTGAATATATGGGATAAACCCCAACCCTATTCTGCATGAGAACTGCATGGACTTTGATGCCTTTATAGGCTACGTAGGCATTTCGAGTTAAATCCCAAGTCTCGAGTCCAATTTTCCATTTTTTCTAATTTTTCCTAATTTTCACATTTTCCTATTTGCGTCCTTTTTATTTATACATTATCTTAACATATATTATACTTGTGATCCTTATTAGCGTTTTATCCAACATATATTATCGTTTCATCATAACGATTAATATTTCGATAAACGCATAAATCGTATTTTTCTAAATATTATTTTGAAAACATTCTTATGGATGACCTCACTCTATCTATTCCATGGTATGGGTTGGAAAATTCTAATATGCATTTATATACACATGCACACACACTTCACAGAGAAATTAAGGAAAACAGTAACACAAGACCATGAGAGGCCTCAAGGGAGGGATGGGTGCCTAACACCTTCCCATTCTGTAACTTAGCCCCTGAACCTTTGAACTATTGATTTTGTAAGCATCAGTTTGTCTTTGATGCTGCTCTCTTGAGGTGGAGACATGTTCTTTTGCCTCTTTTGTGCAAAATAGGCTGACGATTCCATCTCTTTACATTCACCCCAGACCGACGGCCACCGAAGCTCCTAGAGTAAAGAGGGACCGAGACCTTTCTCCCCTTTTTCCTATTTCCCCACCCCGGGAAGAGAGAGAGAGGAGAGGAATCCGGGATGGCCACAGTGGCAACTCCGCTGGGTAATAATTTTTCATAAGAGGGATAGACTCTATTTGCATGGATGTCATTGTTTTATACTTGTGTGCATATGCACCCACCTGTATGTTTCCTTTTTCTCCTCTATTATTTCTTGCACATATATACCTCATGAATATATCACTACTCACATACACACTTGATGATACTCTCCATGTACACTTCACACTACTTGTACATAGGATCACTTTTATCCACATATTGCACACACCACTTAGAATACTCATGCTTAGGTGTCACTAACACACACCTCCACTTATCACACTTGTATATTCCCATGCTCACTCACACTTGTCACACACCACTTATAGTTGATCCATGATTAGGTTCACTACCACACACTCACTTGTAGATATTCACACATCACTCACCTATCCATTCTTAGTATAATCTCCATGCTCCGTGTTAGATTTACTTTTTATAATTGTACATTATCCCCTATTTAGTATAATGCTCATCACGCCAAATAAAGACACTCTCTCCATAATATACTAATCAAGAATCATGCATTTTACACACTATATAACCAAAGAGCATGGCTATTAACCAAATTTTATCTCATAACTGGGGGGTCACTTCGTGATGGGTGCTAGTCTGGTAGGTCGAAGTTAGACTTAATAATATGACTCTCTAATTCCATTGGCCAAGTACCTTCTACGTATATCGAACGGTTCCCTCCTCATCGTATCTCTTGACCGAAGTCATGATGGGAGGTATATCATAGGGAACTATTTCACGTATGTTGAGTATATCGAATTCACTCTCACACGTACTGTCCCAATGAGGTATATTGTGAGGCAATTCACATACACTCGGTTATATCAAATGGCTTATCCACATGTACCTATTGCCCTCAAAAGAAAGACATATATTGTGGAAGTCATGCCAAAGGGGGGAACCCTTCTAATTAACACAACAACTGCATACCCTCATATAGGCGTCAAACCTAGGCCACTCATATTTAGTCTATCGGTTTTAACCAGAAACTCTGCCTAACTGATGGGTCGGCATTCCACCCAAATGTTTGTGTAATTTCATCTTTTTTAAAATGAGACCCTGTCCATGAGCCTGGCAACAAGTCCAACCATGTTTTTACATATGTTTCAAGCCCAATTTTCCCAATATTGGGTCCCATCAGGCATTTTTTTTGCATTTAGGTAAGTATAAACAAGTGAGAACATAATAATACTAATAATGATCATGTTGAGACCCTTTCCTCATTTTTCCTCTTTCTTTACCAAAGGTGTCAAAAATATTTTTCCCTCTTTTATCAAAATACCAAAAGCATTTTTCCTTCCTTATACCAAATATATTTCTCCTCCTTTTTACCTAAAAACATTTTGTCCTCCTTTTTTCCCAAAATGTCAAAAATATTTTCAATCCTTTTCAAAAATAATAATTTTCCCCCTTCCCTTTCAAAAAAATAAATTCAAATTTTCTCCTTCTCAGGTCAATCGCATACTTGACCCTTGGCCTGGCTCTCTATTTGTTTCGATCTTCCATCGAACTGCCCTAAGTATCCATCAGTTGCCTCGCTATTTCCTCTATGTTCAGAATTCATCTTCATCCACTTTCCATGGAAAATGCTGACCAACTACCGAATGTGCAGCTGAATTTGATGACAGTCCTAGCCCAACTCACTGCTAAGATTGACAACCTTCAAATCGAGGTTCATGAGATGCAATAAAATTAAGTCCCTATTCCCTAAGAGCCTGAGGTTCTCTTCCCTCGCGCTATGGGTCTGCCCGCACCTGAGCTTATTTAGGTCCTCGAGGAACATAAGCATGCTCTCGGCACCCTATGTCAAATCTTGCCCAACCAGGGGCTAACCTACCCGTGACCATTGATCCGAAAGAGGAAAAGTTAAACAATGTTAAGGAGGACCTTAAGATGTTGACCAAAAAGTTTTACCAAGTCCGAATCTCTCGGAACTACATAGATTACACCCATATGTCTCCCTATCCTAGAGCAAGGCTGTCAAAAAAGTTCAAGATGCCTAAGAGAAGTTCCAGGGAAGTGAACCCCCAATTGTTCATCTCCGATGTTATCACCGAGCCATGACTCTCCTTAGTGCCTTTGAGGAAATAATGGCCCAAATGTTCCAATAAACTTTGAAGGACAACGCTCTTCATTAGTTCTTATCCCTCCAGGAGTCCAGGATCCACAGTTGGGAGGATGTTTCCTGTGAATGCATGTCACAGTACAAGTATAACGAAGAATTGGTGGTTACCCATCCTGATTTAGAACTTCTCAAACAAAACCCTGGGGAATCGATCAATAAATTCATAGCAAGGTGGAGAGAGAAAATAGCCACATGACTAATCGGCCTTCTGAAGAGGAGTAAGTCAGTATTCTGAAGAAGAATTTCTTACCCCATGTTCGATAGATGTTGGGAGGATAGTACTACCCTCATTTTCGAGCCCTCCGAGAAGCGGGAAGAGAGATCAAAGAAAGTCTAGCCAAGAATAAAATTGAGCCGAAGAAAGTATCGGACAGTTCACTACCAGAAAGTATGAGAAGCCTGCCAATATCACAGTTTTAACCATCGATAGCATCTCTCAGCCTGGCACTTCATGGGCATCAGAAATCCACCCTAACCCAATCAAAAAGGAATAAGTCGAGCTTCACTCTCCCCTCTCCAAATTTTACTAAACCCTTTTAATCCAAAATCTTATCAATCCACTGGACCCTCATCCATTACCAAACCCACTTCCCAAAAATTTCAAACTAGATGCCCATTCCGATTTTCACCAAAGTGTTGATCATACCACCGATCAGTGTTTCCACCCCCAAAATGTGATCCAAGGTCGGATTGATCGGTGTATCATTGCCCCACCATTCAATCCTAAACCAAACACTACCCACAATCCACTCCCAAATCATACAAATGCTATTTTCCTATAAGAGGACTCAAAATTTGATCCATCTCTCCAGATCATACCTAGTAAATCACCAATTATACCAATATATTCTCCTAAACCACTTTAAGTTTGCTCATTTTTTCTCCTACATCCTACCTGTTTTGTCGATCAGGCTCTTTCACTCCTTACTAGAGCATGCATTGATGTTCGTTGTAAGGACATATTTTATAAGTCTTATTTTACATTAGTGTATGTCATATACCGATACAAACCTTCGAAGAAAAAGTTTAAGTTTGAAGATATATGAAGACAGCTCCGAATATCAAAAGTTCTTCAATAATCAAGCCTCTGCAAGATTAACTTGTTAAGGTTGTCTTTTGGTGACTTTACAGTTCATTTAAAAGTGTTGGGATATTTTTCTAAGATATTTTCTAAGTGTTGAGACGTTATTTTTCGTCAAAATATTTCTCCAAGTGTTGAGGCGGAATTTTTAACTAAATGAAAAATGATTTTTTTTACGTGCCTAGTCGTTCAAGAGACATGGTAATGTCACGCGATATGTCGTTCGAGCGACATGTGGCATCGTTTAAGTGAGATCTCTACTTTGTTCAAGCGACAGCGCCGACTCAAGTTTTTTATGTAAAGCGTGTTAAATGAGTCCTTTTTCGTTAAGAAAACCTGACATTTTACAGTACATGAAAACTGCAATCTGCAGAATACTTTATCTTCTTCTTTTAGGGTCTAATCCTTTTGTTTTTCAATTCACAAAAATCCCATATGCTATAGTGAATTGTTTTGAAACCCGAGATACATTTTTACTGGATTTTCTCTTGTAGGGAGGATAACCTACTACTGATCTAGGTGCCACTTGAGGGAGGTATTGTGATAATGTTAACTGCATGTCATAGGAAGTACTTGTGGGTGTTCCTGGATGATTGGACTACGTGTCTTTGTGGATCTTTTGAATTTGATTCATTGCCGATTCAGAATTGTGTGTTCTTGTGGGTATCTGCGGGTATTCATTGCAGATTTCGCTTGTAATCATTGTGAGTATTATTAAGTGAAGTAAAAAGGTTTTTCCTTTTGGGTTTGTTCCTAAAATCTCTGAGTTCGCAATTCATATTTATTTGTGTTAGCTTAATCCACTTCACATTGATGTTTGTTTAAGGGTAATTAAAATTAAGTTTAATTAATTTGGTTTAAAGTTGACAATTGATTAAATAAGAGTTTAATTAAAATTTTCAAATTTATTGCAATCGATATAATACCGCTTTATCAAATTGGTATCAGAGCAGGTTTCTCTAATTTAATGAGTGATCCTATTTTTCACAAAATTTTGTGATATTGATTTTTTTTAAATATGATTTTGAAAAATCGCAATGTTTACGAAAGAAAACTTATATAATCAATTGCCAATTTTTTACGGGTATAATTATGCTTATTGGAAAGAGGCTGGACTCCTCCCACTGTCACCATAAATAATGTTACTAATTTAAAACCCATAGCAGATTGGACTGAGGATGAGTTTAGGTGGAGGACTTTTAATTCATGTGGGTTGAGTGCAATTTCTTGTGTCGTCACTCCTGAGGAGTTTCAAAGTATTATGACATTAACCATGTCTAAAAAAGCATGGGATTTACAACTTACACATGAAGGAGCGAATGCGGTCAAAGAGTCTAAAATTCAAATTTTAATTACTCAATTTGAAACAATAACCATGCTTGAATCTGAGTGTTTTGACGATTTTTACAGACGTTTATTAGATATTGTCAACACTAGTTTCAATGTTGGTGAGCACATACCTGATGCACGAGTGGTTAAAAAAATTTGAAATTGTTGCCAAAACGTTTTATCCCTAAAGTAACTATTTTAAATTTTCTTAGGTAATTTGAGCAATTTAAAATTAGAAGAGCTGGTAAGAGACCTCCAGATATATGAGATTGACATATTCCCCGACACTGTCAGACCTAAGGATAGAGGGATAGAACTTAGAGGCCAGTCTAGGAAGGGAAAGCAAGTGTACAAGAGTGAGAAGAAAAATAAAGTGAGAGTCTGTGAGTCCAAGTCTGAGGAAGAGTTTGATTTTGATATGGCCATGCTTGCAAAAAAATTCAAAAAAATTCTCAAGTTTTCAAAGAAAAATTCTTCCAATAAAAGGTTTTTGAGAAAAATAAAAAGAAAGATGAGGCAAAAGAGAGAAGTGAGAAAGAATGAGATAAAGATAAAGAGGAAGAATAAAGATGTTTTGAGTGTGAGAGTAGAGGGCATAGAGCATTTGAGTGTCCCACTAGGATAAAAGAGAAAGGTCGTAAAGATTGCCATGCCAGCCAGTCTTAGCGATAGTGAGGAAGAGGTGAAAGATTCTAAGGATGAGTCTTCACATGAGAAGTTTGTTGAATTTTATCTAGTCACGTGATCAAACCTAGTTTTTCCCATGTTAATGAGGATACTTGGTCACGTGAGACCCCCGAGAATGATTTAAGTGTGTCTAGCGAGTGTGAGGGTGAGTGCGCTAGTGAGGGTGATAGTGAGCTCCAGATTGCATTTAGAGATTTGTACTGAGACCTTAAATACGAAGAAATTGAATAAGGAATTAGGTCTTAGGGTGATTGATTTGGAGAGAGAGATTGACAGTTTGAGGGGATTTTAGTTGTTGGCGAGTCAACTCGAAAAGGTGAAGGTTTCTTTTAATGAGTAGTTGATCGTTGTAAATCGGGAGAAGAGTGAACTTACAGCCCATGTGTCACAATTAGAGAGAGATATTGAATGTTCCTGTGAGGTAAAGGTTACTTTAGAGGATACATCTAAGAATGTAGGAAATATTCTTCTCGATCACGCTTTGGGTAATGTTGAGAGACTAGGAATAAGTCGTGAAAATGCATTCACTTCCCATGTTGCACTCGAGACGGTTCTTGAGTTTGTGATTGATCCGTATGGATCTCAAACTAACCCACCTAGGCATCCCGTATCTGATATGAGAGTGCATCGTAGACATTTTGAGAGAGGTATTCCTAGGCCCGTGTATATTTGCACCCATTGTAAGAAGAGAGAACACCTTAGATAATTCTATTTTAAGTTAGGTGGTGTGTCTCATAGATTTTTGCCACGTGTTCACACAAACACACCTATACATGATGCTCTAGATGATTACATGAGAGATTTTGCACATATTAGGGATCAAGTTAAGTTTTTGGTCAAAACTTCACATGACTTGATGGAGGTATTTCATAGGATGTCACCACTTTTTGAAAGCTCCACCACACTTAACGGTTGAGGTTTAGAGTTATTCGCTAGCATAGGATGATTGTTATGATGATATTTTATGCCTATTGCTAGTGTGTACCATTTTTGCTTTTGTATTTTCCAATTTTTATATATTTTTCGAAAAATTAAAAAGATTTTTATTTTGGAAAAATACAAAAATATTTTTTTATTAATTGAGAAAAATTTGGTTTACACCGTTTATGAATTGACATTTATGATGACCGAGTCACAATTTCATTGCATATCCATGTGATGATTTGATAGTGTTTTGATATGCGTCATCATTTTATTTTTGTGCTTTATAATGTTTGGAGTCATTAAGGTGTAATTTGATATTACTACCTACATGTTTGACTCTTAGTTTCCTTTAATGCACAGTTGCACGGAATGGTTTAATTATTGTACTTGTCAAATAACATGTTGGTCAAAGTGTTTCCATATCAATCATATCTTTAAAATGAACGAAATGCGATAAAACTTGATAATGAAAGTAGTGCATGTAAGAACCGTCTACGGTAAGAAATTAAATTGCAAAAAATGTTGAGTGTTCACGAGAAAGGGCTTCGAGAGTACAAAATTAACTCGTTATTAAATCCACCATTTAAAAGATCCTGAAAAAAATTCAAGGCAATAAAGATAAATTAGCCAAAAATTGGGGCCAATAAGATTTCTCTAAGGAGAGAAAATAGAAAACCTCAGAGAAAAAATAAAAACATGAGGGAGTTTGGTTGGAAATATGTAAAAAATGGGTTTGCACGTCCTGACAAAATCTTGTAAAAGCATACATAAGGTTTAGACGTTATTGGTGTGGAAATCATTTTGGACTTTGATAATTCACATTTTTGACACCTAAGGATGATTTTGAGTTCATTTGTTAGGAGTATCCGTATTCATCGTGCACATATGCTATGTTTTATTGTATTGATTTTCCTATCAAATGTTTTTACACCCATTCATTTTTTTCCACGATTTGGTTATCTTAGAGAAAAATCATGGTGTGTGATTATTGTAAAATTATTTTTACATTTTTTTTGTGTGAAAATTTGAAAAATAAAAATTAGTTTGTGGAATGCTTTTGAGTATCTCTTAATGATCGTAGTTGTTTGCTATTCTTAATCGTGACTACTCCATGTTTATTAGGTTTCGTTTATTCTTTTCCTTATCTATTTTGGGATAAGTAAAAAAGGGGAGAACGAATTATGGGGGAGTTTACATTATTGGGGAGATTTGAGATTCAATATTTATATGTTTATCTCATTTCAAACTCAATACATCACGCAGGTATTTGCTTTGTCTCGTTTGTATATGTAGAAAGATTGATAATCACATGTTGCACACCCTGATGAGAAAAGCTTGAAAATTTGAAGATTTGATGTTTAAGATTTTTGAAGAAAAGCTTTTCTTGACTTTTTAGTACTTGTTCAGTTTTGGGATCATGGGAGGATATTACATTTGTATAGGTATTTTGATTTGATAATTCAGATGTTTTTATTTTGTAACGTTATAGACATAAGGGGATATTTGTAAGGACATATTTTAAAAGTCATGTTTTACATTAGTGTATGTCGTATACCAATACAAACCGTCGAAAAAAAAGTTCAAGTTTGAAGATACATGAAGATGGATCCGGATATAAAAATTCTTCAACAACCAAGCCTCTGCGAGATTAATTTTGGTAAGGTTATGTTTTGGTTAATATACAGTTCATTTAAAAGTGTTGGGATATTTTTCTAAAATATTTTCTAGTGTTGAACCGTTGTTCTTCATCAAAATAATTTTCTAAGCGTTGAGGCGGATTTTTTTACTGAATAAAAAATTATTTTTTATGCTCCTAATCGTTCGAGTGACATGCGCATGTTGTTCAAGAGACATGGCAATGTCGCGCAATATGTCGTTCATGCGACATGTGGCATCGTTCGGGCGAGATCTCTACTTCATTAAAGCGACTCAAGTTTTTTATATAAAACGTGCTAAATGAGTCCTTTTCATTTAGAAGACCTGGCATTTTACATTACACGAAAACTGCAATCTGCATAAAACTTTGTCTTCTTCTTTTAGGGTTGTAAAAAGTGATGTGTAATATCAATCAGGTTTGCAATTCTCTAATGGATTCAAAAACACTTATTTAATTAGGTGTCTAAATTTAATCAAATCAAATTCAATTTTAATCCAGCCCCTATGCATGCATCTAAGTGTTCAATCAAATCATGCATACAAAACAAAGATGACAAATTTAGGAAAAAAACCTTTCAGGTAATACCTTTTTAACACTTTGAAAACTTTACAAGACCATTGACTTACATACAACCTGATAATCGCCCATAAGTGTAACGCACGGTGTCTTCTTCAAACCTTCCAAGCTATGCCTCAGCTTGTAGTCCAAGTCTTCCACACGCAGAGATATACGCTCGGTATCCACCGATCAATAGTGAGTTCCCTCCAAAAATCACAAGGTATGGATATACCTTCTCCACAGAGGTTGAATAATAGCAAAGTTGTTCTTCGGGTTCCAACACAATTCACATAATGATATTGGGATTTTGTGAATTGAAAACAAAAAGGGTTTTAAGACTTAAATAAAGAAGCCAAAAGTCTTTTGCTGATATGTAGTTTTACAGAACAAAAAACGTGAAAGACTTCTTGAGGAAAAACGAAGTTGAAGAGTCCTTTAAATAGAAAACTTCAGGCAGAGGATCGCTCAAACAAGATACCATGTCGTTTGAAAGAGATGCAGTGTCGTTTGAACGACAGCTGCACTTCGCGCGACATGCCATGTCGTTTGAACGACATTGACTCTCGTTTGAACGACAGTTAGAATCAATATTTTTTCTTTTTATTTTTCTCATTAAATGCACCGCCTCAAAAACTCCAAAAATTAATTGTTTGAAGAAAAGCATCTAAAGCTCCGCTCCAACACTTAGAAAATATTTTATGAAAAATAATCCCAATACTCTAAGTGCATTATTAAGGTACTCTAAAAAAAAACCTTGCCAAAGTAAATCCCACGAAGGCTTGAATGTTGAAGAACCTTGATTATTCGGATCCGTCTTGATGTGAATGTGTTCTTGAACTTCTTCGACGATGCAGCAGTATACGACATACAAATTGATAACGGACATAAATGTCCTTACAAATCTCCCTTTGTGTCTATGCCGGTACAAAATAAAAAATATATGAACTATCAATATCAAATTACCTATACAAATCTACCCTCCCATGAACCCAAAACTAAAAAGGTAAATGACAAGTCTTCAAACTTTGCTTCAACAGTAAATTCTTAAAAACTTCAAGCTTTTCTCATCAGGGTGTGCATTCCAAAAATCGTCAATTGTACCTACACACATGAGACAAATCAAATACCTCGTGAAGTATCGAGTTTGAAATGATATAAATATAAAACATGTAAGCATAATCAAATCTCCCCCATACTTAAACTCCCACTTAATATCATAATTCGTTCTCCCCATTTTTATTTGTTTGAAATAGACAAGGAAAAGAATAAACCACATATATCCAATCGGGGTGTCACGATAAACAAGGGAAACAATCTATTTTTTATTTTTCATTAAAAAAATGATGTTACAAAAATCACAAACCATGAATTTACACTAAGACAACCAAATCATGGAACCGGAATAAATGGGTGTGAACAGATTCGATAGAAAAATCAACTCAATCATGTCATATGTGCACGATGCATAGGTGTACTCCTAACGAATGAACATCAAAATAGTCCTTAGGTGTAATATCGTTGAATTTAAATGACATTGTCTTAATCATATCAACAAATCAAAGTATAAATGACTTCCACACCAATAACGTTCAAAACTATGTAATGCTTTTTCATGACTATCAAGGACGTGCAAACCGCTTCAAATTTAATCCAAACTCCCTCATTATAATATAATGCTTTGTATTTTTCTTATGAGCTGATGAAACTAAAACTATTGGCCCATTTTTGTCATATATTTCTTTTTATTGCCTTTCATTTTTTATCGGGCTCTTTTAAACCTCATAGGACCCCGAATGGTTTTCAATTCCTTATTTTTTTAGGTCCATTTAAACAGTGTCTTTATCGCAAAGGAAAAAATGAGATACCTTTCGCAGCCCTTTTTCATTTTTCAAAATAAAACACACAAACTCACAAACGATTTATAACATGGACTACGTTTTGTCAAGTTTTATCGCATTTGGTTTGTTATATAGACAAAATTGAGATGGAAACACTCAACCAACATGTAATAGACAAGCACAAAAGTCAAAAAAATCCGTGCATTTGTAAAATAATGTGTTTAATAAAGGAAAAATGAGTCAAACATGTAGGTAGAAACACTATATATCATCTCAAAGACTCTAAACTTTGTAAAGCACATGAATGACACAACATATTGTCTCAAAATACTATCAAATAGTCACATGCACATGGCATGAAATTGTGACTTGGTCATCCTAATTGTTTATTCATAAACGGTGTAAACAAAATACAAAACTATATTTGGATTTTTCAAAAAATTTATCAAAATAAAATCTTTTTAACTTTTTCAAAAAATTTCATACAAAAAGTACATGACAAATAGTAGCAAATATATATTATGAAACCACAACTAGTGTATGACAAAATTCCTACAAGCAATCAACGATATAAAATAGCAAGTGACGAATCATGTGCAAGTATGTGAGAATCAACACATCTAAAGTCTAGCGTATCCAAAAGTGATTTCTTAACCCAAACGGATGTGACACGTCGACACAGGGTCTTAGGAACCAACAAAATACTAGACTTAGACTTACTAGAACCTCTTCAAAGATCAAAACAGAAACGCCTAAGGTGCCCTTTCCTACCACAATGTGAACAAACGTAAATGAGTGAAAGGACACCTATGAGTTAACCTTTTCTAACATCCTTGAGAATGGTTGACCCTCTAAAACAAATGTTGGTATTGGATTTAGCAATGGAAGCTTTTTAACTTTGATGGTCACCATATGTGGATGGATATTGTTTGAGGAGTTGCTAGGAGAAATCAACAAAGTGGCTGAACAACCCAAGATCGATGAGGAAAGGAGATTTCTATTTTTCCCCTCTTTTGTGGACCATATAACTAGATCAGGGAGGCATTACCAGGTTCGAAACCCGCAATCACCAGTGATCGATAAAGGAAAAGGTGTTGAGAATCTTCTTATGCCAGAAATGACCCATGAGGTGAGAAGTATCCTCGATCAGTTGAAGAAGACCCAAGCTAATATCACTTTGTGGCGACTCTTATGTCTTCTCAGCTGCACCAAAATGCCTTTTATTAAACTACTCATCGGGCCTTCAATCCCTCCTTCCACCACGCCAAAAGAAGTAGTGAATCTGGCGAGATATCTAAGCTATACTAGAATAACATCCTTCTCCGAAGAAGAAATCCCTAAGATTGGACCAAATCACAACTATGACCTTAATATCTCTATCGAAGTAATGGGAAAGATCATCCCACTTTCGCTTGTCGATAATAGATCGGCTCTTAATGTTTGCCCATTGAGAACCCTCAATTGCTAGGGACTAAAAGTGAACAACCTTGCTCCAACCTTCAAAGTGGTGCATGCTTACGATAATACTCGTCGAGAAGTGATGGGATCCATAAAGCTTATAATAGGGATTAGCCCTATAAATCCTATTACTGAGTTCCAAGTCATCGATATCCCGACTTGCTTTAACCTGTTGCTCGAATGACCATGGATCAATAGTACCAAGGGTGTGTCTTCTACCCTCCAACAGAAACTAAAGTTCTTCATCAATGGGTAGGTCATCATCATCCCGGGCAATGATGATAACACCGAGAATACAAGCACCATCAATTCGGTACTAGAGATACAGCATGGGGAAATGATATGCTTCTATCGAGCTTTCAAGTCGAACCGCTTCCGCTCCCAGTAGGGGAGGATTTTAGAGATGTAATACCCCGTATTTTTATGCTATATTAATTTGGGGATTTATTAAATTTAATGTTCCGGAAATTAATTATGTTATAATTATTAACGTGACGAGAGTTAGTAATTATGGGAAATTTGTTGAATATTACTAATGAGCAAAGTAATATGTAATATTGGTTATATTGAATGTCACGAGTGAATAAAATGACAATTTTGGAAATTTGAGTCGAGACGCGCCCGTGTCGCGTCGGGACTAAACTTTGATAAATAAAAGTGAATATTTTATAAGTCATTCGTATGGTCATTTTGAGTGTGACAACATGTCCGGAAGGGTCGAGATAGTCAGAAAAGTGTACCTGGGGGTTTAGTTTGGGTCTCGGGGCGTTTTTAGGCCTAATTAGTACCCCGTGAGGGCGTTTTGGACATTTCGCAATTATGGGTAATTAAACCCACGAAAATCAGTAATCTATATCAGCCATTTAGGTTAGTCAGCTAGGGTTAGAAAACACAAACACAAGAACAGCCATAGGAGAGGAAGGAGAGAGCTCTCAAGGCAAATTCAAGGCCCAAAATCCATCCGTTTGCACCGCCACCACCACCAACGCGTAGATCGCGCAACGGGCTACGCAACCACACCAAAATCATCTGCAAATCAGAACACCAAAAATCCCAGGCAAGTGTTTATCTTGATTATTTTGTTGGTGCATCTTTCATATTAGTGTAGGAGTAATTAGAATGAGTTTTTATGGAAGAAACCTAATATATGAGTTAGGAAATTGCATGTAGTGATGAATAAATTGATAATTCTGGAAACCCTTGCCATGTAGAGGAATTACCCACGAAATTAT
Organism: Sambucus nigra; assembly: GCA_949130495.1. Classification (NCBI taxonomy): domain Eukaryota; kingdom Viridiplantae; phylum Streptophyta; class Magnoliopsida; order Dipsacales; family Adoxaceae; genus Sambucus; species Sambucus nigra. The sequence continues at coordinate 133,862,226 of OX422222.1, read as the reverse complement.
GATGTTTACAAGAAGGAAATTTCTGGAAATATTTGTTAGAACCATGTTTAAGAGAATTCTAGGGTTCTTGATAATTAAAATAATTTTGGTTGGTTAATCCATGTATAATGATAGAATTCCTCATGCTTCACGTTGGAAATACCTAGTAGGATGATATAATGTTGGTAGTACAATTTTTGAGACGTTTGGGATTGAAAAATATGGATTTGGATGAAGAAATGTGTTAGAACCCGTAACTGCAATTCTGCAGAAATCGCAATACTTGCTTGATCGATCGATCGAAGGTTCGATCGATCGAGCCCCAGACCTCGATCGATCGACCCCTCCTGGCAGACTCCTATTTCCTTTTTAAATGAGTTAAATTCAATTTGTTGTGAGATAATTCTTGGGCATCCTTAATAAAATGTTTTGGGAGATAGGGAAGACCAGTAGGACATGTGAATAGATTTTGGGACCCTTGTTGTCGGGGAAAGATTGTATTTTGGGATAATTACATAAGGGTCGGTGAATTTATGATTTAAAGAGAGAGACACGTAAGAGAGTTACTTTGGGACAAATGTGTATACCTACTGAATTTTATACTTGGGAGGATAGAATCCATGAGCGTTATGTAGTAAGTGGAAAGGTTCCTCAAATTAAAGTAAGATGTGAACGGTTATACGTGATAACTAAATAATGATAAATAAAAGTCGTAACTATGGGATTTGAGAATATACCCATTATTGATATGGTAATATTAGTATATTTATATGATTGTGTATGCATATACTATCTATGTGTGAAAATCATGCCCACGTTACTTACTATCCCTGAGGTTTCCGCGCTGGGACAGTCTTATCTCGATGGGACCTTTATGGGGGATATTGACTTGTACCCTAAAAGATAGATATCCTTGGTACAGGCTATCGGAATGATAGTTCAGACGGTCCTAAGAGATGCGGGTATGTGCTTTCCTCTTAGAGACTTGGAATCTATGCTTCGCCTCATAGTGTTTGTGTATAGATATCCTTGGTACAGGCTATCGCAATGATAGTTCAGACGGTCCTAAGGGACGCAGACATATGCCATCCTCTTAGAGACTTGGAATCTATGCTTCACCTCAATATTGTTTGAGTATGTGTTAATACAGTTCGAGAGTGATTCCGAATTTGTATTCCCTTAGTACGAGTGATACGGGGATTGGATAGTAGAGTATGCCCGCACCATAGTTTTTATTTGGGGTGCTGTTATGATATATATATATTTTACGAGTAGTTAATATATATATGAAATTCTGAAATCTGGAATTTCCTTACTATGATTTGATATGTAGGACATGGTTGATGACTCAAATTGTAAATACTTATTTTGAGAAAGTATAAAATGACACTGGAAAACTTTATTGATTAATAAAGTTAAAATGAGAACTTTGGTTACTAACTGAAATATTCTTTTCAAACAATTGAATCGTTAAATTTTGAATCCTGCGAATAACCTAAGATAAGTTAAATCATTGGGAAAGGATAGCGGGATATATGATGAGTTAGACCACTGGGAGGGTTAGTGCGATAGGTGTGCACATTAGAAGAGAGGTGAGAATTTCTCAAGAGAGTGTCGCACTAATATGTTGTTGCATTGGCCTGTATCAATTTAAATACTTGCTAAACAATTTTTAAATCATATACACTATCGAGCTCTGACCCATTTTTCTCTCTCTCTCTCTCTTGTATATATATGTATGTACTACAGGTGCCCAGCCACAGGGGCGTCTTGCTTAGGATCCCTTGGAAGGAATGTGCTGCAACTTAGGTGGGAGTTGCAGGCCACTTGCTTAGACGATTTCATTTACTTGACTCCACTCCTATGATTCTCAGTTATTGGGGCATGTGTCGCCCTTTCCACTATTTATCTGTTATGTTGGGACATTTGTATTTCAGTTACTTCTAGTACTGTTACTTTGGGATTTATTCAGCATGTATGTTTTACATTTAGTTTTAAATGTTGGGATTTTGGATGTTGAATGTTTAAAGTAATTGGATTATGTTCCAGGATAATTGTTGTATGATTCTTACTTATTGAAAATGTTGTTAATAATTAAATAAATAAGTTTTTCTTTAAAAATATTATTTGGTTAGAAAGGTTAAAAATGGTTTTGACACTTAGCTTAATTAATTAGGGTGTTAATTTGGAAAAGTTTATTTTTACGACAGTGATGCTAAGAATGAACCAACTGATCACCTTGATTTTAATTTAATAAAGGAGTGATCGCCCGGTATTTAATTAGGCGGGGTGTCACAGGTGGTATCAGAGCATTAGGTTCTAGTGTCCATAGGATCTCTACGGCTTATTTCGCTTTCAGCCTAACGTTTTTGCTATAGAGCCCTATTATAGGATGGTTGTATTCTTGCTTTCAAGTTTATGTCTTCAGCTATTTGAGATTTTTTAATGACTGTAGACTAATAAACTCCTTCACGTTTCGGATGCCTCCGAGACGTGTACCGAAGGATAGGCGTGCCCAGGCCGAGCAGCCAGCAGCTCCGGCACCAGGCACTATGAATGCTAATGAAGTAGCCGCCATTGTTGTTCAGGCGGTGAATGCTGCGCTAGCGGTGGTTCAGCAGGCTCCACCCCAGATTCAGGCAGTGGCTCCAGTACCAGCACAACTTCCATCTGCATGGGAGAGGGTTAGGGATGCTTTTCAGAAGGCACATCCCCCTGAGTTCTCTGGTAGCTCAGATATCGTCACAGTCAGTCAATGGAAGAAAGACATCCAGCGGCATCTTCGTATGTATGAGTGCACCGACGTGCAAAAACATTTGTTGGCTTCCTTTAAGCTGGTGGGGGTCGCTTTGCAGTGGTGGGAGTCCACTACCACATTGGAGGAGAGGGACACGATCCCTATTCAGTTGTTCTGGGAGCGGTTTGACCGCAAGTATTTTCCACCCGCCGTGCAGACTGAGATGAGGCGGAAATTACTGAATTTGAAATAGGAGAATTCTACCGTAGCTGAGTATGAGGAGGAATTCACGAGACTTCTCACCATCATGCCAAATGAGGAACCCACTGAGGGCAAGAAGATTATGTTGTTTGTGGACGGGTTAGCTTGGAGGATCCGTCAGCATCTTATAGGGAATCTATCTCTGATTACTTTTACTAATGTACTCAATGCTGCGTTACTACATTGCCAGGATCACCGCTTCCATCTGCAGGGAAGCAAGAGAGCAGGAGAGTCCAGCCAGCAGGGTAGGACAGGGGGTGGTATTGCTAGTGGGGCACCATCTCATGGACAGACTCGTCAGCACGAGCAGAGTTCCCATTAGGGGGACCCTGCTAAGCGATTCCGTTCAGGTGATACCAGGCAGGGATTTGGGGGTTATAGGCAGGGTCAGCAGGGCCAGCCTAATCATCAGGGCCAGCAAGGCCAACACCGATAGCAGGGTTAGCAGCTGGGCCAACAGCGTGTTCATTAGGGCCAGCAGGGCCAGTGGCGGGGAGGTAACGGCCAGCAGGGCTGTGGTCAACAGGGTCAGAGGGGAGGCAACTTCAAAGGCCGATGTTTTGGGTGTGGTAGACACGGCCATAGGCGCCAGGATTGTCCGGAGGGAGATAGGGCTCCACAACAGCAGGGTGCCCGTAATGAGCCACAGATACCACTTTTTCCGGCTGCCCTCCCAGCTCCATCCCAGGTGCCAGCCCTACCAGCCGTTCCAGCAGCTCCAGTGCAGCAGGGGCAGTTACAGTACGGACGTGTCTATAACGTCCACCAGGCAACAGCTCCACAGGCACCACCCGCGATTGAGGGTATGTTTCATATCCATGGTACTATGGGTCGGGTTTTGTTTGATATTGGGGCGACTCATTGTTTTATAGCTACGCATTTTGAGAAGGCCTTAGGGTTGTTAGCCACAGCAGAGAGCACAGTGACGTGTGTAGACTCACCACTGGGGAGTGGGTCACTTATCTTCTTTATATGCCGAGGAGTAGGGGTAGAGATTGGTAGTTTGGTATTACCTGTGGACATGTTAGTCTTAGATATGCATGAGCATGATGTTATTATTGGTATGGATTGGCTCGCAGCTTATAGAGCCATGATTGATTGCTTCGGTGGGAGCATTGTTTTTGCCATTCCGGGGTAAGAGATGTTTGTAGTGGCGATGCCTCGCCCAGAGGGAGGTTCGACCGCTCATTTGTATTATATAGAGGAGGATACCTCTAAGGAGGTTGTGATTCTGTTAGACTCGATTCCAGTTGTTCGTGAGTATTTCGATGTGTTTCAGGAAATACCAGGCCTACCCCCCAGTCGAGAGATAGACTTTGTTATAGATTGATTTCCAGATACTAGACCTATAGCACGCGCTCCATACCGTATGGCTCCGGCGGAGATGCGAGAGTTACGAGATCAGATAGAGCAGCTGTTAGGTCAGGGCTTCATTCGCAGGAGTACCTCACCGTGGGGCGCTCCAGTTTTGTTTGTGAAGAAGAGAGATGGTTCACTGAGGTTGTGTGTGGACTACCGGGAGTTGAACAAGGTCACGATACGGAATAAGTATCCGTTGCCTCGAATCGATGATCTGTTCGACCAACTGAGGGGAGCAACTTTCTTTTCGAAGATAGATCTGAGGTTGGGGTACCATCAGCTACATATTAAAGAGCAGGATGTTTCAAAGACTGCCTTCTTGACGAGATATGGGTCTTACGAGTTCAGAGTGATGCCATTTGGTCTCACAAATGCTCCAGCCGTATTCATGGACTTAATGAACTAAGTATTCAGAGAGTTCTTGGATCAGTTTGTCATCGTCTTCATAGATGACATTTTGATATATTCACACTCCGAGGAGGAGCATGCCGAGCACTTGAGGCAGGTTCTTCAGACTTTACGAGAGCATCAGTTGTATGCTAAGTACGAGAAGTGTGGATTCTGGTTGCGAGAAGTACAGTTCTTGGGCCATGTTGTTTCTGAGCAGGGGATTGCAGTTGACCCGGGTAAGGTGTCAGCGGTGAGGGAATGGGGACAGCCCACGACACCGACAGAAGTGCGTAGTTTCTTGGGGTTAGCCGGATACTACAGGAGATTCATTCGGGGATTCTCCAAAATAGCGGGTCCATTGACGAACCTGACTCACAAAGGGGTACCATTTGTTTGGGATGACGCATGTTTGTTGGCTTTCGACGAGCTGAAAGACAAGCTTACTTCAGCGCCAGTCCTTGCTTTACCGAAGTCGGGTGCGGAGTACCTGGTTTACACCGATGCCTTGTTACGGGGACTTGGGGGAGTACTTCAGCAGGAGGAGAAGGCTATAGCTTTTGCCTCCCGCAAGCTTAAGCCGCATGAGAAGAATTACCTCACCCACGACCTAGAGTTAGCAGCGGTCATTTTCACATTGAGGATATGGAGGAACTACTTGTTGGGGGAGAAATTCTGCTTGTTCATAGACCACAAGTCACTGCAGTACCTATTCACTCAGCGAGAGATGAATATGCGACAGCGCAGATGGTTAGAGTTTGTGAAGGACTATCAGTTTGACATACAGTATCATCCGGGGAAGGCCAACGTAGTTGCTGATGCGTTGAGCCGTAGACCGGTAAACGAGGTAGCGGACGTCTGGAAAGCGAAGTGGAAGGAGTTAGGCCACCAGTACGCAGTAGCCCGTTCCTTCATATCTGCTATAACAGTCACACCCGAGATTGTTATGAGGGTAATACAGGCCCAAACCACAGACCCATTTTTCCAGGAGCAGATTATACGACTCTTAGCTGAGGGTGCTGAGTCCTACTCTGTTAGTTCTGATGGGGGTTTGAGGTTTAATGGGAGATTGGTGGTTCCAGAAGGAGCAGAATTACGTCATGCAGTGATGACCCAGTCTCACGGGTCCCGATTTGCAGTACATCCTGGAGGAGATAAGATGTACCAGGATATGAGGAGGTAATACTGGTGGAGTGGGATGAAGAAAGACATTGATGAGTTCGTGTCCAAGTGTTCTACCTGCCAGTTGGTAAAGGTGGACCATCAGAAATCGTCAGGATTTCTTCAGCCATTGGAAGTACCCGCGTGGAAATGGGAGAGTATTTCCATGGATTTTATTACAAGGTTGCCTACATCACAGCGGGGTCACGATTCTATCTGGGTGATTGTAGACCGTTTGACCAAGGTGGCTCATTTTCTGCCGGTGCGGACAGACTATACCACGGGTCAGTATGCTCAGTTATTCATTGCTGAGGTTGTCAGATTACATGGGGTACCCCTGAATATTGTGTCAGATACAGACAAGATTTTCATCTCATGTTTCTGGGAAAGCTTTCAGGAGGCTATGGGTACTGAGTTGAGGTTGATTTCAGCTTATCACCCACAGACAGATGGACAGATAGAACGTACTAATCAGATTCTAGAGGATATGCTACACATGTGTGTTCTTGATTTTGGAGGAGGTTGGGAGCCACATCTTCCACTGGTAGAGTTTGCTTATAATAACTCTTATCAGTTTACGATTGGTATGGCTCCATTTGAGGATTTGTATGGCAGGCCTTGTCGTTCTCCAACTTGTTGGCTCGAGGTGGGGGATAACAAGTTGCTAGGACCAGAGGTGATTCAGGAAACCTCCGCGAGGATTGAGATGATTAGGAGTCGCATACGAGTAGCCCACGACAGGCAGAAGAGCTACGCCGATGCGAAATGGTTCTTTCGGGAGTTTAATGTGGGGGACCAAGTGTTACTGCGTGTATCTCCTATGAAAGGAGTGATGAGGTTCAGGAAGAAAGGGAAATTTGCCCTGAGGTACGTGGGACCATTTCCCATCATCGAGAGGATTGGGCCGGTAGCATACAGATTGGGGCTACCAGAGCATTTACATCGCATTCACGATGTATTCCACATCTCGTCGTTGAGACGGTATCTTCGGGATGATATGGCCCATACTCACATCGCGATAGATGAGATAGACTTACAGCCTGACAGCTCTTATGAGGAGATACCGATGGCTATCCTAGACTATAGTGAGAGGAGATTGAGGTCGAAGATAGTTCCACTTGTGCGAGTCCAGTGGGAGGAATCCACTTGGGAGCGCGAGGTCGATATGCGCGAGAGATATCCAGATTTATTCTTACCAGGTATGCCTTATTTTCCGAATTTTGGGACAAAATTCCGTTATTAGGGGGGAAGTATGTAATACCCCGTATTTTTATGCTATATTAATTTGGGGATTTATTAAATTTAATGTTCCGAAAATTAATTATGTTATAATTATTAACGTGACGAGAGTTAGTAATTATGAGAAATTTGTTGAATATTACTAATGAGCCAAGTAATATGTAATATTGGTTATATTGAATGTCACGAGTGAATAAAATGACAATTTTGGAAATTCGAGTCGGGACGCGCCCGTGTCGCGTCGGGACTAAACTTTGATAAATAAAAGTAAATATTTTATAAGTCATTCGTATGGTCATTTTGAGTGTGCTAACGCGTCCAGAAGGGTCGAGATAGTCAGAAAAGTGTACCCGGGAGTTTAGTTTGGGTCTCGGGGCGTTTTTAGGCCTAATTAGTACCCCGGGAGGGTGTTTTGGACATTTCGCAATTATGGGTAATTAAACCCACGAAAATCAGTAATCTATATCAGCCATTTAGGTTAGTCATCTAGGGTTAGAAAACACAAACACAAGAACGGCCATAGGAGAGGAAGGAGAGAGCTCTCAAGGCAAATTCAAGGCCCAAAATCCATCCGTTTGCACCGCCACCACCACCAACGCGTAGATCGCGCAACGGGCTACGCAACCACACCAAAATCATCTGCAAATCAGAACACCAAAAATCCCAGGCAAGTGTTTATCTTGATTATTTCGTTGGTGCATCTTTCATATTAGTGTAGGAGTAATTAGAATGAGTTTTTATGGAAGAAACCTAATATATGAGTTAGGAAATTGCATGTAGTGATGAATAAATTGATAATTCTAGAAACCCTTGCCATGTAGAGGAATTACCCACGAAATTATGATGTTTACAAGAAGGAAATTTCTGGAAATACTTGTTAGAACCATGTTTAAGAGAATTCTAGGGTTCTTGATAATTATAATAATTTTGGTTGGTTAATCCATGTATAATGATAGAATTCCTCATGCTTCATGTTGGAAATACCTAGTAGGATGATATAATGTTGGTAGTACAATTTTTGAGACGTTTGGGATTGAAAAATATGGATTTGGATGAAGAAATGTGTTAGAACCCGTAACTGCAATTCTGCAGAAATCGCAATACTTGCTTGATCGATCGATCGATCCCAGAGCTTCGATCGATCGAAGGTTCGATCGATCGATCCCCAGACCTCGATCGATCGACCCTTCCTAGCAGACCCCTATTTCCTTTTTAAATGAGTTAAATTCAATTTATTGTGAGATAATTCTTGGACATCCTTAATAAAATGTTTTGGGAGATAGGGAAGACCAGTAGGACATGTGAATAGATTTTGGGACCCTTGATGTCGGGGAAAGATTGTATTTTGGGATAATTACATAAGGGTCGGTGAATTTATGATTTAAAGAGAGAGACACGTAAGAGAGTTACTTTGGGACAAATGTGTATACCTACTGAATTTAATACTTGGGAGGATAGAATCCATGAGCGTTATATAGTAAGTGGAAAGGTTCCTCAAATTAAAGTAAGATGTGAACGGTTATACGTGATAACTAAATAATGATAAATAAAAGTCGTAACTATGGGATTTGAGAATATACCCATTATTGATATGGTAATATTAGTATAGTTATATGATTGTGTATGCATATACTATCTATGTGTGAAAATCATACCCACGCTACTTGCTATCCCTGAGGTTTCCGCGCTGGGACAGTCTTATCTCGATGGGACCTTTATGGGGGATATTGACTTGTACCCTAAAAGATAGATATCCTTGGTACAGGCTATCGGAATGATAGTTCAGACGGTCCTAAGAGATGCGGGTATGTGCTTTCCTCTTAGAGACTTGGAATCTATGCTTCGCCTCATATTGTTTGTGTATAGATATCCTTGGTACAGGCTATCGCAGTGATAGTTCAGACGGTCCTAAGGGACGCAGACATATGCCATCCTCTTAGAGACTTGGAATCTATGCTTCACCTCAATATTGTTTGAGTATGTGTTAATACAGTTCGAGAGTGATTCCGAATTTGTATTCCCTTAGTACGAGTGATACGGGGATTGGATAGTAGAGTATGCCCGCACCATAGTTTTTATTTGGGGTGCTGTTATGATATATATATATATTTTACGAGTAGTTAATATATATATGAAATTCTGAAATCTGGAATTTCCTTACTGTGATTTGATATGTAGGACATGGTTGATGACTCAAATTGTAAATACTTATTTTGAGAAAGTATAAAATGACACTGGAAAACTTTATTGATTAATAAAGTTAAAATGAGAACTTTGGTTACTAACTGAAATATTCTTTTCAAACAATTGAATCGTTAAATGTTGAATCCTGCGAATAACCTAAGATAAGTTAAACCATTGGGAAAGGATAGCGGGATATATGATGAGTTAGACCACTGGGAGGGTTAGTGCGATAGGTGTGCACATTAGAAGAGAGGTGAGAATTTCTCAAGAGAGTGTCGCACTAATATGTTGTTGCATTGGCCTGTATCAATTTAAATACTTGCTAAACAATTTTTAAATCACATACACTATCGGGCTCTGACCCGTTTTTCTCTCTCTCTCTCTTGTATATATATGTATGTACTACAGGTGCCCAGCCATAGGGGTGTCTTGCTTAGGATCCCTTGGAAGGAACGTGCTGCAGCTTAGGTGGGAGTTGCAGGCCACACCCTTAGACGATTTCATTTACTTGACTCCACTCCTATGATTCTCAGTTATTGGGGCATGTGTCGCCCTTTCCACTATTTATCTGTTCTATTGGGATATTTGTATTTCAGTTACTTCTAGTACTGTTACTTTGGGATTTATTCAGCATGTATGTTTTACATTTAGTTTTAAATATTGGGATTTTGGATGTTGAATGTTTAAAGTAATTGGATTATGTTCCAGGATAATTGTTGTATGATTCTTACTTATTGAAAATGTGGTTAATAATTAAATAAATAAGTTTTTTTTTTAAAATATAATTTGGTTAGAAAGGTTAAAAATGGTTTTGACACTTAGCTTAATCAATTAGGGTGTTAATTTGGAAAAGTTTATTTTTACGACAGTGATGCTAAGAATGAACCAACTGTTCACCTTGATTTTAATTTAATAAAGGAGTGATCGCCCGGTATTTAATTAGGCGGGGTGTCACAAGAGATAGGGTTTGTCCATAGCATAGCCCTCATGGAAACATCAATGTAATACAAATGTTTACAAACATGCACTCCATGCCCGGACTGGGGCGTTGGGACGACGATAGTAAGGAATACTTGAGCCTATAGTATTGAAGAAAAAATTTCCTCCTTAAGGTTAGGGTTATAAACCGTCAGTAGAAGCACTCATAACGCTCCTCTAACCACGGATGAAGAGAAGGCTAGAAAGCACCAACATTCTCTTAAGAGATTCCTTGAATGGAAGATTCATTAGAGAGGTGAAGATTTCCCATTTTGCGACTTTCCCCAACCATGGTATGATCATGTGGATAAGAAGATGAAGCCAGGAATGGAGATATTTTTCCAAGATAATTACTCATGGGCAAAAATTTCCCAACATAATACGCAACCACTCATTGAGAAGACTATACCTGCTACCAAAAATTCTGAGGAAAGTGACTCCAAGGATTCATTCAATTTGCAAACACTGGGGCTGACACTCTGCATGGTCCACTCAAGCTCTACATCATTGGATCCATCTCGCCTAATCAAAGCTGATGATGCACCTCTACTCAACCATAATGCTATACCAGTTCCACCTACTGAAATTCAACCCAACTCTGATGTTTATCCCATTTCCTCTTCTCTTATTTTTCCTCCCTATTCTGATGTAATCAAGACCTCCTTCGATGAGATTTTCAACGTTATTTTTTCCAATAATGAAATAAATAAACATTTCGAGTATCTTATTATGCCTTACATTAATTGTCTTGATTCTAATCAAACTCTTGATGTTGATGATTTTTCAAATGAATAATTTTTAACTCATGTCACTAAGGTTAATAACAAATAACATAACCGCGTTTATGTTAATGTAGATGAAACTCTTGTTATTCATCTTGGTTATAGTAGCCCGCTCAACAAGATTAGGATAGGGTCCACCCTTGACAGCATAAGTGTGCGCAATATGAAGGATTACTGAAGGAATTTATGGACGTCTTTGCATCTTCCTATGACGACCTGCCCGACTTTGATCCCAAGATAGCTCAGCACGAGATTTTAACTCTCCCAGAATGTAAACGAGTTAAATAGAAACTGTGAAAGCTCCTCACCAAATGGTCGCTCGAGGATAAGGAAGAAGTGGTCAAATAGTTGAACGTGGATTTCATTTATGTGATCGAATATCCCATATGGCTAGCCAATAGCGTACTCGTGATAAAATTCGGAGGAAACGTTCGCATGTGCGTTGATTACCATGACTTGAAAAAAGCCTCTCCAAAGGATGATTACCCGCTACCCATATTAATATGATTGTAGACAATACGAATAGTCATGCTCTCAAGTCATTTGTTGATGGTTTTACCAGGTATAACCAGATCAAGATGCACCCAGATCATCAACACAAAATTGCATTCATCACCCCTTGGAGAATATTTTGTTACACCGTTATGCCATTTGATCTAAAAAATGCAAGGGGTACCTACTAGAAGGCTTGCACAACCATATTGCATGATCTGATACATAAATAAGTCAAGGTTTACGTAGACGATATGATTATCAGATCTAAGACTATGGAAGGTCATGTCCTCGCTCTCTGAAAGTTCTTCGAGCAACTGCGGCAATACCAGATGTGACTTAACCCTTAAAAATGTGTTTTTGGAGTTACTAAAGGAAAGCTATTAAGATTCATGGTTAGTGAGAAGGGGATCGAAGTTGATCGTGCCAAACTAAAATCCATACTCGAAATGCCACCACCTCGAACGGAGATGGAAGTCCGAAGATTCCTTGGAAAATTACAGTATATCAGTAGGTTCATCAGCTAGTTGACTTCTATCTATGAACCCGTCTTCAAACTCCTCTGAAAGGATTCCACTAAGGATTGGAATGAAGCTTGCTAAGAAGCCTTTGACCGAATCAAGCAATACCTAACCCAACCTTTGATACTCATGCCACCACGGTCTGGTCTTCCCCTAATCTTATACCTGACTGTAATAGACCCCGCAGTTCAGGCTTTGCTAGCCCAATACCCTAAAGAGTCTTGCAAAGATTGCTATCTAGTATGCCAGTCGTAAGTTGGTTAGGTACGAAGTTAACTACACAGTCTTAAAAAAATCATGTGTCGCCCTTGTTTGGGTCACCCAAAAACTACGGCACTACATGTTTACCTTTTCCATCAAACTTGTATCCCAAATGGATCCAATCAGATACCTGCTTGATAAACCTTCCATGTCTAGCCTAATGGCCCAATGGTTGATGCTGTTAGCCGAATTTGATATTGTGTATGTCACGCAGAAATCCATGAAAAGAATATCCATCTCTGACTAACTCGCTGACTACCCTATGGAAAAAAATTATGTTTGGATTTCTGAGTTGCCGGATGAGAATATCCTTTGTACGTCCCAAGAAAACCTCATATGGCAAATGTTCTTTTACAGCACCGCCAACAGGAAATGGTATGGCATTGGGATACTCCTAATTTTCCCTGATGACTCTCACACTCCCATTGCCATCAAACTGGATTTTCCCAGTACCAATAACATGATCGAATACGAGGCATGCACGGTAGGACTTAAAGTTGATCTCAAGAAAGGAATTCGATAGATAGATGTTTACGGGGATTTATCCCTCATCATCGATCAAGTACTCAGAAGATGTAAAGTCAAGGATGATAAACTCTTATCCTTCCATGCCTACCTAGAAGAATTAGCCTCCCAATTCTAAGATATCACCTTACACTACCTGTCCCGAGCAAAGAACAACTTGGCCGATGCCCTTGCTACCTTAGCCTCTATTATTGACATGCCCGAAGGAATAAAAATAGCCCCCTTACTAGTCCAAAACAAAGCTAAACCTACCCATTGCTACCGCATTGAGCTCATCACAAAAAAAGACCTTAATATAGTTAATTGCTGGTACTACGATATTTGGAGCCTCCTCAAGCATGGTAGGTATCCCCGAGATTCTAATAAGAAAGATCGAACAACCCTTCGCAAACTGGTTGCTCAATACATTGTCTATGATAAAAGCATTGTTCAAGAGACTCTTCGATGGAACCCATTTACACTATATTACAGGTACTTCTATTGAATAGATGATGTAAAAAATCCACATTGGGGAGTGCGAACCCCACATGAATGTCTATATGCTTGCCAAGAAGATCATCTGATAATGTTACTATTGGACTACCATGGTTCAGGATTGCACCGCCTATGTTCGGATATGTCTTAAATGCCAACAGTTTTCTAACCTTTAACACTTGCCTCCGCGGGAATTATACAATATGACTTCTCCCTGGTCGTTTTCCACATGGGGCATTGATATCATAGGGAAATTTACACCCAAGGCCTCCAACGGACACGATTTCATCCTAGTTGCCATTGATTACTTCATCAAATGGGTCGAAGCTCAGTTGTACGTAGTTCTGAATGCCAAGAAGGTGGACAAGTTCATCCAAAAAAATATCATCTGCCGATATGGGGTCGCGCACAAGCTAATGTTAAACAACGGGTTGCATTTCAAAGCAGAAGTCACAAAAGTCGTCAAAGAGTATGGGATTCAGATGCATAAATTTTCTCCCTATCGACCTTAAACAAACAGTGCAGTTGAAGCCGCTAATAAAAACTTCAAAACCATCATCAGCAAGATGGTCGAGAGCTATTGAGATTGGGATGAATAAATACCTTACGCCCTCTAGGGCTATCGCACTTCAATTCTAACATCTACTGGGTCTACCCCTAACTCTCTAGTATACAGCGTGGAAGTAGTCCTACCCGTTGAGCTAAAAATTACTTCATTATGCATCATGGTTGAAAGCAAAGTCAGCAAGGAAGACTGGCATCAAAGCCGTCTTGACGAGTTATCACTCTTGGACGAAAGGAGACTGAAGGCTCTATATCATATACAAGGATACCATCGCCGAATAGCACGATCATTCAATAAGAGAGTTAAGGACCGTGGTGTCCAAGAAGGGGACTTAGCTCTTTAAGAAATAGTAGAACCCATCTGGGACCCTAGAGGGGAATTCAAGTCCAATTGTAGTGGTCCCTGCTTTGTGAAGAAGATCATATCTGGTGGCATCGCTATGCTCACCAACCTCGATGGGGAAGAGATGGCCTTTCCAGTCAACTTAGACCATCTTAAGAAATTTTACCCTTAATCTCGGTGCGCTATGACTCTTCTCATCTCTATTATATTCTATAAAAAAATATAATTTCCCTATACTTAGAACTACGTGGGGCCTGATCCTCTAAAAATATTTTTTCTTTCAAAAATGAAACTCATAAATTTTTAGAACCCCTAGAGGTACGTAAGATCTCATACGCTTTACCTGAGCATGACCCCCTTCTTTTTCACAAAATTCTATACTTTTCTTATCCCCGAGAACGACGGCTCATTTTTATCATTTAGATAAACAAAAGGATTATGTATACCTTAGCAATTGGTATAGATAATTCAAATGTAAAACTCATCAAGAGACACAATAATATAATTAAAATTTTCTTTATTCCATTAACAAAAAATTTTGTTACAATTACATCGACATAGGGAGTTAAACAACTTCCCTTGCTAACCTAACCTTATTTTTCCTAAAAAAAGCCAAACTACTCCTAAATAACCTTCCTAAATTTATTCCATACATGACCAAACACATCACAATAGCTTCACAAATAAACTCCCAAAGGATCCTACCCACAGCTGCCAAAAGAACCGGCCCCATCTTCATCTACATCCCGGGGTCTCCAAATTTCCCCTGCTTGAATGGAATACCGAAGGCGCTCTATGGAACAATAAGCCCGGACCATCTTAGGAAAAATAACAACACCTCCCTCCATGGCGTCAGATATGGCAAACCACCTTTGGTCAGTCTTCACAACTGGTATTTTGGTAACTACCCTCCTCTACAACCACTTCATGCAATCCCTAGAAACATGCCAGCCTCGACCAACAGATTGGGAAGGAGAGGTCGACGATTCTCCCAGAGATAGCCCAACTGCATGTGTAGACGCTTTGACAAATCCACCATAGCAAAAAAAAGTTTAGTGTACGAGGTAGCACAATCTACTCCCAACCAAATTCATGTAGAAGCCGCAAGGGAAAGTAGAAAGAAGTTTGTCGACAACCAATCAACCGAACATACTGGCATTCCCCCAGTTCTAGAATGGGCTACAACTCCCCCCAAGGCACTGACCAACGCAAACCTTGAGCCCCGTGTTCCACAAACTAGTTCTCCCATCTCTCGGTATCCAGGCCCACGCTGATAAAGTAGTGAGTAAAGAAGTTTGGAACAACTACCAAGGGATATTCAAGAGGGACCGCCATATGGAATCTCTCCGACAACAACATGAACAGCATAACTGGGTTGCCCCTCAGTAAGTCAGAACGGCTTTTTTTCCAGGCATCCAAACCATCATCATCGTAGGATTGCGATGGTATAACATCCACGAAGTGATGGCTGTAAGTTGTGGGTCTGCCAACAGTTCCCTAGTCACCAACCGTAATTTTGAAGTCTAGCCAAGAACGACGGATCTAACATAGCTAGCATCACCAACATCCTACAGATGCACAGAATTTAGCACAACCGAGAGAGAGATCATTCCTCCCATAACCAATGACCTAGCCGCCGAGGGAGAGACATGGAGAAGTCCTGCCAATAAAGTTAATTTTGTCAAAATCGAAAACTCAATAAAAATAATTTTATTTTAAGGAATTCAGAATTTCCTTCTCCATATATTTTTACTTATCCTATTTTAAAATAAATTTTCTCTCAAATCATTTTAAATCCTTTTTACGGTCTCAACAGCAAAGTAAAAAAAGCACATACATTAAGTCACTAAAGTAAAAATTAATAAAATCCCATTTCATTGCATATATATTTCTTTATTGCATTTTGCCTTGCAAGAAAACATAAAAACAACGGGACTCAGCCCGAACCCCCCAAAATACTATCTATCTCTCTAACCTTCACATACCTTTTCTCCTTCTCTCTCTTATTTTTCTCGCTCTCTCTCAAAGACATGTCGTCCCTGCGGCGTACGCGCTTTCCCCGTCGACGCGATGATGAGCCTTCGCTCCCTGAAGTAGACCCCTCCCAAGACGAGGCAGACTACACCAATAAAGATGGAAACGGGATCAACTCCCAAATATGAACAGTCACAGAAGACACCTAATCTTGAATATCTCTCGTCCAGGTCTTCAACACCCGAATGTGCTTCAAGAAAAAGATAAAAGAGAAAATCAGTCAGTTTGAGGCAAAGAAAGAAATCAGAAAAACAAAAGGCAAAAAATTAAAAGGTATACCGTCGGCTGAAGAAGGTCCTCTATCAATCATAGATCCTTCGGGTCCATTACATTGGGGAGATGTATCATATGCACCGACCTCCGTCAGACCGTCAAATTTTGTAAGTAGGATGAGCTAACTACAGAAATGGAACCTCTAATGTCGTCGTCGCTGCCGATGTTGATGTACCACCAGCACTTTAGGCATACCCCACTGGCCGACTCGTTCCCCTACCAGAGATCGTAGCGGTAAGAAGTATAACGTCATATATGGGCGGCATCAGCCAGTTAGACACGAAATCTAAGTAATCATAGGTCACCACCGTGTCGATATACGATAAATAAGACTCGCCAACCAACACCGCCACCCTCGCATTCTCTGACATGTCCCGCTCTCGCCTCATGTACATCGGGGGACTCGTAGGTGGCACCATCACCTCATACTCCACCACCTGTTGGACTATTCTCTCCCCCAGATACTAGGAGTATTCGAACTCGTGCACCAATAGACGACGCAGCTGCACGTTTCCCCCAGTCACCCCATGTGCTAAATGGTTGTCCCCCAGGAATAGAAGGTCACTTATAAAATTCCCAGTGGAAAATCAGTATCTAAAAAGATCATCAAGGAAAAATGGTCTCAAAAAGAAAAAAGTATTTACCCGATCGCTCGTCAAGCCATTCAAGACCTGACTCATCGACCCTAACGAGAGGGACCTCCTTGACTGTCGGTTGGACTTTCGCAACCGGTACATACAGCAGAAGCCCCAAACAAACTCATCATTTAAAGCTATTGATTAGGCATTAAGCCCGATCACCTCATAAAACCACGTCTGTAAAGGACAAAGGATCAAGTAATCAAGAATAAAATGCATGAATGAAAATGCAAATGCATTAAGGAAAATGCACAAAATAAAGAATACCTCCAAAAGATATGTGGCGCCAGTAAAGGTCTATCGACAGCACCGGTTGAATATGTCCAAAGAAGAATACATGGTCGCCAAAGTCAGGCTCCCCTAGTCAAAAAGAGGGATATTCAAAAATACCCTCAAATATGCCAAAAACCACAAGCGGACGACGTCACCACTCGTCGCCACCAAAATCCCTCCAAATAATAGAAGAATAAATAAACGGGCCATTTGCCGCACCTACAGCCCGTTAGTCTCTTCGATTCATCGAATCAATAACACCTCCCTCAAAAGAGACAAACGGGTGGAGTCCCTTGAGACTATCCTCTCCACATCACCTAACACCACCTCCACCACCGTCAAAATCACCCGTAAAGTCCGGTCCACATCTATCTAGGACCCCTCACAATTCAGCCCCAGCAGTTAGTGCACATCGATGGGAGTCACCATCATCTCACCAAAGCCAAAATGCATGGTGTGGGTGGTATCCCACCACCTTTCTCCCAAAGCGGAAAAAACGTCAGTCGAACGAGGCACCTCGTCCAGTGCAGACGCCAAACTACCAAAGTTGGTTGAAGACACCACCTAGCGCACTACTGGTAGAAGGTGCTCCCAGACATCCTGGAACCCCGTTGTCCCTCGAGAACGTAGGATTCGATGTAGAAATATCAGTCTGTCAAAGTCAAAAGGAAAAACCCTTGTCAAAATCCACAAAAAATAAGGAAATATACCAAGAAAAAAGAAACACCAAAGGTCATTAGCACTTACATAGCCTGTAGGGTTCACCATCCTAGAGGATTGATGGTGCGCAAGCTCGCGCAAAAGA
Organism: Sambucus nigra; assembly: GCA_949130495.1. Classification (NCBI taxonomy): domain Eukaryota; kingdom Viridiplantae; phylum Streptophyta; class Magnoliopsida; order Dipsacales; family Adoxaceae; genus Sambucus; species Sambucus nigra. The sequence continues at coordinate 133,843,956 of OX422222.1, read as the reverse complement.
GTACGCGCATCCACCATTGGCTCGAACGAGTCGAAGGCATTCTCATTCCCCAATGCTAGGGACACCCTAGCCCGCCACTCCAAATGCGCCCAATCAAAAATATTCAACCACGCCATGTGTATCGTACTGCTTGAAAAATCTACCATTTCTTTGTTTTAGAATGCTAGAACAGTTCGCATAAAGAAAAGGCAGAAGAGAGAAGATCTGAAACTTGTGAAAAATGAGGAAATCTCGCCACTTTATATAGGAGGCTAAGGGGAATGCAGATTGTAAGGACCAAATTTTCAATTGAGGCTTAATGTTGTTTTGACTTATTCTCGGAACAAAACATGTTTGTGTCATAGATAGATTTTATATTGTCCAATCCCACGAGTCTACGACGTATTGAAGATTTATTGAAGACGTTGCGGCAAAGCTACGTTGAATTAATCATGCCGCACTTTAATTGATATAATTTATCATCTTCAAGGTTTAATTGCATTCCGAGATCATACAAGTATGAATGCTTTATGTTAATAAAACTCGAAATTCATTTTATAAAACTAAGGATGTTACTTTTTAAAAGGAAAATGTTTTTAAAACGTTTAAATGTTTACACATCAGATAAAGGACGGATTTGTTTTGGATTAGAGTTGGTTTTAAATAAAACTATTTTATTAAAGTTGGAACAGTTTGGAAATATATCTGACGACATCGTTCAAATAACTTTAGATGTCGTTCGAACGACGTGTCATCTCGCTCAAACGAGATTGCACCGACTTGAATTTTTTATTTAAGTCAGGCCCTAGTCCTTTTCTCGATGTGCGTGCAGAATGAATTCACTTTTCAAACGGTACATTTTTTGCATATGTATTTCTAAGGTTTCAAAGGCTTAATCACATCCTGAGAGTTTTCAAAGATCCGAGCTTTCATTAACATAATGTTTATGTGATCCTTGTTGTACCAAGTTGAGTTTTGTTCATCTTTGAACACTTGTGATTACTGGTTTTATGGTGGAGAAGCGACGAACATCGTGTCCAACATCGTCGACATATCAATCTGTATCGGTGGACACCGAGATATTCATGGAGTCGAGTGTTATGGACGAGCATCGTGGAAGACAAAATTTCTGCGTGGGCACTATTAAAGAATGGTAGAAGATCAGAAGGAGCGTCAAGGCCAGTGGGGATCGAGTCATTCAGTAAGGCTAATCTGTCTTTGTAAAACCAGGATTTAATTAACTCTAGTAGTGATAGCGGCTTATCTTATTCTAGCGGTTCGAATGTCAAAGCCAAAACCACAGTGTGTTTTAGAGCACCAACCACATCCGAGGGTGTTAGAAAAGGTCAACCTAAAGGTCCCATTCCTCGTCGTGTTTTTACATTTTCGAATTATGGTAGAAAATGTCACCTTAGGAGTTTTTATTTTGATCTTAGAAAAGACCCCAAGAAGTTTAAATATAGTGTCCCGTCGGTTCCCAAACCCCGTTTTGTTAGGTATACACCGTTTTGGGTTAGGAAGTCCATTTTGGAGATGCTAAATGCTTCGTTGGTTGATTCTCACATGCATGAGCATGATTCATCCCTTGATATTTCTTATCGATAGTTGCTTGCACGTTTCTCATATACTAGTCTTTACATTCATGATATACTCCTTGCTAGTATTATGACATGTTTATCGTTTGTATTATTTTCTCTTGTTTGAGTCTCATTGAAAAATACAAAAAGATTTTTGTTGGAAAAATTTTTGTGAAAAATACAAAAAGATTTTGTTTTTGAAAATATTTTTGAAAAAGCCAAAAAGATTTTCAGTTTTGTTTTTGTGTCATGAGTTAACATGTTTGATGTGGAATATTGGTGTGCTTGGACCCCCTTCTCTCCATTATCCGCGTGTCTAGAACATTTGGTCATTATTATCGATGCTTAGAATGATCTTAACCATTGTATTATGGGGTTGTTTCGAAGTTGATATACGTTTTGATTCGACTTTTAATAAATTCCATATTTGCACACATGCACGAGTTTATATGGATGTTTGACTACTCTTGCATATTTGAGTTTGGCGAGATGTTCTTATCTCAATTTTGTCATCTATGCATAAGTAGACATATAGAGGAAGTGTGCATGTAATAACCGTTTATCCGTGGGTATTTTAATTCAAAATATGATGAGTGTACGGGAAAGGGCTGCGAGAGTGTAAAATTGACTCGTCGTGAAAGCCACCATTTAAAAGAACCCAAAAAAAGTCATAAGGCAATAAAAAGAATCAAATGCCAAAAATGGGACAAATTAGTTTAGTTCATTCAAAAGAAAATATGATTTTATTGAGGGAGTTTGGGCGGATTAAAAATTTAAACGGGTCTGCAAAAAGAATCCTATGGTTGAAAATTCGTGTCATGACGCTATTGTTTGTAGAATCGTCAAAATTTCGGATTCATGTGCATGATGTTTATTTAGTTCATTAATCTCACACTTTAATTGTCACATATGGCTATAATAAAGTTTGTAGATAGATTGCTATTGATTCGAGCTTCTTGATCGTTTTGATGTGTTGGAATTGTGATTCATTTGTTTTAGTTAACACACATACATTCCATGTTCATGTTTAGGCACATCGATACTATGTTAGCATGTTACTCATATATGTTTGTTTTTGAGTTTTCTTCGTTTTCTAATATTTTTCTACTATTTCGCATTTTTTAGTCCCTTCCAGTTAGAATTTTCACGAAATTTTTCACTAGACAACACTGTTTAATATTCTGGGGAATCTGTGAAAGTTTGAGTATGTCGTTCAAACGACATACTTTTTTGTTCGAGCGATGTCGCATTTCGTTCGAGCAACATTCCTGGCTCGTTCAAACGACTGCCTCGTTGACCTATTTTGTCTTTTTCAGGTTGTATTTCTGTTTCAGTATCCTGTTGCATATAGTGTTTTATATTTTTGGTACTGGTTTTTTTATTATGCAGTTCAATTTGTACAATGTCATTTTTTTGCTGCATTTGTTCGTTTAATCACACCTGCTCAGATTGATATATTATTTGTGTGAGTCATTATTAATTGTTAGCTTCTGATTTGACATTGCTTAATTTTTTTTAGTTGGTTGGTTCGTGTTTATGTAGCATAATATGTGTTAATGCAAATTGATATCTCTCTGTTAATTTTACAAATTGGTATCAAATTTGTATTTAATCTCATGCTAGATTTGTTTATCTTTTCACCGGATTGTCTATCCGAGACAAAAAGGGAGAGAGATGTCTGTGATGTAGGGGGAGAGTTTTGTGAGTTTTATGCAGTTTTATGTTCACATATTGATATCTAAGGTTTCAAAGGCTTAAACACATCCTTAGAGTTTGCAAATATCCGAGCTTTCATTAACATAATGTTTATGTGATCCTTGCTCGACCAAGTTGAGTTTTGTTCATCTTTGAACACTTGTGATTGCTAGTTTTGGGGTGGAGAAGCGACGGGCATCATGTTCAACATCATAGACGTATCAAGTTGTATCGGTGGACACCGAGACATTCGTGGAGTCGAGTGTTGTGGACGAGCATCGTGGACGATGAAATATCTGCGTGGGCAGTACTGAAGAACGGTAGAAGACCAGAAGGAGCTTCAAGACCCGTGGGGATCGAGTCGTTGAGTAAGGATAATCTGTCTTTGTAAAACCATTATTCATGGTGATAGTCTGGATTGGGCCGTCCGAGGTTTTTTCCTTATTTGGGTTTTTCCTCGTACTTCCGGTGTTGTGAGTATCTTTACTTAACTTTACTTTCTTTTACCACTAGTTGCATGCTTAGGGTTAAACAAGATAAACTTGGGATAAGTTACTTTGTGTCACAACTTGGTTTGATAAAATTGAAAAATAGTTTTTCATAAAAAGAGAAAGTTAGTTTGCATTCACCCTTAACTTAATTTCGTTCAAGCAAAAATTGTTTTTATTGATAGTTATATTTTGGGGACCAACACTAATCGGCAGGTCCTATCAACATACCGATCAGCACTGTCCCTTCACTTTCTCGAGGAAGCCTAAAAGACCATGCCATTGCCGTTTGGCACCTCTTACACCCTTCTGGTTGGCACCTCCCTGAAGTTTTGTACAAAAATTCCCTAAAAATGTCAAAAAATCCCCAGAAAATTCCTAAAATTACCCAATGAATTTATGAACCTTTTTTTTACCAAGATATTTTTTTCCAAATATCTCAAATCCCCAACTAGATTAATACTACATTTTCTACTGAAATTACTTCCCCAGTAGAATTCCCAAATCCAATTGGATATCTCCCCAACAACGTCTCCAAAAGACACCGCAGATATCGAAAAAAATTCCCAGTAGGGTTGTACCCAATCCTCGGATTAATATCTTTTCCCCAATGGAGTCTCTACATTTCCCCAAGAAAACTATACTTAAGGTCCTCAGAATTGACCTCGACCCTCGGAATTGGTCACTCTTATCTTAAAGCTCTCAGAATTGGATGCGACCCGTAGAATTTCTCACCACTACTTAAAGACCTCAGAATTGTCTTTAACCCGTAGAATTGGCCATCTCTACTTAATCCCTCAGAATTGGCATCGACCCGCAGAATTGGTCACCCGAACTTAAAGCCCTAAAAATTGGATTCGACCCTCAGAATTGGTCGCTATAACTTAAGACCTCAGAATTGGCTTTGACCTGCAGAATTGATCATCTCTACTTAATCACTTAGAATTGGCTTCGACCTGCAGAATTGGTCACACCTACTTAAGCCCTCAGAATTGGCTTCGATCCGCAGAATTGGTCACCCTTACCTAAGCCATTAGAATTGGCTTCGACCCGCAGAATTGGTCATCTCTACTTAAGCCCTCAAAATTGGCTCTGAACCTCAGAATTTTTCACCGCTACTTAAGTCCTCATAATTGGCTTCGGCCCCTCAGAATTGGTCACCTCTACTTAAGCCCTCAAAATTGGTCACTCCCATTTGAATCCCTTTGACCCTCAAAATTGGTCACTCCCTACCCTAGGTCCACAGAATTGACCTCATTCTGTAGATATGCCATCCCCAGCATTTTCTTAGGTCCCCAGAATCGGCCTCGACCCTCTGATTCGGTCTTCCTCATCCCTTAGGTTCATAAAATCGACCTCTTTTTCAAACATCATGTGGTGTCTATTCGATGACTTTCACTTGTTCTAAGATCACCCTCGAGGGGATCTATAGAAACCACATTCTAGAACAACCTAAGTCTCTCCTTATATCCCTATCACCTCCCCATTTCACTATAAACCCTAGGTCATACTCCAAGTATCGATCTAGAGGCCATCGGGCGCTCCCGAATCCCATTTGACTTCGGTAAACTCTATCGTCGGAGAAAAATCTCAATGAATCTTTGAAGGGGTCTGAATTCCCTTTCCAACGGTACACCCCATGCATGAATTGGCATAACTGTTCAGATAAACGGACCATTTTATCACCGAAAATCGATTTTGAGGCCACCAGGCGCTCCCGGGCCCCAATTTGACCCCAGTCAACTTCATCATCAGAGCAAAAGATCTTTGAATCTTTGAAGGGCACTGAAACCCCTTTGGAAAGGTCCATCCCGTGCATGAAATGGCATAACCATTCTGACGAACAATCCATTTTCTCCCAAAAATTGATTCTGAGGTCACCGGGCGCTCTCGGACTCCAACTCTTAAGATCAAATGAGACTAAATGAATTTTCAAAGAGAAGTGAATACCCTTTCCAATTGTCTACCTCGTTCACGAATGAGCCTTATGGTACGGACGAACGGTCCATTTTACTCCAAAAGATCACCGGGCGCTTTCGGGACCCGATTGACCAAAGTCAACTTTTTGAACTGAGCAAAGATCTTTGAAATTTCATAGTACCTCATGTAACCTTTCCAAGGATCCACCCTGTGCACGAGTTTTTTTTACCATTCGGACGAATGATCTATTTCCGTCCGACGATCTCCCATCCAAAGGATCGACGAGCGCTTCTGAGCCCCGTTTGGCCTAAAGTCAACTCCCGGACACGGGAGGAGGTCAAGGACTCTTAAAGGTCTCTGAATTACCTTTTTAACGGTATGTCTTGTGTGCGATTTGGATCAGCGGATTGCATTCTACGATCATTTTTTTGAAAAAAATCTGAACGAGACTACCAATTAGCAGGTCCATTTCCCTGCCTATCGGCAGTATTTCTAGGGTTATCTTCTGATTAGCAAGGCTAAATATATCTCAATCAGTACCCCTCTTACCCTATAAATAGAGGGCATTACCTCACTCCCAAAGCACACCTCAGATCCATCAATATCAGTGATCACAGCAACATTCTCTTGCAATCAGTGAATGTGAAATCCCTTTCCATCTTAAATTCAGATCCTTTTTATACCCAATTTGAAAAAATCTCATTCTCTCACATCCAACATTCATCTCAACATTCAAGGGAGCTCATGTAAGATCAAGATCAAGCTTCAGTTCTCCAAAGAAAGTCCAAAATCCTTCTCTCTCTCTCTCTCTCTCTCTCTTTAAATTTCTTATTTTTGGCATTAATTACATAAATTCATAATCTAGCATTTACTTTAGTTCATACACATTAACATCTCACCTTCTTATTAGTTATAATGCACATACTTTATTTTCTATAAAAAAAAATCCAAAACAAACAAAAAGAAGGTTACACCTATAAATCCCCCCGGGATTACCCATCACCATTTCTGAAAACTAAAACATATTTTCCACACTCACATATATAATAAACTCCTGTTCGAATTTATGGGATAAATCTCACCCTTAAGACGCATGTGAACTATGTGGACTTTGATGCCTTTATAGGCTACATAGGCATTTCGAGTTACAACCCGAGACTCGAGCCCAATTTTTCCATTTTTTCCATTTTTCCAATTTTCCAACTTTCGTATATGCATCCTTTTTATTTATACATTATCTTAACATATGTTATACGTGTGGTCCTTATTGGTGTTTTATCCAACATAAATTATCGTTTCATCATAATGATTAATATTTCGATAAACACATAAATCGTATTTTTCTAAATATTATTTTGGGAACATTCTTATGGATGTCCTCACTCTATCTCTTCCATGGTATGATTTGGGCAATTCAAATATCCATTTATATGTACACTCACACACACTTCACGGAGAAATTAAGGAAATATTAACACAAGCCCATGAGAGACCGAAAGGGCAGGATGGGTGCCTAACACCATCCCATTTCGTAACTTATCCCCAGAACCTTTGAACTATTGGTTTTGTAAGCATTAGTTTGTCTTTGATGCCTCTCTCTCGAGGCGGTGATATATTCTTTTACCTGTTTTGTGAAAAATAGGTTGGCGACTCCATGTCTTTACATTCACCGCACACCGACGACGGCTTAAGCGTTCCTAGAGTAAAGAGGGCGTGAGACCTTTCTCCCCCCTTTATTTTTTCCCCACCCCTGGAAGAGAGAGAGAGGATACGAATCCGGGATGGCCACACATTCTTCTCCAGAAAATTGGCTATTTTAGGGACCAATTTTGCGTATTCTCTATTGAGGATTTGAGTAGAATCTAGGATCCTTTTGTGAGATTAATATTTGTGAGACTTTCACTATTGTTTGTGAGGGTTATTGATGAGAAGATAAATTATTCTATGTGAGTAAGGAACGAAAAGTCCTTCCATTTGAAATCTTTTATTATTTAATGACACTAATCACCTATGGATGTAGTCAGTTTGGTGAACCACGTAAATTTTATGTTCTTTTATCTCGTTTATGTTTCTTTATTTGCATTGCTATATTTTGGTGTAATTGGTTTATTGGTCACGGAATCCTAGTCCCACCATGCACCGCGCTTTCACATAACATAAGGAACTCAAAAGTCGATTTTTAAAGTATAATAGGCCTAACAATTACCCCCCCCCCCCCCCCCCCAAGCCCATCCTTAGACGACGTGCCACACTATCCCCACTTTCAAATCAAGATACATCATTAACTTTTGTTTAAGAAAAATTTTGATTTCATTCGTTTAAATAAAATAACCTTACCTAGTTCTCTCACAGATTAACCCATTAGGCCATCTATGTCCATTCCATGCATCGGAACACTAAGTCGACACAATGGTAGTGATAGCGATTAGGTACGGACCTCCACCATTCTACCACGCGACGACAACTGCGTCGGTATCTCTGCCATTCCACTACGTCAAAAATCATGCTAGACCATTTTTACTCTCTCTACCAATCTCCCTTTATGGTGTGGGAGTGTTGCATCTATGCATGTTGGTTTAGGTAAGGGGGAGGGTTGGATGAGGTGGTAGGGGGAAGGGCGAATGAGGATATATACTTTAGTATCAGTGTGAAACCCCCATTATATTTAAAAAGTTAATCATTTTTTCGGTCAAAAGTGAAGGATTCTTTGGGGGCATAGTGTTAGAATGAAATATGGGTTCCTTATCCTATCATTTCTATGCCATTTTTTATTTTATTTTTTAATATTATTGTTTTGTGGGTTTTTATCTGTATATAGACATCTATAATAATATATTCATGTCAATATTGTAATAGATTAGTTTAATTTGAGGAGATGCCGAATTTTTGGTATGTTTTGACTTGAGCAACTTGGTTGCGCCTACGTATCTATCTTATATCAAATTCAAAGTCTGCATAGTTCATGGGTTCGTACTATTCTCCAGAAAACTCATTTATTACAGAGAAGAGACATGGAGAATATAATCATCCTTTATTTTAGTTGCATATATGGTTTATGACATATGAAAAATGATAGAGAGAATCAGAGTAGGTTCTTATGAGGTTACCCATTAATAATCAATTGTGTGAAGGGAGAGAGAGAGAGATTTATTATGCTTCATCCTTAAAGACTTGTCTTTTAATGAGAGAGAAATAATTTACTTATAGCCAAATGAGACCAAATGGTCTTCCATGTGTCAAAACATTTGTTGTGACACATGTCCTATTTTGGATAGCATGTGTCCCATAATATAAGTACCGCCCACTCTAGAATAATTTTTCAGTTGATGCATAAATAATACAAAAATACACATGGTGTTTTGGATGCGTACAATAAAATATATGTCACGTAAACGCATGCAGTGTAATGGACTTTTATCATAATTAATTAATTTTCTTGATTTGATGTAATAGTTTAATATGGGCCTTACTGTTAGGGCCCTCCTACATTTTCTCCCACATACACATAGTTGATGTGTTTCATCAACTAAAACATATTGACTCTATGTACGAAAAACACCTTTAGTCTATTTAAGATTATTCGATCAACGCGAGATCGTAAATTGATTTTCCTGTTTTAAACTTCATTTCGATAAAGCTCGGAATTTTTTTTGTAACTTATTGTGATGGACCATTTGTAATAGAATATGATAGATTTCTTTCGACAGACTATGTGGGTTTACTGTGACAGACATCATATGTGTGTTCCAAATGTCCTCACAAGTTTACTCTGACATACCTCATAGGTTTATTCTGACGAACCTCGTAGCCATTCTTTTTTTTTTCTACGAATGATATTTTGTTTATTTTCCCCTGTTTGAGCGAGATTAACTATTAAGATTCACCATGTGCTTTGGTGAGGTTAATCGTTGAATAACTATATGCTGGTGAGATTGGACTTTTGAGTTGCTCATGTTGTGGGCGAGATTAACCATTAAGATTCACCAAGTTTTCTTGTGAAGTTAGTTGTTGGGCCCCCATATGTTGGTGAGATTGAACGTTTTAGTTTCCTCTTGTTTGGGCAAGATATTGAATATATCCCAAATGGATGACTTTGCTTAATATAACAAGATTTTTGGATATGGCACCAACGGATGACTTGCATCCATTCGACAAGATTTTAAATATATCACCAACAGGAGACTCATACAATTAAGGAAAGGTTTTGTGCATACACATGCTTGATGATTCACTCAATTTAGGCATAATTTTGAATATGGACCAATGGGTGACTTGCTCAATTTAGGTAGATTTTGTGCATACAAATACTTGGTGACTCGCTCAATTTAGAAAAAAAAAATAATATGCACCAACGGATGACTTACTCAATTTAGGAAAGATTTTGTCCACAAACATCCTTGGTGACTCTCTTAATTTAGGCAAGATTTGACTTTCTTAATTTAGGCAAGATTTTGAATATTCACCAACGAGTGACTTTCCATCAAGTTTATAATGTAATGCACCAATGCATGTCATCTTACCACCAATTTAGTAAGATTTATAATATAATGCACTAATGAGGGCAACTTACCAAAATGGTAAGCTTTAGTACTATAATGCACCTAGTATGGAGCATTGTCATGCTATTGAGAGGGTCATGTGGTACTTTAAAAGGACAATGAACCTCGAATTATACTATCAAAAGTTTTTCGATGCCCTTGAAGTATTTAGCGATGCAGATTAGAATACCTTATTAGATGACTCTAAGGCCACTGGTGGATACATTTTTAGTATTGCTTGCAGAACGGTTACATTAAAGTCTAATAAACAATTTTAGCTCAATCTATGATGGAGTTGGAGATGAAAGTGCTAACTACAACTACCGAGGAGGCAGGTTTATTGAGAAACCTCTTATTTGATATCGCTTTTCTATAAAGACCGATACTAGTCGTTGCTATTATAACGGCAATAGGCGACATATACGTCGCAAGGGTTAATCCTTTGATGAAAGAACTACTAAGAGAAAACATATGGAACACCTCGAAAAGGCATTAAAGCCCTTAGACAACTAGAGTCATTTGTGATGTTAACCCTACCTATAGACTGGAGATCCCAAGAAATAGGTTTAAGGGCTAATAACAACTCACAAGTTATATGGGTTGAATAATGTTATTTATTAAAAATAGGGTTTCACTCCGAGTCCATCACTATGGATCCTATGAAGCAAGTTAAGGTTAAGTTAATTTCAACTCTTAAGGGGATCCATAGCTCTATGCTAAGTGGGGTACCTAGCTATATGAGAGTATCATTGGTACTCTCACCAATGAAAATGTGAAAGTGTGGCCACTTCCTATGATAATTTGGACGAATTTTATAGAGCACTACACTGAGATAGAAGAACATGGTCGTAAAGTACTTTTTTAAAATTACACCAAGTAGGGTTATGTGTTGGATGTTGGGTTGTACGTGGGATGTTGTCAGACATAAAGTTCAAAATTGCGGATCTAAAATATTATAAATCATCTTTATTATGTAAACGTACAAATCGAAAGACACATTTGCTTATGCATAATTCTATGAAATATTGATCGGTTGAAAATGTTTTTCATAATTTACAATTGGGAAATTGTTGAGTGTATGCCTATGGTGTTTAAGATTTTGAAAAGGGAGGACAAATCAACTTTTGGAATGGGACCCATATGGCTTTTGGCATGTAAGACATATGCTTCCAAAATCCCACGGTATGGGACTAAAATATTGAGTTATATAACATAAAGTTTTTTGACACTAATGGTAAAGTCCTTTATGCATTAGAGTTTTATATGTATTAGATGGATAGTCTTATTTGGCAAACTCACACATGCACACGTTGTTGCCATCCAACTTGTGATCTTAGGTCTTGGACTGACATCGATGTAATTTTTTGGACAAATTAACTTTTTATTCGAAAACAAATTTAACAATTTTTTTTAGGGATAATTATATTTAGGTCCCATTTATCGGGTCAACATTCTTATAAGTCCTATTGAATTTTCAATAATCCCATAGGTCCTATTCCAACTTTTTAGGAAAATTTTTCACCATTTTACCCTTTTATAACTAATCATCCGTAACTTCCTTTAGGAAGTTACTTAAGTGGTTGGACTTTTTTTTTAATCTTTAAATGATCATAACTTTCGATTCACAAATTCGTTTTTCGCAAAATTACTATTTTTGAAATCTGCTCGACGAGATCTATCAAACAAGATCCATGAAGGCTATAAAATTCCAAAGAAAAAAATTTAAACACATAGTAAACTTTACTGTATGCACTAGAATATGAAATAATTTTATATATGTGACATTTTCACAAACAGACAGTAATATTTACTGTGGTAATACTACACAGTATATATATATATATATATATATATATATACCGTGGATCCAAACCCTCTTTTTTCAAAAATACCTTATATTTAAAGGTTCGCGCTAACGGCATCCAATCCTTACCACCATTGTTGGAGCTTCAACGACCTTCGTTAGAGCTCCGATTTGGGGTGGGTAAGGGTGGCATGTGGTGCCGCTGGCGCAGACCTTTGAAAATAAAAGACTTTTGAATAAATGGGTTTTGGATCGACCGGAGTGTCATGGGTGCCGCTGGCGCGGACCGTTGAAAATAAGATTGGATAAATGGGATCTGGATACTCTTGAGCACCGATTTGGGATGAGTAGGAATGGCATTAGGTGCCGGTGGCGCAGAGCTGTAAAAATAAAAACATATTGAATATATATATATATATATATATATATATATATATATATATATATATATATATATATATATATATATATAATGTGATAACACAGTAAATGCTATTGTTTGTAAAAATGTCATAGATATTAAACTTTTTTGTATACACCAGAAAATGAAATAGTTTTATATATGTGACATTTTCACAAACAATAACATTTACTGTGTTAATATATTTATGAAATAGTTTTATATATATAACATTTTCACAAACAGTAACATTTACGGAGTTAATATTACACAATATATATATAATATTTTCACAAACAGTAACATTTACTGAGTTAATATTACATAATATATATATATATATATATATATATACACAACATTTTCAGTCTAGGGCATTTCCCATAAACCCTAGACTGAAAATGCCGTTCAAGCGTTTCGTTGAGATAGGGAGGGTTGCCCTCATTAACTACGGCAAAGACTATGGAAAGCTCGTTGTCATCGTCGACGTCATCGACCAGAACAGAGCCCTCGTGGATTCTCCTGATATGGTTCGATGCCAAATGAATTTTAAGAGGCTTACACTAACGGATATCACCATTGACATCAAAAGGTGCCCAAAGAAGAAGACATTGATTGAAGCGATGGAAGCTGCAGATGTTAAGAACAAGTGGGATAATAGCTCTTGGGGCAGAAAATTGATTGTTCAGAAAAGAAGGGCATCTCTTACTGATTTTGATAGGTTTAAGCTTATGTTGGCAAAGATTTAGAGGGCTGGTTTGGTGAGACAGGAGCTTGCAAAGCTGAAGAAGCAGAGCAGATCCTAAAGCATTTTATCTTGTTGCGATTTAATTTTGTTATGCATTTTTCCTTCTCAATCTGTACTCGCGGATTGTTTTCTTTCCCTTGTTTGATTACAAGAATTCGAGAACAATTTTTCGGTCACTTTTTTCTATTACGTGACCGGATCTCTCTCTAAAAAAAAATATATATATATATATAGACACACACACACACACACACGGTAGATCCAAACCACTAAATGTTTTTTCAAAATTACCATATTTTTAAATGTTTACGCTAGCGACATTCAATCCCCACCACTACCCACCCCCATTGTCGGAGCTTCAACGACTTTCATCAGAGCTATGATTTGGGTTGGTAGTAGTGGCATAGGGTGCCGCTGGCGCGGACCTCTGAAATTAAGAGAATATTAGATAAATGGGGTTTTGATCCACCGGAGCTCCGATTTGGGGTGAGTAGGGGTGGCATTGAGTTAGGTTTATATCTATAACATTTTCACAAACATTAATATTTACTGTGTTCATATAACACAGTATATATATATATATATATATCCAAACCTCTTTTTTCTGATATTATCTTATTTTTAACAGTCCGCGCCAGCGGCATCCAATCCCCACCACCACCCACCCCCTTTATCGGAGCTCCAACAACCTTCATCAGAGCTCTGATTCGAGGTGGCATGGGATGCCGATGTAACATTTTCAAAAACAGTAACATTTATTATTTGTGAAAATATTACAGAGATAAACCTAATCCAATACTACCTCTACTCACCTCAAACTGGAGCTCCGGTGTATCCAAACCCCATTTATCCAATATTCTCTTATTTCCTAAGGTCCGCACCAGCGGCACTCCATGTCACCCAAAATCATAACTCTGATGAAGGTTGTTGGAGCTCCGACAATTGGGGCTGGTGGTGGTCGGGATTAGATACCGCTAGCGCGGGCCATTAAAAGTAAGACAATATCAGAAAAAGAGGTTTGGATCCACCGTGTATATATATATATATATACTGTGTTATAACACAGTAAATGTTAACCTTTGTAAAAATGTTATAGATATAAATCTAACCCAATGTCACCCCTACTCACCCCCAATCGGAGCTCCAGTGGATCCAAACTCCATTTATCTAATATTCTCTTAATTTTAGAGGTCCGCGCAAGCGGCACCCTATGCCACTACTACCCACCTAAATCATAGCTCTGATGAAAGTCGTTGAATCTTCGACAATGGGGGTGGGTAGTGGTGGGGATTGAATGTCGCTAGCGTAAACCTTTAAAAATATGGTAATTTAAAAAATAAGAGGTTTGGATCTACCGTGTATATATATATATATATATATATATATATATATATAGGCAGGCTCCTGTGCACACTAAGTTTGCACACTAAGTTTGCACATTAAGTTTTTAAAGTAGTAAAAAAAAAAATTTTGAGTGCTGGCGCACACCAATTTTTTTATGTGATATTTTAACATTTCAACGGACTCACATAAAAAAAATTAGCTCAAAAAAACTTTTTTTGCTATTTTTAAAAAATCGGTCAAACTTTCGCAGTTTTTAAAGTGCTTAAAAGCATAGAAAGTTTGACCGATTTTTTAAAACTAGCAAAAAAAGTTTTTTTGAGCTGATTTTTTTTATATGGGTTCTTTGAAATGTTTAAATATCACACAAAAAAAATTAACTCAAAAATATTTTTTTTACTACTTTAAAAAGGTAATGTGCAAACTTAGTGTGCACAGGAGCCTGCCTCTATATATATATATATATATATATATATATATATATATGTTATGCAATATTAACTCAGTAAATGTTACTGTTTATGAAAATGTTATATATATATTGTGTAATATTAACTCAGTAAATGTTACTGTTTGTAAAAATGTTATATATATAAAACTATTTCATAAATATATTAACACAGTAAATGTTATTGTTTGTGAAAATGTCACAAATATGAAACTATTTACTGTTTGTGAAAATATTATATATATATTGTGTAATATTAACTCAGTAAATGTTACTGTTTGTGAAAATGTTATATATATAAAACTATTTCATAAATATATTAACACAATAAATGTTATTGTTTGTGAAAATGTCACAAATATGAAACTATTTCATTTTCTGGTGTATACAATAAAGTTTAATATCTATGACATTTTTACAAACTATATATATATATATATATATATATATATCCAATATGCTCCTATTTTTAAAGTTCTGTGCCACCCCTACTCACCCCAAATCGGTGCTTTAGATGATCTCGATTCCATTTATCCAATCTTATTTTCAAAGGTCCGCGTCAGCGATACCCCATGATAAAAGTCTCTTATTTTCAAAGGTCCGCGCCAGCGGCACCACATGCCACCCTTACCCACCCCAAATCGGAGCTCTGACGAAGGTCGTTGACGCTCCAACAATGGTGGTAAGGATTGGATACTGCTAGCGCGAACCTTTAAATATAAGGTAATTTTGAAGGAAAAAAAAAAGGTTTGGATCCACCGTATATATATATATATATATACTGTGTAGTATTACCACAGTAAATGTTACTGTTTGTTTGTGAAAATGAAACATATATAAAATTATTTCATATTCTAGTGCATACAGTAAAGTTTACTGTTTGTGTAAATTTTTTTCTTTGGAATTTTATAGCCTTCATGGATCTTGTTTGATAGATCTCGTCGAGCAGATTTCAAAAATAGTAATTTTGTGAAAAACGGATTTGTGAATCAAAAGTTATGATCATTTAAAGATTAAAAAAAAGTCCAACCACTTATATAACTTCCTAAAGGAAGTTACGAATGATTAGTTATAAAATGGTAAAATTGTGAAAAAATTTCCTAAAAAGTTGGAATAGAACCTGTGGGATTATTGAAAAGTCAATAGGACTTATAAGAATGTTGACCCGATAAATGGGACCTATGTATAAAGACCCCTTTTTTTTTATAGAAAATTAATGTAAAGGTCATATTCCTTCCTATATTAGGATTTTTAGAACAATGTTTTTCAAGTTTGTAAAGCTAGTCCCTGTGGTATAATATCATTTCTTTGTGCAGTCCCTTTAGAGTTAGAAGTTCATTTTTTTGGTCCGCGTCAGCGGCACCATTTTTCATGGGAGTTTTAGTACAGGGACTAAATTTATAAAATTATTTGGAGTGTCTTATATTTATACACTTAGACAATTATGAGGATCTTTCTCCAAAATCCCTTTTTTTTTAAACACCTTTCAATTGCTACAATTAAGGACCAAGTCTAATCCACTTGGCCACTAATTCCGAAATTCTCTCTCCACAAAAAATGTTTTACAAAGTTCAGATTAATCTTCTTATATATAGCAGTGGCAATGGGATCAAACACTTGAAAAAATATTCGTTCCCATAAAATCTTTTCTCTAGCAAAATTTTCCAAACCAGTTAACATGATGTTTCCAATCAATATTATTACGAATGGGCGTTAGCATTCTAGATTGTTACTATACATAAACAATATGAGACAGATTTGTTTTGAACTTTTTTATCCTCAGACTGGATTAGAACTGCTTGAACAAATTTGGATAGAACTGCGAAACATTTCAGAAAGAGATTGTCGCCAGCTCATCCCAAAAATCATCTGCCAGATTGTGATTTTATGTCTCTTCTATTCGCTAATTTCATTCCATTACCTTTCTGCACCGAAATAAACAATACTAATAAGTCTACAAAAGGAAGTGTTGTGACAAAATGCATAATTCAAGTATCTTTATGGGATTAAAAATAGTTTCAAGAGATTTCTTTCAAACTCTGAAAGTTCTAAGAATTTTCCTCTATAAATACAGTTCCAAAAGCTTCTCAATCATATATAAAATCATTCCGTCCAACCAGCAGGAATATAACTGGGTGCAATAGCAGAAAGCAATGTCAAGCAGAAAATACTTCTCCATTATGGCTCTACTAAAAACAATCACACAATAATAAATTCAAAATGCTTAAAATCAGTTTTACATTTAACATTTTTCCTCTCAGCCAACTAATAAGTCTATTTTAAACAATTTAATCATAATACTCACCAGAAAACACCTCTAAAATTAAGACAAAAACGAACCAATGCTAATTTTTCTTGTCTAACGATTCCAACTGACTGCGAAGATTTTGGTTGTCCTCAAGCAGCCGGTCATATTCAAGTAGAAACCCTTCGGATTGCTTTTTCAAGGCATTTGCGTTGGATTCAGCTGTGCTTGCATCTTTTGTCTTTGCCTCGAGCTCTTTTTCGAGATGGCTAATTTTTTCCCTTAATTTGGTCTTCTCTTCCTCCAAAGCTTTAATTTCCACTGTTCCTCCAGTTTTCCCGTCCTCAAAAGTTCTGTTTTGTTTCTTCATGGTTTCCATGCTCTTTCTTCGTAGACGTAGCTCTCTAATATAGTTGTGTAATCTATCTATCATTACTGCAAGGAATAAGGAGAATCCTGCACATAATTGTCGTACGTTTAGTGAAGGAATGAGGCTGTACTATTTTTTTTATTTAAAGGAGGGCAAATGTATAAAATATATCTTTTCGGGGTGTAAAAATCATAAATATTAGCATTAAAATCTTCAAGTTTTGAAAACTTTGCAGGGACCAGGCCCACGCCTGCCCATATAAGCTCGTCAGGGGACGAAGGAGAAAGTGCCACAATACCTCTTTGAACAATGCAAAAAAAAAATATATAGTTGCACGTCTTAAAAAAAGAATAGAGGTTGTTTGGGAGCAAGATATTTGAAGTATTCAACTTTATCATTGATAATCAGTGTTATTAAAAGCGCGCTATTGCGAACGCAACAACGCGCTATTTCCTTTTGCGAAGGAGAAACGCAACGAAATCAGGTCTGCTATCTGGGATGCTTCAATAGCGTGCGCAATTGAGCGCTATTTGGCGCGAAATTGCGCAAAATGACGCAGCAGGAACGCAATCGGGGAATTTTTTTTAAACCTTATGACTTACCAAACGTTTTGGTAAGTATATAGGCTTAAAAAAAACAAAAAAACGCATTCCTTTCAATTCCAAGCCCCGATCTCCTAAAAAAACCCTACCTCTTCACTCATTTACTGCTTCCTTCCACTTTGGCACTTCGGCAGCTATCATTCCCCACTTTGGCAGCTCCAGAATCTTCATTCCCCTCTTTGGCAGCTCCGAAATCTTCACTGCTTTACTGATTTACTTTGGTAAGTACTGTTTTTGATGTTAAACATCACTACTTTATTGTTTTTTATTTTATTTTTTATGTTTGTCAAATTTTTTTATTTTTTTGTAGCTCAACTGCTTTTTTTTTATTGTTTTTGAAATGATCTTTGATGGTCCTATGTTTGGAACAATTTGGTCCTACTACTATTTTTAATTTCGAATGTTGTAGTACTTTATTTCTTCATAACTATATTTAAAATGATTTGGAGTTGCTCTTTGAGCTTATTTATTTAATTATATTTTTTACATGTTTTTCAAATTAAAAATCTGGAATGCACGAATTGCTTGCGCGATGCGCGACGCGATTTCGGAACCAAAACGCGACACCCTACGCGACCGCGATTTAAAACACTGTTGATAATAAATTTAAAATATGCTAATAAGAATAACAAGCCTATTCATAGAACTCACAGCATCACAGAAAAGAGCTAGAACAAAATTTTGACTAAACAATCAAACATTGAACTTGTAAACTGGGATTCTCATGTAAATAAACATTGGAATTTTACACGAGAGGATGTAATGTAATGTTTACAAAAGAATAAAACAGTACTGTCCAGGAAAATTGCCTATGCATTCTCATTAAAATTTTATCCTAGGAGCTCAAAGCTAATTGAAAAATGTGTGTTCTGAAATTGGAACATGGAAGTATAATGGAACCAATAATGTTCAAAGGGTCTATTTCAGGATTTCTGTATAAAACATATATGATAACAATCAAATGAGCATCTCCGCTTTGTCATAGTATTTTAAATACAATGATAAAAGTGCAAGAAAAATAATAGCTATCACCAAAATTAAATATATCGTTAGTATAATTAACACTTCTTGACGTGATGCATGTAACGGCACAAAGGAAGCTCTCTCGAGACAAAACAATCTTCATCTAGTGTAATGATTATAAATAAGGTCGCTTACATCACTATTTATAATTGAGTAGTGTTGTGGGTACAAAGTAACTCCACTAAACGTAGTGCTATTGGTGCCCTGGCGGGACCTCATACCACAAGGCAATGTTTAATTGGTAGGTGAGAATAAGTGGAATTCACGTCAG
Source organism: Sambucus nigra (assembly GCA_949130495.1). NCBI lineage: Eukaryota > Viridiplantae > Streptophyta > Magnoliopsida > Dipsacales > Adoxaceae > Sambucus > Sambucus nigra. Next base: position 133,824,507 of record OX422222.1, on the reverse strand, counting down.
ATTTTGTGGAGGTTTTTGTGGAGATTTTTGTACTCATCATTATTCTTAGTCATATTCCCCATGGAATATACAATTTTAGCTAGACTAGTACTAATAAAATGAGGGTAAATTACACCAAATCCCCCTGAACTATTGATGTTTTACACCCAGCCCCTTTTCATAAAATTAAAGTTGAAAAAATATGATTTTATGCATAAAGAATGTTAATAATTTGTTGAAAAGGGGTTGGGTGTAAAAAATCAATAGTTCAATTGTGTGTTGGGGGGGGAGGGGGGGGTCGATGTAATTTACCCTAAAAATGACGAAGGAAAATAAAGAGTACAACTTTGACAGTTTAAATGAGGTTGGACCAGTCCAGTCATATGATTCTCATAAGGAAAAGTTGTGCTTGGCCACATTTCTTGAGCTTTTGGGTCAATTGGTTGTCTTTGAGTCCCATGAGCTTGTCATGTCAAAGGCATTAAAGATTTGATGTTTTATATGAAATTGCGAGAGCAAAACATAAATTGAAGACGGGAAAAGAAGGGACACAAAGCAAAACGCGAAGTTGCTAAGTTGAAGAACAACTGAGATGCCCTAATTCCAAAAGATTTTCTTTTGATCGACTGATTTGTCCATAGCACGATTCTAAGGCAGACATCGCTTAAAATTTATTACTAGTGTCTTTTCTTAAAGGTTAGCAGAAAATATTTATTGGTACAAACCAATCAATTGAAAATGGCCCCAAGTAAAAACACAATCGATTGTTTTGGCCAAGTATTTTCAAGTACAAGCTAATACCACTTGATTCGATTGTCCTTCTCAGTTATGAGATCTATCCCAACATTAATTCTATACTAAATCATTATCCTTTTTTATACTCTCATAAATTATAAATACATAGCCATATCCCAAGTATATTTTTTATAGATCCTCAAAAATGTACACCTTTTAAGTGCCTCCACAACCTACATATATTTCTTGATAGACTTTGAAGTGAGTTTTTTTTGTTGATACCCTAGAAATGACATTCACACCATGCATCAAGGATATCTAGAGTGTTTGTAATGTACATGCGACTGACGCAAGATCACAAACACATGCAATAATCAAAACCAAGAACTTCATCACCAGCTGAGTGACTAAAAAAGAGGCTCTCTAAATACGTCAAGGCCTAGAGGAATCATTAGCCACTAAGAAATCTACTATAAGGGAAACATAATGAAATAAAGAAATTTTAAAAGATAGATACTGAATAATAGCCTAACAGATATTTACTATTAATATATCCCAAAAATAACTCAAAATTACCCTCCCTTCCTCCAACATAGCCACAAATCCCAAGACACACCCAAGTATTTAGCCACGTACATCAGTCGGCTAAAATGTGTACAAGTTTTCTATGAGCATGTCACGAGCTTATAAATTCTCAATTTATATTGCCTCTCACCATCTGTGATGAGAACCAGGAACCTTTTTTGTGGTACCCTGCTGCCTGGTGTCCAGAGTGCTGCAACCAAAACCCTTAAATATCCTTGAAGTTTCTGAAGTTTTATCTCGAGTAGGAGTCACATTGGTTGAACCCAATTGTGCAGGACCTGAAAATTTGAATCAGTCCTCTAATTTGAGGGCATACCCAACAGATCTCTCCATCCCCTATCTCTCATGAAAGTCAAGCCAGTTTTGGTTGCGACCCACTGATACTGATGCATATAGTAAATAAGAGCTTTACTGTCATTTTATTTTTATTGCATAGGCTAGTAGTGGCTAGTTAGGGCAATTTTCATTTATTTGTCCTTTTATGTACTCTTGTTTTATTAGTAGATGCCCCATTCCCAAGGCTATATACAGTTATGTAACAAGGTTCTAAAAAACGCGGGGCGTGATTGAGGCGTGGAGGCCAAGCCTTAAGCCTTAGAAGCCTAAGCGGGCCTAGGCGTAAAAAGGCGTGAAAAGGCGTTTAGGCCTTCTTAATATATTTTAATATTTTTTAACCATAACAAGGCTATTAAAATACAAAAATTGCACATATCATAAAAATATGTATGAATATATGCAAATTAAAATACTATTTGATTATTTTGGATGAGATAATGGTCCGGTTTGTAAAGAAATTCTTTAAAAGGCGATATCGTTTCACTAAAGCATTGTTGTTTTTAGAAAAAAAGTGCGCCTTAAGGGTTTTACCAAGAATAAGGCGTGAAAAGCGTAAGGCGAGGCGTTTCTCCCAAGCCTTAAGTCTAGGCGTGCCTAGGCGGAGCCTAGTCGGGTTTTTTTAGAACAGTGGTTATGTTATAGCCTCTATTTGGATCATTCAATATATATAAATATACAAGACTTTTATCCTTTTGGGTATGTGTCAATGTTTGTTGTTAGCTCTGTTGCTTTCGCTCTTGGTGTGTGTTAAGTGTGTGTGTTCGTGAGCCATTTGCATGTCACGCGACGTGTTGGGGTTACGCCAAAAGCTAACAAACCAAGTCAGATGGAAGAGCAAAGAGATGAACTAAAATGACAGATATATGACCGGGAAGAATGAGATCGATTGATCGACAACACGCACTCTAATAATGCAGATGATGAGGGAAAGTCCCTGATTCGACCTCCGCCCTAGCTCAACAGACCCCTGTCGTCCTCTTGATGTCGATAAGAAACAAGAGAAATTCCATCAATAAGAGAGTCTAGGGTTCAGTTTGAGTGGGTGGAGATCGCCCCCAAAGTGTCGACAAACATCGTTTTACAGTGTGCCAGTTAGGCAAACCCCAAGCATGGGTATGTGACAAGTCGCTTGTAGAACACAAACTCAAGCGTTGATGGAGCCTTGAAATAAATATAGGAGGGCCACGACCTTCATTCCATCCCCATATGGCTCACCGGATGTCCTTAGTGGAGGCCAGGGGGTTGTCACACCAGATTGAAAGTGTACGGCTCACGATCGAAGTCTCGCGTTTGAGGAAGAGAACATTTATAGGGCTCGTTGGGATCAGACAAAGGGAAAGAAGGCCATGGAGCCCGTCCCAATCCATTTACTTTTCTACCCACCCAAACCTCCCGACCCTAAAACATTAACTAATCCTTCTGTTTTATGTTCTAATGCACCAAGTCACATCCCAAATCCCTTACACTTCCGGATTTTTCGAATCCAACCCAAACCTTTTAAACTTGCAACCGAATTCCAAAAATTATGCGACAGGCCCCCAACAACTTCTGCCCAGTTACCAATATTATACTTCACACCTCCAAAACTTTATTCCAAATTCCAGAAATTGCAAACCAGACCCTTAAGTTATTCTAATTGAGGGTTCGCCACCCCAAACTACAAGCAATCCCAGGTAATTCAATTGGCAAATTTAGCTCTCATGACCCCTTGTAGCACATATCAAGAACGGGGTATGCGAGTTCAGGAATGGACTCAACAAACTGTACCCTTTCCCTTGGGAGCAGATGAGTTGAGCGGGTTCGATGAGGAGTATGTCAATCCATTTGCTTCCCCACCTATCAGACAGCCCCTTATGAGGTGGTAGATACACGTGGATATTCGGCGATCCGCCTGAAAAAAGTGGACTTCCTCATGGCAAGAGGTATATAATTATCTCTTTCTTGTTCCAATTAGAGATCATACTTGTTTTCTATGCATGAACAGTGGCCATAAGATGGATGATTGTCCTTTTCAGGACCGGAGAAGCAAAAATCCTCGAAACGACCTATGATACCTTGTGGGGGAGGATGGTTTATGACGTAAAATGAAAGCCGTCAAAGGCACCAAAGAGTCACACCCTAGAGAGAAAAACAATAACCAAAATTAGAATTATCATTAATGAGGGGGAAGGGGGTATTATAGGGGAGAAGATAAAATTCTAGAAGGGGTCTCCTAAGTTCCTATTGGTTGAAAGTCTTGACCCATGTGATGTCACATGGGACATTAACTACCTTCAATTACATCACATGCTAAAATATAGCCTTCTAGAAGCTTTCCTCTCAACCCTTGCTACAATTAAAAATGTAAACAAAATTCCAAACAACTAATAAAAGGAAAATTACATTGCAATACTAAAAATGCAAGAAAATATTAAAAATAAATCATAATTCCCATCACTCTCATCCACTTGAAAAAGCTCGTCCTGAGCGTAGGAGATGAACAGTAAGAAAGCAAGGCGACCATCAAAGGAAACCCCCACTTGAAAGAGAAGCCGTCCTCGGAAACGTCCCTCGTACTGGCTACAAACCAACCACGGCCGATCCACTAACTTTTGGCCTCGAAGTCCCGTGATGAGCCTCCTCAATGCCAAGACACGAAAAATATCCTTCGAGCGCATATCGAATGGCACCAAAAAGGGTTCACATACCCACCATTAATTACATCACCCCCCCCAATCACCACCTTGACCCCGAGAGAGATAACCACCGAACCAACCCCATCAAAATTATCATCCCCATTTCCAAAGATTGAAAAAAAAATCTTCCAAATCAAACGTCTCTAACTCGCGAAAATGAGTGTGAGTCACCCAAATATCTGAAGCCTCAGGGTTGAATTTGAGGCTTACGCCTCGGTGCGCCTCACGCCTCGCCTCGAGCCTTTTTGCTGAGGCGCGAAAAAAAAAAACTCTTGTTCTTTTTTTTTGTTTTAAAACTGCACTTAACTTATACTATTTACTATTGTAACTTAAGCGAAATTTTTAAAAAATAACCAATATGTTAATGAAACTTGAAAAAATGATTTTGTCAATTTGATTTTGTTTGAAATAAATGTACTAAATTAACTTCAATGACTTTTTTTTTAAAGTTCTCTGTTTTTTGGTTTTCAACTTAGATTAATATGTTATCTTTAACTAAACGGAATATATATTAAGAAACTAATATATTTTAAAGGTTGTTTTTTTTTTTAATAAACCTAGGTTGATATGTTTTATTATTTTTTTAATAAAATTGCTATTTTTTAATCTTAGCTTGAAAATCAATGTTTTTTAATAAATTTGCTTGTTAAGTTGCATTGATTAATTTACTGTCATATTATAAAATAACCAATATGTGAATGAAGCTAAAAAAATGATTTTTCCAATATGATTTTGCATTGATTCATTTATCGTCGTACTGTAAAATAACCAATATGTTAAAATTGATTTTCTCAAATTACTTTTTTTTTTTAAATTATCTCGGGGGAACAAAAAAATGTCAAACTATGTGAGAAAGTCTTCAAGGATATTTTTTTTGTAGTTTTATTTTATATTTCTTTGTTAATTTATTTTTATGGTTTCATTAGTATTTTTTTAATATTATTTTGCTCTATTTTTTTTTCTTTTCGATGAGGCTTACGCCTCGCCTCTCCGCGATTAAAACACCTCGCCTCGCCTTTCGCCTTTTTAAACATTGAACATAAGTCAAAAAAAATTCCAATACACCAACCAATTTCTTCATTTCTATCTTTCTTGCAATAAAGCGGCTCGGGAGGGGATCATTTAGCCTCGAGGTGGCCCAGGTGGCCCAAGTGGATGCGTAATTGACGGAGAATGATTGGGTGGAACAACTAATCTTGGACATGGCGTCAGTAATCTTGAATTGAGACTCGAGAGTCAATCGGGGCGGAAACGTAATTTTTGAGAGAATAAGGGACTGAAAAATAGTTTTTCTGAAGCTGGGCGGGTTAAAAGAGGCAGGATGGGCTTGACCTGCTCGAAGGTGGGGGATCCGAGTAAGGGTTGCGAATGGTTGGGCGAGTAGGGGGTTTCTCTGAGTCGCGGGGTTGTCGGGTAAGGTTGGATCGTGTCTGGCCCCAGATCCAACAGGAGGCTTAAGGGGTCGACTCGAGTAGAGGCGGGAAGGTCGGGCAGTGGGACCAGGATGGGTAAGAGCTCTCGAAAGAGGCAAGGATGCTCGAGTCATACAGGGTCGGGTTACTTGGAAAGGGGAGGGCCGAAGGATTCATTTATATTCTGAGGCGAAGGCGGTAAGAGGTTCCGGACGGAAGGGTCAAGGAGATTCTGAGTAAAGCTAAGGGTGGAATCAATAGGGGCTTTGCCCAGGAGGTGGGTAGAGGGTTCAGTAGCGGCGACGGGACGGGCAAAGGGTCTGTCTGGGCTGGTAAGTAGAAAAGGGTTGCAAAAGGCTGGACAGTCAGGGGGTTAGGGTTCCAGCTGGTTTGGGCTTGAAATGGGTTGGAGCGGTTTCGAGTGGAGTCAGATCTAGTGGGGTTTCCAAATCTGGTGGCGAGATGATCAGATCCAATTGGCAGCAGGAAAATCGGGGTACCTAAGGGGCGACGGGTTTTGGTGGTGGAAATGAGGCTAGGGTTTCGTTGTTGGTTTTGGATGAAGATGTCAAATCTTCCAATGAGGGTGGCCACGACTTATTCTAATCGAGTAGCACGCTTCTCGGCTGGGGTGAGCTTCTTTAGTGCCATTGAGTTGCATTGTTTTTTAACGATTTTTGTGTTTTTTTTAACAACAGTGGAGTGATATGCCCAAATTGTACCTGCCAGCTCGGAGGCACCAACCTCGACCTAGATGACGGCCGAGGTAACAATGACTCAAGACTGACGATCAGTAATCTCGTCCAGCTTAAGGTCGGCCACGGCCGACGTTACTAGTCACCTCTCAATTAGGCAACAGCCAAATGCTACATGACTCAGGGAGTCAGTTATCCATCATATCGTCCACAGCCGACATCACATCTACCTCGGCTGGGCATAAGCCGAGGCCAACAAGGACTCATGGGTTCAACCACCCTTCAACATCATCATCGGCCCTAGCCGACATTGCGTCACATGAGAATCAGCAGCCCTACAGGCTCAGCATCAATTGTCAGGACAACATCGGCCCTAGACGACGTTCCACATATCTAAACTCGGCTGGCATCCCAGCCAAGGTCATCATATAATTCCCAGCCAAGGCAGGGATCGTAACTCACCAACCTCGTACTCACCTAGGCCGAGGTTGGTACCAAGCAAAGACAGCCGAGCTTCTACGCGTACATGTATGGCTTGAAGCACGTGGACAAATCTGTTATAACTGAATCATTCCCACCACGTGAGGGAATATTGGGGTCATCATTACTTAGTTGAAGATTAGCCAGGTGTCATCTTTTCACTGGCTGGATCTCCATGCACATGCTTATTGTATGCTTGGGGGTACATTACACCCCCCAAACACTATATATAGAGGTCATCCTCTACCTTGTAAAGGGATCCGAAATGACAACCCCTAGCTGAAACTCTGTCAAATTACACAGTAGAGAGAGAAAACTTGAGAGATTGTATTCATGGCCGTTAGTGCCTTATTTTAGTGATCTTAATCACTCACTTGCACAGTGGACGTAGGCCTAATTGGCTGAACCACTTATATATTGGTGTTAATCCTCTTCTCCTCATCTCAATCTCTTACATTTAGTATACTCTTGTGCTACCATTGTTATCACTGGTTTGAGCTTGCAAACACCTTGACGGGTGGTGTTGTTTCCAGCATCATCATTTGGACGCCGTCTGTGGGAACAAGAAGCTGTCTCTTCCTCTTTTTTTGCTTAACCTCACCGGAGACTCTGGTGGTGAACCAGGCCTCACCCCTTGCGTGGAGCTGTTTCACCATTGAAAGAGGTCCTTTAAGGTATTAAGCTCATCTTCTTCACAAGCTCTTTAGTTTTAACATATGGCACCGGAGATACCACCATCTGGTGCTGGAGGACCTAGTTCCATCCAGGCATCACCCCAGTCCGAAATGGCTGAGGTGGCAGTAGCCTTTAAGTCCTTGGCTGCAACGCAGCAAGCGATGAAGGAGCAATTTGCACAGCTCAGTCAAAATATGATGAGGCCACCTGGGTCCTCACCGGAGATGATTACTCCGGCAGTTGTTCAACCCCATCCTAAAGCCAAGGGACCACCCCAAGCACCGCGAAAAGACCAACCTACCCCTCAGCGGAGGAGGGACGTTGCTGACCCCAGGCGTTTACGTTTGGGGAGGCAAGGAAACCCTTGCCCTGAGGACTGGTATGACGATGACTGTTGGGAGTCGTATGAGGTTTCGAACAACACTGTACGTCCTATCCAGCAAAGCCGAGGTTGTGGGGGCAGAAGAGATGGTGGTGACCAACAAAGAGGATCAGCTTTTGATCGCTTGAGCAGAGGGTCGGCCTTTGAAAGGCTCGGCCCAGTCAATGACCTGAGGCAGAGGTTATCCAGGTCAAGAAGTGTAGCAGGCTCACAAAGAGAAAAGGGGGAACATCGGCCTCATCATGGCCGACCCCATCAAGGCCGAGGCAGGGATCAAGAGGAGGTCAATAGCCGAAGTTGTGCAGCGGCTGGGGAACCCTCAGTCCACCCATTTGAGGTGGCTGGGGACAACCTCGGCCAGATCGACGTTGCAAAGCCATGGAATGACTCCACTCAACGTCTTGAAGAGAAGATAGGGGACATCATCAAAAGCCAAGACCCACTGCAAAGAGGTTTCTCAGAGGGTTTCCCATTCGTGGCCAGGATAGTGAGATTTCCAACCCCTTCCAAATTCAAGCCACCTACGGTGTCTCCCAAGTATGATAGTAGCACCAACCCTGTGCATCATATTGAGATGTACCAGTCTGCGGCGGATATTTATTCAATCCCAGATGAGATAAAGTGTCGGGCCTTCTCTGGGACTTTGACGGGAGCTGCACACATCTGGTTCACCTCTCTTCCGAAGAACTCTATCGAGAACTTTAAGGGCTTGGCTGAACGGTTCATCCATAATTTCTGTTTTGGGGTAAGACCTCAAAAGAAGACCACTCATCTGTTGTATGTCAAAGAAGACAAAAACGAGAGCCTAAGAGACTACATCGCTAGGTTCAACAAAGTAAAATTAGAGGTTGAAGATTACGAAGAGAATATAGCCATGACAACCCTCATTGGAGGACTCCAGAAGGGGAAGTTGCTATGGAAGCTTGCGGAAGACCCTCCCAAGTCCATGGCAAAGCTATTGGCAACTGCAGGAAAGGTCATGAACGCTGAAGAGGCTATGGCCGCGAAGTATGAGGATGAGAACGGAAGTGGCAGCGGAAAGTTCCAAAGAAAGAAAGATGGAAAAAAGAGGTCTGCCGACGACAAGTTTGCACACTATACTCCTCTAACTGTGAGCTGCGAACACATCCTCAACGAGATCAAGAATGACCGGTCTCTGAGATGGCCAGAGAAGCTGAAGGCTCCTCCGCATAAGAGGAACAAGAACCTGTGGTGCGAGTTCCACCAAGACCACGGTCATGTGACAGACAAGTGCTTCGCTTTGAAGGATGAAATCGAGAAGATGTTGAATCCGGAAAATCGAGGAAGTATGTCGATGGTAAGGCTCCTAGGAGGGGAAGAGATGATCTTAAAAAGAAGTGAAACGACAGGTGTCAAGATGAAACGCCAGCGAGAAGAGACGAGGACTCAGATGGTGATGATGAGGACGATCCAGACCTCCCACCGAAGGATGACAATGCCCCTGTGAAGAGGGTTGGAATGATCTCCTTCGGTGTTTCAGTGTTAACACCATATGTGGAGGACTAGCATGGGGTGGCTCTGAAGTAGCCGACCGTAAAGCTCATGTGGCAGAGGCTAAGGCAATGACCAAAGTGGAGGTTGTGAATCTGGCGTCTTCAGAGGCCAAGCAGAAGAGAAAAGAGGTGGATATGGATACTCTTATAGTTGGGTTCTCCCGACTCGACTTCAAAGGTATCTTGGCTCCGCATGATGACCCGTTAATAATTACAACAAGAGTTCATGGATGTAAGGTATAGAGAATCCTCGTAGATGGAGGAAGTTCAGCGGACGTGATGTTTTGGCCATGTTTTAAGAGCCTAGGCCTCAGCAAAGCAAGACTGGTACCCTATCATTATCCGTTGATGGGCTTCAGCGGTGAAAAGGTCCATCCATTGGGCATGTATGAGATGGATGTACGAATGGGAAACGAGTGGCCTAAGAGGTTGACCCAAAAGATCAATTTTTTCGTTATGGATGAAAACGTTTTCTCGGCATACAACCTCATCATAGGACGGGTAGCCTTTAAGGAGTTTGAGACCGTGCCGTCGACGGTCCACCAAATGCTAAAATTCCCAACCCCCTATGGGGTAGTGGAAGTGCAGGGTGACCAGACATCGGCACGAGAATGCTACTTCAACTCGGCCGAAGAGAGAGAGGCCCATAAGAGGGCAACTATCACATATAACATTGACACCCTTGATCCTAGCGGCGAAACAAAATTGAAGAAAGGAGAGGCCGCGGAAGAGGTAGAATCCATCGTCCTCAATGAGGACGAACCGAAAAAAACCGTCCAAATCGACAAGGCCTTAAAACTGGAGATCAAGGAAGAGCTGATAAAATTCTTGAAGAAGAGGCAGAGTGTCTTCGCTTGGAGCCACGCAGACATGCCTGGCATCGACCCGGAGGTTATTTGCCACAAACTCAATGTGGCAGAAGATGCTAAGCCAATCAAACAAAGACGAAGAGTTTACTCCTGGAAAAAGTATGATGTCATCAGGGAAGAGGTCAGAAAGTTGGAAGAGGCAGAATTCATTAGGGAGGTCATATACCCAGAGTGGTTATCAAACGCCGTCATTGTGCCCAAGGCCAACGAAAAATGGAGGATGTGCGTAGACTTCACTGACCTGAACAAGTCCTGCACGAAAGACAGCTATCCCTTACCACGGATTGATCAGATGGTAGATGCCACGGCAGGGCATGAACTTATGAGCTTTATGGATGTGTATTCAGGCTACAATCAGATCTTCATGGATGCTGAAGACTCAGAGAAGACAGCATTCATCACAGACAAGGGGACCTATTGCTATAAGGTCATGCCCTTCGGCTTGAAAAATGCAGGGGCCACGTATCAACGTCTTGTAAATAAGATGTTTGAAGATCAAATTGGCAAGACCATGGAGGTATATGTAGATGATATGTTGACGAAAAGCTTGAAGGCCCGCCCTCATGTAGCCAACCTGGAGAGAACTTTTGACACCATGGACTTATACAGGATGAAACTCAATCCTGCCAAGTGTGTCTTCGGAGTAGGAGCTGGAAAGTTTCTTGGATTCATAGTCAATCAGAGGGGAATAGAGGCCAACCCCGAGAAAATCAAGGCTTTGCTTGATATGAAGACACCAAGAAGTATAAAAGACATTCAGAGGCTCACTGGAAGAGTCGCTGCACTCAACAGATTTGTTTCCAGAGTTACGGACAAGTGTCTTCCGTTTTTCAAGGTGCTTAGAAAGGCCTTTAAACAGCTCAAGTCCTACCTCGGATCCCCACTGCTCTTATCTCGGCCCATTCTGGGGGAGTTGTATGTTTATCTAGCAGTCTCGGAGTCAGCTATAAGTGCAGCCATAGTACGGGAAGACGTTGGGGTACAAAGGCCTGTATACTTCAATAGTAAGGCCCTTCAAGGGTCTAAACAAAACTATCCTCGGATGGAGAAGTTGGCCTACGCTTTGATACAATGAAACCTTATTTCCAATCCCACTCTATGGTCATCCTCACTAACTCCCCACTAAGGCAAGTCCTCCACAAGCCTGAGAAGTCAGGCAGATTGATGACCTCGGCCATTGAGTTGGGAGAGTATGACCTTATTTATCAACCCAGGGTGGCCATTAAAGAGCAGGCACTAGCAGACTTTGTTGCTGAGTTCACATGGGAAGAGGCTGAGGCTGAGAATAATCCAGAGATTGCAGAGGGATCAAACAGTAACATCTTCCGAAACCCGGAAGAGGTTGTGTCCAGCAAAGCCAGAAAAGGAATAGCGGAGAATGAGGAAGACAAATACCTTTTCAAGCAAGGAACCCTGTCAGAGGGGAACTTCTCTTCAAATGAAGATGTTTGGAACCTCTTCGTTTACGGATCTTCTTGCGAAAGTGGAAGCGGTGCAGGGTTGATACTGTCAGCTCCGGATGGTACCGACGTTGAATATGCGCTAAGGTTCAACTTCAAAGCATCGAACAACGAGTCAGAATATGAGGCATTGATAGCAAGCCTCTCCTTGGCAAAAGCCCTTAGAATTGGACGACTCTTACTTCACAGTGACTCGAGGTTGGTTGTCAACCAAGTACTTGGAGTATATGAGGCCAAAGATGAAAGGATGGATAAATACCTGAAGAGGGTAAGAACAACGCTAGAAGGCTTCGAAGAGGTGAAGATGAAGAGGGTACCTCGACAAAACAACAGTTGTGCAGATGCACTAGCAAGGTTGCCTTCAGCAACAAGGACAGGCATCAGAAGGACAGTACCAGTCGAGATCCTGCTCAAACCGACCATTGAGGAAGAAGAGGTTGCCAGCTCTTGCCTCAACTTGAATCTAGGAGACTCATGGATGGACCCCCTTATCAGATATATCAGAGGGGGAGAGCTGCCGGAATCCAAGTTAGAAAGGAGGAAGTTGAGGTACAGAGCTGCAAAGTTCTCAATAATAGGAGGTCCTGTATAAGAAAGGATTTCTACTACCGCTCCTCGGGTGTGTCCATCCCACAGAGGTCCCCCGCGTCCTACAGGATGTACACGAGGGTTCTTGTTCCAGTCACATAAGGGGAAGACCTTTAGCCAAAAGGATTATTACGCAGGGATACTGGTGGCCGACCCTGGCCAAAGATGTTGTTCCCTACGTGAAAAGGTGTGACAAATGCCAAAGATTCTCCACTATCCCTCATCAACCTATGACGTCAATCAGTTCTCCTTGGCCATTTGCAGTATGGGGGATTGACTTGGTGGGACCATTGCCAAGAGCTGCGAACAATTATCGATTTCTGATAATAGCAATTGATTACTTCTCCAAATGGGTGGAGGCTGAGCCGATGATCACGATTACAAAGCAGAAGACCTTCCAGTTTATCTGGAAGAGCATCATATGCAGACATGGGCTTCCAAACACCCTCATCTCAAATAACGAAACCCAGTTCAAGAATTCTTCCTTGGAGAAATACTGCGAGAGAGTCGGGATCAAGCAATTTTTCTCTTCTCCTGGCCGACCCCAGGCAAATGGGCAGACTGAGGTCACGAACCGAACAATCCTCGATGGGATTAAGAAGAGGTTGGAAGAAGCCAAGGGGAGATGTAATGGGCCTACAGAACAATGGCAAGGACACCAACGGGGGAGACCCCATTTATGTTAGCACATGGCTTAGAAGTCGTCATACCTAATACCTACAGAAGTAGGACTCCCGACTCATAGAGTTCAGACCTATGACCCCGGGAAGAATGGGGAAGAGAGAAGACTTGACCTAGATTTGATTGAGGAAAGAAGGGAAGACGCTGAGATCAGACAGGCAACCTACCAGCAGAGAACAACAAAGTTCTACAATCAAAGGGTGAAATCAAGACTTACAGCTGTAGGAGACCTAGTGCTGAAAAAGACGTTGCAGAAGGCAAACGAGCTTCACCCGAATTGACATGGTCCTTACAAAGTAGTCGATGAGGTTGTACCTGGTACCTACCGGCTTGAAAATCTTAAGGGAGAACCTTTCTCCAATCCGTGGAACGTTGATCACCTGAAAAGGTATTACATATGATGTTGCAATTGTTTCTATGTATATGTATCATTTTATGATGAGAATATTAATGAGAAGAGCAGTTCATGTGTCAATACCTTGTTTCATCATGCTTTAATGGTAAAATTATGAGGTGAAACATCATTATATGGTGACCTCAAACCTTAAAACATCATAATTTGGTGTGAAACATCATAATTTGATGACCTCAGACCCTAAACATCATTTATTTGATGAAATTTATGAGGGTAACATCTTAGTTTGATGACCTCAGACCTTAAACATCATTTATTTGGTGAAATTTATGAGGGTAACATCTTAATTTGACGACCTCATACCTTAAACATCATAATTTGGTGACAAGGTCTGAGGTGAAACGTCATAATTGGATGACCTCAGACCTTTAACATCATTAATTTAGTGAAATTCATAAAGGTAACATCATAGTTTGTTGACCTCAGACCTTAAACATCATTAATTTGGTGAAAATTTATGAGGGTAACATCATAGTTTGATGACCTCAGACCTTAAAACATCTAAATTTGGTGACAAGGTCTAAGGTGAAACATCTTAGTTTGATGACCTCAGACCTTAAACATCATTAATTTGGTAAAAATTTATGAGGGTAACATCATAGTTTGATGACCTCAGACCTTAAAACATTAAAATTTAGTTAAATTAATGGGGGTAACATCTTAGTTTGATGACCTCAAACCTTAAACATCATTAAATTGGTGAAATCTATGAGGGTAACATCATAATTGGATAACCTCAGACCTTAAATATCATTAATTTGGTGAAATTTATGGGGGTAACCTCTTAGTTTGATGACCTCAGACCTTAAACATCATTAAATTGGTGAAATTTATGAGGGTAACATCACAATTTGATGACCTCAGACCTTATAACATCACAATTTGGTGACAAGGTCTGAGGTGAAACATCATAATTTGATGACCTCAAACCCTAAACATCATTTATTTGGTGAAATTTATGAGGGTAACATCTTAGTTTGATGACCTCAGACCTTAAACATCATAATTTGGTGATAGGGTCTGAGGTGAAACATCTTAGTTAGATGACCTCAAATCGTAAACATCATTAATTTGGTGAAAATTTATGAGGGTAACATCATAAATTAATGGCCTCAGACCTTAAACATCACTTGATGGGAAGTATGATTTGCAAGACAACATTCAAGAAAGCATTCATCGAAAGAAGCAAAATCCTCTGAAGAGGAAGATATAACATGAAGAAGTCAGAATTACAAGTCAACATGCCTTAGAGTTTGTTATCAGAGGTTACAAACAATTACAGATGAGAAACAAAAATTACAAGTGTAAAGCTTCACAAATCATTGTCTAGGTGTCTGCACCAACAGGGTTGGTAACCTCGGCCCCATTAGCTTGGCCGACGTTGGTAACCTCGGCCCCATCATCTTAAGGGTTGACATCCTCGGTCTCTGTAACTTCCAGTGGTGAGGTCTCTGCAAGAGCTGCATGTTCTCCTTCCTCCTCCACCTCTTGTAAGGCCTGAGCAAACTGAGGGTTAGCAAAACCGAGACCAATGAAGTCCGAGGCTGTCAAACTCCCTGACTCTTTTTCTTTGATGGTCGCCCATTTACCAGTAGCTTTAACACCTCTTTCAAGGTATTCAAAGCCGAAGCTTATAAATTGGTCAGAGACCTTGTAGTCTGCCAAGATCTTCTTAGAGGTGTCCTCAAGGGCAACTTTCACAGCAGCATCAACCTTTTGTTGAAGAACGTCGTCCTTGGCCTTCAGGGCAGAGGTGTGGTCCTTCTAGAGCTTAGATATGTCCCTGTCCCTCTGCTTCACCTTATTCTCATACCCCTCCAAGGCGATCTTCAGACGTTCAACCTCAGCATTTAGAGAGACCTCCACCTTCTGGGCCTCTTTTCCCTTTTCAATAAGGAGCAGCTTCCTCAGGGTCCAGTCAACGAACTGGTGCATGGACAGGATACCCTGCAAAACAAAGTCAGATGTATAAATGCAAACCTTAATCCAATAAAAGCCGAGGTTAGAGTTGGAATAAAAAAGCAAAAGTTTTTACATGGATTGACCTGTGAAGGCAAAACTCGGCCAGCAGAGGGGTATCAATCGTTAAAGGTAATACCAATTGAGTAAAATGAAAGTCGTTAAAGTCACAAAAGAGACACACTTTAGATAGAAATGTAATACCCAAAATTAGAATTATTATTAATGAGGGGGAAGGGGGTATTTATAGGGGAGGAGAGAAGATTCTAGAAGAGGTCTCCTAAGTTCCTGAACCTGGTGTCACATGGGTCATTAACTACCTTCAATTACATCACGTGCTAAAATATAACATTATGGAAGTTTCCCTCTCAACCCTTGCTACAACTAAAAATGTAAACAAAATACCAAACAACTGATAACAGAAAAATTACATTGCAATACTAAAAATGCAAGAAAATATTAAAAGTAAACCCTAATTCCCATCAGTTTAGATCTACGCCGATAAGGATGAGGAATGGGATGCTTTCAGTAGTGTGGGAGACAATATGGGTCATATGTTGCATACTTTGGAGAGGGCAATACACAGTGATACTCATGTCATAATTCACGTTGACCCAAACATTTTTTCGCTTGGCTCGACCCCATATAAAAGTTTTTATCCTTTAAGAACATCACGGGCCTGAAATGCATGTAGCAGCCGCCAATTTGCAAGGTTATGCTAAAATTTGGTAGAACGAATTCGTGAGGGAAAGGGAATTGTTGTGTCAACCACCTATTTGTTCTTGGCTAGAGATGTAGGGGAAGCTATGGGCTACCTTCATTCCAGCCTTTTCGCTAGCGTACAAAGCTGTGACAGGTAACTACGTTAGTGAACAAGTACTCTGGGTTCTATGTTAGCAAAGGAGTACTCTGAGTTGTTCCAAATTTTGTGTACGAGGGCCAAGTTGAAGCAGAGCATTGATCATATGATTGAAACTATTTGCATGGACTTCAGCATTGGTAAATCAATTAGGGTTGTGGACAGTCACTTCCTGGGGAAGGCAACTGCCCTCAAGGTAGATGATTATTTCAGACGTGGTGACTTCAGGAGGTTTCACCACCACAACCATGGCTAAAGCTTGTTGAGACTACCCGAGCTACGTACAGAGTCTCCACTTGTAGTGCATTTGGAGATTAGGCAACAGTGTGTCAAATGAAAAATCGAAGCACCATTATTGTGACCGATGGCATTGCTGTTGAGATCATCGATCGATCCAGTGGAGGTCCTTCATAAAACATCGACTACGCGAGTTATCACATTCCCTTTATTTGTCCTTTATGTAATTTTGAGTTTCTTAATAGATGCCCTATTCCCATGAGCTATATAAACAGTATAGTGATGTAATAGCCTCTATTTGGAACATTAAATATCTTTGAGAAAAATTTATCTGACGTATACCCATGACATGTGGCACAATAAGGCGGGTCTGAAAGATTTTTTTTATTTGTATTTCATTTTATTTTTATTAGTAAAATAAATTAATATTCCATTAGAATATTCTAGGTTAGGGTATTTTAGTACTTTAGCTATATTAGGGTCTTCACTTGACCTCCAAGTATAGCCAGAAATTATTTTTGTCTTTTGTTTATTTTATCATTTTTAGTCTTTTAGCTTTTAGGGTTAACTTGACTAGCAAGCTAACACAACCCTATAAATAAGGCCTTTAGCCTTCATTTGTAATCACAACTTGACTTTTATAAATGAAGATATCAAGAGAGTTGTTTATTTTTTGGAAGAGCGAATGATGATTGGAGTGCTAAGGTTGCTAGCTGAGAGTCCAAGTCGTCATGAGCAAGATACAAGTAGCCCTTATTTATAAGTACAGGTTCCTATCCTTCTAGGTCTAATTTTTGTTGATCCTGACGGGAATCCATTTTATCTTCCTTTTATTTTCATTGTATTTTTCTATTTTTAGTTCTTTTTAGGCCTTTCCCTTCCTTAATTAGTTGCCAAACATGTTTGGGACTAATTAGGCATTCTTTTATTTCTTAATTGGCCCTTCAGTCATTTTAACTATTACTTGATTAGCAAGTAATATATCTACTATAAATAGACTTGTATTCTCATTTTATACTCAATTCTCCATTCTTGAAATATAAGAACTCTTTTGTTTCTCTCTCTAGAAATCATATTGTCATGATTTTTAGGTCGTTGACGTGTAGTTCACATCAAATTGGTATAAGACGGGTGTCGCTCCAAACATTTGTGTTAGTGTGTATCAGTGTAGAGTATCAACAAAATTGTGCACTAGATTCTCAATGCCTTCGAAAAAGATGAAGCGAATTCAAGAGGAGATTAACCAATAGTTACGAGAAAAAAATTCAAGAATGGACGAAAACATGCAAGAATTAAAAGATAAAATGGATCAAAATACCACCATCATCCAACTTCTTGTCAAATCTCAAAACCCTAATCCCTCCTATGAAACTCGAGTTCCAAATCACACTCAAGAAAAAACTCGAAGAGCCGAAAAGCAGCCCGAAGGCATTCCCATGTCTCGAACAAAGAGTACTGATGTCATACAGCCCAAAAAAAATGATTCAGGTGTTGCCAACATACGAAAATTACCTTCCACCGCTGCTGATCATCCTAGTTGGCAATTTTCGGCGCTGGAAATGTTGATTTATGGGTCAACTGCTGCCGACCAAGGTCAGGATACACACCTGCTGTGTCGGACCACCCAGATGCCCCTATAACAGGACAGTCGACAGCCAGGCCCCAGCTCTTCCACTAGGTCGGACCACCCTTTAGGTGGCCGACCCATCTTTTTTTGACAGGAATCATCCCGAATCTGGTGTATATGTTGCATATCCCTGCCAAAAACATTTTTTAAACCCTTCAAACGTCAATTGTTGTCCAACCATCACCCATAAAACCCTAATACCTGTTGTCCCGATTGAAACCCTAACCTGTATGGATTTAACCAAACCATTGCCCCAATCTACTAGCCATTTTCCCTACCCCAACCGTAAAACCCATTCTGAACCCGGACCTCACTATAATTTTCCCGACCAAAATTCATATCCAAATAACCCAAGAAACCCAATTTTCACCCAAGAATTAATCCAACCCAAGTTGCCCAAAATCCCAAACACCATTTCTCTCAACCATCCACCCAATCTCAACTCTATTCCACCACCCGAACCACCCGACCCATTTGATTTTGGTATTTTTGAATATTAAAACATTGACCCGTGTTTGCATCCGCATGCACCACCATACATATCACCTCCCCCATCTTCCCATCATACCCCTTCACATCATGACCTCTCTGTACTATATCGATTCTTTTTCATCCTCTGACAATGGGGATACCCGTCGTAGTATTTTTGAATGGATTCCCCCACCTGGTACCCATCGCCCCATTCCACTACGGGATCGTCAATGTTTCTATTGTGGAGAACGTGATCACCTGATTGCCACGAGTCCCCACTATCAGGGTGATCCCCGAGCACCTCCCCTGGCCCCACATGATCATCCTCTTCGCCCACCACCTGTACAGATGCCACCAAACCCGATTGATTATGTTTCACCTGCACGGTGCACCAGGTGATGTGGTGGGACCGAAAGCTCATCAAGATGGAGACTCACTCTCTTTAGCACTCTAGTTACGTTCACGGAGTCTCCATGGGGATATTCGCATAGATATTCCTATGTTCGATGGCAGATTCTCTCCGGATGATATGACCGATTGGCTCGCCGCTATGGAAACAGTTTTCGATTACAAGCGGGTTCAGGGCCGCTCATGTGTTCTTCTTGATGCTACCAAATTTTAGGCTTTGCCCGTGTTTGGTGGAATGACCTTTGTTATCGAAGGACGGCTGCAGGACTCCCTCCTATCCAGGACTAGCTCAATCTCAAGGCCGCTCTTCAGGCCTCCTTTATACTATCGACGTACGAGCGAGACCTCTTTACGCGCATTCAGTCTCTCCTGCAAGACACATCTTCGGTAGTAAAGTATACAAAGTAGTTCCATCTCTTCCGCACTAGAGCTCGCCTGCCCGAGACGGAAGATCAGCGGATCAGCCGCTACATTCTGGGACTCCAACCACATATTCGCACATATTCGCAGTAACCTTGGATTGAGAGATATACCAACCTTTTTTAAGGCGGTAGAGTATACTACTAAGGTCGAGGCCTATCATGCAGCCCTAACAGCTTCTCCAGCATCCCGACCTCCATCTTCCTTGAGTTTTGTTCCTATCCCATTCCATGCATTGTGTATTTGTCAGGGTTGATTTGGCAAACCTCTGATCTAGCAGAGGCTATGAAGCATTAATTCAAAAAATTGTCAACACACCCGAATCATATCCGATTCTCCTCTGATTTATGTAGAGTTGGTTACAGATTCTTCAAAGATTCTTATAGGATTCCTTTGAATCCTATTTTTTTGGTGACTAATAAAAAAATCAATCAATATTAGTAGTATTTTATTAACCAAAACACTTCTTCTATACGTCTAAGGTGAACCCTGAAGAGATATATTCTAGATTTGTTGTTGGAACTTCGAGAGACTAATAAAGACATAAATTGAAACATTGTATTTTGACCATCATTGGTGTTAATATTATGAATGTGGTTTTGTAAAACAAGTCGTTGTATTGCAAATCAACTTACAACATCTTCCAACCTCAAGCCATACTAACAATTGATTTTCATAAAGTAGTGTTCAAAAAGTTGACGAAAGGTTACATTTTAAGAAAGTAAAATAATATCGTGGAAGGTTTTCGATATAAATTTCTTTTCGTGGATAACATTATTATTAACAATCAGTTTTTTATAGTCCATTCCTTTTTATAATGGAAAGTAATGAATGTAGTTTGTACTAAAATTAATATAATATTTATACAAAATTTATGAAATACTATAATACATTTATATTATTCTTCTATTTCCAAATGCATCCACATCCTGCTTTTTTAAGAATTTTCCAATTGCTGCCCCGCATCCTGCACCCGATTTGTGCTTCATAGGTGGAGGGTGTTAAACCTTGTGAAGTGCCACGTTCATAATAAATTCACCGGCATAACATTGTCAAACCGTGATGTTGAAGGGCCAAAATCACCACAAGGGACACCGCCAGATAGGGCTTGGTCGCAGGAAGAGGGCCTTTAATTCCCACAAGTCATATCCCCATGACACCATTGGTGAGGGCCTGGTGTTTGGCCGAGGCATCACATTGTGGCAGGGGCAGAAGCATGACGGCCATGGTTGGCGCCGTAATAGGAGAGGAAAGGGGCAGGACTCATGGTACCCTCATCGGCCACCATACTTGCGATTAACATCACAACCATCTTCTCCAACCATTTTCAGGTCATTCAGATTATGTTTTATTTTGTGCGTTCGCCATAGATTTCTAACTAAATCAAAACACAACCAAAAGATTGCCATCTGCCACTTTGATGCATGCGCATTGAAAGCAATATACAAACACAGGCAATAATACTAACTAAAAAATTTGATTAATAATTGAGTGCCTTACAAAAGGAAAGTTTCTGTAAATATAACTAAGAAACCTACTAAAAAGGGAAACATAAGGAAATAATGAAGCTTCAAGAACTAACTTCTAAATAAATCCTAATATATATATCCCCAAAACCACTCAAAATTATCCTCACCCTTACTCCATCATAATTGTACGCCCCAAGGGGGGGGGGGGGGGGCACATAAGTCTTACACCACAAACATCAGTTTCTTTTCAAGAGACATACCCATGTTCTTCACACTTATTCTTCGTAGTGATTACGTTGAATATTTTTATTGGAGATCTTTTAAAAAATTGTGTTATTCATACTTTTTCCTTTGAGAAGATTATAGGAGCTTCGGGTGCGAGATTGTAGAAGCCTTGCCTACTGCTGTGAGATTGGGATATTATTATAATGGGATTAAAAGTTTTTAGTCCTACTTTTTTTAATATATGTGTATTTAATCCCATGTCATTATTTTTTTGCTATTGGTCCTACATTTTTACACTTGTCATCTCTACAAAAGGAGACATGAACGGTTAGGAGAAGTTACATGGAAGTTGAGGGCGGTTAAAACAACTTAAAAAAACATGGGATGGGAGACGAACAAAATTTTAAAATGAGACTAAAACCAAAAAAAACTATATTATAATTTATGACATCTGGATTCGCCTGAGAGATGAAGAGTTTTGCCTATTGATGCGAGTGGAATAGGTACACCAACTATTAGAGCCCATATTATAGTGAGGAAGTGCAAACATCACCATGGGATCAGAGTCGAGTGTCGTTTAAGTCTTGTAACTTTTATATTTAGTAAGTTGTTTCCATCACTTGTAAGCGGTGGATGTGTACTTTCCCCATTTGGCTTTTGCCACATAAAATTCTTGTGCGATTTTATTTCTCTACAGTTTATTATTACTCGTTTCCTTAATAAAACAAAACAAAATAATTATTTTAGTATATAAATGTAGTTCGATTGTGGACTTTCACAAGTGGGGCCCCGCCCTCCCACACCCACCCCCAATATCACCCAAATACAAAATATTACCGCTAAATCACTTTTCAATCTTAGTACAAGGGTACACTGCCTTCAATACTTTTTTTTTCTAGCTCAGCCCCTACACCCCTGTGATCTGCATACAGCAAGCATCCCCTAAATAAGTGGAACACCATAATAACAACACAGAAACATAATTATCCACGATTTTTTTCTTTTAGTAATTTTTTAAGACACTTATATCATTATCTGACAGCAGAATATAATTAAGAATAATTAATAGAATATAATGTGGATTTCTGATGCAAATTGTAGAAAATAGATTAGCAATGAAGTGGCATTTTTGAACAATAGTAACCATTTAGTGAAAGTAACTTTGAAAATCATATGAGGCCTCCCAAAGGGCACTCTTTCATCGAAGTTCATAAACAAAGTAACTGATGATGAGGGTATAGAAATCTTCAGCAGGGCAGCCAGCAAAAGATTGTTGTAAGAGTACAATTCAGTATCATATATACAATTTTTTCGTAACAGCAAGCATGAGCAAAACTCAAAAACACAAAGAACGTCGACAACGAAATACCATAACATGCAAAGACACACGACATATATGGTTGGGTAAAATTTGACAAATGCCCACAGGAAAATTGGCAAACTAAACCAATACAAACTTTGCAGGATTACAACCATGCATACAATCCGGTCCTCAGCACCGGAACTGTCTCGAGAGAGAATTTATACCACAACTTAACATTTCTAAATTTGTACGAAAAAAGTAAATATAAATAAAGGTTCACCTATGATTTAACAACTTTTCTAAAATTAAACTGAAGATATAATTATGAACATAAAAAAATTATAAAAAAAAAAAGCAAAAGGCGAGAAATTTAAGCATAGAGTATCTTTAATGAAACTATGTATTGGGGGGGAAAAGAAGGTGGCACATTGAATGTCTAGACTCGAGGCAAAAAGGGCTTAAACAGCAATCTCAGCAAAAAAGGGAGGATATCATTTGTGACACAAACTCACGAGCGATAGACAATCAAACAGACAAGCGAAAAGGATGATGATAAATACGAGAAATATAGCCGCCAAACACACACATAAATGATCACGGAACGTACGTTGTTCGACAAATTGCATACATCTACGGAGGAAGAGACATTCATGAATGTGATGAGACTACAAATGGGCATAGCTTCTAGGATTTGAATTTCAAATGCCCAACCTAGGAGGGGGTGCCTAATATTTATACAGTTGGATATGAGATGCCTCTCGGGGTGTATTTTAGTATAGTCGGGGTGTATTTTAGTATTATGTCCCCTTATCAGCCGAGGGTCGAGACCCCACGCGGGTAATGATGACAAAAATGCACTTCCCACACCACTTAATCCTTTTTCTCAATGGAACAAAGATGAAGACAAAACAATTCTATGTATGATCCACAATTAGTTATAGACAAATGCATTTGAAATTGTTTACTTACTTTCATTGTGCAAGAGGAATTAGTTTATTTATTTTTTTGCAAGATACAAGAGACCCAATCCATATATGCATTGGACATACTCTTAGATGCAACACTAGCCTAGTAACCAAAGTTAATCCCTCAAAATTTCTTAATTTAATTTCACTACACAAAATATATATATACATATATATATATATATATATATATATATATATATTTGATAAATTATCCATAACCCCAAAAACACATCACAATTCTTCTAAATTAAATGTTTCTAAACACACAATCACCGCAAAAAAAATTTTAAAAAATAACAATCACACCCACATCAAACTAGCCAAAAAAAACTCAAAACCCATAAATAAAAAAACACACATACTTGGTAATTTAAATCCAAAAAAAATCCTTCTTGCCCATGAGAGAGGCTTCAAGGATGCATCTGGCCATAAAATAATCCATCAAAATTTCTCAATTTATTTCCACATAGATGAGAAAGAAAATTATATTTGATAAATTATAACTATATGGATTTTTAGTCATAGGCTTAGGACAATTAAAACCCCAATCTTTATCACAACCAATCACACCCACATCAAAGTATCCTTAAAAAAAATCAACAAACCCATTAAAAAAAAGAAAAAAAAAATTATAATCCAAATAATAAAAAAAAGAATCATTTTTTACCCATGAGAGAAGCTTCAAGGATGTGTCAACCCATCAAAATTTCTTATTTTCTAAACTAAATGATTTTAAAATCAAAAATCAAAACCCATAACAAAAAAAAACACAAACTTTATGATCCAAATAAAAAAATTAAAAAAAAATCATTTTTTACCCATGAGAGAGGCTTCAAGGATGTGTCTACATATCAAAATTTCTTAATTCAAAAACCAAAAACAAAACAAACCCATCAATAAAAAAGACATAAACTTTATAGGGACTCTTGGGGTAGTCCCAATTGTTAAGAATAGTTAGCAGCCGATCCCAAGCATTTAAGTCCTATTCATATAAACCAACCAATCACATCCCAATATAACTCCAACCCACGTTCAAAATTACAAGAGCCATAAGATGAATAACTGTTGACTAAAGAGAAAAAAACATGGGATCGGATCCCATTTAAACTAACTCATGCAGGATTTCAGCCAAAATACCTAAACTTTATAATCCAAATTAAAAAAAAAAAGAATCAATATTTACCCATGAGAGAGGCTTCAAAAATGTGCTTACCCATCAAAATTTCTTAATTTCTTTTGATAAATTATAGATACCATTACTCTAAACTAAATGATTTAAAAATCCAAATAAAAAAATTCAAAAACCAAAAAAAAAAAAGACAAAATTTATAATCCAAATAAAAAAAAAGAATGAATTTTTACCCATGAGAGAGGCTTCAAGGATGTGGTTAGCCATGAGAACCTGATCCGTTGGATTAACATCCCCCTCCTCGATCCAACGGCTGCGGATCGCGACCGCATTGTAGACACTGGTCATCATCACCACAAAAACCGTCGCCCCAACAGTCTTGACAACAATGGGTCCCTGGCCGCGTTTCAGGCGATCCAAACCCATTATGACGAATTTCCTCAATGGGGTCTTGAAAACGAAGATGACAATCAAAGCCATCTGGGTGAAGATGAGAGGGAATAGAAGCTGGATCATATTTAAATCTAAAGCTTCACAATTTGGGTTTGTAGACCAGTGGGGTGGAATGGGTTACTTCAAGAATTTAGCAAATAAGAGAAAAAGAAGAATGGCTTGCCATGTTTTTCATAGGCATTTGCGATTTGATCTCTCTCTCTCTCTCTCTCTCTCCTTCAAGCATTTATGAATTTTGGTCAATTGGTCTCCATCTTTAACATTAATAATTTTTAACCCCGGAGGATGCGTGGGTCATGCATTATTTTCGAAAAGTTTGATGTGGAATTAATTAGTTTGCCTATCTCATTAACGGAACAACGTGCATTTTTTTCTCCAAGCTTAATGTGGAATTAATAAGTTTGTTGTGGAATTAATAAGTTTAACGTTTGGCGAAGATGTTGTCATGGCACACGTTTCATTTGGCAGAATAAATGCGATAGGGGTTAAGTTACTAATTTGATAAAATTCTTTAAAAACCAATACACTCAAAACCTTTGTAAAAATCATAATATTTTAATAGACAAATGATTTACAAAAACAACTATGATGACACAAAAAATACGATTAGTATGTTAATAATTCTTTATGTGTAAACTTGGTAACATAGAGGAGGAAGAATTTAATTTATATCTTTTCGAACCATTTATAGCCACCCCTCGAAGCAAACTCAAAACTCGATTTTAGGGATACTTCTCAAACTCAGATTAATAAAATAAGAATTATCTATTTTATGGCTTCTCCATATGAGTATATGTAACAGATAAGAGGCATACATTGTTTCCTTACATTTCCAACAAATATGTTCAAATGTTTACTAAGGAAATAAATAAAAGAACCATTTTGAAGAAAATATTCACATAGTGATTGTGAAATTAAAGTCCAATGTAGTTCACAAATCTTACACCAAACAAAAATTCAAGCAAAGACTGTATCCCATAAAACACTATAATATTCAAATATTGTTCATAAAACACAAAAAATCCAATCAGATTTTCTCCTCTCTCCTTTCTCACACTTACCAAACGTTTTTCTCTTATCACTGTTCATCATTTTCTTTCCATCTAACACCCATTTCCTCCATTAAAATCAAGATCCCCCTCCTATCACCATAACTCAATCACCTTATACCCCCGACCGGCCTTTTAACCCATCCGAACCTTATCCCCTACCAAATTTACCCAGTGTCGGCCATCTCCGGCCAAGCATCCCTACCTTAAACTCACATACCCTGCATGACCTCCTTATAGCTCCACACCGGCAGCCCCACCTAGACTTAACCCGATTCTAACCCATAAATTCGGCCAACACCTGCTACTCAGAACCCATTCCCAGCCACCCTAACCAATAAACCCACTCACCCGGTTCACACCTGCCTAAACCCATTTATCTGACCACCTTATATCTCCATTCTTGACAGCGAACCCATTTACACGGAGCAATCCAAACCCATAAACCAAAATCTGGTTTGACCCCCAAATACCCATACCCGATTCCAAAACTCGAAACCCACACCCAACCCACCTGTCAAACCTAGAAAATAGGAACTCCCGGCCATTATTCCAGCCACCTCCGGCGTCTAACCCGCGATCACAACTCCGACCAATCCCACAACCCTCTTCGGCCACCTTAAAGCTCCTCCACTTATAACCAACTTCATACCCCTACCCAAAACCACCAACTCAACCCACTGACCTTACCTGCTCTAACACGAACCTGTCCACCAACCCACTTTTAACTATGACCAAACCCACAACCTGAGCTACTACCTCCGACGATCAAACCACAACCATACTTGGACCTCCCAACTAAAAGCCTAGCCTTATACCTCCATACCCGGCACCAAACTCTGACCCTCAAACCACTGACTCAATTTTATAAACAACCTGAACCGATGAGACCCATTAACCCGATTTGAACCCAGCTCCAACTAAGTACCCACTTCGACCCAAAAAACCATATCAATTCTGATTTGCTATTGGTGACAAACATTTAGGATATGACAAACATTAACCCGGTATTGTGTTTGCTGTTGTGTGAAGAGACTGTTAGTGGGTATTAAGAGATTGTTGATGGTAGTAAGAAGAAGAGTGTTGGGATACACCTCCTCGAACAAAAGATCAAATAAAATAAAATTGGAATGAATAAACATTTGAAAGCTACAACTACTAACCTTATAGAGGGGTAGGAAGAAGAAGAGACATAAGCTGAAAGGTTGGTTGCCACTTAAAGCTTAGAACTGATTGAATTTTAGAAGGTGAAAGGATTAGATGGTGATAGGGAACTTTTATTGAAGTGGGCTTATTCAGTTGCTTGTGAGTAGAAAGAGAGGCATGTATGATAAGAAGAGGAACCGATGGAAGAGAGGAAGCGACAAAGCTAAAAAAAATGGAGAGTGTTTATTAGGGGTTGATCTTCGAATTGATAAATCTTCGAATGCAAGTTGGCAAATTCAATCAATGTGCAATGCATCTGACGTGAGTGTGCAATGCATCTGACGTGGACAGTATAGAGATATAGATAGATTTAATAGGTATCTGACGTGGATAGCTTAGGTGAAGAGGACATTAAATGCCTTGTTTTGCATTTTATAGTAGTAATAGATATAACGTAAATATATTTATAAAAATAGAGGTAAAATATATAACGTTAAAAATTCTACTTTACATTTGTGTCCTTTATTTCTAAATTTGACACACGTTTTAAAATGTTGTCCTTAAACATTAAAGCGTACTTTTTACGCCTATTTATCATAATCAAATTATGAGTCTTTTATTTTACAAAAAAATGAACATGATCCATTAAAAAAAGATACAACACATGACACAAAATCTTTATTTTTTTACTTAAAACGAACATAATCAAAATAAAAGTGACATGACACAAAATCTTGTTTTTACCAAACGAACACACCGAAAATAAAACATGATACAAAACCATTTAATTAAATCACAACACGAACACGATCCATACATAACGTGGCATGATACGACGACACATTATTTAATTTTAAATCATAAAATATAAAAATAAATAATATATTAAAAAATAAATAATATAACTTTTTTAATAATTAAGCACTTATCTTAAGCGTAAAAAATCTTGGAGACAAGTAGCCATCTTCCATTTTTATTTTGGTTCTTACCCATTTTTTTCCACTACAGGTCGACTTCAATACCAAAATGGATAAGCACCGAACAAATGGATAAGCACCTAAACAAATGGGTAAGCCATCTTCTCAGCTTGGGACTTCCTTCAAAATGGGTGGGTAAGCACTAAAAAAAATTTATGGGATGGGGATATGAACATATGCCCACCTCCCAAACAATGTTCAAACCTTGGCAGGAGATAGACTCAAGAAAATCTCAAACTCTACTTAAAATTTCACATGATAGTAATATGACTTCATCTTGAAAGGCAACTTATTCTGCCCCATTTGATAGCCATAAAATGTTGAACATTTTGCGTGGGACTTTCTACTGGTTGAAGGTACCTCCCTAGCCAAACTCCAACTCCGACATCCCCTCCCTAGACAAACTCCCCAACGCCAAAACATGGGTAACCAACAATATCTCCCCATTTTACCCTCAAACAAAAATCCATCGTATTTTAGTTGGTAACGAAATTTTAACTCTATGTCGCTGGAAATGAACCGATACCCGAGTGGTAACTTCAAGCCCCCTTTGGAATTATTTTCTCTCGAATTCTCCTCATCTTGTTCTTCTCTCTTGTGAGGCTCCTTTCATATACCATAAAAGTAGAAAAGTTCATACAAATTTCTTTACCCATTTTTGCTCATAAAAGTAGAAAAGGCATCACCCTCTCTTTTATGGTATATGAAACTTGTGTTATATACATTGTATAGTATATATTTGAACGGTTAGATAACCCTATTATTGATGGAATTGAAACAATTTTTTCTTCAAGTTGGCACTCAAGTTCAATGGGTTTTCTTGGGAAGCTGAAAACAAAAGAAAGAGGGGTTTGCACGATACCTGGTTTATTAATTGTATTTAAAACTTTGCGGCAGGATAGAAGAACATGAAGAGGTTTTCTTGGAAGAAGAAAAGGCAAGGTTGCCTTTGACGATGGTTGATTAATTAAAATGCCACGTGGACACCGTCATTATTTAGCAGAATTGAAAACTTCTTAGATTGAATTCAAGCCACGTGTCAATTTTCTTTTAAGAGACACCAAAACTATATTATGTTATTAGATTTTATTCAAGTCCTTGTATTATTTTATGGACCGCGTTCCTCTTAAACTATGTGTTGCGTCTATCATCGAGTGTCTCGAAAGATTCATATAAAGTGACGTGTGATAAAAATCGGGAAAGGTGGATGCGTCAATATGGACATGGGTGAGTAAAGAAGGTAGTCGAGGATGGTAGATAATTGGGCATAAATTCTTCGTATTTATTCTCGTAATTTAGTTACTTTTGTTATCTCGTGTGATGTTAATTTCATGATTTTATCTCATATTATTGCTACGGATCTCTTCCTATAAGTACATTGTATTTCGTGTATTTTTCTCATATTTACAGGTATTTAATACACGTGAAAGAAAGAGAGAAATCGGAATAAGAATCGAAAAGCAAACAAAGAAAGTCGAGGGAAATTTCGTAATTATACAACAAGAATCCGGATGCGGAGCGTAAAAATAACTCGAAGACATCGAGCTCACGAGAATATAGGAAGAAACGACAACTAAATTCAAGCTACAGTTGAAAAGATATGAGATTGAGAAGATCAGAAGAATTAAAGAGGATACTAGAGCCGGTTCGATTCTGAGCTAGAACCGTTTTAGTTCTGAGCTAGAACCGGTTCTCTTTTTCAGAGATTTTGAGGAAACATTAACTGGTTCAGTTCTAAAGTGGAACCGGTTCAATTTTTTGTAATTCGAAAATTCCAACTTAATTCCACTTATTTTGGAGAATTTATTATATTTCAAATAATTATAAAAAACTTGATTTATCATTCATTCTTTATTCTTAGAGAGAGTTAGAGTAGTTTTAACCTAGTTTAGAGAGCCAAAAAGGAGGCACAAACCATAGGAACAAAATTCTTCACCAAGTTTACAATTTTGTGGTTTGAATTTAAAGATTTCATTAATAAAGTTTACTCTCTATTTCTTGTTCTTGAATTCTATTATTTCTTGCATGTTCAATATATTTTCTGGGATTCTAAAAACTTCTTGCATGTTTAGTTACACTTCTATTATGAATATAAATCCATGAAACGTTAGAATTTGGTTTATGACTCACATCACCATATCCGGCTAAGTTCTTTTAGGGTTGGGATACATGAACCCAACCCAAGGTGTTTCGCATGGAAATAAAATATAATCCCGAAGTAAATGAATAATTGAAAATGTAATATTTTGTTGATATAACCATCGTAGGACTTTTAACTCCGTTTGCCCTAAGTAATCGGAGTGTTCAAGAATGTGACGCGGGTATTGATGATCTTATTACGTACCTAGATTTTAATTTTGATCATGTATCGTGTGGGTTAGTTCCCCCATATATATGATTCTTGAAGGTAATTGAAGGTTTCTTTTCAATTAATTATTTAATTATTGATATGTTATATATCCGGTGAATCTACTAAGGGGTGGAAGAGTGTATCCCAATTCTATCTTTCTCACATAATTTACAATCTTGTTTCTTTATTCTTGCATGCTTAGTTAGTTTACAATCTCAATTGATTTTCATTAGTTGATAGGAAAGTCCCACAAACAATCATATTTTCCTTTCTACCTTTAAGTCAAATGTAAAATTATTCGTCGTTCCTATTCATCGTCACATTCTTCATCATATTCCCTGTGTTCGATACCCGACTTGCTCGAATTATTACTTACGCGACCGACTTACACTTGAGCCATAATTCACACGCATTAGAGACACTTGAGGATGGTAAACTTAGTATAGACTCTAATATCGAATGGGTTATGGTAATAAATATAATGATTGGAGGTCAATTTAATAATGGATATGAGTTTTTATGCCGTTAATGAATCAGATGCATCTGAAGATTCATAGTGTTGAAGAGCCCAATGGATTCCACATGTGGGGATAACAAATGCAATGACCGGAGAAGTTATTTAACTAATAGCATGCAACGAGATAAGGACGAGGCAGTGAGTCTAATAACAAGAATTGTCATTGTTTTCCTACAATTAGGGTTGTCCCACCCTACGTAGAGGCATGTGAGATTTAACAAATTTATGGACATAGTCCCTTTGCCCCAAGTTTTTAAATTGTACTCGCTCTCAAATTATACCTTGGGTAGGAAAAATCCCCCTTTATGGACATAGTCACTTTGCCAACAATTTACACCATTTGTTCCTTTTTATGTGGTTTGCTTTTATAACTCATACATATGTTGACTCGCTTTTGTGAACTTTACACCTGGTAAAAAGATTTCTCCACCTACAATTAGTGTAACATATTTTAAAGATTACCAAGTGGGGCAAAAATGGAGGCCTATAAATTAAAAGACAATGTTTAGATTATATTGTATTTGAAAACTTACACATGGAGATACAGTTGGAATATAAGAACCTTAAGGAAAATATTGTAATTGGTGATAGTAAAAAAACATGGTGCGACCTAGACTCTGCGTTTCATTATGATTAAAAAAAGTAATTATAAAGAAAGGAATCGACTTACAAATTAGACTCGACTTACTCAAGCCTTTGTGAATTTTGATCTTCAACCTTCACAACAACAACTATTGCAATATAGCCATGGCTAGCACATAGCCTCTGCACCTATGTATCCACCAACTTGGTTGTATTTTCTAAAATATAAAACTGTACACAAGAAGATGATCAACACGGTTATGTGTGTTTATGGGCTCAATAAATCATCAAAGGTAAATCTTTAAGTTTTTTATTTATAAATGTATGTAAACTTGAGTGTATTAGTAGCTTTCATAGGTAAAAAAAATTGTATTATTATCAAAAGGATAAAATCGAACTTGAATGGGACTAATCACTTTAGATTCATTCACACTCGTTATTAAAATTAAATGTTATTCGAACGACATACAAAATCATTAAAATTAGCTTCTAACTAGTGTTATAGGGAAAAAAACTATTGTTGTACAAGTATTACTATGAGACTTTTAAGGAAATCGTGAGAATGGTGTTAAACAATGGACATTAGATTGTCCCTTTAAATAGCTTTTAACAACACCTACTTGGTATGATTTTTAAATCTTGTAAAAGTCGTATAAATACCCATGTTTTAATTTTAATTTATAATTTGTTAATAAAGTTTGTGAAAAAATTGTCATTCTCATTAAACATATGTTTTAAAATAAAATTATAAAAATTTGTCCAATCATGCAAAAGAGTTTTAAGATTATTAGCTTATCGGTTGTTAAAATCATAAGAAAAATCATTTTAACAACATTTGTTTTATACCTTTACATTTGTTTGAGTGCTTGAACAATTTTCTAATTTTTTTAAATAAGTGTCCGTCGAGAATCAATAATTTGCCAAAACCCTTAATTGCCAAATTCTAATTTAATCGATAAAATAGATGATCCTAAGTCTTTAAAGATTACTATACTAGGATGTTAAATTCTAATCACATATCATTAATGTTTTCACCAACTCACAATGCGTATAAAGGTAGGGGTGAGTAACAACACACTTATACATAGATATATTATGTGTTTTAACCAACAATCAAAAGCATTTAATAAATATAAATCATTATTTTATGATACACCGCGACAAAACACGCAAAAAGAACTAAAGTACAAGTTAAAAGGCTCAACACAAGCCCAATAAGGATTATTAATATAAGGAATCTATAAATGCAGCTTCATACCAATGAAAAACAATTGTACCTATGATAGAAACACATAACACGACTCATGACATGGAAAGTATAAAATAATAGAGCTTACGATGATATAGATGTCTAAAATAATATGTTGAGCTTAATATAATAAGAAACGTCAATATATAAGATAAGTTTTATCTAACCAAGGGTTCACAGAAGCATAATCAAAAGAAAAACCAAAAACTTGATTTAAGCATATGGAGAAACATAAATCCAAGAGATTTCTGTAAAATCATGATCATGAAGTTTTTATGGAAACCCAAAAAGATTTGGTGTGAACGAAATATATTTTCTCAAAAATTTATATATTGAAAATGTATATATGAAATATTAACAAGCATTAAATCTTGTGAATAAAAATGCATGAAAATAATATTAGGATCAGGAGAGTATGAGACATCAGATACCGAGTGTTGGTCATTTACAGAGTAATAAGGTCAATTAATCAATTATGAAGTACAGATTATTGTGAAAAGCCATTGATCTTCAAGGTTCCATTATCTTAAAAGAATTTCATTTTTTTATTCTTTTTTACATTATGACAGTTTATACAAGACAAGCGCATATAAATTCAAATTTTTATTCTCTTTTATTGTCACATTTGTACATAATGATATTTAGCATAATGGTTTAGTAGAAATATCACTTCGGAGCATTAAGAGAAATGACATTTTATAAAATAAAGTGGTGCGTTCAAGGTTATATTTCTCTCATATTCGCCATAACAGGTATGGTAATCTTGAGATATGTACGACAGAACGACCTCCATGGGAACCTTTGGTATAACATTTGGAATGTCATGCCATCAGTTAAATCCGAGAGAGTAATTAAATTTAAAGCAATTATGCAACTGATTAGATAATAATGTATAGTAATTAAATAATATAATAGTATCAAATTAGCAGCGAAATTGTAATTTTCTTCCATTTTACTAAAACATAAAAAAAATTTAGGAAAAAAAAAAACATCATTTAGTGAGGAATCAAAATCACATTATTATTATTATCTAAACTTTGTGGTTGTGAGCGTTTCCTCCCACTTCTAGAGGATGGATCATTTTTTTCTCTTCTTAATATGCATGTGCATGTGGGTTCAAGTTGGACTTATCATGGTTCACTACTTCTTATTTTTCCTTTCTTTCAATGACCCATAAGTACATTTTTTTTTTTAATTTTTCCTCTAACAAGGACTTTTTAGTTTGCACCTCCTTGCCATGGAATCATCCAGGGAGTCCATATGCATGCTTAGGTTTTCCATGAGGTCGAAAAAACTAGTAGTGGAGGGTATTATATCAGGATCTCTCTCTTCCATAACATTTTTATTAATTGGTACCTCAACCATCGGCTGGATAAAAATAGAGAGTGATGCAACATCTAACGACACACCATCAATATAAGGAACATTATAGCTAGTGATTGTAAAGAGTAGGTTGGGTTGAGATTGTGTTCACGCACTCCTACCCAATGTTGACTCGGTTATAGGCTTCTTATTCCACTTGCAACAGTTTTGAGAGTTCTTCATTCCATTTTGAAGTATCCTTAAAGCATGGTAGCACTTCATTAACCTAAAAGGTCATTTTATATCCACCTTGTATGTCAATTAGGCCAATAGAATCACTTATTGGTTTTACTCCCATCGCCCAATCTTCATTATACTCTCTCAACAATGGCATAACATTTACTTATAGACTCTATATTAGTGTTAAACTAAGTTGTGAGAGAACCAGTGGTTTAGGACTAAAAGAATTATGTGTTATTGTTAAATTCTACTATAACAGTATCCCACATGCCCATCTTCCTTTTATTTTCTTCATGAATAGTATCTTCGAATATATCCTCCCACATAGAAAAAATCAACCTGTCTTCATTTTTTTTAAATTATCTTTCGATTGCTCCTTTTTTGCGTTTAAGTTTGTATTGTCATTTATCTTCATGCATTTGAGAGTAACATTCCATTGAATTAGGAGTGATTGAGAGGATGAACTTGTGAACAAAATTTGCATATGAGTGTGTGTATATATATAATATTTTTAAAAAAATAGTCATTGTTCCGATAAAAGAGCCATTGGTATATGTCTATTATTCTCGCGTCATTCTAACTATCGGAGTAAGATGAGATGCAATGTGTTCAAATGGCCATAGGAAGGGAACAATTATGGCATGCTTTAAAGTTAAGAGTTGTTTTCAATTTAACAAATAACATTATGGAATTTTTCACAACAAAATGCCAAAATGCACTAGAGATAATCTAACAAGTCTATAAATACAACTTTTTAACAATGTAGAATGAATGAAATACAATAAAAATACATCACATATGCCTGTGATGCATTAAGAATACATAATAATAGAGCATGTGATGAGATGGAAAAATATAACAATATGTGGACCATAATATAATGTCAAACATCACTTGATAAGATAAGAAAAAATTCAACTAAAGTTTTGAAGATGCATGGTAAAAATAAAAAATAAAAATTATTTATCAAGAACACGGAAAAATAAAAATCCAAGAGGATTATGTGAAATACGTGGTCATGAAGTTGGGATAGGAAATAAAAACATTGGTCCGAACAATATGTATTTTCTAAAAAAACTCTTATATAGAGAATTTATGTATTAGTAATCATTATGCATTGAACCTTGTAAACAAAGTTGCATGAAAATTGTACTATATTCAAGTAAATATTAAACATCATATACCAAATGTTGGTTATTTACAAAGTAATAAGGTCACTTAATCAACTATAAAGTGTATTATTCAAACTCATTGATCTTCAACATATAATTCCCTTCAAAGAATCTAATTATTTATTTTTCTTTAGATTGTGAGTGTGTATACAAGGCAAAATCATATGTTTTTAATTTTTATTCACTCTTATTAACACCTTTGTACATAATTTTGTCATACAATTATGAACTTTAGACTAATCAAAGAATAACCCGAATAGAGATATAACAAATCTCACTGGTAGATCCTTTTGCTAAAACATAGACAATATTATAATATTCCTCACAAGCAATAGATTTATCATGCACAAAAAATATCAAGATAAAAAATTTATGACTGTATTATTAAGAAGACGCCTTACAAGACTCGTGATGACAATATTAAACATACACCTCAATTACATAAGTCAAGTGAGTGTAAAAGGTGTATCCCAAATTTTTCTATCTAGTATAAGGGATCTCATAAATGAAAATATGATTAAAAGAATCTATAGAGTTCATAAACTACCTTTTTAACTCTGGGTCACATTGAAATGATGGAACGACCACCTCATTCACGGGCAATATAAGATGGTGGTTGAG
This sequence comes from Sambucus nigra, assembly GCA_949130495.1. NCBI lineage: Eukaryota > Viridiplantae > Streptophyta > Magnoliopsida > Dipsacales > Adoxaceae > Sambucus > Sambucus nigra. The sequence continues at coordinate 133,788,293 of OX422222.1, read as the reverse complement.
GTTGATATCATTTATGAGGTGTGTATGGGTTTTTCATGGAGCGTGAGTGGTAACCTATCAGTTTCACGATTGATACATATGGTAAAATAAAGATACACTAGTCCGAGGGAGAGTTCCTCATGTGATTGAAGAAAAGGGTGAGAAAATTAACAATATGAGTAACCCATTGGAGAGGGAAAAAACACCATTTTAATCGATTTGTGGTTATGTATTATATTCATGTTCAATTGCAATAAATATGAACAATAAAAGAGGAATAAAGAGTAAGAACTCCTAATGATATGTGTGATAAATGCTCAAATGATAGTGAGAGTGATTTTAAAGAGAATGTCACCCTATGATGTTTTTGTGTATGTTGAGGATGTTGTGTGAACATGTTACTTGTAGTTTTTAGGTGAATTAAAATACTTTACCTCTTCATTTTTTTTACCAAATGTATATATTTTTAATCTAGATATGCTTGTTCATTTAATGGGGTCCAACACAACATTAATAAAGGAGGCGACCTGCTCAACACAAACATATGGACATATTTGCAAAACCTATGTTTGGGGGTTGATAAACAACCTAGATTTTCCATAAACCTCCAAACTCAAGTTTAGGTTATATAAGTGACGTTTTGTTTTAGGAATGAGGGTAGCAATTATGAATTTTCCCCTTCAGTCATTTTTGTGCGAGAGACTCGGCTGCTCGAGTTAGTTATTGGATGTGTGTTATGAGTGGACCTATTAGTGTTACTCTGAATTACTAGTAGAGGTTAAAATTCTAACTTAGATTATTTCCCTTCCTCCTATACAATACCTGAAGAATCCATAGTGATTACTAGAACAAATTGTTCCTCGAGCAATGCCTTACTCGGGGTGAGTCCTCCTCAGCCCTTTTGATTTACTTGTAACTAGAAGGGAGTGAGCTATACCTTGGTATACTCAAAGATGTACGAGTGACTTGTAATCCTCCAATATACTAAACAAAGTTTTAGAACAATTAGAATAAATGGAACAAAGTGAGAATTGACTCACTTACTAACTTATTTTGCAATTAAATCCACTTATGCGTAACTTAGGGGTAGTGTTTGAAAGTCTTCTTATTCTTCCCATTATCATTCCAAGTCCTATCTTTGTTCAAACTATCTTGAGGAATAGTATACATCCTACTTATTTCACCCATATAGTTTGAGATATACAAACTAGGCACTCGGGTGGAGCTAAAATGACTTGGTAAAAAATTATTCTGAATGATATGACATTATGTTGGGATAATTTTTAAAAGAGGTTTGAAAAATTTTCTAGAATATTTTCTACGTGCTGAGGCGTTGTTTTTCTTCAAAATGAATTTTCCAATATTAAAAGAAGATTTTTGAAATAAAAAATTAAATTTATTTTTCGCGCTTTCTCGTTCGAACGACATGGGGTCTCGTTCGAACGACTCGTTGCCTCAAATTTTTTATATAAAGTGCGTTAAATCACTCCGTTTTCGTTAAGGAGACCTGACGATTTTCGATACCAGTAATCTGCAAATGGCATAACACTTTGTCTTCTTCAATTTTAGGGTTTAAAACCTTATTTTTCAAATCACAAAATATCCCAATCTTTATGTGAATTGTGTTGGAACCCAAGATACCATCTTGTTAAAGTTTTCTCCTGTAGAGAGGATCTCTACTGCTGATTTAGGTGCCTTCTATGGTACTGGGTTGATTACAACTGAGGTCATTGAGGTTCGCTACGTGTGGATATTTATTGAATATAGAACTGTGTGTTCTTGTAGGGCTGCTACGGTTGTTCCATTACTGACGACGCGGACCGACGCCTGCAGGTATTTGTGTGTCACCATATTTCATTGTAATTCATATAAGTTGCGATTTACAAATTATAGTGAAATCAAAGGTTTTTCCCTTCGGGGATTTTTCCTGAAATTGGTTTCCTTTGCATGTTTATTGATTTATGATTTTAAAACCTTAGATGCATGTGCCAAGGTTTATCTAAATTTGGGTTTAATTAAATCTGGTTGGTTTGTCACATAATTAAAATTGGATTTATTTGAGAAGCCACATTATTCCGTTGTAGCAAACTCTCAACTGGTGAGCTTGAGGAGAAATTGAGATATTAAAGTAAGGTTAAGTTGATTTGGAAGCTAGGTCAGAAAAGTTAGATAAGATCTTAAGCACCGTACAATTCACAGATAATAAGTATGGTATTGTCTTTGATAATCATGCTGCACCCATTCCCAAAGCCAAATCCATGCAAGCGAGAGAGCCACCTAGGAACATTAGGAGAGAGACACCTAGAAACATTAAGAGAGAGCCACCTAGGAACGTTAGTAATAATTGTCATATAGGAAACGCGTCCCATCGTATATACACTTGCACTCATTAAGGTAGGAGAGGTTATCTTAGACGGTTTTGCTACGATCTTAAGAACGCTCCTAGATAGACTAAGAATAATGTCGTTCCGATTCCCAAACCCCCCCTCTTCGTTTCACGCCTACTTGGGTTAGGGAATTGGATTTAAAGGCATTAGGTATTAGGCTCGGTGATACGCATGTCATTGCTCGTGGTTCTCCCCATGTTACATCTTAAGATTGAGTGTGTTCATCGGTTTGTCATACTCTAGTTGTGTCATCTTGATATATCTTGCCTAAGGTTATGACTTGTAGCTCTTTGTATTACTATTTTTTATTTATTTGAGTCTTATTGAAAAATACGAAAAGACTTTATTTTTGGTAAAATTTTAAAAATACAAAAAGATTTTTGAGAAAAACACAAAAAGATTTTCATTTTATTTTTGTGTCGTGAGTTTTTCATGTTTGATATGGTATATAAGTGTGCTTGGACCCCCCCCCCCATTTCATTATCCATGTGGCTAGGACATTTGATCATAATTGTTGATGCATGGAATGATCTTAACCATTGTCTTAATGGGGTTGTTTCGAAGTTGATACGCATTTGGATTCGACTTTGTATATATGTCATCCTTGCACACATGCACGAGTTTATATGAATGTTTTACATCTCATGCATATTTGAGCTTGGTGAGACGTCCTTATCTCAATTTTTTCATCTATGCATAAGTAGACTTAGGAGGAGGTGTGCATGTAAGAACCGTTTACCGTGAGGACTAATATTGCATATATTAAAAAAATGACGAGTGTTCATGGGAAAACCACCATTTAAAAGAGCCCAAGAAAAATTATGATAGTAAAAAGACTCAAATGCCAAAAGAGGGCCAATAGGATTTCTCTAAGTTGAGAAAAATATAAACCTCAAAAGAGTTTGAAAAAGAATATATATATTTGAGGGAGTTTGGTTGAAAAATTAAACGAGTTTGCCCCATGAATTCTTATGTTGAAAATCGTATCATGACGCTATTGTTTGTAGAATCGTCAAAATTCTGAATTTGTGTGCTTGTTGATTGTTTAGTTCATTTAGCTCAATATATTAATTGTCACATATGGCTAAAACTAAGTTTGATAACATATAGCTATCAATTAGAGCTTCTTGAACGTTTCAATGTGCCGGAATTGTGATTCATTTATTGTAGTTCACGCCCATTCACTTCATATTCATGTTTGAGCACATTGATACTATGTTAGCATGAAACTCACATTATTTTACTCGTTTTATTTTTTTCTATTTTTCTACTGTTGGGACTTTCCTGTTGCTGTTTTCACGAAATTCTTTCGTTGGGCAAAACTTCAATATTTTTAGGACTGGAATTGAAAACTTTTTGAAGTTGTTCAAACGACTTTGGGACTTCGTTCAAGCGACAAGTCCATGCCACTCGATCTTGATATATCACGAGTTTCAAGAGAGATGATAAAAGGTGTTAGGTACAGGTCGTGAGATGTGTCTCGCGAAGCTCGTTTGATGGATGTATTGCGCGACGTGCTACTGGATTGTATTTTTTTTGTCGCTTGATCAAATTCATCATGCGACTTGTTATGTCGTTCAAACGAAATTGTGAGTCGCTTGAATGACGGATTCAAACGAAGTTAGAGTTTTATTAAAACTCGTTCAGCAGAAAACTTCATTTTGTGTGTTAACTTTCTCTCTCTCGTTCGTCCTCAGTAAACAACCCATCCGCCATTGTCTTTCCTCTTCGAAGCTTAGAATAGACTTTTTGCTCATTGATTTCGTCCCTGACTTTGTAATACCCCATCCTAGAAATTAGGTATTAAACGTTATTTAAGGTGTTTTTTCCAAAGAAAAATTCAAGGAATAAATAATCCAAGTGTAACACATAAAATAATACGTAAGGTGGCATATTACGTAAATGGTTTAAACGAGAAAAAATCCCATTATGCATGTGTCGCATGAATGCGTATTTAATCTCCAATAGTATTATCTAGGATGTCCATTAATTTTGAAGGAAAAATTTTAAGGAACGGATATGATACGGATAAGGTTAATACAACGTGACATTTAAATAGTATGAAAGAAAGTATCGCAATATGGATTAAACAAGAAATTTTTGCGTTGCATGGCTCTCATGAGTTTTATTTTGACTTTATATAATTATTTCAATTACTTAGGTTAAGTTTCACGCAATTCGGACAAGCAACGAGCGCTAGGTGAGCTTGGGTACAAATTATCTGACCGTGCACAACACCGCAAAAGTTCAGTTTTGCGTGAATTCTTTAGGACAATTGGTAAGTCAAAAAAATATTTCAAGCATATATTTAGACTCATAAAATATAAGGAATATTACCATGCGAAGAAAAATCCAAAAAAATATATTTTGTATGGAGATCCCAATTCTTATGCGCATTGTATAAGACAATCCAGGAGGCCAAACGACTACTGCAAATATGATTTTTTAAGTTAAAAAATGGAAGGAATATGATTCTTAAGTTAAAAGCTTCAAAAAAAATAAAAATAAGAATTTTAGGGGGGCTGGTACCAAAATTGACGCAAATCACAATTTTTTGGGGATTTTGGGTGGTATAGGAGGTCACATGTGAGTTTATTCTTGTATTGTCTTAATCTACCTCATGAAAAACAGATGTAAAATCCTTGAGAAGAGTTTTTGACTTAATTAGAAGGCTCTAGGTCTTGACCATGGGCTCATAGGGTGCTATCTTACCCCTTTTTGTTTAACAAGAGAAATCGGAGGGAAAGTGAGTTGGCCATTTCTATCTCACTCCTTTCATAAGATTTTCTTCGTCACCATGGCCAAGCAAGAGCTCTTCCTTCACCCAAAATTCATATCTCTTCTTCCCCACCATCTTTACACCACGAAAGTACCATTGTGGAGGTCATAAACACCATTAAAACACCTTTGAGTTTTGGAACAGCTTATAGGGAGAGTTTTGGAGAAGCTTTTGATGAGGTTTGGGAGTTGTAAAATGGGATTTTGAGCTTGAAAAGTGGGCTATTGTGACTCCCTTTAGTCACCCACCTTCTCTACCATTATTGGAGAACATTTTGAGGTGGGAAATACTTATATCTTACTAAGTTAAGTTGATGATGATATTTGTATGAGTACTTTGCATCTTGTTGATATTAGGAGTGTAGAAATAGCCATCCATGATTAAAGATTTAGTACATGATTTCAAGTTTAGTTTAGAAGAAAATGGGATATTCTATCATTGAAATGGGTCTTGTAGTAAACCTATGTTTAGCTTGATTTTTCTTACATATTTAGAGCTTAAAGTATGTTGATTAAGGTTTTACAAGTACTAATAGACTTATTAGTATCACTCTTATTATTTTCTATTAAAATGGGCACTTAAAAATGAAGGATTTAATGGGTTTTAAAAATGGATAATTTTCAGCCCGCCCATTATTCACAAACATTTTATGAAATAACAGGTTTTAAACTCATGTTTTAAGGTGAATAAATGATTTCTTTGATGTGAAGAACACTTGGTATGTATATTACTTCATATGATATTAATATAGTGATTTAAATGTTGATGAATCATTATGAAATGAGCAAATGGACTTTCATTTACAAAGTGTACTATTTAGTTTGTTAAACTAAATTTTGGGGGTAAAAGTGTAAATATGTGAAAGTGTAGTCTTCTTGCAAACTTTGGGTGAAAATGTAAATAATAAAAGTGTGTAAGAGTAAGTGTGAATAAAATGACTAAGTATGGGTCTTTATGCAAAAAGTCATAATTAAAGTGTGTAACACTAAGTTTGAAATGTAAAGTGTCAAATGTGTAAATGTTGACTAAAATTAGTTTTTCGTGTTAAAACTCGTAAATAAAGTGTGTAGACTTTAAAATGTGAAAAGTATGATTTTATATATTAAAGAGAATAATGTGCAAAAATGTGATTTTCGACAAAGTGAGAAGTTGAAAAAGTATCATATTGACTAAAATGCCAATGGGTTAAGTTTGAAGCTTAAAAAGAGTATTTTTTGTAAATAACAATTGAATAAGGAGTGAAGTTATGTATTAAGATGTAAATTGGGTAGATAAAAAATTTACTTAAAATGTAACATTTTCATGAAACAAAAATGTTACAGAGTGTTTTGACACGTATGTAGAAAGAATGAAATAAGGCCTTAAACGGAAATAATTTTCGGTGTAAAGTCAACATGTGTGAAAAAGGGACTTTAATGGAATATAATGATTCTTCCTGAATGAATAATGGGAAAATGGATGGTTAAGTCCAATGCTTTGACTCGAAAAAGGCAAATTAATGTGAGCATTATGAAAATGTTAAAAACATTAGTAAGAAAATGATATTGGATGATGCCTTAAATAATTAGGTAGTGCTATAATGTCCCGAGGGTGAAAAACCCAAAAGCAACTGCAGTTTACTTGGTGCTCAGTGTCTAGCGGTGAAATTCCATGAAATAGTGGGTGTGCATGTGTTGTTGTGATGGGTGTGTGTGTCATCGGAATCTCTAAAGAAAATGCTAAGTGATGAACTGAACATTCATGAAAGAGGCATAAATGAATGTTATTGATGCATTGATTTATTAATGCAAGAATAAGGCTTTAAATGTTCATATGATAACATGGGATGGTTAAATAAGATGACTTAATGATGTTTAATCTACCTAGTGAGGTTTGAATCATAATAAACATAAGCGTGTGCTATATGAGACTTTAAAAGGAAAATGAGTATTTTTCTAAACACGGTGTTTGCGTACGTTGAATAGAAGTCCTATAAAATGGTTAAGGACCTCTGGCGTGAGTTAATAAACGTTGAGTTAATGAAAGTTTGAAAGTAAATGTAAGGTTTTTTCTAAAAAAATGTCATTTGTTTCAAGGTGTGAGTTAACGGGAAGGAATATGCTCGTTTTATGCTTAATGGTACAAAGCGACTATTTTGTAAAAATAAGGAAGTATATTGGAGTAAATAACGTTTTTGAATAAAATGGTTTAATACATTGGGATATGTATTTTCAAAGTTATATATGTAAATACATACGTACTTTCGCATGCATGTAGTGTAGCATGTGAATATTTTTTCTTCCGTTCGTTTCTATATTGCATTGTAAAGTTCCCACTCCTCATTTTGTTATGGAAGGTTACATGTAGTTTCATATTTTGAGCGTTTTATACAGGTAAGTATTTACTTGCATTTAAGTTAGTCGCTTTATTTACTTAGCCTTGGTGCATTTCTCTTGGGTCATATCATGTAGTGACTGTAAATCGAACTCACATGCTAATAAGTTTAACATTAAAGATTAATAAAACTGGATTAGAAATATTATTTAGGGTGTTTCATTGCACTTTACAATTAACACGTGGTTCGGATCGAGTTGATCCTTTATCAACCCTTAAATCTGGGTCGGGACATTAAAACTTGGTATAAGAGCAGTATGATCATGTTCCTTTTGAGTGTTTCGTGGTGAGGTTGGTAGTGGATCTTTCGACTTCGTTGTTAGTTGGATCCGGTGATGCTTACCTGGTGACGGTTTCAATTTGTATCTTGATAGTAAAGTCGAGGTCTTGAGCACGTTGTGCCATTATCTTTGAGTTGGTAGCTGTTATTATTCCGCTGCATTTGTTATGTTAGTGTTATCTACCAAGTATCGAGTTTTGGTGTAAGCCGTTAAGTGGTGGGACCTTAGGATTTTGTGAGATGTATCATGTGGAAGTTTTATAATTTGAAAGTCTTAATGATTTTAGTTGCATCTTAGCTGGTATGCTTATGGTTTCATCTATGGGATTAGATGACTAATTAGCGTGACTTGTGAATAAATAATTCTATCGAAATTACAATGACCAAGTGAATTGATTATTATTTGGGTTTAGATAATCATATTGATTCATTGTAATTTAAGAAAGAATATATATAGTCCTTGGGACTTAGTGTTAGAAATGGTGTTAGAAATGGTGGTATTGAATTATGGTTTTAGAAAAATTAAGTGTTATTAAGGAATAGGATCTCTCGTGGTGTCAAAGGTATTGGCTCAAAGTTTATAGGTAGTACCCGATTCCTCGTATCCTACCAAAAGTTTTATAGTGGTGATAGTTTGTGATTTATCAAATGAGTGTGATGGCTATGCAGTGAGACAAGTTAGTTGTCATAGCTGAGTGTTCAATAAGGTTAAGTTATACGCCATGATGAGCTTAATCTCGGGTTATAGTTGTGGATAAGCATATGAATCCATACTGGTTATGCCATGGAGATATGTGCTAAGGATTAGCTAATGAGTTATTAGTACAAGTGATAGACATTCCCCAGTAATGGTGAACTTTAGATTGCGCTTCATGTATTATGATAACAAAGATGTCTCTATTTGAACTTAGGGGATTTTTTATTATGTCAAGGACATAGAGTTACAGCTGGTGTAACACATAGTAATTGGGTTAGTGTTTGGCTCTCAAAAAAGAAAAAATAACGGCCACGATCGATTGTTATACTTAGTAGGATTTTTTCGTGATCGCTCTTACTCCAGAATGTGCATGATCGTTGAAGATGATTGAATTGGTGTCCTTTCCATAGAGCATTGGGAAATATATTGCATGGATGCATAGGCTTTTGATGTTGTAGTACGATTTAATCATATCATTTTATGGCGACACTTAGGAGTTAGTGCCATGACTTGTTGATAAGCTTATGTTAAGATATGACCCTTGTGGATAATATTAAAAATAGGTAGATAAGTGCTAAGTTTTACACTTGGGATACTTAAGACACGATGATGTTCATCATGGTTTTAGAAATAACACTTGAAATAGAGTGTTAGGCTTGATTATAACACCTACGTGTGCTACCCGTATGTTATGATTTGGAATCGACGTCTCATTATAACTAGTCCGATAGTTATGATTTGGAATCACATAAGACATTGCTAAGGATTGTAGTAATGGTCCGTAGGGTAAAACTATGTGAGTGTTGTGTTTCACTAGATGAAAAAGATCTCGAGGTTTGAAAGTTGGCAATATCATGTGGGAATTATGGAGACTCAAGTAGGTAGGTCAGTGACTAGCATTAAGAAATGAGAAATGTAACTTCTCTTTGATATGAAGGATAAAAAGTAAGCTCAGTCTTAAGGAGGGAAGCCTAGAATTTTAGCTTCTCAAATGAATCGACTCCCAAGTTGTTGCCTTTGAAAATGGGTAGTCATCATGTTTTAAACTCATTTTTAAGGTGAATAAGTGATTTCTTTGATGTGAAGAACGCTTAGTATGTATATGCCTTTTTATGATATTAATGTAGTGATTTTTATGTTGATGAATCATTATGAAATGAGCAAATGGAGTTTCATTTACAAAGTGTACTATTTAGTTTGTTAAACTAAGTTCTGGGGTTAAAAGTGTAAATGTGTGAAAGTGTAGTCTTCTTGCAAACTTTGGGTGAAAATATAAATAATGAAAGCGTAGAAGACTAAGTGTGAATAAAATGACTAAGTATGGGTTTTTATGCAAAAAGTCATAATAATTAAAGTGTATAACACTAAGTTTGAAATGCAAATTGTCAAATGTGAAATGTTGACTAAAATGGGGTTTTAATATTAAAACTCGTAAATAAAGTGTATACACTTTAATATGTGAAAAGTATAATGTTATATATTAAAGAGAGTAATGTGCAAAAATGTGATTTTCAACAAAGTGAGAAGTTGAAAAAGTGTCATAGCGATTAAAATGCATACGTGTTAAATTTGAAGCTTAAAATGGTGTTTTTCTTTAAATAGCACTTGTATAGGGAGTGAAGTTATGTATTCTGATGTAAATTGTGTAAATTGACAATTTACTTAAAATGTAATATTTTTATGAAATAAAAATATTAAAGAGTGTTTTGACATGTATGTAGAAAGAATGAAATAAGTTCTTAAATAAAAATGTTTTCGGTGTAAAGTCAACGTGTGAAAAAGGGACTTTAATGGAATATAATGATTCTTCCTAAATGAATAATGGAAAAATGGATGGTTAAGTCCAAGGCTTTGACCTCGGCCCGAAAAAGGCAAATTAATGTGAACATTATGAAATTATTGAACACATTGGTAAGATAATAATATTGGATGATGCCGAATTAAATAATTAAGCAGGGCTATGATGTCCCTAGGGTGAAAAACCCAAAAGCAACTGCAGTTTACTTGGCGCTCAGTGTCTAGCGGTGAAATTACATGAAATAGTGGGTGTGCATGTGTTGTTGTGATGGGTGTGTGTGTCATCGGAATCTCTAAAGAAAATGCTAAGTGACGAACTGAACATTCATGAAAGAGGCATAAATGAATGTTATTGATGCATTGATTTATTAATGCAAGAATAAGGCTTTAAATGTTCATATGTCCACATGGTAACATGGGATGGTTAAATAAGATGTCTTAATGATGTTTAAGATACCTAATGAGGTTTGAATCATAATAAACACAAGCGTGTGTTATATGAGGCTTTAAAAGGAAAATAAGTATTTTTCTGAACACGGATTGTGCGCACGTTGAATGCAGGTCCTATAAAATGGTTGAGAAACTCTGGCGTGAGTTAATAAACTTTGAGTTAATGAACATTTGAAAGTAAATGTAAAGTTTTTTTCTAACAAATGTCATAAGGTTTTTTCCTAACAAATGTCATTTGTTTCACAGTGTGAGTTAACAGGAAGGAATATGCTCATTTTATGCTTAATTATACAAAGTGACTATTTTGTAAAGATAAATAAGTATATTGGAGTAAATAATTTTTTTGAATAAAATGGTTTAATACATTGGGACATGTATTTTCAAAGGTATATATGTAGATACATACAGACTTTCGCATGCATGTAGTGTAGCGTGTGAGTATTCTAACGCGACTGAAAATGTGTCTCTAGTGCCTGCTATTACGGTTCAAGTGCAAACCGCTCTCATAAGTAATAAACCCGGTAATACGGGGTTGAATCCTCAGGGAAATAGGACGAATGCTCGTGACGACAAAGGGTAGGAAAACTGAATCTAAACTGACTCTAGAAAAAGAACAAAACGATTATTAATTTTGGAGATAGAGTTATAACAACTAAATGAAACTAAAGTTAAACTACTAACTAAACTACGTGAGAAAAATTAATACTGCTAAAATTGATTAAATATGAATGATAAAAGCAGCTTGGAATACACTCCCTCGAAACCTAGTATGTTTACCCAATATAAAACTAGCTTCTGAATTAGATAATTGATTAAACCCGGTCTTTATTAATCTCAAGCATTAAATATATGAGGGTACTAGCCTGCATCATAACTAATCAAGAGCAAGAATAAAGCGGTGTTGAAATAGCTAGCACACGCATCGCATTCTTAAACACCCCAGTTACCTAGGGCAAACGAGGTTAAAAGATCTACGACGATTGTGATCACTACACAATACGATTAAATCATTATTTAATTCATAGAACTAATTTTTTTATTCATGCAAACCACATCGGGTTGGGTTCATGCATCCCATCCTTGAGAAATCGAGCCTAGCATGGTGCAGTTAACTACAATTGCATTTTCTATTGTTCAGGAAATCAAAACCATGATGAAATTAAACTTAGAAGAAAACTAGAATCTATGAACTATTGGAAACAAATAAACCATTCATTCATTAATGAATTCAAACAATAAATAAGAAGAATAAGAAACAAACTTTAGTAAAGAAAGCTGAATTGAGGAGCACAAATTTTTAACTTTGAGCTCCTAGGGTTTTTGACTTCTTTTTCTCTCTAAAAATATGCTAAAATAAACTCCCCAAGAACTCCCTTAAGTTTGGGAATACGTTGGAATATAAAAAATTCATTTTTGCAAGAGTTTCAACCATGTACAACTCTAATTTTGGAAGAGGATAATGATGAAATTCGATAACTGAATCGATTCGGGTCAGATACATCGGTTCGGTTCTCCTATTACATAAAGTTTCTTCATCACCGGACCGGTTTGTTTTTATCTCTATCGGTTGGGTTCCATCTTCACAGAAAGTTTAGCCAGCATCCAAATCGGTTCTTTTTATCCTCCATGGGTTCGGTTTGGTCTTTACAGGGATTTCCCATTTCTTGTGATTTAGGTCTCAACTTTGAAGCTTCGTAACTCGTGCTTCGGGACTCAAATTTGGATGCCGTTTATTCCTATGCGCTCGTATACTTGAGGTATTAAACTTTTCTCCAGGCTTCTTATCCGAATTCCAGATGCAAATTACTCTTTTGCCCTTTGACTTTTTTTTCTCTTCTTTCTTTCTTCCGGTTTCTTTCGTTCTTCTCATGCACTAAATACCTGCAAAATCTATGAGAAATACATGAAACTCGGCGTACTTGTTAGAAATGTCAGTAGCAATAATATGAGATAAATCAACTCGAACTATATCGCACAGAATGTTAAAAGACTCTAAATTACGGGGATAAATACGAAGAATTTATGCTATTCAAAACCTCCCTAACTTAGAACTTTGCGCGTCCCGAGCAATATAAAAGAATCAAAACAAGGTCGAACTCTTATCAAACGTCTTATTGGGATAGAATACCTTTTTCATGGGTAAGCGATTTTGCAACAAGCCTTTAAACCCCTAGGTTATCCTAGTAGCACGAGTGGTGTCTCGTGAGGGTTTGTAGTGAATATATCCACAAAAATCGTTTTCGACTCAAAGAAAATCTAAAATACATAAAAATTGTATAATTCAAACTTTTTTAAAAAATAGTCACCACAAATTTATATTCACACGTCTCAAATCATAGTGTGTGTGCGAGACCAAAAATTTAACCGCTAATTTCCACCGATTAATCATTACGTTACTTTTCAAAAATTCGCTTTGATTCAATTCTCACGGGATGCTCTCACAAACGAATCACTCGGAATGTAGCTATTTCTCTCGGTATGCGTGATTTATAAGAGTAAATACAATAGATACAAGGTCACACACACAAATTTGAAAGACGAAAACCATTTATCGAAATGATCTCTTCATCGGAATACGGTTATTTGGAAAATTGGAAACATCGCCTATTTTTCACACCATTTGATCTCTCATATTATCTTTTCGTGTCTTAGGCTCTCCACGCGATAATCCATTTCGAAATTCGGACTCGGTTAGGATTTTCTCGGGTTATAAGGTGTATTGGGTAAAAATTAGGAATGGCTAGAAATTTCAGAGTTGAATTTTTTTTCTTATGATGTCCGTTAGTGCTTTTTCGGGCTTTTGCTCATTTTTCTCTTTTTTTCTTTGCATTTTTATTTATTGCTATTTTTTTGTTCATCTTTATTCTATTCTTTTTTCTTACCCCTTTTTCTTACACCTTTTGGACTTTATTGATGAAATTTCCATTTTTCACAACTCCGGACTAATTGAGTTTTTTGGGTTATCAAACGAAAAGGAAAAAAATTTATTAGTCTCAAGTTGGGTAATAAAGGATAATTTTTCACAACTTTTTTATGGCTAATATTTTTGGGTAACAAACGATGATCAACTTCATTTATCCGAATTACTAATTATATTACCATATGCGTCTCGAGATTATATTTAATTTAGAGATATTTTTAGCGCGCTTTCCAAGATAACATCTCACACGTTTTCCATAACTGATCAAAATAAAGGAATTGAGATCTTTAACGACTTATTTAAAACACTGAAAGAACTTTGAGTTAATCATTAACTCATAGTGATTTAAAAACTCGCAAAAAATGATAAGCTCAAAATCTCATCGGGTTGATTAATCTCTACATTTATTCGTGAAGTCGTCAATTTTCGCTCAATTTCCATCTTTGGTCAATTTCGGCTTAGTGCATTTGAAAATTTTCAATTCGAGACTTAAAAAAATTGTGATATTTTTGAAAATTTTAAATTCCAATTTTTATTTATTTTCAAGAAAATATTTTTGGCTTTTCAGATTTTTTTTATTTTTTTAAAATTTATGTTTTTTTTTTTTTTTTGGGAATTTTGAACTTTGTGAAATTTTAAAGCGCATCCGTACCCCCCCCCCCCCCCCCAACATAGACTTTTGCAAAGTCCCTATGCAAAAGGACTAAAATAAAAATTAAAGATACAATGCGTGGAAAAATGAACAAAGGACAAAATGCAACAATAATCACAAGAAAGTATATGAAATGAAAAGATATAGGAAGTTCATAGTTCTCCATTACAAAATATAAGCATTTAAGGACAGAAAATGTGAAGAACTATAAAATACAAATAACCAAACCAACAATGGGCTACTGAGGGGGTGGGTGGGATGTGCAGGGAGAATTTGGGTTATATGGGTCGTAAAAATAAGGCGGTGGTGGAACACCCATATGCAGTCGATAAAGCTCAGCTTAAAGGCGATGCTTCATACTTGTATCGCGCTGGTAAGCTCGACAGTCCGCTTGGCGGTCGGTACGGTATTCATTAATGAAACCGTCAAAGCGTGTTTCTAGCGCGAAAATGCGTCGATCAAGGTCCGCTCCCTTTGTCTCATAATTAGAATTGGCCGCTTCATCATACTCTTCCTCGGTGCCCTCGGCCATCTCTACGTCCTCGGCTTCTTCCTGATCCTCGTCATTGGAGTCCTCCTCCTCATCATCAGAATCATCAACCTCTACCACTACTGCTCTTATAACCTCCCGTTGTTTTGCACTCTGATTGCATGATTCCTGCCCAATGGGATTTGGGAGGTGAGGAAACTCCCGAGGTGGTTCTATGCCGGCATCGGCGAGTATGGAGATGATGAGGTGGGGATACGGGAGAGGGGACATGCCCTTTTGATCCAAGGCGGCATATAGGATGTCAGGATAGAATGGGTGGCTAAGGTGAATGGTAGTATTAGGATGAAAAAGGTGGTAGACGAGTGTAGCTTGGCGAGGGGAGCATCACCGAATCATTGGATGTTTGGAGAAGGTTGGCACAAACAATGTGGAGGGTGATATGGGCCTTATCATTTAGGCGCCCCCACCGAAAAATTTTCTAGGACCCAATGTTTACTGGGTGCAAGTCGATCTATGTAAGTACTTTTGGGCACGGGTGTAAGGCACTTAGGTAGTCAAATCATTTAGGGATTAGGACCCCCTTAGAGGCAAGATTCTGGGACAAAAGGTCCCAGGAGAAGAGGATAAGACAACCGTCAACAAAATCTTTGGCCTCGAACTCGCCCGTACGGACAAGGGAGCCATAGAAAGATCGGACCTCCCCCTCCCATACCACCTCGTGGGGTCCGTTGAAGAATTGACACCACCCCCAAAGCTCAAAAGGTTAGTGACGGTGTGTGTGTGGGGGGGGGGGGGGGGGGGTAGCTCCTACCATTTAACGAGGTGCTCAATATGGAGTTAACGGGAGGAGGTGAAAAATTGCTCGCACCATATGCGTTCTATGCGAGAACGGTAGTCCCCGTTACCATTGGGGAGGACTTCGGTGGAGGTGTATTTAACGGGTGGAGCCCAGTCGGCCATGTGAAAATTTTATGTTGCTGGAAAATAAGAGAGAGAGAGAGAGAGAGAGAGAGGAGAGAGAGAGAGAGAGAGAGAGAGAGAGAGAGAGTATGTATGTATGTATGTATGTATGTATGTATGTATATATGTATGTATGTATGTATGTATGGGAGGGAGGGAGGGAGGGAATTTTCTAGAGTGGGGAGAAAAGGGTGGGAGATGGTGGGATTTTATAAGTGGTGTGAGTGGGGGGGGGGGGGGGGAAGTATTTAGATAGAAAGGGGGAGGAATGGAGGGAAAATGGGGGAAGAATGGAGGAAAAAAATAGGAATAGGAGGGAAGTGAAGATATTGGGGGAAGGGGGGAAGTATCTTCGGAAGGGGCAAAATTCTGCAAAGGCTGAACCGATTCGGGTTCCAGGGCGAACTAGTCTGGTTCTCCTCTTTTTTTATTTTGAATTTTCCCAAACCGAACCCACTCGGTCCAGTGGCATCGGTTCGGTTTGCTGGGAACATAAACTATCTTCTCCTCTTTTAAGCCCGAATTCTTTCACTCTCGATTTTTTGAACACTCCCACAATTATTTCAACGCATGAACTCCCTCGAAACTTTTCATGCCCCCACGAAATGTGTTTTTGAATTCCTATCCTCTCATGAATTACACTTACGAACTCCTAAGACCCTAATCCTAATTCTGACTAATGTACACAAGAGTCACCCCATACACGTATGGGGTGCGACGACCTCTCACAATCTTAAAACTTCATCCGACCCCACTCACGGGGTCAATTGCTCTCCATGTCCCACCTGTCTCAGGATCATACACCAACAATCAGAACAAGTTGGGACCTTTCCCAAAAGAGAAGGATTCGCCTTGAGATTCATGATATGTGTACGAAATGGGATTCTCAAGGTGCCTAACAGAAGTACAGCTTACGTTTCTCGCTTTAGAGTGCTCCTCTTGATCGAAACTTGAGGAGCTTCTCAAACCTCGATCTCTCTCGCTCTCGGGAATGCTTGGGTTGGGCTTTAAGACGAAAGAGACCTACGTCTTCTCCTCTATTGCATCCGAAATCTCCGGTGCCATGGGTGGATGATTACATGAGTCCAATTGCGATTGGACGTCCACAGTATGGTTCCTATCCACCAGCCTGATTGTTCTCTCAACCTTTTCTATGTTCATGTTATTTTTCACTTGTTCAAGCTCCAACTCCTCTCTCTCACACACAACAACGTGATCTCTCTCGCACTCCACATTCGTCACTGTCTCACTAGCTTTAACTTGGCACATACTCATGTGATTGCTCTCATGCTAGTGTCCTATGACTTCCATAAGGTCCGTCTCTCTCTCATCACCCTCGAGTTTAGTGTTGTGAAAGATATTTATCTCAAGGGTCATGTTCCCAAACGTTAGTTGCATTCGCTTACTTATAGTATTAATAAGTGCACTAGTCGTAGCTAAGAATGGGTGGACAAGGATGACGGGAACATGATTGCTCTGGAGAACGGATGGCTCTTCATCCCAAATGATAAAATCCACTGGGAAGTAAAAAATGTCAATTTAGACGATCACGTCTTCAATAATTCCCTGAGGCATCTTCACCGAGCGATCCACGAGCTGGAGAGTCATATTTGTGGGCTTAAGATCCCCCAAATCCAGTTGCTTATAGATGGAATAGGAGAGGATGTTAACACTCGCCCCTAAATCTATTAGGGCTCATTCGATTCTGTTCTTCCCCATGATGCAAGAAATGGTGGGTGTACCTGGATCTTTATACTTCAATGGAAGGTCAATCAACAATATCGAGCTAATGTTCTGTGCCAAAAATACATTCTTCTTTACCTTTAGCCTACGTTTCACTGTGGGCAAGTCCTTAAGGAACTTAGCGTATGCGGGAATCTGCTTGAGAGTTTCTAGAAAAGGTAAATTAATCTTCACTTGCTTGAGGACATCGTCACGTGAGGTCCCTTTTTGAGATGGGACCAACCATTGAGGAAACGACACAGCAGTGGGTGGTTTCACAATGACTTTGGGCCTGCTAGTGTTGTCTTAATCCTCACTCTCAGTTGAGGGGGCATCTTCAGCCTCTTTCGTGCCGGTCAAGACCTATTTATCTTTTGGTTCCTCGTGTGGGGGCGGTGATAACTTAACGACCCTCCCATGATGTAGAGTCATAATCGCACTACATTTATCAGGATTCTAGTGGGGTGTAGTGCTAACACTAGATTGTCCTTAGGAAGGTCTTGGGCCTTGGGCTGAAAATTTACCCTTCTTTTGAATATTTAAAGCGGATTGCAACCTAGAGATACTGGTGTTGATCTCATTGAACATTTGTTCATGCTTAGAGTTAGTTATGTTTTGAGATTGGATGAATTGTTTTAAACTATCCTCGAGAGTTTTTTGTGGCGGGGTGATGTACGATGCAGGAGGTGGTGATGGCATAGGTGGCGCTTGTTGAAAATGGGGAGGTGTAGGTGGAAGGGAAACGTATAGGATTTGTAGCAGCATGTTGTTGCCCATAACTGAACCCAGTATGGTTCCTCCACGAAGGGTTGCATGAATTCTCGTGAGGGACATTTAAGTTACCCTTAAACTCTCCTGCCACATTTACTTATTCTTGAAGCATGACCTTGTAGGCAGGTATCGTCAAACATTCCTCTGTTGAATGTCCCGCCTCATAAATAGCACACACCTTTTCTCTTCCTTAATTGGATTCAGAGGTTTCTCTTGAACGTGATTCGAGTACGTCATCCAATTTATGCTCAATTTGACTAATTTAAAGGTTCAATGTTATGTTCTTTTCCACGTGGTAAAGACCGAACACGGAAGGAGCGGTGGGCATTTATCGAACCCAATTTTGGGTGTTATGATCGGATGTGTCCCATGCTTTAGTAGTCTCGGTGACATACTTAAGGTGAGCATCAACATCATTTGCATCTAATTCCCAAAATGGTCTTTCACACATAGTTTGAACAAGTTGTTTGGACGTTATAGTTATCCCTTGATGGAAGAAAGAGATAAGATGGTGCTTTTTAAATCCATGATGTGGGCAAGCGTGAACTAACTTTTGGAAGTGTTCACAACAACAATTAAGAACTCGTTATCTAGTTGTTAAAAGTCTTGAATTTGAGCCTTGACAGAGTTGGTTCTATGTTGTGCAAAGAATTTCAAGAGAAAATTTGATTGTATATCCTTCTATGATGTAACTGAGTTCAGCGATAAGGCCACAACCAGGTCTTAGCTTTATCCTTTAAGGAAAAAGGAAAAGGTTTTGGGCGAACGACGTCTTGCGTGCAAGCTTGATCACTAAATGTGTCGCATGCCTCTTCGAACTCACAAATATGTAGGTATAATTTCTCCGAATCCATGTCGCGAAACGTGGGGAGAATTTGTATCATCCTATTATGAAAATGGAACTGCCCTGCATTGTACGGAAGTAAAATGCATCCTGGGGTGAAACTTCTCTTAGGATATAAGAGCTCTTTCATGGGACAATACGGTAAATCTCCCTCCCCCGTACTAAAACTAGCATTATTAGACATGTCTCTCTCTCTCTCCCAATGAATAGAAATCCTCACTCGACACGCTCGGAGTGTGACTTGCAATAGAGTTAGGTGGTGTAGGAGTTAGAACCCAAAACTGCGGTACGTTAGGAGTGTGTGGGCTATTGGGGTCGTACTCAACTTTCGGATTTTTGTGAATACGAGTGGGAGTAGACTGAGGAGTTTATTATGGATTTTGCATGAACGGATTTTGAGAGATGTTATATTTTTTTTTGCTTTTCAATTTTTTGGATTTTTTTGGCTTTTTGAGATTTGGAGTTGATTTTTAGATCAAATCGACCTAATCTAAAGTCTACCTAATTACCCGACAACGACGCTTAAAACTTGACGTGATTGAAAATTTGTCTCCAGTGCATGCTATTATGGTTCAAGTGCAAACCGATCGCGTAAGTAATAAACCCAGTAAGACGGGGTGAAATCCTCAGGAAAACAGGACGAATGCTCGTGACGACAAAGGGTAGGAAGACTAACTCTAAACTGACTCTAGAAAAAGAACAAAAAGATGATTAATTTTGGAATTAATTTCTAAAAACTAAATGGAACTAAAGTTAAACTACTAATTAAACTACGTGAGAAAAATTTAATACTGCTAAAATTGATTAAATATGAATGATAAAAGCAGGTTGGAATACACTCCCCCAAAACCTAGTATGTTTACCGGATATAAAACTAGCTTTCGAATTAAATAATTGATTAAACTCGATCTTTATTAATCTCAAGAATTACATATATGCGGGTACTAGCCTGTATCATAAGTAATCAAGAGCAAGAATAAAGCGGTGTTGAAATAGCTAACACGCGCATCATATTCTTAAACACCCCAGTTACCTAGGGCAAATGAGGTTAAAAGATCTACGACGATTGTGATCACCACACAATACGATTCAATCATTATTTAATTTATAGAAATAATTTTTTTATTCATGCAAACCACATCAGGCTGGGTTCATGCATCCCAGCCTTGAGAAATCGAGCCTAGTATGGTGCAGTTAACTACAATTGCATTTTTTACTGTTCAGGAAATCAAAACCATGGTGAAATTAAACTTAGAAAAAAACGAGAATCTATGAACTATTGGAAACAAATAAATCATGCACTGATTAATGAATTCAAACAATAAAGAAGAAGAAGAAGAAACATACTTTACTAAAGAAAGCTGAATTGAGAATCACAAATTTGTAACTTTGAGCTCCTAGGGTTCTTAACTTCTTTTCCTCTTTAAAACTATGCTAAAATAAACTCCCCAATAACTCCCTTAAGTCTAGGAATACGTTGGAATATAAAAAAAAATCCTTTTTACAAGAGTTTCAACCATATACAACTCTAATTTTGGAAGAGGATAATGATGAAATTTGACAACCGAACCGATCCAGGTCAGATACATCGGTTCGGTTCTCCTATTACAAAAAGTTTCTTCGTCACCAAACCGGTTCATTTTTATCTCTATCAGTTCGGTTCCATCTTCACAGAAAGTTTAGCCAGCGTACGGATCGTTTCTTTTTATCCTCCATGGGTTCGGTTTGGTCTTTACAATGATTTCCCCTTCCTTGTGATTTTTCTCTCAACTTTAAAGCTTTATAACTCATGCTTTGGAACTCGGATTCGGATGTTGTTTCTTCTTATGCGCTCGTAGACTTGAGGTCAACTCTTCTTTGGGTTTCTCGTCCTAATTATAGATGCAAATGACTCTTTTACCCTTAAACTTTTCTTCTTTTCTCTTCTTTCTTTCTTCCGGTTTCTTTCTTTCATCTCATGCACTGAATACCTGCAATATCTATGAGAAATACACAAAACTTGGCGAACTCTTTAGAAAATGTCAGTAACAATGATATGAGAATAATCAACTCGAATTACGTCACACAGAATGTTAAAAGACTCTAAATTACGAGGATAAATATGAAGAATTTATGCTAATCATATTCTTTCTGTCGTTCGTTTCTGATTAGGCATAAATTCTTCCCAATCTATCCCTTTAATTTAGTTGCTTTTAGCACCTCGAACAACGTAATCAATTTGATTTTATCTCATAATCTTGCTACTGACTTATCCTAACGAGTACACCGAGTTTTTGGTATTTCGTATTAATTTTGCAGGTATTTAATGTCAATTAAAGAAAGAAAGAAACCGGAAGAATCGAGAAAGAAAATAAGGAAAGTCAAAAGGGAAAAAATTATAATTTTTACCCAAAATTCGGATGAGGCATCTAAAGAGACGTTGAAGAGCCTGCAATTACGAGTACATAGGAAGAAACGATACCTCAATCGGAGTCCCGGTGTGAAAGTTATGAGCAGTCAAAGTTTGAAGAAAAAGTCAAAGGAAGCCCGGACCGATCCGTATTGCCAATTTCTAGAGAACCCCGGACCGAAGACGGATCGAAGCTGAAAAAAATAACTGAATCGACCCGCACCAAATTGATCCTCCCAAGAAATAAAAGAACCGATCCGAATTCCAGCCAGACCGAACCGCAGGAAGATCGGACTGGTCCGACTGTCGAATTTTAAGTTTCTAATCTTCCTCTAATGGAGAGTCCTAGTGCAGCTAAAACTCTTGAAGTTTTGTAGGGTATTTAAACCCATTTTATTATCATTCTTAGGATGAAGAATTTATTTAATTTTCCATTCTTTCTGTAAAAACCCTAGTTTGAAGATTGATTACAAATTTAATTACAAGATTGAAGATTGTTCAGAATTCGGTGGCTACAAGTAATTTTAATTGCTGATTTTAATGTTTTGGTAAGATTAGTAGTTAATTTCTTCTGTCTAATCGTCTTTTTACATCATTCTACAATTCTTCCTTAGTTTAATCATGATTTCCTGTAATTCCAAAATTGTTTTCATTAAGTTCATCATAGTAGGCTAGACTTTTAAGGATCGGGATGCATGAACCCAACCCGATGTGGTAGTTGTATGTACATAAAATTAATCCTCTAAATTTAATGGTTTGATTATGGCCGTATTGCATAGGAACACGACAATTGTAGATCTTTGGATCTCATTTGCTTCCGTGTAATCGGGATGCTTTAGAATACAATTCCAGTGTAACTATTACAATACCGATTTACTCGTCCTCTGATTAAGTATGGTGTGGGCTTGAACCTCATATACGTAATGCTTGGGAGTACTAAATTCTGGGTCTAATTAGTTATTTAAATTTACGATTAGTTTTATATCATCAATACACTAGGGTTGGGGGATTGTATTCCCGTCCTATTCTTTCATCATATAGTTTACAGTTTCAAGTCAATTATCATCAGTAATTTAAAGATGCTGCATTTCATTCATACTTTCGTGCATTAAATAATTATTTTCAAAATTGCATTTAGTTGTAGTAAATTCTTATACCAAACCAATCATCTTTTCTTTTTCCTTTAGACTCAGAGTTAGGATTCCTTCGTCTATCCAATGTCGTTACAATTCCATTGTCCTATTTCCCTGTGGATACGATCCCGACTTATAGGGTTTATTACTAACGCGATAGGCTTGCACTTGAGCCTAGAGAGTACGCACTTCTGAGACACATTCTTAGTCTCGTCAATTTTTGGCGCCGTTGCCGGGGATTTAGGTAGACTTAGGATTAGCTCGAGTCAATCTAAAACTTTGACCAAAAATTTTGAAAAATCCAAAAACATATAAAAAATTCAAAAAGCACAAAAAATTCATCATCATCTCTCATAAGGTGTTAATGCAAAATTCCGAACTCACTCCAACTCCCCATAACACTCCAACCCACATTCACGAAAACTCGATTGTTGAGTACGATCCTTATAGCCCTAACACTCCTAATGCTCCATAGCTTTGGGTTCCACCTCCCACACCGTCCTACTCGATCTCAAATAACACGTCGTTTTCCTTCTTATGACACACTTCAGAGAAGAGTCCTAGTATACTAAGTGAGGATACTGAATCTTTGAGAGAGAGAGACATGTCACAACACGGTAGTACAGCTGCCGATGAGGGAGAGGCCTCGTATCACCCTTTGAGAGACGTCTTATATCCCGAGTGCACTGTCACTCCGGGATGAATTTTACTCCCATACAATGCGGGATAATTTTGCTTTAGGAATGGGATGATCCAGATACTTCCCACTTACCATGGACTGGATTCAGAAAAGTCATATGCCCACATTATAGAATTTGAGGAGGCGTGCGAGACGCTCAGTGATCAAACTTGCACAAAAGATGTTCTCCGCCTCAAACTCTTTCCATTCTCGCTAAAGGATAAGGCTAAAACATGGCTATGGTCTTTACCTCCAAATTCGATTTCATCATGGAACGAATTACAATCCATATTTCTCATGAATTTCTTTCCTCCACATCGAACGAATTCCATCAAGGCTCAAATTCAAACTTTTCGACAATTAGAAAATGAGAAATTCGAATGATGCTACGAGCGTTTCAATGAGTTAATTGCCTCGTGTCCCCATCATGGTTTTGATAAAACACAAATCATATCCTTTATCCATAATGGGCTGAACATTAACTCCAAGCAACTCGTTGAGACCATGGGTAGTGGTCCGTTTGTCGACTTAGACGCCCACGATGCTGAGCTTCACCTGAGGAATATAGCCGAGACTACCCAATCCTGGGATACATCTAACCCTAATGCTCAAAATCAAAATCGTCAAGTGACCACCACTCCATCGGCGTCCGGCCTATTTCATGTAGAAAAGAATTCTATAGCAGACAGTCGACTCGATATGCTTGAGAAAAGACTGCGAGACCTACGTGAGGAATATGGAAGAAGACCAACTGGATCCATCACAAACCCCGTCGAGAAGGTGTGTGCAATTTGTGAGGCGGGTCATTCAACTGAGGAATGCCCGACTATACCCACCTACAAAGTGATGCTTCAAGAGCAAGTCAGTGGCATAGGAGGCTTTAAGGGTAATTTCGGTGCCCCGCACGGGAATTCTTACAACCCTTCATGGAAAAACCACCCTGGTTTTAGCTATGGGCAATAACATGTTGCGATGAATCCTAATTCACATGTTTCCCCTCCTCCACTACCGCACTTTCAACAAGCTCCACACATGCAAGGACATGTGCAAGTACCACCACCTCAAGGAGCATACATCCCTCCATCGCAGAGAAGTCTTGAGGATAAGATCAACCACTTTATCAGTACCCAAACTGCAACTAATGCTAGGCATGAGCGCATGATGAACGACATGAATGCGAGCATCTCACAGTTGCAATCATCGTTGAGTATCCAAGAGAAGGGCAAGTTTCCTGCCCAGGGCCAAAGACCGTCCCAAGGTTAAACTAGTGTTAGCTCCACCTCGACATAACATCAGGAGAAATGTCAAGTTGTGACCACTCTTCATAGTGGGAGAGCATTGATTTATCACCTCCCCCACACGACGCAACCAAAGACAAGGAGATTTATCCTGACACGAAAGAGGTCAAAGATGTCCCCTTGAAGGAGAGTGATAAAGTGGATACTAGTGAGCCCGAGGTAGTAGTAAAACCACCCACCGCGGCACCGTTTCCTCAAAGGTTGGTTCCTTCCCATAAAGGAAACCCCCGTGATGAAGTGCTTGACGTACTAAAGTAAGTAAAGCTAAATTTACCTTTCCTCAATGCTATTAAGCAAATTCCAGCTTATGCTGAAGTCATCAAAGACTTGTTGACGGTAAAAAAGAGGATGAAGGTAAAGAAAAATGTCTTTCTAGCACAGAACATGAGCTCCATCCTACTTAATGATCTCCCGCCCAAATTCAAAGATCCCGGTGCACCCACCATTTCCTGCATCATTGGAGAAAATAAAATTGAGAAAGCCTTACTTGATTTGGGAGAAAGTGTCAATATTCTCCCTTACGCCATCTATAGGTAACTTGATTTGGGCGACCTCAAGCCCACAAAGGTCATTCTCCAATTAGCAAATCGAACCGTGAAGATCCCAAGAGGCATAATTGAGGACGTGATCGTCCAAGTTGACACTTTCTACTTCCCGGTAGACTTTGTCATTTGGGACACGGAGCCCTCCTTCACCTCAAGCAACCATGTTCCCATCATTCTTGGGCGCTCGTTCTTAGCTACGGCTAACGCAATCATCAATACTCGGAATGGGCAAATGCAACTCACTTTTGGGAACATGACTTTAGAGACTAACATCTTCCATATCGCCCAACAAACAGGGGAAGAAGACGATCTTCACGCAGTGAGTCTAATAGACGAGACCGTACAGGATTATTTTGAGGAAACTTATTATGGAGATGCCTTAGGGTCCTGTTTAGTGTCGAACCACGAGAGCGAGGGGACGTACACCGCATTCGAGTGAGAGGTTGAGGAGTTGAGAGAGTTATTTGATGAGAGAGCATCGGATGAGGATGCGAGAGATGTAAGTTGGGTTTCTAGATTCAAAGAGTTACCACCGAGGGATACACGCATGGTTCCCTCCAACGAAAAAATCCTCGAATTGAAGAAACTCCCCTCCCATATTAAATATGCTTACCTAGGAGAAGATGAGACATTTCCTGTTGTTGTCTCCTCTAGCCTAGACGAAGAACAGGAGGGTAAATTGCTAAAGATTTTGAGGAATCACCAAAGTGTTTTTTGTTGGTGCATTACTAATTTGAAAGGGATAAGTTCTTTGATTTGCACCCACAAGATCCATCTCGAAGAGGATATCAAGCCCTCGAGAGAAATGCAAAGAAGGCTAAACCCTAATATGAAAGAAGTGGTGAGGACCGAAATAATTAAGCTATTGGATTCCGGGATTATCTACATAATCTCGGATAGCAAGTGGGTGAGCCCTATTCAAGTTGTCCCGAAGAAGTCGGGCATGACAGTGATAGAGAATGCTAACGGAGAGCTATTTCCCCAACGTACCACCACCGGGTGGCGCATTTGCATTGATTACCAAAAACTCAATACGAGAACTAGGAAAGACCATTTCCTCTTGCCATTTATTGATCAGATGCTTGAAAGAGTAAAGGGCCACCCCTACTATTGCTTCCTTGATGGTTATTCCAGATATAACCAAATTGAGGTAAATGTACTTGACCAGGAGACAACAACCTTCACTTGCCCTTTTGGTACGTTTGCCTACAAGCGTATGCCATTCAGCTTGTGTAATGCACCCGCGACCTTTCAAAGGTGCATGTTGAGCCTATTTAGCGACATGATCGAGAGAGGACTTGAAGTGTTCATGGATGATTTCAACATTTTTGGCACCTCTTTCTATCTTTGTCTTGAAAAACTGGAAAAAGTACTTGCCCGGTGTGTGGAAAAGAACTTAGTGCTGAATTGGGAAAAATGCCACTTCATGGTCACCGTGGGAATAGTTCTTGGCCATATAGTTTCATCCAAGGGGATAGAAGTTGATAGAGCTAAGATATATGTCATAGCCGATCTACCCCCACCAAAATCGCTCAAAGACGTGCGCTCCTTCTTGGGCCACGCGGGATTTTATCGAAGGTTCATTAAGGACTTTAGTGCCATCGCTAGACCCTTAAGAAACTTACTTATGAAGGACAACCCATTTGAGTGGACGGAAGCATGCCGAAGCGCTTTTGAAAAACTGAAAACCATGCTTGTGTCCGCTCCCATCATGCAAGTTTCGGATTGGTCTTTACTGTTTGAACTTATGTGTGATGCTAGCGATTATGCGATAGGGGCTGTTTTAGGCCAACGAAAAGACAATAAGGCTCATGTCATCTACTACGCTAGCCGGACTCTTACCGAACTACAACTCAATTACTCCACTACTGAGAAGGAGTTGTTAGCGGTAGTCTTTTCCCTTGACAAATTTCGGTCCTACCTTATCGGTTCTCCCATTACTTTCTTCACCGACCACGCGGCATTAAAATACCTACTTGCGAAGAAAGACGCAAAGCTGCGCCTCATAAGGTGGATCCTACTCCTACAAGAGTTTAATCTCTCCATTAAAGATAAGAAAGGAGTAGAAAACGTCATTGTCGACCACTTATCACGGATTTCGTCCGACGTACCTAGTGATCTAATACCCATAGATGAATACTTTCCAGATGAGAAACTCTTTGCTACCTCTTCTTTGCCCAGGTTTGCGGATATAATGAACTACCTTATCACGGGAGCCGTCCCTCCCGACTAGACATCGCAAGATTAGAAGAAGTTTATTACTTGGTTGCGCATGTTTTTCTATGATGATCCCGTCCTGTTTAAATATTGCGCCGACCAAATCATTCGACGATGCGTACCGAATGACGAGATCCCGAAAGTCATCCAATTATGTCATTCGGAAGCTTGTGGAGGCCACTTTTCGATGAAAAAGACGGTAGCTAAAAATGCGACCTATATTGGCCCATAATATTCCGGGATGTGAACAATGCTTGTAAATCTTGCAATATGTGCCAACGGATGGGAGTTATTACCCGATGAGACATGATGCCTCTTACCCCCATACTCATTATTGAGATCTTCGACTGTTGGGGTATTGACTTCATGGTCCCTTTCCCCTATCCTTTGGTTTCCTATACATCCTTGTCACGGTAGACTACATTTCTAAATGTGTGGAAGCTATAGCTACCAAGACAAATGACAATAAAGTGGTGATTAAGTTCCTGCAGGAACACATACTTTCCCGCTTCGGTGCTCCAAAAGCGATAATCAATGATAATGGCACGCACTTTTGCAATAGGCCATTCGCAAAGCTCATGAGAAAGTATGATGTCGTTCACAAGGTTGGAACGACTTATCACCCATAAACGAATGGACAGGCTGAACTAGCAAATCGGGAAATCAAGAACATTCTCGAAAAGATCGTCAATCCTACCCGAAAAGATTGATCGCTTAGATTGAACGATTCGCTATGGGCCTATCGTACCGCATACAAAAATCCGTTCGGCATGTCCCCTTTTTGCTTTGTGTATTGGAAAACCTTACCATCTTCTCGTGGAATTAGAGCACAAGGAGTATTGGGAAATTAAGGAGTTAAACTATGCCATGGATAAGGCCGGTGAAGCTCGCAAGCTTCAAATAAATGAGTTAGAATAGATACGCAATGATGCGTATGAGAACGCTAAAATCTCCAAAGAAAGGATGAAACTCTCTCACGATAACATCATTCGACGCAAAGAGTTTCTTCCCGGGAAAAAAATGCTTCTCTATAACTCTCGGCTTCATCTCTTTCCGGGCAAGTTGCGGTTAAGATGGTCTGGCCCGTTCGTTGTGAAGAATGTTTTCCCTCAAGGAGCTGTTGAGTTAGACAATTTGAAAGGGGTAAATACATTCAAAGTAAATGGGCAACGCCTAAATCCATATATAGAGGCGTGTGTGGAAGAAGTCGACACCGTTTGACTATCGGACCCCGTTTACGGGGTAGAGTGAGCTGCTACAGTGAGGTCGTCACACCCCCGATGCGTATGGGGTGAATTCTTGTGTATAGTAGATGAGAGTCGTGTGAGTAATGAGAGTTCTTAGGATTAGGGTACAATAAGGTGAGAGCATTCAAATATTTCGGGAAATTGAGTCAAGTTACGTTGACCATAGATATCGAGATAATTTTGAGTCCAAACTGATAGGGAGAATGATGGGAATTGCAAACTTTCAGAGGAGAGCGATCAAAATTAAGTTAGGGGGAAATCCAGCTTAATACAAGAACCCGGATCGGTTCTTTTCTTTCTGAGCCCGCC
The DNA here is from genome assembly GCA_949130495.1 of Sambucus nigra. Classification (NCBI taxonomy): domain Eukaryota; kingdom Viridiplantae; phylum Streptophyta; class Magnoliopsida; order Dipsacales; family Adoxaceae; genus Sambucus; species Sambucus nigra. The sequence goes on along the minus strand of OX422222.1, from coordinate 133,759,375 downwards.
CGAATCGGTTCCTTTATTTCACAGCCGGATCGGTCCGGTGTTTAAAAATCTTGAGGATTAAAGGACCGAACCGGTCCGATCCCCAACCGGATCGGTTCGCTTTCTGCAGAAATGGATTTCCCCTATTCCCTAGGTGCACCCTCCTTCTCCCCAATCCATTCCCTTCTGTCCTAATTCGTCCCCCCATAATCAACCCTTCAATTTACCTCCCAAATACACTCCCTTTTTCCCTTCAAACCTTTTCCCTCCAACTTAAAAACCCTACCCACCCCTCCCCTATAAATACCCACCCATAACCTCCACTTTTCTTCACACCTTCAACCATATCTCTCCTATCCTCTATCTCTCCTTAATTTTCCAGTAAACTCCCCCGTCTTCACGGCCCAATGACCCGCCCTCGCCAAATACGACTCCACCGAAATACTTCCCTTCGATCATGGTGAATTCCGTTCCTGCCAAGAGGAGCGGTGGTGCAATCGCTTATTTGGTCAGGATCGCAAACTCCACATAGAACGCGCTGTCTAATGGTTAGGTCTGCCCAATTCCATCACCGCCCTCTTCATGCCTAGGGGTTGGTTCCGATTCCTTAATCAACCGTATGAGACAATTTAGGCAGCCGAGGTCCGATCTTTCTATGGCTCCCTTGTTCGAACGGGCCAATTCGAATCTCAAGCTTATGTTGATTGCGTCGTCATCCATTTTTCGTTGGCCCTTCTCACGGCCAAGTTGGCCGAATACGACGTTCCTGATATTCAAGATTTCACCTACCCAAGGAATGTCGCCCCGATCGCCAAAGAACTGATTATGGAGCGCATTGCCCCCGATATTGCATGGAGGGGGAAAACTGTCACCATTGGCCGTCTTAATGAGAAAGCACGCCTCACCTTCTAAATTGTGTGTGCAAATATTTTGCAAACTTCCAATGATTCAGCGATGCGTCCCCGTCAGGCCACAATGACATACCACCTCTTCGATCCCAAAACTTCCATTAACCTGGCTCGCACCCTATACACCGACATCCTCGTCGCAGCCATGGATGAGAAAGGTGCAGTACCACTTCCATATGCACGTCTGATTACTTCCATCCTCAAGGACGCTGGCATTGAGGCTCCACTTGATCGTACTCGCCTCCCCGGTCCTTTTGGACAAGGAACCCGCACGTGGAGTGCCAAACAGCTAGCCATCCTCCGGGTGAGGCGAGGAAGTGATGATGTGGATGATGCTGCCTCGAGTGAGGAAGATGAAGAGGAAGAGGAAAAAGAAGAAGCAGGTGCTGATGTGGAGATGGGTGACATAAGTGCGGATGAAGAGTTAGCCGAAGAAGATGACCCAGATTTTGAATGGGCAGATAGCGACCTCACTGACCGTATGTCGGCCCTTGAGACTAGATTTATAAGCTTTTTGACCGACTACCGTTGCGATACAAGCATGATGTTTCATTTCCAAGCGGACTTGTAGCGACGCCAAGGGGATCCTAACGAGCCATTGCCATCCTACTTCTATGACCCCTATGGCCCCGACGTGCCTAGGTCTTCCCAACCACCACCCCAGTGAAGCCTTGATTGGTTGTGGAAGTTTTTAATTGCTTTCCTTGTCCACATGCTATATGCTCTTTGTTGTTGTTGTACCACAGTTCTGTTTTATAAAAATCTGCATTTTCTCCATTTGTTTGTTTTATTTATCGCACTTCTTATTTTGCCTTGTTTAGATTTTAGTCATTTTTTCTTGAGAACAATGCAAAAGTCTAAGTTAGGGGGGTCACAAGTGCGTATTTTTAAAACTTCACAAATTTTCAAAAATGCCCAGAAATTTCAAAAAAATCATAAAATTTGGAAAAACCCAAAAATATTTTTGTTCAAAATAAATAAAAATTGGAATTCAAAATTTTCAAAAATATCATTAAAAGTCGGATTAAAGTCTCAAGTTGTAAAATTCAAAATACACAAAGCCGAAATTGACCAAAGATGGAAATTGAGTGAAAATTGACGACTTAACGAATAAGTGTGGAGATTAACAAACCCGGTGAGATTCGAGCCTTTCATCTTTGTGAAATTTATAAATCAATCCGAGTTAATTGTTAACTCAAAGTTCTTTTCAGCTCCCAAAAAGTCGTTGTGGATCTCAATCCTTTCATTTTGATCGGTTATGGAAAACGTGTGTGGTATTGCCTTAAAAAGTGCGCTACAAATCTCTAAACTTAATTAATCTCGAAACGCATATGGTAATGCAATTAGTATTTTGGTCAATGAAGTAGGCCCTCGTTTGTTACCCAAAAATATTGGCCATAAAAAGTTGTGAAAAATTATCCCTTTGATAACCCAAATTGAGCCGAATAACAGTTATCCTTTTCGTTTGGCACCCCGAAAAAACCCAAGTAGCCTGGAATTGGGAAAAGGGAATATTCAATAAAGTCCGGAAAGTGCATGAAAAGGGGCAAGAAAAAAATAGACATGCTCAACAAAAATAGCAAGAAAAGAAAAGAAGTGAAAAATAGAAAAATAGAGAAAAAGAAGAAAAAAATGAGCAATAGCCCGTAAAAAGCACGAATGGACATCTTAAATGACTTTTCCAATTCCAACCTTCCTTATCATTTTCATTTTACCCAATATACCTTAAAACCCGAAAAAGTCCTAACCGAGTCCAAATTGCAAAATTCGTTACCGCGTGGAGAGCTAATACACCAAAAGATAATAAAAGAGATTAAATGTGTAAATAAGAGGCAATATTCCCGTTTTAAAACCGTATTCCGTTGATGAGATCCTATCACTATAAAATTTCCGTCTTTGTACTTGTGTGAGTGACTTTGCGTCCAATATATTTACTCTTTACATCATGCACACTGAGAGAATAGCCACATTCCGAGTGATTCGTTTGAGAGAGCATCCCGTGAGAATTTAAAATCAAAGCAAATTTTTGGATAAGTAACGTAATGATCAATCGGTGGAAATTAGCGGTTAAATTTTCGGCTTCGCACACACGCACTATGATTTGAGACTATTGAGCATGACTTGATGATGACTATTTTCTGGGAAATTTTGAATTATACAATTTTTGCGTATTTTGAAAGTTCTTTGGGTCGAATTTTGTGGGTATATTCACTGCAAATCCTCACGAGACAAAACTCGTCCTATTAGGGTAACTTAGGGGTTTAAAGGCTTGTTGCATATGCTAAATGCAATCACTTGCCCGCAAAAAAGGTATTATATCCCAATAAAATGATTTTCAAGAGTTAAGCCTTGCTAGGATTCTTTTACATTGCTCGGTACGTGCAAAGTTCTAAGTAAGGGGGGTTTGATTAGGTATAAATTCTTCCCAATTTATCCCTTTAATTTAGTTACTTTTAGCACCTCGAACAACGTAATCGATTTGATTTTATCTCATAATCTTGCTACTGACTTATCCTAATGAGTATACCGAGTTTCTGATATTTCGTATTAATTTTGCAGGTATTTAATGTCAATTAAAGAAAGAAAGAAATCAGAAGAATCGAGATAGAAAATAAGGAAAGTCAAAAGGGCAAAATTATAATTTCTACCCGAAATTCGGATGAGGCATCTAAAGAGAAGTTGAAGAGCCTGTAATTACGAGTGCATAGGAAGAAACAGTACATCAATCGGAGTCCCGGTGTGAAAGTTATGTGCAGTCAAAGTTTGAAGAAAAAGTCAAAGGAAGCCGGGACCGATCAGCATTGCCAATTTCCAGAGGAACCCCGGATCGAAGAAGGATCAAAGGTGAAAGAAAATAAATGAACTGATCCGCACCAGATTGATTCGCCCAAGAAATAAAAGAACCGATCCGAATTCCATCCAGACCGAGCCACAGGAAGACCGGACCGGTCCGACTATCGAATTTTAAGTTTCTAATCTTCCTCTAATAGAGAGTCCTAGTGCAGCTAAAACTCTTGAAGTTTTGTAGGGTATTTAAACCCGTTTTATTATCATTCTTAGGCGGAGAATTTATCTACTTTTCCATTCTTTCTGTAAAAACCCTAGTTTGAGGATTGATTACAAATTTAATTACAAGATTGAAGATTGTTCAGAATTCGGTGGTTACAAGTAATTTAATTGCTGATTTTAATGCTTTGGTAAGATTAGTAGTTAACTTCTTCTGTCTAATCATCTTTCTACATCATTCTACAATTCTTCCTTAATTTAATCATGATTTCCTGCAATTTTAAAATTATTTTCATTAAGTTCATCATGGTAGGCTCGACTTTTAAGGATCGGGATGCATGAACCCAGCCCGATGTGGTAGTTGTATGTACATAAAATTAATCCTCTAAATTTAATGGTTTGATTATGATCGTATTACGTAGGAGCACGAAAATTATAGATCTTTGGATCTCGTTTGCTTCCGGGTAATCGGGATGCTTTAGAATACAATTCGAGTGTAACTATTGCAATACCGATTTACTCGTCCTCTGATTAAGTATGGTGCGGGCTTGAACCTCATATACGTAATGCTTGGGAGTACTAAATTATGGGTCTAATTAATCATTTAAATTAACGATTAGTTTTATATCATCAATACACTAGGGTTGGGGGATTGCATTCCCGTCCTATTCTTTCATCATACAGTTTACAGTTTCAAGTCAATTATCATCAGTAATTTAAAGATGCTGCATTTCATTCATACTTTCGTGCATTAAATAATTATTTTCAAAATTGCATTTAGTTGTAGTAAATTCTTATACCAAACCAATCATCTTTTCTTTTTCCTTTAGAGTCAGAGTTAGGATTCCTTCGTCTATCCAAGGTCGTTACAATTCCATTGTCCTATTTCCCTGTGGATACGATCCCGACTTACCGAGTTTATTACTAGCACGACAGGCTTGCACTTGAGCCTAGAGAGTACGCACTTATGAGACACATTCTTAGTCGCATCTGTTTCTATACTGCATTGTATAGTTCCCACTCCTCATTTTCTTATGTAAGGTTGCATACTGTTTCATATTTTGAGCGCGTTATACAGGTAAATATTTACTTGTATTTCCGTTAGTATCCCTTTTTTCTTTGCCTTGGGGAATTTCCCTTGGGTCAATTCATGCAGTGACTCTAAATCAAAATCGCATGCTAATAAGTGTAAAGTTAAATATTAATAAAACTGGATTAGAAACACCATTTAGGGTGTTTCATTGCACTTCAAAATTAACTCGTGGTTCAGATTGGGTTGATCCTTTATCAACCCTTAAATCTGGGTTGGGACGTTACAGACTTCACCTGAGTTAATCCCGTGTTCGTTTTTCACTTGTTATAGGTATTTTATCTTATTTTTTAGATTTAGGTATTTGGCTGGGGTTTTTTGGTTTGAGATTCCAGCCTCGGTTGAATGAATATACACATGGTTTTACACTCTTTTGATATTGATTTTCATTATTTTTGTGTAATATTCATTATTTTTGGATTAAAACCCATAACCACTGCCTACATTTTTTTGTTGGTGTTAATTCTTTAGATTTGAATTAGTGTGTAGGGTGATTGTGTCGTTTTAACTCAAAATTTTAAGAAATTTTCCTTGGGGAAGCCAACAATGTCGATTTAGTCTTTATTTTTATTTTTTTTATTTTTTTTGCCCCTGCGTGTATCTCAAAAATGTAAAAGAATTTTTTTTGAAAAATTTATTGATATATATATTTTTTCTTCGAATTTTTTAGGATACCCACATTCGTGTCAGTTTTTTTGGGTCATATTGGATTTATTGGACTATATCTGATTATTGCTACTGTTGGTTTGTGCTTGGTCGTCGCGGTGGTTCCGTTGGATGATTGTACGGAGATAGGATTCTTAGTGTTCTATGTTGGGTTCAGTTTCACCAGTTTTCCTCACACACTACACATTATTCCTTTTTTGTCCTTTTCGATATGCCACCCAGACGACTAGGTGCTCTATCTGACCACATTTATGAGCAACTGGCCTCTGCTAGAGCTTAGCAAGCTTAGGCCAATAGACCTCCCTATTCTGCAGTGAGTTGGGCCACTTGTGTGGAGTACGAGCATTACTATTTGCTCGGACTACATATTATATCTATAGTTAGGGAGAGGTTTTTTCATTTTTCTAAGTTTTATTAGTTTGGTATTCCTCGTCGGCTGACTGGTAGGGTTTGGGAGCTCACGTTTCAATGCATATGTGATAGTCTATCCGGACATAGTTCGTGAGTTCTTTTTTCGTGCCACCCACACGATAGTAGGGCTTCAGAACTCTATTCGTGGCGTCTCTCTCATCATCATTGTTGATCTTATAGCGATAATGCTTTAGATTCCAAGCGTCCCTGAAGTTGTGTTACCTACTGTCCTAGACGGTGGTCCCTACCATGAGGATATTCTCCGTCATTGCTTCTGGGAGATACCTCAGGCTGGGGCTACTATATTTCATCGTCAGCTACATCCTTCTTTTCACATCTTTAATAGGTTTTTTCTTCTTCGATATATCCTAGGATTAACCATACCGAGATAGGTTTTGATATAGTTTACTTTATGTTCGTTGTATCATAAGGGTGGGACATTGACTTTCCCGTTGTTTTGCTTTAGGTGATGTCTTCTGTTTCCATCACCGGTTGCACCCCTGTTCGTTATGCTCTTCCATATGGTATTTTTATCAGTAGGATATGCATATATGCTGGTGTAACCATTTTAGAGGATAACCTTTTTGTTTTTGATGCTTTTGTCATCGTTTCTCTCACCTTGACTCGTTTTGAGAGTCACTTGAGCTAGGAGGCTAGGGTTCAAGTCCCACCTGTTGAGGGGTCTTCTTTTGCTGTTGGATGCACCCTGAGCGCACTTCAGTAGATACTCAACTTTGCACCTACACTTCTGTACATCATTCGATGGAGGATTTTGCTTCTCTACAGGCACAGATGGATGCTCAGGCTAAGATGTTTGATATGATGATGGCCAGATTCAAGGCAGAGTCCCAGGCCCGTGCTATTCGAGACTTTCATATGACCTCCTATTTTGAGGAGATGTGTCGTCGTGAGCAGAATCGGGGTGCCGGATCTTCTAGAGTGATACATGATTCTGCTACTGATACTGCTGATAATGTTGGTGATGCTGCTGCTAATAAGTAGTTGTTTTTGAGACATTTTCTATTATTACATTGTATTTGAGACATTGGTATTTCATGATGTATTTATTCAGTCTCATTTTTTATACACTCTATTTATATCATGTTAATATGGTTCTAAGTATAGCTTCATTATTGGACATGTATATTCTCTTTATGTAGTCTTTTTATTCAGTTATGATATTGGATTCTCATTTAATACTCATATGTTCCATATCAGTTTACTGTTGCATTTATATCCACTATGTCTTGACAGATCACATTACTGTTCCATATGATTTTTATCTATTTATCTTGCCATGCTGATATTGTTATTATTCAGTATTGCTAGATGTGTTTGTTTGTCCCACGATTTGTCTATTTTAGGCAAAAAGAGGCAAAAAGAGGGAGAGATATGTGATGTAGCGGGGAGTATTTATTTATGCTTTATTGATATATTTTTCTGTTCCTCCATACTTCACTTGGGTATTTGTTTATTTGTCTCGTGTGTAGGTATTTTTCAGCAATTCAGATTTTTACTACATGGCATTTAGACAGATTCAGATTCATGCTTGCCCGTCCACCAGTTTTAAGTCCATGTCCTATATTTTTTATTTTTTTAGGTTTATGGGATGGGACATAAGTTTTCAGCCTGACGCCATGGCTTAACACATTTCATTATTTTTTGGTTTTGTCCCGGAATAGCCAAAGGGGGAGATTTATAGGAACAAATTTCCAATAGAGTCAATTTTTTTATAATTGGTTTAATTCCGGACAAAACAATTTGAGTCTTGTCTAGTTATTGTATTGAGATCCCTTAAAACCTATGACATTACAAGTTGAAGAACATGTGGTTAAAGCTTTGAAGATGATATCATGCCAAATTTGAATTCTTCATATTCAGGTTGTTTTAGATCACTTCAGTATGGATGCTCATCGGTCTATGTGATTTAGAATCTTGTTTTAAATGACGGATGATTTAAAAAAATTATATGTTTTAAATATTGGGAATTAAAATTTATTGCGAAAACGTATTTTAAATATTTGAGTCAAATTATTTTTAGAAATTTTGAGGAATTATTTTGAAAATAAAATCAAGTATTTGCAGCCGTTCAAACGACATTCACGTGTCGTTCAAATGACATTCACGTGTCGTTCAAACGACGTTCACATATCGCTCGAATGACTTGTCGCCTGGAAATTCACGTTTCATTATTTGAGGTCTCTTTCTACTCAGAAATAAATACAGAACTTTTGCCAAAATGTGTTCAGGAGAACATTTTGAAAAAAGTTCCCAAAGTTTTCCATCATCAGAAGTTTATTCAAGATAGAATCTTACAAATCTAAAACTTGCGATCTTGAACGTGTTTAACGAATTCATGTTCTTCAATCATTGAAAATCTGGTGACTGCGATCATTGGGGCTACTCGAGGGTGTGCCTTGTTGAAGAAGAGAGGCGCGATTCTTGAGGGTTCATATGGGAGTCCTTTGCTGATTTAGGCTACGATCTATGTGAGTTTGCTGCGGTAAATTCATTGCAGATTTCATTGTGTACTTTGTAAGTTGTGATTTACTGTTCATAGTGGAATAAAGGTTTTTACCCGAAAGTTTTTTTTTCCTGAAACTGTGTCTTTTACCTACATGCTTTATATATTTAATGCTTTGAATAACTTAGATGCATGTTTAGGGTTCAAGAAGAAAAAAATGGTTTAATTAAATTGATTCTCATATTTGGTGCATAATAAAATTTGAGAAATTTGGAAAGTGTTGTCTTTACCTAAAGCACACACAAAGGGGCCATAAATTTCATTCTCAGGCGTCTTGGGTAAATCCCTAGACTCGAGTCCTCCCTTATGCACATTTGTTATATTGTTACATATATATATTCTTAATAGATGTCATATTCTTGCATGCTAGTGTCTTGTCTGATGTATACATTCGTTCTTCTATAATGACTTGTGATTCGACAAACACTTACATTATATCTTTAATAATTATTTTTTGGGAACACTCCTAAGGATGAACTCAGTCTGTTCTTTTTCATGACACAAGTTGACCACTTTCATTCTCCAATTATATTATGTACATAATCACACATTTAACGGAGTCTAATAGGAGAAGATTAACATATGCCCATGAGAGACCGAAAGGGGGGGATGGTTGCCTAATATCTTCTCATTCCGTAACTTAATCCTCGAACATTTGAACTATTTGATTTTGTAAGCATCAATATTGTCCTTGATGCCATTCTCTCTAGGAGGTAACATTTCTTTTGCATGTTTTGTACAAAATAGGTTGGCGACTCTATCTCTACATATTACTCCACATTGACAACGACCTAGTTCACCGAGGAAGAGTGCAATCCCACACGTACTCCGGAGGGAAGCCCTCCCATCCCCCCTCGGGATGGCCACATTGACGACTCTTCTAGGGATCAAATTTTAAGAGGACTAGACTCTATTTTTCCATGGGTGTTATTCTTTTCTGCATATGTGTATATGCACCTACCTCTATGTTCCCTTTTCTCCTTTATTTACCTTTTGTGTGTATCTACCACATGTATATATAAATTTTCACTCACTTATATACTTTACACACTTGTATATACTCTCCATGTACACTTCACACACGTACACTTACTTCACATTTTCTCACATGCTTCACACACCACTTAGAATATCCAAGCTTAGGCTTCACTAGGACACACCCACACTTTTGACACTTATATATATCCATTCTTACTTACACATACCACGCACCACTTGTAGTTGATCCATATTTAGGCTCACTACCATGTACACTCACTTGTATATATTCCCATGTCACTCACTCACATGTATATGCGTAGTATAGTCTCCATGCTTCATGCTAGATTTACTTTTCATAATACTTGTATGTACTCCCTCATTAATGTAGTTCTCCCCTTACTCATCATGCAAATAATAAATAAAAAAAATACTCTTTCTCCATAATATGATAATTTAGACTCCTGCATTTTTACACATTACATCACCAAGAGCATGGAAATATTGACTAAAATTCTATCCCATACTTGGGGATCACTTTGTGATGGGTACTGGTCCTGCAGGGTTCACTTAAGCGATATGACTCTCACCTTCCATTGGCCTCGTACGTTTGATGCATCTCGAACGGTTCTCCCCGCATCGTACCACTTGACCGAACTCACGACAGGAGGTATATAGCAAGGAACTCGTTCATATACATCGAGTATATCGAATTCGCTCTCACACGTACTGTCCCCACGATGTATATAGTGAGGAAATTCACGTACACTCATGTATATCAAATGGCTTGTTCACATGTACTAATGAATGATTACCCTTATTGGCAAGAGGTATATCATGGAAGTTATGCCAAAGGGATGAACCCTTCTACTAACCTAATAAGTGCATAAACCTCGTATAGGTGTCTAACCTAGGGCACTCATATTTAGTCTGCCGATTACCATGTGAAACTCTACTGAAATTTCGAGTCGGTAGACTGCTCGAATTTTCATGATATTTCTCTTTTTTTTTCCTCAAAATAAGACCCTGTCCATGATCCTGGAAACAAGTCAAACCGTGTCTTACATGTTTTCAAACCCTATGTTCCTAGGCTCGGGTCCTGTATGGCAATTTTTTCTGCATTTAAGCAAACCTAATATAAGTGAAAACCTAATAATAACATTAATAATAATAATCATGCTGACATTTCTCTCCCTTTCTCTCCTTTTTTCGAACCAAAAGTACCAAAAACAATTTTCCCCACCTTCCAAAATACTGAAAATGTTTTCCTTCCTTCTTTCAAAAAAATAAATTCTTCCCTCTTAGGTCGATCGCATTCTCGATTTTGGCCGGACTTCCTATTAGCTTCGATTTTTCGTCAAACCTCCCGAAGCTCCGTTGTTCTTTTACTATTTTATACGAGTTTAGGATCTACCTCCATAAGCTCTATATAGAGAACACTGACTAAGCACCAAATATGCAGCTCGATTTGATGTCCGTCTTATCCCAACTCAGTGCTAAGATTGACAACCTTCAAATCGAGGTCCATGAAATGCGTTAATATCGAGCCTAAATTCTCAAAAGAACCTAAGGTTTTATTTCCTTGTGCCGTGGGTCCACCTGCTCTCGAGCATGTTTGGGTCCCAGAAGAGTATCAGCATGATCCGCGTGCTCCACCTACTAATGGCCGCCACCAGCTCAACTCCCTATTTTGACCCTTGCCTAACCAGGGGCTAAGTTATTAGTACGGGTGGATCACAAAGAATACGAGTTAAAAAAGGTCAAGGAAGACCTTAAACTATTATGAAAAAAGTTCAACCAAATCAAGATATTCGGGAACTACATGGACTACACCCATATGTATCCATATCCCAAAGCTAGAGTGGCAGAGAAGTTTAAGATGTTAGGCATCGAGAAATTTGGGGGAAGAAAAATCCTAACTTTTCACCTTTGAAGATATCACCGAGGAATGACCCTTCTTAGTGCCTCCGAAGAGATAATGACCCAAACATTTCAGCAGACCTTGAAAGAAAGTGCCCTCCGATGGTTTCTATCCATCGAATAATTTAGGATCCGTAGTTGGGAGGATTCCACCTAAGAATTCATTTCTCTGTATAAGTACAATGAGGGGCTAGAGGTTACGCGCTGAGATCTAGAGCTTCTTAAGAAAAACCCTAGGGAAATAATCAGTAGCTTCATAGAAAGGTGGATAGAGAAACTGCCACTATGACCAATAGACCCTCCGAGGAGGAATAATTTAGTATTGTGAAGAAAAAATTCTTACCTCATATCCAAGCATCCATTGAAGGACAATATTACTCACTCTTCCGAGCCCTTTGAGAGTCTGGTGTAGAAATTGAGGAAGGCATTACCAAAATGGAGTCTTAACCAAAGAAAGTGACTGGAAAGTTCATTCCCTAAAAGTATGAGAAACTTGCTAGTGATACAACCTCAACCATCAATAACATTTCTCAACCTACTACCTCTTGGGCACCCGAAAGTCGCTCTAATACTGCTAAGAAAGAATACACCAAGGTTCATGCTCCCTTCACCAAAGTCTACCAGTCCCTGTTAAGCCAAAATCTCATCAAACCCATGGAACCCCGTCCATTACCAAATCCACTCCCTAAAGACTTCAAACCCTATGCCCGTTGTGATTTCCACCAATCTGTAGGTCATACCATTAACCAATGCTTCCACCTTAAGAATATGATCCAAGGCCTAATTGACTAGGGTATCATCGCCCCACTGGTTAATCCTAAACCCAATACTACTCATAAACCACTTCCATCACATACAAATGCCATCTTTTTAGAAAGTGACCCAGAAGTTGACCAATCTACTCAAATCGTGCCCAACAAAGCACCTATCATCCCCATCGTCTCACCTAAACCTCTAAGGGTTTTCCCATCCTCCCTCTTTCACCCTACATGCTTCGCCGATCAATTTTTATCACTCCTTACGAGGACCTTCATCGTCGTTCGCACCTAATCTGAGTGGGGAGGCATAGAGTTACTAGCTGTGTTGAACAAACTCTCAGAGTTTGGGATGAAATTACTTATTGAGATGTCCATTGACTGTTAGAAGTTCAGCGACCTATTCATGAAAGCCCGAAAGTGGGGTCGAGAATTAGATAAATGGGTAGTAACTGTTGAAGAAGTCAGTCTAGATGATGTGGTACAGAACATGTCCGATATATTTCGACAGACAAGTGAAATCTGTTGTATTTCTGAGTTTTTCACCTTTGAAGCTTCAGGAATGATTGGTCCCTTCACTCCTGCACCTCCTCGCTGAGTGGGAAGATTTTTACGATGAAGCCGTTGAGGTCGTTTAGTGCATTGATTACTCTTGACAAGAAGATATGGTCACCACCGGATGGGGGATGATTTTTACAAATCAGATGATGAACCAAGTCAGGAAGAAGCCAGTCCAGTAGCCAGCCTATATGGAATGATATCCTTTGAAGATCTATTGGAAAAATCAATAAGGTGTTGATTCAGCTCGAGGTAGATGAAGCCATATGATTTTTATTCTTTCCCTCTTCTGTAAATCACATGACTAGGTCAGGGAGACACTATAAAAATATGATTCCTCATGTAATCGAAACAGATAAAGGAAAGGGAGTTATCAAAGAACTTCCCATACTAGAGATGACCATTGAAGGGAGCAAAGTCCTTGATCAGCTCAAGAATACCCAAGCCAATATCACCTTATGGGGGCTTTTCATGCCCTCTCAGTTTCATTGGAATGTCTTGATAAAGCTCCCCACCGAACTCATAATCACTCCTTCCATTACTACCGAAAAAGATGTAAATATGGTTAGGTCCCTGACATCTTCCAGAATCCTTTCCTTTTTTGAAGAAGAAATACCAAAATTTGACCCTGGTCACAATTATGCTCTTAACATCTCCGTTAAAGTCTCGAGAAAGATAGTCCCACTTTCACTTGTTGATACCGAATCTATTCTTAATGTCTACCAATTCAGAACCTTCAACTGTTTTGAACTGAAAGTTAGTGATCTCACTCCCACTTTCGTCATCGTACGTGCTTATGATAATACCCGCTGAGAATTAATGGGGTCTATAAAATTCATGCTAGGGACTGGACCTATCAATTTTATCATCGAATTCTAAGACATCGACATACCTGCATGCTTCAATCTTCTCCTTGGCCGTATATGGCTCGGCAACATCCGAGGAGTATCCTCTTCCCTTTATCAAAAACTGAAGTTCTTCGCCAAAGGTCTGGTTATCACTATTTTGGGGGACAACCAACATTGAAAATCGAGCATGGGACAAATGACCCATGGCTTCAAAATTGATTCACTTCCCATCCCAACAGGAGATAATTTCAAAGATCGAGTCTGTCCAGTACACAACCCTCATGACAATGCCAATGTGATTCAGATGTTCAAGAATATGCACTTTATGCCTAGAATGGGGCTAGGGTGACGACAACAAGGTATCCTTGATCCCATAGTCCCGATGGAGGCCTTTCCCCCATGTGGTTTAGGTTATCAACTATCACCAGATGAACTCCCAATGTTCCTCGATCGACATTAAAAAGAAGCTTAGAAGATAAAATGACTGTTTCAGGAGACTCTTTGAACAAAATATTTGTCAAGGAGGGTGAAGACTTACCTGAGCCATGATACGACCATATTGACGAGAAGATGAAACTAGGGTTGGAAATATTCTTTCAAGACAATAAATCTTGGTCCGAATACTGCAAACATGAACTGAAACCCCTCACTGAGAAAGCCGTGATAATTACCAAGGAGATCGAGGAATGTAATTTTAAAGGCTCATTTGACCTGCAGACACTGGGGATAAGTCTCCATATGATCTGCTCATATGCCGCGCCATCGGACTATCTGCTCAATTTAAAGCTGCTAACATGCCTCTCCTCAGTTGGAATGTCCTACCAGTTCGACCTTCTCAGATTCAACCCAATCCTGTTGTTTACCCTATCCAAGTCTCTTCACCTACATTTGTTTTTACTTTTCTTGATATCAATGTAAGTTAAAGCTCTTTTGACGAGGTTCTCAATGTTATTTTTCTCGAAAACGAAATAAACAAGGATTTTGAGAATCTTGATGTGGCTTACATTAATTGTCGCGATTCTAATAAAACCTTTGATGATGATGATTTTTAAAATGAATAATTCTTAACTGGTCTTAATAAGGAGAATAACAAATAATATAACTGTGTTCAAATTAATGATGATGAGACTGTTGTTATTCATCTCAGTTCTAGTAGTCATCGACATGAGATTAGGATAGGGTCCACCCTTAACGAGCATGAGCATGCCTAATTTGAAGAACCACAAGAATTCATAGATGTCTTCGTATGGTCCTACATTGATGTTCCTGACATTGACCTGAAAATAGTTGAGCATGAGATATTGATATTCCTAAAATTTAAGTTGGTCAAACAGAAGTTAAGGAAACTCCTACCGAATGGTCGCTCAAAGTCAAAGAGGAAGTGGTCAAGAAATTAAACGTGGGTTATTTTGCGTAGTTAAATATACTACACAGTTCGCCAACATCGTCATGATGTTGAAATTGGGAGGATATGTCCGCATAAGGGTCGACTATTAAGATTTGAATAAAGGATTCCTAAATGACTATTACCTGTTATCCAACATCAACATGATCGTGGATAACACAATTAGCCACACCCTCAAATTATTTATTAATGGATTCGTCGAATATAACCGGATTAAGATGCACCCTGACCATTAGGAGAAAACTGCCTTCATTACCCTATGAAGAACTTTTTGCTATATAGTCATGCCATTAGAACTCAAGAATGCTGGGGCTACCTACCAAAGGGTTGCCATAGCCAACCTGCATGAACTTATTCATAAGGAGGTAAAAGTCTATGTACACGATATGATTATTAAATCTAAGACTCAGAAAGGTCATATTTCCGCCCTCTGAAAGTTCTTCAAATGACTGCGATAATACCAGATGCGACTAAATTCACAGAAATGTGTTTTCGGTTCACGAAAAGAAAACTCTTAGGATTCATGGTCAGTGATGAGGGAATCGAAGCAAACCCTGCCAATATGAAAGACATACTTGAGATGCCACCACCATGGATGGAGAAGGAAGT
Source organism: Sambucus nigra (assembly GCA_949130495.1). NCBI lineage: Eukaryota > Viridiplantae > Streptophyta > Magnoliopsida > Dipsacales > Adoxaceae > Sambucus > Sambucus nigra. The sequence goes on along the minus strand of OX422222.1, from coordinate 133,743,718 downwards.
CCGAGGATTCCTGGGTAAACTATAGTACATTAATCGGTTCATCAGTTAACTAACCTCAATCTGCGAATCCATTTTCAAACTTCTCCAAAAGGATTCAACTAAAGTCTGGAATGAGTCCTGCCAAGAAGCCTTTGACCCAATCAAGCGATATCTCACTCGACCTACAGGGCTCATGGCTTCATAGCCAGGTCTCCCCCTCATCCTATACTTGATCGTCATAGATATTATAGTAGGGGCTTTTCTAGACCAATACATTGAAGAATCCTGTAAGGAAAGAGCTATTTTTTACGCCAATAAAAAATCACTGGATACAAAGTCAGTTACACTACTTTGGAGAAAATATGTATCACCCTGGTCTGGGTCGCGCAGTAGCTACGTCAATACATGCTTGTCTTTCACATCAGACTAGTATCCCAAATGGATCCCGTCAATTACTTGCTAAAAATACCCGCTCTGTCCAGTTAAATAGCCCGTTAGTTAATGTTGTTAGTCAAACTTGATATTGTCTAGGTCACACAGAAAGCTATGAAAGGGAGAGCCATCTCCGACTACCTTATTGATTACCCTATAGAAGGGATTAATGTGTGTCTCTCTAAATTCTTAGGTGAATATATTCTCTGTACCTCTCAAGAGAACCTTAAATGTCAAATGTTCTTTGATGGAGCTGCCAACAAGAAAGGAAATGACATTAGGATACTCTTAATCACCCCTGATGACTCTCACACCCCATTGCTACCAAGCTAGACTTCTCTTGCACCAATAATGTGATTGAGTATGAGGCTTACACTGTAGGCCTAAAAATCACCCTCAAGAAAGGAATTCAGCACTTAGACATCTACGGAGACTCGGTTCTCATCGTCGGCCACCTCCTTAAAAAATAGAAAGTCAAAGACGAGAATCTCTTACCCTTCCATGCTCAGCTAGAAGAACTGGCCTCCCAATTTAAAGATGTCACCTTACATTACCTGCCTAGTACAAAGAATAGTCCAGGAGACACCATTGCTACCCCTAGCCTTCATGGTCAACATGCATGAGGGAATAACAATGGCCCCTCTCCTGATTCTCAAACAAACCATGCCCACTCACTGCTAGCACATTGAGCTCGACACTAAGGAAGATTATGATATGGTCAGGTTATGGTACTATGACATTTGTATCCTCCTCAAACATAGTAGGTATCCCCAAGGTGAAAAAAGAAATATCGTGCGACCCTTCAGAAATTAGATACCCAATATATCAACTGAGACAAAGCGCTTTTCAAGAGAAACTTCGATAGAACCCATTTGCATTGCATTGCAGGGATTGATGTTGAAAAAATGCCGTAGAAAATCCACAGTGGGGAATGTGAACCCCGCATGAATGGTCATATGCTTTCTAAGAAGGATACTATTGGACCACTACGGTTCAAGATTGCACTGCCTATGTTCGAAGAAGCCTTAAATGCCAACAGTTTGCCAATCTCCAACACTTGCCTCCTCAAGAACTATATAATATAACCTCTACATGAATAAAAGGATTATGTATGCCTTAATAATTGGTATGGATAATTCAAATGCAAAACTCATCAAGAGGCCCAACAATATATGATCAAAATCTTTTTTTATTTCTAATTAAAGAATACATCTCTGCTACATGAAGTATTAGTGAAAGGAGCTAAATAGACCAACCCCCTTCCACTAACTAAGCTATCTATAAACAAACCCAATATTTACCAAGGTTCACAAAAATTATTCCAACCCCCCCCCCCCCAAAAAAAAATCAAAGTTACCCTAGCTTCACAAAATATCATCCAAGCTTCACAAATATTGCCTTCAACTACCCGATAACCTTGCTTTGTCATCATTCACGGTCCCCGAAGGTTCCCAAGTCTCCCACTCCTGGTTAACCCTATGTATGCATTCCCTGGTACAATACACTTTGACAAGTCTAGACAGAACCACAACACCTTCCTCCATGGTGTCGAAGGCTATGAGCACGAAGACTGGTGTCTTCCTCTATGATATTCTACACTACCCACTCCCACAATCACTTCAGGTAGTTCCAAAACACATGTCAGGCCCTTCCTACAGATTTTGATGGAAGGGTACACGATCGACGACTCTGCCATAAGGAGCCTAACATCATTTATAATGATTCAGTCAGGTCCTCCACTTGGAAGAAATTCATTATGCGAGGAAGCATAATTTGTTCCCAATTAACTTGGCGCAAAATTCGCCAGGGGAAATAAAAGGAAGTCTGATGAAGGCCAATCAACCGCATATACAGGTACTCTCCTAGCTTCGAAATAGTCTGTAAGTCTACCCATCATGGCACTGACCAATGAAGACACCAGTCTTCGTGCTCCATAAACTAGTTAACCCCAGTTCTCTACCGATGGGCCGGAATAAAAGAAAGGTCGGACAAAAAAATTAAGCACATCTACTAAGGGATACATAGGAGGATCCGTCAGATAAAACCTCTTTGCAAGCCACATGAACAACAGTATCGGGCTCCTCCTAAAAAAATCAAAATGGCCCTCTTTCCAAGCATTAAGACCATTTAAGGTCTCAGCCAGCACCACCGCCACTGGATTATTGCTGTAAGACATCCATGCCGTAATCGCAACCACATGGAGATCAACTATCAAGCCCTTTGTTACCCGTAAAAGCCTCGCAATAAGGCCTAAAGCAACATCTCCAGCAAACGCATCATCCTCAAAACCCTTCAGGCGTATTGAATACATTACCACCGTAAGACAAATAGTCCCTTCAATTACTAATGGTCGAGCTGCTGAAGGAGAAATATGGAGTAACTCCGCCAAAAATGCTTAGGAAAAATGAGAAAAATTGGGCATAGCCACCGAAACACTGGGAATGACCCCCAATATTGCTGAGAATTCCTCATAGGTAGGACAGGCCTCGTTCGGACAAAATAGAAGACATGGTCCTTGGAGTACAATAATTGCACCATCGCTGCTAGCAAGTTCTAGTCCGTGGCTCGATTACGTCACAGAAAAGCCCGACGCAAGTTGAAAGCATCATAGTCAACATTGTAAAAGCACATGGTCTCCAGACCTTCAAGATAAGAGGAGAATTATTTATACATGGGAAGAGCCATTTGGGTAATAGAAAATGAGAAGAAAAAAGAGAAATATGGGTGTTGGTAAAGAAAACACATCCCATAACCCTTCTTTTATACCCAAATTTATTGGCAAAAAAATAAAAACTTTGGAAACCCAATTAATTCTTATCCCAATAGAAGTACACTGATGTGCAGGAAAGTCCAATCAAAGCCTAGGGATGAGTTGACTTGATCCCCACGCTGATAGGCAGGTCAAATGGTATACCGATCGACACAACCTTATTTTGGAAAATTACATATTTCTTATTTTACCAAAATTAATTTCCAAAAAAATTCTTATTTTAAAAATCTACTTGTGACACCCTGCCTAATTAAATACCGGGCGATCACTCCTTTATTAAATTAAATCAAGGTGAACAGTTGGTCCATTCTTAGCATCACTGTCGAAAAATAAATTTTTTCCAATTTAACACCCTAATTAATTAAGCTAAGTGTCAAAACCATTTTCATACATACTTTCCAAATTTTATTTAAAGAAAAATCATTTATTTTTATTAACAACATTCAATAAGTAACAATCACACCACATTAAATACTGCAACATAATCCAATTAATTTAATACATTCGTCAATCGAATGTCAACATACGAAATCTAAAGTCACACATCCAAACTGAATAAATCCCATAGTAACAATACTGAAAATAACTGAAATACAAATGTCCAACAACAACGGAATAATGGAAAGAGCTACACATGCCCAACTAGATGAAAATACTAAGAGTGGATCCGAATGAACAAAGTCGTCTAATCAAGAGACCTGCAACTCCCACCTAAGCTGCAGCGCGTTCCTTCCAAGAGATCCTAAGCAAGACGCCCCTGTGACTGGGCACCTGTAATACATACATATATATACAAGAGACAGAGAGAAAAAAAAACGGGTCAGAGCCCGATAGTGTGTATGATTTAAAATTCGTTTAGCAAGTATTTAAATTGATACAGGCCAATGCAACAACATATTAGTACGACACTCTCTTGAGAAATTCTCACCTCTCTTCTAATGTACACCCCTATCGCACTAACCTTCCCAACGGTTTATCCTATCATTTTATCACACTAACCTTCCCAACAATTTAGCTTATCTCAAATTACTCATAAGATTTCAAAACCAAACCATTTCATTGTTTAAAAAGATACTTCCAATTAATAGCACAACCCTCGTTTTAGCTTCATTAATTTATAAAGTTTCCCAGCGTCATATTTTACTTTTCAAACAAGTGTTTCCGATTTATAGTCCAGAATTATTGCTCACTTACCATATTACAACAACAGTTTAAATTTCACAAATTTCAGATATATATATTAAGCACTCGTATAACATATACATTCTAACAGCACCAACATACAAACTATGGTGCAGGCATACTCTACTATCCAATCCCCGTATCGCTCACACTAAGGGATATACAAGTTCGGAATCACTCTCGAACTGTATCAACATATGTACACAAATAAGATTGAGGCGAAGCATAGATTCCAAGTCTCTAAGAGGTCAGTACATACCCTCACGTCTCTTAGGACCGTCTGAACTATCATTCCGATGGCCTGTACCAAGGATATCTATCTTCTAGGGTACAAGTCAATATCCCCCATAAAGTTCCCATCGAGATAAGACTGTCCCATCGCGGTAACCTCAGGGATAGCAAGTAGCGCGGGTACGTTTTTCACACGTATATAATATATGCATACACAATCATATAAATATACTACTTTTATCATATTAATATAGGTTCCTCTCATCACCAATAATTACAACATTTATCCTTACTTTTCACATTAAGTATTCCTTATTAGGGTTCGTCGCTAACCTTAACTCGTAGGGTTTCTCCAACCCATTTCGTGACACTTGTGGACCCTATCCTCCCAAGTATAAAATTCAGTAGGTGTCATTATTATGTTCCAACGTAACTCTCTTACGCGCCTTACCCTTTAATACATAAATTTACCAACCCTAAAGTAAATATCCCATAAATACCATTCTCGTCGAATATTAATGATCCCAACATTCATTCATATGCCCTACTGGTCCTCCATGTCTCCCAAATCATTTTACTAAGAATGCCCAAGAATTATATCACGACAATTTGATTTTAACTCATTTAAAAAGGGAAATAGGAGTCTTCCAGGAGGGGTCGATCGATCGAGGTTTGGGGTTCGATCGATCGAACCTTCGATCGATCGAAGCTCTGGGCTAGATCGATCGATCAAGCAGGTCTGCGAAAACTGAAATTCTGCAGTTACGGGTTTCATCTCCAAACACCAACAGTTTCCATATTATCTAATCCCAATCCTCCCAGAATTGATGCCACTAACCTTATATCATCATATTAGGTATTTTCAACGTAAAGCATGTGAATTTCTGTGATTTAATCATGAATTAACAACCCCAATTTCATAAAAATCTCAAGAACCCTAAAATTCTCTTAAACATGGTTCTAACAATTATTTCCAAAATTCTCTTCTTATACACATCATAATTTCGTGGTTTAAATTCCTCTACATGGCAAGGGTTTCCAGAATTATCAATTAGACCAATACTACATGGATTTTCCTATCATAAATCGGGTTTTCTTCCATTAAAACTCATCTTAATTACTCCTAAACTAATATGAAAGATGCATCAACGAAATAAGCAAGATAAACACTTGCCTGGGATTTTTGACATTCTGATTTGCAGATGTTCTTGATGTGGTTGCGTAGCCCATTGCGCGATCTACGCATTGGTGGTGGTTGCGGTGCAAACGGATGACTTTTGGGGCCTTGGATTGTCTTGGAAGCTTTCTTCTTCCCTCTCCTATGGCCGTCACTTGTGTTTGAGTTTTCTAACCCTAGTTGACTAACCAAAATGGCTGATATAGGTTTCTGATTTTCGTGGGTTTAATTACCCATAAATGTGAAATGTCCAAAATGCCCTCCCGGGGCACCAATTAGGCCTAAAAACGCCCCGAGACTCAAGCTTAACCCCCGGGTACACTTTTCTGACTATCTCGACCCTTCCGAATGCGCTGGCGCACTCAAAACGACCATACGAATAACTTATAAAATATTCACTTTTTATTAATCCACATTTAGTCCCGACACGACACAGGCGCGTCCTGACTTAAATTTCCACAATTGTCATTTTATTCACACGTGACAATATTATAAAAATAAATCTCATATATTACTATAATCATCCAGTAATATGCCACAAATAACAAATTTCCAATAATTTCTAACTCTCGTCACGCTAGTAAATATTTAAAACAACATTCCGAATTAAAATTAAATTAATTTATCTCAATTAAATTTAATAAATCCTTAAATTTAAAAGCCATGAAAATACGGGGTATTACATACTTCCCCCCTAATAACGGAATTTCGTCCCGAAATTCAGAAAATAAGGCCTACCAGGTAGCACAATTCTGGATATCCTTGTCAGTACGCAAACTAACTACATAGTACTGCGCTCAATCACTATAGCTTTTTCCTCACAGCAACATTGTTTTACATTCTCATTGGAGACACTTCACATTGTTCTCCCACCCAAAAACATTCGCATAGGTCACGCCTATACGTTATAAATTCCATTATCTCACTATCATTAGGAGGCCGCACCTCAGTACATGACAACTACTCGGATTTATTCATACACAAATTCCCATTCTGAGAAGATCATACGAACATTTGATCACTCTTGCTCGCCTGAAATAGTCGTGGTATTTTACCATAGTTATCGGATATTTTCTCAACCAATCCAAAAAATTCTGATTATCTACTCTCCTCTAAACATACGGAAGGAGAATAGTCGAGGTTCTTCCAAAACAAAACCTTAATAAGTACCTTGTACGCGACAAACAGGTACGAGTGCTTCTACAGAGCATTCTTGAAATCATCTTACCAAGATTCCAAAATTTCCTTCACGTGGCTCCACAAATCTTTAATCACCATACGCTTATTTCCTGGCTAAGGGCGATACATACTACTTGAAACGAAATCTTATCTCCGCTGGTTCCTGAAATCCCATTTCAAAGGTGGGATTTACCAATCTCATCCCGATTCAAAATTTATACTGCACAGGACCATGCACTGGTGCGATCCTTCCTTTCAAAGGAAGTCTGGGGCATACTAGTTAATATTGTATGCCAGTCCAAAGGAATATCAATCACTTCCTTCTCGGTGACTTAATTCACATGTTCGGGATAAACCCTTGATCTTGTTTTGAGGATGGCAACTCATTCAAGAACTTAATCGGCTTTACCGACCTCTTCCAAATTCAGGAATTTTTGATAAACACAAAATTCTTTGGTTGATTCTCCTCTTTCAACCAAACTTTACCTATGGGCGGTGCGTGTAGAGACTACTCACTACGTCTCGCTAAACATCGATTATTCCCTTGAAATGTCTCACATTAAGTGACACGTAATATGCCGAAAGTTCCGACCTGTGCTCTTCTCTCCACGAAGCGCACTTCTGGATCTCTTATACTATACTAACATCATTACTCTTTGTAGGCGCAAGTCGCTCTCACTCTTGACTAATAACAACGCCGCTCCGGGTGTGCTTCATAACAATTAAATTCTACTCTATTCAAGGAATACCAATTCTTGAATGGCTTCCCACAGCCTTCCAATCAAGTTAGGGCGTGCTATTCTAATTGCACACTTATGTATGGATTATCGCCCCTCATGTGATGTTTAATCCACTCTATCACTTCCACTTCGTTATACTAGTCCCACAAACATATATTTCACACGTCTATTACCACGTCCCTTCGACTCAGACTATTTTAACTGTAGTTAATCAAGATGCCCACATTTTTGCAACACTCCGACCGCCCTGGGAGAGAGAACGACGTGCTACTAATCTGTAGGTCTAACTAAATTCAACGGAATGGAAGGAATAGGGCATTCAAATTCCATGACAATAAAAGAGGAATAATAATTCTCAACCTTCCTCAGATAAGTACAACAACTTTCCCAAATAGGTACAACAACCAAAATAAATCACTAACGCTCTATTCATCAAAATAATTACAGGTCATCTCTTTTGTATAATATAAAGTTCTTTCCAGATAATCCATGCTAAAAATCATTCCAACTCTTTATTCACCTTGTGTTCTGTACGCGGTTATGACATTTGGGTACTCTCAATCACCCTAGAAATCAAAATTCTTAAATTCTCCTTATCATCGTTTCACCCCTCAACTTGTGGGGATAACTTTCAATGCTTTCCTACCACAAAAATTCGGCTCTAATGACCTTAAAACAAAATTTAACTTCCAACTTACATACATAATTACTTGATCCCATTTCGACCAGGGTATTGAACTCATGGAATAGTGACCAAACGTCTCCCTATTTCCAACCTTACGCTAAGTTTCATGCGTGGAATGTCTCGCAAAGCGAAATCCAAACAAGGAACCCCCCCGATACACTACTACCTAGCATTATCGGTCATCGAAATCCGTTAGGTCTTCGTCCATAGTATATACCCCTTTATTCCGTCCCTTGACGGAAAAGTTACAATTTCTCCCGTAATTATGCTTAACAAAGAACGTTTCACCAATTTCACTATCGTCCCGGATGGGTTGATGGTAATTACATTCTATAAACCTCGGATATATATGATTTGAATTCTCAAAATTCCCTTCCCTAATAATAGGGGTATAACTATTAACTCCCTCATCTCTAAAGAATAAATATAACAATGCACTCTTCCTATCACTAAGTTCGGAGTGCCAAACATAATACTGCGTCAAATCTTTTCGCTCAACGGTAAGTCCCGATACCTACCGAGTCATACTGACAAAGTCTATACATGCATTGGCATCGAATATCTCGAGCCCACTATCTCCTCCGAAGTCTCTAGGATAGATAAGTGCGAGTCTAACCTTCTTACAGGTAAAGCTCGCCACAACAAAACATACTGCACTAATGCAACTACTCCGATAGCCTTGTAATAAATGCCCACTATCGTACTAACAATTTCTATAACGTTTTAACAAGATAATATCATACTCGTGTATCGCATCACTACAACGAGTAACCTCAATAAAGTATAAACCACTGTTAATATACTCATTCATCCTCCGCGGATAGCACTAAAGAAAAATCCCGCTACACTAGGGAAAAATATTCACATAATGGTAACATTTATAATTATATGCATTAAGCTCGTTTCACATGCTAATCTAGCAATGAACAAAATATAGTGACTCTCTCGTGTCACATAAACACGCCTCATCCTCTGAGGATACAACTTATACTTCCACCTTGCCAATCGTCTTGACTGCGCAATTGGTTCCTGGACGTAACACGTCTACTCAAACCAAACAAAATTACTTTAATCGTTGTCTTTTACTAGGAACTGTATGCTTGTCCTTTTACTCACTTTGGAACATATTATCGTGAGCAATTTCACTCCGCACCAAAATACCTTAATACATAATCCACTTACCACCTGCCCTACTAACCAGGTTAGGATTGTCCTTCTCTCGGACGTTAGTAAACTCGATTCCGGTTAGTCATCCCGGTTGTTCCCTTAGCTTTTTAGGCCATAAAGATCATGTTACTATCTATAATAGTACTTACTGAATTTACCATCACTGGGTAAGAATTTAACTAGTTGAAGTATTTAAATGGTTTTCCTGATGTGTATCCACATCCTTTTGTGGTGCTATACCACCACCGTTGTATTCAGTCTTATTGTCGACTAAATTCTTCGATTCCTTTAACTTCCCCCACAAGGAAGCGTTATCATCTATTTTGACAAAATGTGACAATGTCAACCTCTGAATCGGTCGTCCATCAGAATTACCTCTTTTAGTGTTATCAACTATTTCTACGTGTCGATCTCCTACTCGGAGTTGTTTCTCCCCACTTGTATCTACATCTTCCGATACAAAATTCGCTAACGGTTAAGATTCATATTCATGAATGGACCCCTGACATGCCCTCTCTCGATGAGTTCAGAACCACATTTGCTTTTAATCCTGAACAGTTAAGGAAGGAACATACGGTCATCACTGTACCTAAGGTTCTCCTATAGGCATAGCATTCCATTTACAAAATTGATGGTTGACTCCAACCATTATAACTTCGTCCCGAAAGCCAAGAAAATTTTCTCCAAATTTCACTTTCAGTTTGCCACACTCCTTCCTATATTTAAGCCTTTGGATACTTTACCTCCTTTGGTAAACACATACAATTTTCGCGTCTCTAAAATTCCCCACTGACAGTCTCTACACGTTTTTGTAATACATTGGGTAAGTTTACCCTCGCACCTCATTTGACGATAACAGCATTTGAAAAATCATTGCTGCACCTTAGTCGCCTTTCTAGTCGTGACTTCTTGTGCTATAATGGAGGTGACCTCGAATACGGTCATCATCCTCGGATATATTTCATAATATCAACTGAGCCCTGCCTCCTGATGTACGCTTAACGGTCCTCTTCTGACATCCGTCATCGCTCGGCACACGCACACATCCGAACGAAATTATAATTCACTAGTGTATACACATTATAGAAGGAGAACGAAATCTCGTCAAGGGAATCAACAATCCTAAACATAGGGCTCTATAACAAACAAAGCAACGCTGAAAGCATAATAAGCTGTACAGATCCTAAGGACACTAGAACCTGATGCTCTGATACCACCTGTGACACCCCGCCTAATTAAATACCGGGTGATCACTCCTTTATTAAATTAAATCAAGGTGAACAGTTGTCCATTCTTAGCATCACTGTCGAAAAATAAATTTTTTTCAATTTAACACCCTAATTAATTAAGCTAAGTATCAAAACCATTTTCATACATACTTTCCAAATTTTATTTTAAGAAAAAACATTTATTTTTATTAACAACATTCAATAAGTAACAATCACACCACATTAAATACTGCAACATAATCCAATTAATTTAATACATTCGTCAATCGAATGTCAACATACGAAATCTAAAGTCACACATCCAAACTGAATAAATCCCATAGTAACAATACTGGAAATAACTGAAATACAAATGTCCAACAACAACGGAATAATGTAAAGAGCTACACATGCCCAACTAGATGAAAATACTAAGAGTGGATCCGAATGAACGAAGTCGTCTAATCAAGAGACCTGCAACTCCCACCTAAGCTGCAGCGCGTTCCTTCCAAGAGATCCTAAGCAAGACGCCCCTGTGACTGGGCACCTGTAATACATACAGATATATACAAGAGAGAGAGAGAAAGAAACGGGTCAGAGCCCGATAATGTGTATGATTTAAAATTCGTTTAGCAAGTATTTAAATTGATACAGGCCAATGCAACATCTTAGTACGACACTCTCTTGAGAAATTCTCACCTCTCTTCTAATGTGCACCCCTATCGTACTAACCTTCCCAACGGTTTATCCTATCATTTTATCACACTAACCTTCCCAACAATTTAGCTTATCTCAAATTACTCATAAGATTTCAAAACCAAACCATTTCATTGTTTAAAAAGATACTTCCAATTAATAGCATAACCCTCGTTTTAGCTTCATTAATTTATAAAGTTTCCCAGCGTCATATTATACTTTTCAAACAAGTGTTTTCGATTTATAGTCCAGAATTATTTCTCACTTACCATATCACAACAACAGTTTAAATTTCCCAAATTTCAGATATATATATTAAGCACTCGTATAACATATACATTCTAATAGCACCAACATACAAACTATGGTGCAGGCATACTCTACTATCCATTCACCGTATCGCTCACACTAAGGGATATACAAGTTCGGAATCACTCTCGAACTGTATCAACATATATACACAAACAAGATTGAGGCGAAGCATAGATTCCAAGTCTCTAAGAGGTCAGTACATACCCTCACGTCTCTTAGGACCGTCTAAACTATCATTCCGATAGCCTGTACCAAGGATATCTATCTTCTAGGGTACAAGTCAATATCCCCCATAAAGTTCCCATCGAGATAAGACTGTCCCATCGCGGTAACCTCAGGGATAACAAGTAGCGCGGGTACGTTTTTCACACGTATATAATATATGCATACACAATCATATAAATATACTACTTTTATCATATTAATATAGGTTCCTCTCATCACCCATAATTACAACATTTATCCTTACTTTTCACATTAAGTATTCCTTATTAGGGTTCGTCGCTAACCTTAACTCGTAGGGTTTCTCCAACCCATTTCGTGACACTTGTGGACCCTATCCTCCCAAGTATAAAATTCAGTAGGTGTCATTATTATGTTCCAACGTAACTCTCTTACGCGCCTCACCCTTTAATACATAAATTTACCAACCCTAAAGTAAATATCCCATAAATACCATTCTCGTCGAATATTAATGATCCCAACATTCATTCATATGCCCTACTCCCAAATCATTTTACTAAGAATGCCCAAGAATTATATCACGACAATTTGATTTTAACTCATTTAAAAAGGGAAATAAGAGTCTGCCAGGAGGGGTCGATCGATCGAGGTTTGGGGTTCGATCGATCGAACCTTCGATCGATCGAAGCTCTGGGCTCGATCGATCGATCAAGCAGGTCTGCGAAAACTGAAATTCTGCAGTTACGGGTTTCATCTCCAAACACCAACAGTTTCCATATTATCTAATCCCAATCGTCCCAGAATTGATGCCACTAACCTTATATCATCATATTAGGTATTTTCAACGTAAAGCATGTGAATTTCTGTGATTTAATCATGAATTAACAGCCCCAATTTCGTAAAAATCTCAAGAACCCTAAAATTCTCTTAAACATGGTTCTAATAATTATTTCCAGAATTCTCTTCTTATACACATCATAATTTCGTGGTTTAAATTCCTCTACATGGCAAGGGTTTCCAGAATTATCAATTAGACCAATACTACATGGATTTTCCTATCATAAATCGGGTTTTCTTCCATTAAAACTCATCTTAATTACTCCTAAACTAATATGAAAGATGCATCAACGAAATAAGCAAGATAAACACTTGCCTGGGATTTTTGACGTTCTGATTTGTAGATGTTTTTGATGTGGTTGCGTAGCCCGTTGCGCGATCTACGCGTTGGTGGTGGTTGCGGTGCAAACGGATGACTTTTGGGGCCTTGGATTGCCTTGGAAGCTTTCTTCTTCCCTCTCCTATGGCCGTCACTTGTCTTTGAGTTTTTTAACCCTAGTTGACTAACCTAAATGGCTGATATAGGTTTCTGATTTTCGTGGGTTTAATTACCCATAAATGTGAAATGTCCAAAATGCCCTCCCGGGGCACCAATTAGGCCTAAAAATGCCCCGAGACCCAAACTAAACCCCCGGGTACACTTTTCTGACTATCTCGACCCTTCCGGACGCGTTGGCGTACTCAAAACGACCATACGAATAACTTATAAAATATTCACTTTTTATTAATCCACATTTAGTCCCGACACGACACAGACGCGTCCTGACTTAAATTTCCACAATTGTCATTTTATTCACACGTGATAATATTATAAAAATAAATCTCATATATTACTATACTCATCCAGTAATATGCCACAAATAACAAATTTCCAATAATTTCTAACTCTCGTCACGCGAGTAAATATTTAAAACAACATTCCGGATTAAAATTAAATTAATTTATCTCAATTAAATTTAATAAATCCTTAAATTTAAAAGCCATGAAAATACGGGGTATTACACTACTCGGGATCATTCTTTTTAAAACTACTCCTTTTATTTCTAAAATATTTCCCCCCAAAAAATCATTTTCATTCTCAAAATAAATTCTTACCTATTTTTTTTTTCGCCGAGTTAACTATTTTTACAACCCTTTTCTAAACAATAAACATTTTCCCCTTCATTAACAGTTCCATACTTATTTCTATCTTTGCATGAAATAAACAATCTCAATAGAAAATCAAAAGTGTATATAGGATAAGTCACAAAATCAAGAAAAAATCCAAAAAAGAAAATGCATATTTTCATATATTTTCTTGCTTCACATTATTACATTTTGTAGAAAGAAAATAAAAATAAAAAATACAACCAAGACTTCACCCAAACCCTCAACCTCCCGCTTAAACCCTCAACCTTCGAGGCGGATAAGCTTTCCTCAGCAACGAGTGGTGGATCCTCTGCTCCTAGAACCAAAACCCTCATCTGAAGTGGAAAGCGACACAAAGTAGGAAGTATCCGACTTTATAATCAGACATGGAGCCCATCCAGTCTTTAATATCCTGCAGCCAGTTGGTCGGTACCCGAACATACTACAAGAAAAAGAGCAATAATAAAAGATAAATCAGTCAATAAATACCAAGAAAGAATTAATGGAAATAAAAAAGAGAAAGAAAGAATATACCTCAGGTCGGAGGGCCTCGTCTATAAGCCCTGTCAACCTAGACACTAGTGCATTAGGACGGTGTGGCACGCTCAGTGACTCCTTGCTACTTAGTTGTAAGAAGGGGGAGTGACTTAAATGATCGAATCCTCCTCTCTGCCATTGCCACCGTCGATGTGCCACCTCCTGTGCTATGGACCAATACCACCAATGCACTAGTACCCCTACCCTTAGCCGTGGCGTGTGGAGGCATTTTCTCCATGTCATAGATACAGAGGACATCAACTGGCTCGTCAAAAAGTCAAGATAATCATAGTTTGCCACCGTATCCTTGCAATACATATAGGGCTCGCCGATCATTGTTGTCGCATGTGCATCGTCTAACATCTCACACCTACCTCATATCCATAAGGGGCGTCGATGGTGGGACTACCACCTCCTCCTCCATGATTTTCCTCATCACCATTTCTCTCAGGTATCAGACATACCCAAACTCATGCGCAATCAACCGCCACATATGCGCATGCATGCCAGTCACCCTCGTATCCTCCGGAGTCACCCTTTAGGGGTAGAAGGTCACCTGTAATACCCAACAGAGAATTAGTATCTACTCAAGAAATAAAGGCCAAGAAATAACTCAGAAAATATGAAAGATAACCTTATCACTCGCAGGGCAATTAGAACCCGCCGCACATTCGCTAAAGATAAAGACTGAATCGACCGTCGATTGGACTTCTGCCACCAGAACATCCAATAGAAATCACCCAAATCCTCATCCTTCTGGGCCATCAAGTGCGCGTTACACTCTTCGATCTTTAGGTAAAGATACAGGTTTTTTCCATCTTTAGGGGTCGACAGTAAGGGAGGTGATCCCAAGTGTTGCTGAATCCCTTCTAAGGCTTGGTTACACTCTTCGATCCAGACGATAAGGCTTGCCTTCTTCAAGGCTTACCGACACCTATTAGATAATCTCAAAATGAAATGATTCAGAGCTGTCAACATTCTAGTGATGGCTTGAATGTCTTTGATAGTGGTCAGTCTTTATATATCTTGAAGACCTTTGATCTAATCTAGGTTCACCTCTATGCCTCGCTGAGTTAGTAAGTAAACCACGAATTTGCTAGAGCTTATGCCGAACACATATTTTGAGGAATTAAGCTTCATTTTATAATTTCTAAGAATATTAAACATTCTCTTGAGGTACCTGGTGTGATCGACCGGCTATTGTTTCTTGACGAGCATATCGTCGATGTATACCTCCAATGTGGAACCTATTAGTTTCTTGAATATCCTGGTGACTAGAGTTTGGTAAGTTGCCTCTGTGTTCTTCAATTCAAAGGGCATTACTTTGTAATAACAAAGTCGTAGGGTTGTGATGAAAGAGGTATTCTTCTGATTCGGGCCGAATATGGGTATCTGATGGTATTAGGAGTGTGCATCCATGAAACTCATTCGATGATTCCACGTAGAAGGATCCACGAGCTGATTTATCTGGGGTAGTGAGAAACTATCCTTGGGGCAGTGTTTGTTAAGATTGATGAAGTCAACGCACACCCTCCATTTTTCGCTTTTATTTTTTACGACAATAGTGTTGGAGAACCAATCAGGTAATTGGACCTCTCTGATTGAGCCAGCCTGAAGCAGATTATCATTTTTAACTTCTATAGCCTTTAACTTCTCTGATGTTGACTTTTTAGGCCTCTGCTTGATCATCTTGACGTTAGGGTTCACGTGTAATTGGTGTCAACTTATTTTTGGATATATTCCTAGGAGATCATAGGGTTGCCATGTAAAGACATCTGTGTTTATTCTGAGTAAGTAGGAAAATGTAACACCCCGTGCAATTCAGACAACAGAGTGGCCAGCCACCGCCGCCGAACTACACCTATCCACAATATGAATAATAATCAATCCCAAATGATAAAGACCAAAAATGCAATAAAAGAAATCCATCACATGCTAAAAGTCCAAATAAAGTTAGCCTCCAATAAATAAATTAATTAAAATCTGAATAATAAACTAACTGTAAATTCTCCAACTGAAATCCTTAAATAACGTTGGAACCGAATGGCCCAAGAAAACCCAAATGAAGTCTCATAATCAAATACGATGAAAAGGAAAGTCTAAACTAAATAAATCAGTAAATAAAAGCAACTCCAGCCACACCTCCAAGCGATATCCGATAAATCCTATACAACTTCTCCAAAACTTATCCTGAAAAGATTAGTCAACGCACGAGGTTAGAGCCCCGAGCATGAATACACACTAATCCCCTCAAATATGGTCCGTAAACCCAGACAATAGAATTATACGCAATAAATATCACAATAGAGTATTTTAATTAAACGGAATATATTTAAATGCGATAGCACAAATCACTAACTACCCCCAGTAATTGTTATTCACAAAGCACACCCATATGATTTTATATAATTAATCCCCATGTTGTCAATTTAATTAGATTAACCCAATTTATCTTTCTCTTCAAATTTATAATTAGTATAATTATAATGATCCTCTCGCCATTGGTGGTCTCCCACCAAAGTTTTACACTTCCCGTTACCAATGGCCTCTGATCCGTTTAAACCGTTAACCCTGCCCTATGACAAGGTTCCACACACGACACGACATAAATCGTCCACTGACCCGTTTAAACTATCAGTCCCTGACACATTATGTCTCCACCAGTTTTAATACCCGTTTTTATTTTAGGCATGAATTCTCATTTTTCTCAAATTCTCAATCATTAAATTACCCCACCCTTTTTATCATTGTTAGATCCTAAAAAATATCACTTAGTCCTACACCTAAGGGTCCCAAAAGTAGACGCACGTCCTATCCTACATATGAGATGAGTTACCAACATTTATTACGTCCTAGTCTTATGCCTTGGCTAACGAAATGATGATAAAGTATAAAAATATGCCCCATCTCAAAATATAAAATCCTCGCAAATTTACACTAACTAGTACCATACTTAGTGACGCGACCACAAATATGTCTAAAGTGCGTGCTTTATAGGCTCAAGTGCAAGCCTATCGCGTTAGTAATAATTCGATAAGTCGGGATCGTCTCCACAGGGAACAAAAATTGGCAATTCAAAATACCGTAGGAAAAGCTTATATAACCTTCAAATGATTCCTCAAAAGAAAAGAAAAGATGATGATTGATGGGTTGAAATTTCCAACTTGTGATAAAAAGAAATTTGTAAATGAACTACGTGCATAAAAACAAATAATGATTGTAAATAGCGTAGGTATGAGTATGAGAAGAAATAGGTTAGGATACAAACCCCCAATCCCTAGTAATTTACCGTATAGAATACTAGAATTGCAAATTAAAATCTTAACTGAACCCAGTCTTTAGAGATCCTAAGCATTACATATATGAGGGAACTAGCCCGCATCATATGAAATCAAAGGTAAATATAAAGTGGTGTAGAACAATTACACTTTCATAGTATTCTTAAACATCCCAAGTACCTAGGGCAAGAGAGATTAAAAGATCTACTATGTTCGTATAATTTCCCTCCACGATTCGGTCAATTTTTAATTTAAACTCTATTTTCTACATGGGTAATTTACCTCAGGATGGATTCATGCATCCCAACCCTTGAAAATTTAGCTAGACATGGTTTTGTTAGATGAAAACAAAACTATAACTATGCACGAAATCATGTATCTAAGAAACATTGCTTCAAAAGAGAATTGCAAAACAATTGAGAATTGAATTGAAAGTAAAATAAAGAGACAAATAAGAGAATGGAAATTGATACTTGGATTGAAGATTGAAATCGGTAATCAAAACTTGGACTAAAATTTTAACTTGAATCTGTAATAATCCTTTGCTTCAAGCTTACAAAATAGGGTTTCTAAAATATAAAATTGTCTACCACCAAGAACCTTTTCTCTTCCTCTAGGGGTTGGCCTTTTATAATACCCAAGTATCATTTTTACAGCTAATAAAAATTAATTATACAAGGACTTCCAAGAGTTGAAACTCTTCAACCTCCACAATAAATGCCAGAATTTCGAACAGTTGGACCAGTCCGGATCCCATCGGATCGGTTCGTTTTCCATCAGACGGATCGATTCTTTTTTTCTCCTACCGGACCGGTCCGATATCAGATCGATTTATTTTTCATCGGTTCTGTATCGATCCGAGGGCTACTTGAATAGAGACATTTCGGATCGGTCCGCTTTAAACCGGATCGGTCCGATTTTTCTTCAGCTTTGACTTTTTCTTACCAACTTTAAATTGTCATAACTTTCGATCCAGAGCTCCGATTTGACTGCCGTTTCTTCCTACACACTTATGAGATGGTGATATTCAACTTTCACTAGGCTTTAAATCCGAAATCTGGGTGTAGAGTTATGCTTTTTCCCTTTAACTTGCCTTCTTTTGTTCTTTTCCTTTCTTTCAATTTCTTTCTTTCTTTTCTTGTACTAAATACCTGTAAAATCAGTAAGAAATACACCAAACTCGGGGTAATTGTTTGAAAAAGTCATTAGAAATGATATGGGATAGAAGCAAATCAATTACGTTGTTCGAGATATTAAAATTACTAAATTAAGGGACTAAATTCAGAAGAATTTATGCTTAGTCACCTAGCAAGAGTAAATTTTAACCAAGGCCTACCCACTTGTCCCATACTTAGTAAGCATCCTAAAAAAATAGGGCGAGCAATATACTACCCGAGAGCCCCTCGTCCCCGCAAAGGCAAAAGTGACTAATAATAAATCACACAATACATAATTTATATGAGCAAGCTAGCAATTCAAACGTAAAGGCCCCGATTAATTTAAATTCTAATAATAATATCGTCGTCGATTTTCAACACAATTATTTCCACTAAAAAAATGTTAAATTAATCAACATGCCAAAAATATTCAACTCGTCATAATTGTCCTCTTTAATAAGTTACATAATTTTTATAGGTGTATACGCATCCCACATATCATATAAATAATTCCATAAAAATTCTACATGAGATCCTATACCCAAAATCCTAAAACCCCAATAATCTCACCTACGCACCCAAGGGTTTCAAAGATTTATTCAAATTTAAAAGTTTCATAAAAATAGTCCCAAAATTAAGTGTCCACTTTCTCTAATTAAGTTACTAATTAATTTTAATAAAAAATACATTATTAAGGGTTTAAGCGACACTTAAAACGCATAATACTAAAGGAAAGGAATCGAGTATTCATGCCTGTAAAAGTTGGATGAAAATTCTGGATACTCGGTCGCGTTCCTCTCGTGAAAATAAGCAAGTTTCGTTCTTGGGCCTTGTTGAAAACATGTAGATTAAACCTCTCAAAATATGATTGAAGTTTTGTTTAATGGAGGGTTGGAGTTGAAATATAAGGGTATGAATATACTGCTTTGTGTAGGGAGAGAATAGGGCTTGGAAATAAAAAGTGATGTGATTCTTCAAAAAGTGGATCAAGGTTCATTTTTATAGGTTTGAATAAAAGAGTCCCATCAATTGTTAACTCTTAAAAATTGACAAAAAAAGTACCATTATCCAAATCATCATCTATACACCCGGGCAATCCTCCCTTATCCCTGCGTGTCCCAGCAAAGTGGGAAAGCATCCCACTTTCGTGATAATCCAAAACAAGTGAGGAAAACCAAATAAAATAATAAATAAAAAAAAGAGAAACGAATTATTCCCTCCCCCAAAAAAGAAAGACACGCGCGCAAGAAAGAAAGGGGGGGGGGGGGGGGGAATAGGCTACGCTCTCTCTCTCTCTCTCTCACCCCAAGTGGGTTTTAACTAAATAAAAAATATATAAAGGTAATGTAACTACTAACCTTTTTGTAAGGACACAAATTTCCAATTGAGTCCATTTGTAGTATTGGCTTAATTCCGGACAAAACCATTTGAGTCATAGGACAGAAGTCTTTCCAAGAAAGCCTATGATGCATTTGAAGAAGTTGAAGACGTAGAGGCCCAGATTTATTGTTTCATCATTCGTGTCGATTTTCGTGCTAAGTTTCACATCATCAACTTTGTCACATTTTCTAAGGTCTCCAAAGGTATGAATACACTAATATATATATATATATATATATATATATATATATATAGGAGCTTGACAAATTATTTTGGGTGTTAGTATTTTTGTTAATTTGTTTTTGAAGTCATACTATCTAAAGATTTTGTTCTCAGACATATTTCCGTAGAAAAATCATTACTAATTCAAAAAAATAAAAAAATACGAAACTGGCGGCCACACGTTCGTATCGAAATTCTCTACAATCATGGCCTAAAATCTCATTAGAAATGTCATTCGAACGACCTCGTTTAAATGAGATTTCAGAAAAAAATTATTTTCTCGTT
Source organism: Sambucus nigra (assembly GCA_949130495.1). Classification (NCBI taxonomy): domain Eukaryota; kingdom Viridiplantae; phylum Streptophyta; class Magnoliopsida; order Dipsacales; family Adoxaceae; genus Sambucus; species Sambucus nigra. The sequence continues at coordinate 133,722,953 of OX422222.1, read as the reverse complement.
AGAAGTTTCGTTCAAATGAACTCGTTCCAACTAACTCGTTCGATCGAGATTTCAATTTCGTCAGTTTTTCGCCAATTTTGTTTTTCAATCACCCACTTTCCCACTTTGCTTTGCCATTTTTAAGAAGTGCGGGAACAAGTTTTTTTCCATTATTCCTAAGAATTTGAGAGCTAAATTCTTCCAAGAAAAAATCTCCTTGGTTTTTGTATTTAAAATATTTTAATCTTTAGGACAAAACCAAGATTTTTATACCCATGTTTGTTTAATCCAAGTTCTTAAATATATATATATATATATATATATATATATCTTGCTTCGAGAGTGTTTGGCACCGGGTTCCTTTTCTACCCAACAAGAAGAGAGTTTGGGTTCATTCTCTACCCACAAAGGAGAAATTTTTTATTTGTTGCGGTGTTTGCATATGGTGAAAGGTATCGTGTGTTGGTTGATGGTGACCAAGCCCCATTGGTGGATTCCAAGATTTCGGTGGACTCCAAAGTTATCGGCTAGGCAGAGGTTGGTACAAGAAGATGCGCCAAGGTTTGAAGGGAGTTGAGTTGAGGAAGTAAGTCACCTGCCTTGTATTTGTAATTACCATACTTAGTGGACTCGTAGGCAGGGTCGTCCGAGGTTTTTCCCACTTGGGTTTTCCTCGTACATCGTGGCGTAGTGTGGTTGGTTTATTTTTATCTTGTAAAAATCTCCTTAGATGTATGCTAGGATAATCAAGATAAAATTGGTTTAAATCTCACACTTGTTTAATTTGGTGCTAATTTAGGTTTGGATAGTTTGGGTAATTTTAATTTAATTTAATTCAAGTTGGGACATTTAGTTGGACTAAATATATGCTTAAGTTTGTTTGGCATAAATTTCACTTGAATTGGTATTAAATTTTTGTTTAAGTAAAATTCCAAATAATTGTTTATGTTAATTTAATTTTAATTTTGAAAGAAATTAAAATTCGGTTTGTTTTAAAAGAAGTTAAAAATTTAAATTTTATTTTTTCTTATTGAACCATCATCCTAAGTTTTGATTAGCAAGGGAATTTAAAATTTTGGGCTTCCGCACGTTTACACTTTTACAAAGGGAATATCTTTTTATTATGCCAAAATAAATTTAACAATGGATTTACAAGATTAAAAATTAAGAACTTTTTATGTTTATTCAATTTTTTTTTTGGATTCGCATAATAAATATTTAATATAAAATAGAATTTTGACCAAGGATCTTTTAATTTAAATAGTCCACATTTTAATTGACAAATATATATATATATATATATATATATATATATATATATATATAATACATTTTTGACGTTTAATTTAAAATGCGCCATTTGAGTTTTAAAATTACGGGGTGTTACAGAAAGCTGCTCGACTTCATTTTTAGGTAGTTGCGACTTGATGAGGAAAGTATTTTCTGGCTCTGATGCGCCCAAAGGAACATAGATGAGTTACTCCAGAACACGTTCAATAGGAGTCAGCTAAGTTTCTTCCACTCTTGGCCGAACATCCTTTGGTTACTAATTGGGTTGATCATCTTCTGAGTCGTACTCATTATGAACATTCTTGGACCGAAGTTGTATTACTTTAATTGCTAAAATAATGCATCTTCGTGCTGCTGTCGGATCTCATATGATCTTTATTACTCATTTATCGATTATGAATTTGAGCTTTTAATGTATGGAAGAGGGGACAACCCTCATATCATGCAGCTATACTCTGGAGAAAATGTCATTATTGGGTGACTTTGATTAGATCCCATGGAACTTCATTTCCTTATTGATTAGAATGTTCTTGACTAGCAGTTTGATTTTCCCCTAGGAGCTTCACATTTCTGTTAAAGCCGACACGTGGATAGATGTTGGTATCCATATCCTTGACGTGAAAATCGAGCTTGTAGAGCACTATCAGGTACATGATCTCTGAAGGGCTTCCTTAATCAACCAACACCCTTCTTACATTAAAATTTATGATGTGTAGAGTGAGCACCAGTGTGTCCTTATATAAAAAATTAACACCGGCCTTTTGGTCATCAGTGAAGATGATGGTGTGGTCAATATTCGGGTCCTTTCTTTCTTTCTTGGTTAATATTGTCTTAAATAAGTCCACCTAGAATGCTTGATGGATGCCGGGTACAATTCTTACCTTCTCCCTAAGCTTCTTACCAATGTGCTGAGTGGGATCGGTATAAACGTGGGTGGCGATGACCAACCCTATTGGTGGTGTGTCTTCCTTAATCTTATAAACCACATTAATCTTGGTTACTACTGATTTTACTATGCTAATATGTTCTTTGAGTTACCTCACTTGGAGCTCCTCTTGGTGCTTCTTGAACCTTGCAATTTTCCATGAGGGGTCCATGATCTTGATGATAAATGCATATGAGGCTAGAGTCCCCATCTTCTGGATCACTGGTCATCTTGGGAGGCTTCTTGAAGAAAGTTTTATCCTTGATCTGAGGGATGATATTGTAATTAGGATCCTTGAAGATGGTCTCCAGTGTCTAGTAGATTCTTTAACTGGCCTAGGATTTTGGGCGACCCTTTGAGTCATTGTTCCTGGGTCCTTTCTTGGACACAGTGTATTAGCTTTCCTTTTTTGAATTCTTTGTGGATTCATTCTTCTTCTGATCAACCGAATCTTCCATCGTGATGAGTTCATCCTCCACCTTGGCATATTTTTCTATGCGGGATACGAGGTCGTCCATGGTGGAGGCTGACTTCGTCAGTAATTGGTAGAGATTATCTGATCGCTCTAGGTCAAAATTGAATAAGAAGCTTTCCATCTTGTCATTACAGTTATCAATCTCAATGGAGAGCTCCCAATACATCTGAGCATATTTTTTGAGAAACTACCTTTTCCTCTTCTTAGGGGCGACGAGTGAATTAACTTCCTTGGATACTTTGCTTTTCTTATAATGAACCGAGATATAAACAACTTGTCCAACTCCATAAAAGAGAAGGCTGATCTAGGGGCAAGCTTTTCGATCAATCTAAGGCCGATCTCTCCTAAAGTGGAAGGTAAAACTCGACACACTATGGAATAATAGTATCTTCACAAAGACATAGTCTGCCAATGGTGCCTTATGTGGTAAGAGGGATATGCCTTTCCATCATATATCATCACCTTTGGCATGGAAAACTTCTTTGGGGCCCAAAAGACTCTATTTATTTGATAAAAGGTTATGATGAGCCGTGCCCCAGAGCCTTTCTAGCCAGGTGTTTGGGAGTCCTGACAAGTGTTAGATTCATTCTCCCTTCTTTCTCTTTCCAGATGAGCCCTCTTAGAACTTTGCTCCCTACTTTCCTCGACTGCTCCTCTAGATGGTCTGGTTTATTGCTTTGAGCTTCTTCCATGCCTTGGGTGATCGTGGTAGTTTGTGGAAGGGTTTTTTGAAATGGGAGACCCTTCTAGATTGATATGATTCGCAAGTCTTTGGAGAGTGATGCTGCCTCCCATGATGGTTCTAGGTACGAGAATTTGGTTTGAAATTCATGTGACTATTGAGTCAATTTCCTTCTCAGACGGGTGATCTCCTGATTGCGGATGTCTAGCCTTTCCTCATAAATACTGGTCAAATGAGAAATAACTTTTTTCTATGGTCGATCAATCTGCGATGTTTAAGATCGTCGATTGGGCCTAGATCTTCCAAGTGAATGTCCTCTAGGAGGCTAGAGGGATAATAGATGAATAAGAGTATGATCCCTCTTTATGATGCGTATTTCAGACTGAACGCGATTACTGGGGTGAGTGGGATGAGACTGGTGTGCACTAATTATGAACTTTGAGATTTTCAAAGATTGGTGGGAACTTCAGTTTCCCACAGATAACACCAAATTATAGGGGTTATTGTCCCACAATAAGTTTTGGAATTACGAAATGTCCCCAAGAAGATTATAAGTGCAGAAAAAGTAAAGAGACACTATGTACGTGGTTCGTCCATGAGGTCGGCATACGCCAACGGGGAAAAGGGGAGAGTAGTTTATTAAAGTAAAAAAAAAGGTGACAACTGGAGTGTCAGGGATGCTAGTTGAGAGTCCTAGCTACTACGTGCATGTTACAATTAATACCCCCACTCAACTACAAGTTATAGAGTCCTATCGGTGGTGATTTTTTGGGTTTTTGACATGTTCTTCCAAGATATTCTTTTATTTCTTAAAGATTTGTGCTTCTCCTTATCCCGTTCGCCCACCACGTGCTTCTCACGGGGCTTTCCACGTGGTCAGCCACGTGTCTCCATTTCTTATATACTCTCCTCAAACATATATTGATATATTTCCCTAGAAACTAAAATAAGATGAAATATATATTCAAGAAATGAAGTACATTTATCAATATTGTTTATAACACTAGAATATTTTTTGGTTAGAAATTGAATACACATATTTGGATGATGAATAAACATTTATATATTATTCACCATCCTTTTATTGTTTAAATTGTTCATACATTGGTATCATTATCTCTTTTGTTAAAATGTATGACTTCTTAACAGGTTACAGATCTCTTCGAATTTTTGTTTTAAATATTTATAGTATAGCCTGAGCTTTTGCCTTTGGCCGGGCTAGTGTCTTCGTGTCATAGGTCATTAGATTTATAATAATGCTTATAATTTTATTTTTGTATATTTTGTCATGGAATAGACATAAGGAGATTGTAAGAGTATGCATTATACTCTTATGCCCTATATACCACTCTTAGGAAGGTAAAAGGACCTAGATACTCATGTACATTTAATCACACTTGTTTTATTCTTTTACAGAACTCTTTTATATGTATGTTCCTTGATATGGTTTCCTTGATATAGAAATATATGGAATGTTATCAAACCTATTTTGAAAAACAATCTGATTGCATTCTATATATATTTTAAGTTTTTTTAAAATTGTGTCAAAACAACTTAAAAAGGCTTATGTGGCTGCTATTGTGTGTGTCACTATAGCCTCTCCACAACGAAGAGTTACTACACTAGATTGATGGCTTATCGATGTACGCACACTCTTATATGAATTTTTTCATAGTATTGCCTTGTGACCTCGCTATAAGATTGCCATAGGGAATGCAACGATGCTTCAAGGATAAGTTCCAATCTGGCGTAAAAAATTTCTTTTTATGTTAGAGTTTGCATATCTTTCTTGGTACTTGTGTAACACTAAGATATGACATATCCTTTTACTTTTGCATCTTGCATTTCAATGTAATCTTCTTGTACAAGCTTGAGTGTATATGGATGTCGATTTAAACTTCATTTAAAAAACAAGTGTAAAAGAAGTGTGATTTTAGTGATTTCTTTATGAGGAGAAACATATTGATAAATCTTTCTTTACATAAGATAAAAAAGTACCACTTAAGTTCTTTAATTCAAGATTAAACAATCTAAATGGCTTTGAACAGTTTCTTGAAGAAACTCTTTTCTTAAAACAAGCAGCTAACACAAGATGTGTATAAAAAGAATTACAAACGAGATATTTAAGATATTATGTATCCGAGTTTTGAAAACCAAAACTAAAACATTTTTTAAATCAGCACGAAAATAGAAGGGTATGAGAGGAAGATTAAATACGCAAGTGCACAAGATTTCAACGTGGTAAAACCTCACCCAATTGGGGAAACATCCACGGAGGTCTCTACACCTCAAAACGAAAATCCACTAAAATAGAGTAACAAATTACAAACTATTTAACAACCTAAACACACAATCAGACCTAATCTAAGTTAAGAAATTATACCATCTCCTCTGTATTATTCTGACTTCTCCTATGGCTCTCATCTTTGTAACTCCACTCCTTTTAGGTTTACGTCAACTCTTAAAGTCCAAAATATCTCTACCAACACCTTTTAGTGTTGTAGTGTGAAAGTGTTGTGAGGTGATGTGCCTAACACATGCATGCAACTCACACACACTTATTACAAACAAAATGATTATCAAATTACAAACAGAGTTCAAATATGCAAAAGAAAATTTTGAACTCAGTTTGATCGAAACTCTCAAACTATGGATCTTCAATTGTATCCATAGTTCAATAGGGAATATTTCTATATAAAATAGCCAAGATCCTAGACACTTTCTTTATTCGAAAATATATAGTTATTTCACAAAATGTGAAACATATGAAAGTGTAAATGCCCAATCAAGATCTTAACTGGATCTAAGTCTAGATCTTCTCAGAAACTGAAATCATAAATGATTTTGTTGGTATAGGTTTTGAAAACAACAAAAAGGTTTAAAAACAACCAACAAAATAGACATTTCTCGAAAGAAGAAATCAAACTCAGTAATATCTACGGGTTATGTATCACAGAGTCTCAAATCTCAACTTTCTATGAAAGAAAGTGATATCAGGATTTCGTGACTTGGTTGGACAAGAAATTAAAAACTAAAGATGATGGATCTTCTCAAAACCTCTAGCTAACTCAACTCACAGAAGGATTTTCAGGTGAGAATTTGGCCGGAGTTGGTTTAGGGTTCTCTCTCTCTTTCTCTTCTCTTCTCTCTCTCTCTCTCTCTCTCTCTCTCTCTCTCTCTCTCTTTTATCTTTTTTCTGTCAGGGGTGAATGTGACACCCCGCCTAATAAAATACCGGATGATCAATCCTATAACAAATTAAAACACGAGTCTCATATGGTTCGTTCTTAGTATCACTGTCGTAAACCAATTTAATTACTAATAACCTATTAGGCCGACGTCAAAATTTTATTTAACCAATCTTTTTAGCCAAACCATTTAATTAAAACATTCACACAGTTTATATATCTAAAACAGAAATGAAATAAAATAACCGAACACTCGACTCAACATAATTCAACCAAATCAAATGCCGCGCTAAAAGACGGTAAATGAAATAAATAAGTATGATTGGGTTTTTGGCCCGAATGTTACTACAATGCTTCCTATCTTATACACAAGAATAGAAGCGTCTAAAAATAAACCTGCATGTATCCACAGCTGCTGCAGCAACGTCTGACTCGAAAGGATCATCATCCAGGCGTCCCTGTGTCTGGACACACACACACACACACACACACACACACACACACACATATATATATATATATATATATATAGCAAGAGAGGGAAAATAGAGAAAACGGGTCAGAGCCCGAGTTTTGAAAATGTTTAGCAAGTGCATAAATGCAATATTTAAAAATATGAATTTATTTCATATTTAAATTGGTATCACACTCCCATGAGATACCCCTCACCCCTCTTCTAATAGTGCACAACTATCGCATATCTTTTAAACAACCTAGTTAAGCTACCCTGCCTAACTAATCCGTTCAACCATCCTCTAAAAAGATCCCTATAAACCCGAGTACTAAGGGCTAAACTTCTCCCCATTCCTAACACTGCGCTACGTTCGTGCGTGGGGTGAGGAACCCCCCCCCCCCGATACACTAATACCTGACAATGTTGATTGTCTAGATCCATTAGGCCCTTAGCACATAATGTGTGTATACATACATATATATACACATATTATTCTCACTTTAATATACAAATCACAATTTAAGTCCAGATAAAATCTCCCAGAATGAGAATAAATCCTTATTCATTTTTCTCTTTACACTAGTTAAAGATATATGATATCTTGTCCTCATATACAGGCAATATACTATACACAACAAGTATAATAACCATCCCACCTAGCTATAACTCGAGGATGCAGTCTCTCAATGATATCATCTTCCAGGGAATTACTCAACATACCATCCTGGGTACCAACGGTCAGACTCTCACACCAACTTGGTAAAAACTAAATCACAACGTATGGAAAGCAGTCATAGTTCTTCACCGGAAATAAGAATGAAACATACCCACCACATCTCACCCCTGATAAAAATCACACAATATAAAATGGACGCTATGCCCTGAGGACTACACGCTCCCTACTCCTCAAGCCAGGGGCCTCACCCATATCGCGCAACTTCCCATGATAGCATTAGAGGGGTATGCTTCACATAAATATACCATTTACACACATATATATATGTATTTCCGTACCATAATATATATACCGTAATCCCATCGTATATATAATCCATATCACTTCTCAATACATATGGCTATAATTGCCAAACTCTCATAGTGATAGCCAATAACCCCGAATGTTCCCATTCGTAATAGTATCTAAGTATTTACCCACTTGAAATACTAATCATATAAGTATTCTACCACTTAAAATATAACTCGCACCTTAATCACTTCTAAGGATTATAATATAAACCCGAATATACAAATTCGTACTAGTCAAATAAGTATACTATCGACTTATTTTAATCCCATAGGTATCGCATCACCTCTAATAATAGTCGTCAACCGACACCGGATAGGCACTCAAACAACTCTAGCCCTATCCTTAAATCCATCCTACTCATCTCCTAGAATTTACTCACCCTCAATTTTATCGTCTAGGAGTCCTAATATCAAATCTAGAATCGCCTATAATAATCTCCAAAACCATAGTTTAAATTTCCATAAACTTAAAGGAGAAAACCTCAAAAATCTTCCAGAACCAAATCGATTCGTCCTATCCGAATCGATTTGAAAAGGTTCAACTTTCTAACTGTCTCATATCGAATCGATTCGGCCTGTTCGAATCAAGTCGGCTAGTTCAATTCCAAAAATCTGCTAAGGTTTTCTAACTTCTCCAAAACCCAAATATCATCCTAATCCCCATTTGAATTATAACTCGGATTTATTTCTACGAACCCAAAGTTTTTATATCTCCTCAAGTCCTTTAGAGGTTCTAACGCTCTATTTGGGAATCTCTAATATTTATCTTAAAATAATTCTAGCCTTAATTTCTGACTAACGATTTTGATCTCGCACAGCGTTCCGTAGAAAAATAATTATAAATTCAAAACAAATCAAAAAAATACGCGGTCCGTGCCCACGCGACCGTATCGAAAAGATCTACAAATTTTTTTTTTGGGACCAAGAGCCGAATCGATTCGGAAAGGACGGAGTTACTATTCACTTTCTTCTCCAAAAATCCAAAACCTCCATTAATACACCTCCATGCCTTTTATCTTCTCTCCCATCATCATCCAACCTCAAACAACCATATATACACACATAAAAAGGGTTCTAATCATCCTAAAACCCATAACCAACAACTAATTTTAATTTATTCCTAAGTTTATCAAATTGGATATTATCCGAGGTTTATTGATTAAACTTCCGAAGACCCGTTTTGATTCACGAAAACCCATCCCAAAATTTTTTATAGTTTCACACTACCAACTATAATATGAGATTTATGCTCAAAGAAATAAAGCAAGTAAACACTTGCCTCGTGGATAAAATCTGACGACCTCGAGTCGAATCCCGGGGAGTTTGATCGTAAATCTCCTTTTCTTCTTCCTCTCCTCCTTCCTCTATTCTCCTCTTTCTTTTCTTTATTTTCTTTATTTCCCCCACTCTCTCGTGTCTTATATAGAGAGAAATAAGAGTTTATCCCTTATAAACCCAAAAATGACTCGGTTACTCAATTACGAGTCCCGATTAGTCCAAAAATTCCTGGAACCTAAATACTACTCCTGGATACTCTATTCTGACTATCTCGGCCATTCTGAAACCAATCGCACACTTGAAATCTCCATTCGAGTCACTTAACTAAAATTCACTAATTAAACCCAACACATCTCACTACGCGTGTTTTCCAATTAAAATACTATCCTTTGTTGCTTTACCCAACTGCGACATGAAATTGAAATGGTCCAACTCATTTTCTTAATCCCAAAAGTAAATGTAACACACAGCGGAAATTATCTAACCCTCATAAACTCCAAAAATTATTTTTGAGAGAAATCCCTCAAATCTCCAAATTACACCCATTTATGTAATTTAAATATCCATAAAAGTGTGGGGTATTACATTCTTCCCCCTTATAACGGAATTTCATCCCCGAAATTTGGATACGACCGGTACTACCAACTTAGGATCGCTAATCACACCACATCCTAGTGCAGAAAAGTCAAATAGTACTAACCCAAATGGTACCTTACCATATACTCGTTCTCGGTACCCACCTATATTAAGGCTTATACTCTAATGTACTAGCTTAACCATAAGATTAACTAAATGTCTACTTGCTAACGCAGTACTTCGATCGTAAGATCAACTAGAACAACAGCATATCGCACCTAGTGCTTCTATAATCGCATCTAAAGAAAATGAGCCTATAACCTCCGCTCTAACTTATTGATCCTATCGAAGATACGCTACTCTAGGCGTCCACTCATCTACATCAGGACATCTAATTTCCCTAAAAAAGGAAACTACACTAGCGCTTGACTACTCCCGTCAGTCTTCTCGCTTATATTAGGTGTGCTAACTCTTATTCCAAATCCATTTATAACTACCTTGTAGCATAATATTCAGTTTTATATACTACGTCCCTTCTATTTCGGACGGTATATAAAATTAACTTACCAAGGTGCCCATACACCTTTTAACCCGTGCCTATCTACACAACCATTGTAAACGTCCAACACATAACACTCTCTCTAAACAATGGGCCTCATTTCCTCGGCCTAGTACTAACACATGGGTTTTCCTAACCCGAAAAATTTAAAATTAAATTCTTTCTATACCTGGAAATCCAATCCTTCTTAAGGTTAACCCACCAATCTTCTTTTGGTTAACTCCCAACAATCTTCCTATATCGACTCCACTAGTCCTACATGCCTTACTTCCTAATAACCCTATGATCAAAGTGTTTCCAACACACGTAAAATGAGTACTATCCTAACTATATCTCTAGTGCCAAATACCTCTCTCAACTTCCAACATTTGCTTGGTTTCATGCGTGGGACGCCTGTCAAAGTGAAATCTAGATAAGGAACCCTCCCATCACACTACTTCCTCGCATCGTCGGTCATCGAGAGATAACGGACTAAGGCATACCATCGAGACGTTCTAAAATCCTACCTTGTTAACCTACTAACGCTCTTTTACTACTATGTCCTTCCATCTTGGTGAAATGGAAAGTCTAACTAATCGGGGCGCCTACTCTCTGCAAAGACGTTACGAACATTCTACCCAAAACATACTTCCTCCGAATTTGCTCTCTATTTAAGGCCAAGCTATAAACCTCAAACCGAATTCCTTTACCTTGCATCACCCACATACTTGTGGTGAGAAAAAACATTTCCAGTGCTTTTCCACATCACATCTACTTTTTATTAGCCCCTAGTCATCACATGGCTCTCGACTAATTTCACCAAAACTAACATCTTAGCATACAACAACATCTCTCCACTCCCAACAACATTAAGGCTCATGCGTGGAGTGTCTCGCAAGTGAAATCCAAATAAGGAACCCCTCCGATACACTACTAGTTAACTATGTCGGTCATGGAGGTATGTCAGCATAAAACAAGAAAAATTATATATATATCCTGCATATCCCCATGCACTTAAAACATGCTAGTGAAACATCTATTCATCGAAGTTCCAATTAAACACGTAATAAAGGTGAGCTCAACCTGTATCCTGGTGAGATATCGCAACAACAACCAGTTCCACCACATAACCACATATACGATAGTCTTGCAATCATTAGCCTGCTATCGCTCCGATAATCCACAAATATATTACTCTCAATAGTACTAGACACGTATAACACGCACAAAATGAGGAGTACAAACCTGATATAAATTTAAAATAGAACCCCGTTACTGTGGAAAAACATATAGACATACACTATATAATGTTTTCGATACTACTAGTAAACTCGAATCACACACACAAAATACTGTGACTCAATCTTGCCGCACAAAATATACCTCCTTCGTCCGAGGTGAAACTCATAACAATAACTTTGACAGCCTCCCTAACTGCTCCAATTGGTTCCCGGACGTGGTACACTTGCCCTAACTGAACCAAAACTACTTTAATCAATGCCCCATCTTGGCACCCTACTCTTGTCATTTAAATTCTACTGGGCAAGGACTAACCGTGTGGTTCTACACTCCACATTACAACATTCCCCATCTCTGGCCATCCTGACCATGTTAAGGTTATCAGTATATCAAACTCTGTGGTCTCGATCCTGACAATCGCCTTCATAGTCCCCTTAACTTCTTCATCAAAAGGAAACTACACCACTGGCCTTAACAACCCTATTTCAAAGAATTCCTTGAGTGGATGTTCACCAATGGGGTTCCACGAACACAAATTCTCCACAAGTGTTAGCAACACTTACTAGGGAGCCTATCGTTCCACTGAAGGACTCTCTCTGCATTGTACCTACCTTAATTCGGCACAAAGTTCACTTATCCATGTAACTCTTTATTCACTGTAGGCCTCTAACCGATCCTTATATGAATATCCCAAAAACTGCATTCTTTTCGTTCCTGCTAAATAAAAGAAACTAACGATTAAATCCATCCGTAAGATCCACTTATGAGAAAAACTTCCTGCTCTCTTAAACATGGTGACTACCGTTCCCACCATTTCAATATTTCTCATACGAGTGAAATTTTTCCTCAAATTTCCACAACTGGGCATTTCCATACCCTGCTCTAAGCCTAAAGCTTCTGAGCCTTCTACTTCCACCGAGTAATGCAACACTTACTTTGCATAACTTAACTTTAACGTATGGTCCTCATCGAAGACCTTTCTAACATTTTTAATTCAACTTCACTGGGTAATTCAAGTTTATCACCACTCTCTACTAGAGCGGTACTAGGATAATTATAACTACTATACTTTAGTAGTCGTTGCAGATTCATAAAAATACCGCAAAGGGAAGTGACCTCGACTATGACCCTCGTCCCCGACTTCAGCTTATAGCTCCAACTAAGCCCCGCCTCCTGATGCCCTCGTCGCGGCCTTCCTTAGTCACCCTTCTTCGATCAGCACTCAAATCTCGAACGAGAGTGCAAAAGATTTACTATAATTTTATATAACGGCAGGAGAACGAAATCTCACAAGAGGAATCAACAATCCTAATCACAAAGCTCTATATCAAATCGAGAGCAACGCTGAAAGCGTAGTATGTCCGCACAGATTCCTAAGGACACTAGAACCTGATGCTCTGATACCATCTGTGACACCCCGCCTAATAAAATACCGGGTGATCAATCCTATACCAAATTAAAATAGGAGTCTCATATGGTTCGTTCTTAGCATCACCGTCGCAAACCAATTTAATTACTAATAACCTATTAGGCTACCGTTAAATTTTATTTAACTAATATTTTTAACCAAACCATTTAATTAAAACATTCACACAGTTTATATATCTAAAACTGAAATGAAATAAAATAATCGAACACTCGGCTCAACATAATTCAACCAAATCGAATGCCGCGCTAAAAGACGATAAAAGAAATAAATAAGTACAATTCGGCTTTCGGCGCGAATGTTACTACAATGCTTCCTATCTTGATAACAAGAATAGAAGCATCTAAAAATAAACCCGCATGCATCCACATCTGCTACAGCAACGCCTGACTCAAATGGATCATCATCTAGGCGTCCCTGTGTCTGGACACCTGTATATATAATATATAGCAAGAGAGGAAAAATAGAGAAAATGGGTTAGAGCCCGAGTTTTGAAAATGAGCAAGTGCATAAATTCCATATTTAAAAATATGAATTTATCTCATATTTAAATTGGCATCGCACTCCCATGAGAACCCCTCTTCTAATAGTGCACAACTATCACATATATTTTAAACAACCTAGTTAAGCTACCCTACCTAACTAATCCGTTCAACCATCCTCTAAAAAGATCCCTATGAACCTGAGTAATAAGGGCTAAACTTCTCCCCATTCCCAACACTGCGCTACGTTCATGCATGGGGTGTCTCGCGAAGCGATTTCCAAACAAGGAACCCCCGATACACTACTACCTAGGCCCTTAGCACATAACGTGTGTATATATATATATATATATATATATATATATATATATGGAGAGAGAGAGAGAGAGAGAGAGAGAGAGGAAGTCTCACATACATCACACCGTACATCACACCTAATTCTAGGCCCTAGATATTTTTTTTAAATTTTATATTTTTCCCTTGAAATTAACCTTCCAATCAACTCATATGCAAAAAATTAGGTTAAAAATTAGGTTAAAAAATTAGGTTAAAATTAGGTTAAAATCCATAAAAAACAGCTGGTTCAGACCCTTATAAATAAGGTATTTTTAGCAGTTTTTGTGGATTTTTTAAAAATAGCTACAAAATGTATTTTGACTAATTTTTTGCATATGGATTGATTGGAAGGTTAATTTCAAGCAAAAAATATAAAATTTGATTTTTTAAGGCCTCGAATTAGGCGTGATACATGGGTGATGTATAGAGCATGATGTACTATAGCCTAGCTCTTTCTCTATATGTATACATATAATTCTCACTTAAATATACAAATCATAATTTAAGTCCGAATAAAATCTCCCGGAATGAGAATAAATCTTTATTCATTTTTCTCTTTACACTAGTTAAAGATATATGATATCTTGTCCTCATATACATGCAATATACTATACACAACAAGTATAATAACCATCCCACCGAGCTATAACTCGAGGATGCAGTCTCTCAATGCTATCATCTTCCAGGGAATTACTCAACATACCATCTCTCACACCGACTTGGTAAAAACCAAATCACAACGTATGGAAAGCGATCATAGTTCCTCACCAGAAATGATAATGAAACATACCCACCACATCTCACCCCTCATAAAAATCACGCAATATAAAATGGATGCTATGACCTGGGGACTATACGCTCCCTGCTCCTCAAGCCAGGGGCCTCACCCATATCGCGCAACTTCCCATGATAGCATTAGAGGGGTATGATTCACATAAATATACCATTTACATACATATATATATGTATTTCCGTATCATAATATATATACCGTAAAACCATCATATATATAATCTATATCACTTATCAATACATATGGCTATAATTGCCAAACTCTCATAGTGACAGCCAATAACCCCGAATGTTCCCATTCGTAATACTATCTAAGTATTTACCCACTTGAAATACTAATCATATAAGTATTCTCCCACTTTATATATAACTCGCACCTTAATCACTTCTAAGGATTATAATATAAACCCGAATATACAAATTTGTACTAGTCAAATAAGTATACTATCGACTTATTTTAATCCCATAGGTATCGCATCACCTATAATAATAGTCGTCAATCGACACCGGATAGGCACTCAAACATCTCTAGCCCTATCCTTAATTCCATCCTACTCATCTCCTAGGATTTACTCACCCTCAATTCCCTCGTCTAGGAGTCCTAATATCAAATCTAGAATCCCCTATAATAATCTCCAAAACTATAGTTTAAATTTCCCTTAAACTTAAAGGAGAAAACCTCAAAAATCTTCCACAATCGAATCAATTCGAAAAGGTCCAACTTTCTAACTGTCTCGTACCGAATCGATTCGGCCTGTTAGAATCAATTCGGCTGGTTCGAATCCGAAAATCTGGTAAGGTTTTCTAACTTCTCCAAAACCCAAGCATCATCCTAATCCCCATTTGAATTATAACTCAGATTTATTTATACGAACCCAAAGTTTTTATATCTCTTCAAGTCCTTTAGAGGTCCTAACGCTCTGTTTGGGAACCCCTAATATTTATCTCCAAATAATTTTAGCCTTAATTTCTGACTAACGATTTCGATCTTGGACAGCCTTCCGGAGAAAAATCATTATGAATTGAAAAAAATCAGAAAAATGCGCGGTCAGCGCCCACACGACCGTATCGAAAAGATCTAAATTTTTTTTTTGACCAAGAGCCGAATCGATTCTCCCTGGCCGAATCGATTCTGAAACGATGGAGTTACTATTCACCTTATTCTCCAAAAATCCCAAACCTCCATTAATACACCTCCAAACTTTTCATCTTCTCTTCCATCATCATCAAACCTCAAACAACCATATATACACACATAAAAAGGGTTCTAATCATCCTAGAACCCATAACCAACAACTATTTTCAATTTATTCCCAAGTTTCCCAAATTGGATATTATCCGAGGTTTATTCGTTAAACTTCCGAAAACCTGTTTTGATTCACGGAAACCCATCCCAAATTTTTTTATAGTTTCACACTACCAACTATAATAGGAGATTTATGCTCAAATAAATAAAGCAAGTAAAAACTTGCCTCGTGGATAAAATCCGACGACCTCGAGTCGAATCCCGCGGAGTTTGGCCAAAAATCTCCTTTTCTTCTTGCTCCCCTCCTTCTTCTCTTCTCCTCTTTCTTTTCTCTCTTTTATTTCTTTCTCCCACTCTCTCGTGTCTTATATAAAGAGAAATAAGGGTTTATCCCTTATAAACCCAAAAATGACTCATTTGCTCAATTGCGAGTCCCTTTTAGTCCAAAAATCCCCTGAACCTAAATACTACTCCCGAATACTCTATTCTGACTATCTCGGCCATTCCAAAATCAACCGCGCACTCAAAATCTTTATCCGAGTCACTTAACTAAAATTCACTAATTAAACCCAACGCATCTCACTACGCGTGTTTTACAGTTAAAATACTATCATTTGTTTCTTTACCCAACTGCGACATGAAATTGAAATGGTCCAACTCATTTACTTAATCCCAAAAGTAAATGTAACACACATTGAATTTTATCTAACCCTCATAAACTCCAAAAATTATTTTTCAGAGAAATTCCTCAAATTTCCAAATTACACCCATTTATGTAATTTAAATATCCATAAAAGTGCGGGGTATTACAATGAATTGATCCAAAGATTGTAAACGTCTCACATATGTCTCTTTTTTATACTAGAGCATTGAAGAATCTGAAAGTTTAGGGAAAATGAACGACCAAGATTTAAAATAAATGATCGAAGTAAATCTAACGACTGTCTATGCACCGATTGTAAAAGCACTCTAAATGGTTCAAATAGTTACTGTCGGATCAAGTTAGAAGACCTACAGACCATTGATAGGATTGATCCAACAGTTTAAATAAGGTCTCAGTTATGTGAGGAAGAGAAAACACAGATCCAGCCGATATCAGACCAATATGTGTAAGGCTACGATGGACTAAAAAATGCGTATTTTTAAAGTTTAAAAAATTCTATTTTCCCCCATAATATTATCTAGCGCTTTTGGATTCTACCCAAGAAAAATTTTAGGAACTTAGGAAAATTATAAAACAACCCAAAATATTATAAAATCCAATTTTAAATTTCTAAAAATTATTTTAAAATTCCTAAAAAATATTTAAAATATCCCAAAAATTGTAGAAGATTATTTTGATGGGATTTAACTCACACACACCCATATTTTGAAGAATGCAACATATAAATGCAATCCTAGGTGAGATGTTGGAGTTTTACCTTTAGGGAGTTTTAGAGGAATTCATATATAGAGTCTGTTAGGTTTTTGGTAGACTAGGATATAACTCAATTTTGTCATTATTTTCAAACTAGATGAGCACCTATATAGTATAGACTCAAGTGAGTCAAAGATATTTTGAAGTGAATTTATTTGCTTTAAAATATTATTAAACCTTGAAAAACCTCTTTACAATTTTTTCTTGAGTTATTTTTAGATTTTAGTTATCTAAAAAATATTTATGAGTTAAGGTATTATTTTCAAGTACACTTTCAGTTTAGGTTCTTCACATACCTAGAAAGTGATACTACACTAATTGGAGGTTTCTCAACCATATTCAGAGATTTAGAACACAAAGCTCTTCTTCCACTTTAAAAGGAAGTTTGTTGATTGTGGCTTGAAGAGGACTTTTGTTGCTATCAAAATTGATGGTGGTCGTGAAACGTTATCCTACTTTTGACGCCTTCCTGTTGGTGGAAGACATGGTGTAAACTCACATTCGGTTGAAGTTATGCATTAGGAGTTATAAGGCATAGTTACCCTTTGCAAGTCCTACCATAATTAATTTTTCGTTTAGTGGGCTCGAGGTTTTTTCCCATTATGGGATTTTCCTTGCACGCCTTGGCGTTGTGCAATATTTTTTACCTTGCCTCGCTTAAATTAAGTTGAAGATAAATTTGGTGTAATATACTTGGTAAATAATTATCACATAGACCTTAAGTTTTGTCTTTCTTACCCTAAAATCTTGACTTAAAGGAAAACCTTGCCCTTTTATTAACAAGCGATTTTAATTGGGTACCCTCAGTCCATCTCGATTCCATTCACATGCACTCTCATATATTCCTAGTATTGATGAATAATACAAGCATGATAAACTTTAATCTTTGCCAAACTGGTCCGAGGTTTTCTAAGGTCTTTATACTGGATAACGAACCTTCAAGGGCTATCCAATTGACTCCTTTAGGGTTTTGTGGTCACTTTGGATTCGACAGACTAAAACATATCCAATTCATACCGAAGCTATTCCTAGAACACAATATATGGGGAAGAATTTGTGTCTTTCCATTAAGAATATACTTGATGCTGTCCTTTGGTCAGGTTCGCTTTCAGCACCAGATATGATGCTATCGTGGCAATGTCACTGCAATGAGACAATGCATCGTTGGGGAAAACTTGAGGCGATATGGGTCACGTTAATAAGTATGGATTTTTGGACGTGGATAAGGAGTACGATGACAAGCTTTTGCTGTAATAAAGGAAAATATTATTGCAGAAAAACTACGGCGAGGCAGGTTGTGCCATTATCCAGAGAATCTGAATATAGACTAAAAGGTACCAGCGATAAGTTATCGCTGCAGCGACACATTGTTTCGCTTCAGCGAGGCAAGTCGCACCTTTGTCCAAAAACTTTGTATGAGATTTTTCCATCCAAGAGTTTGAAAATATTTTGGCAAAATACCCTAAGTATGTTTATTCTTAATCAGGAACACTCATACTTCAAATACACACATAATAATGCAATTTTTTCATGAACATAGTTTTCTATAATAAAAGTATATTGCATTGTGTATTTGTTCAAATTGACCAAAACACACACACACACACACACACACACACACACACACACACACGTTTTAATACATTTTCCACTTTAAGAAAATCTTAATTTTAGTTAGGTTAAACCATGGGTATTCTATGTCATCTAAGTCCATTATATTCCCTAAAGTTGCATTCTATGGATGTATATATGAATGCTATTGGGATGAAGTTAATGAAGTCAGTTGAATATGTCTTGACATGAAACTTTTCGGAACGACAACTTGAACTGAGGACACAAAGTGGGTTTTGATCAACGAAATGAGACAACCTAATCCTATGGGGAACTTTGAGTATTATGTATACTCTTACATAACCCATTAGCGTGCGACCTCTAAGACTTCCACTTATAACTAAGTGGCTCAATAAGTAAAGCAAGAAGGCATTGGATTTTTTGAATTCCATCCATATGCCAAAGTGTTCATTTTTTAAACCGAAATCTTCCTGTGTAAAGCTTCTTCTAGATTGTGAAGAACCTATTAAAGATGACCAATCTCTATCTGTGGTCCTTCTGATTAGTCCTAGTTATCTTCTTTCCCATACTGAGTGGGATGTTCAAAGTCAATCCTATAATCCTCTCATTGGTGTGATTGGCAATTTGTTATGACCAATGGATAACCAAACCTGCGAGTGAGTTAGATAAAGTAAATCGTACTTTTTTTACTACCAATCTGCATATCACGAGGAAAAAGATGGTCGTTTTGTGTGCTTAATGTCAAAACTTGGTCCTTCCCAAGGAACATAAAATTAGAGATGCTTTATTGGCTTGAACCTTCTATCATGGCTGACGCAACTCGAAGCTTTTGAATACTTTGTAAAAATTTCACCCAGGTACCTTACTATAGAGAGGTTTGGTTCCATTGAACTTGGGATCAATAGACTCTCCACTAAGGATATGGAATTTTCCCTTATCTTCACAGAGAAACCATGTCCCAAGGAGTTTCCTCCTTTATCTCTAACTATTGAGATTTATCCATGGCAGCTAAGGATAAAAAGAAAGGTTCTACGACCACTAGGGGAATGAAAAGAAAATCTGCTTTGGATGTTGGTTCATCAAAAGGGAAAACTTCCCCTAAAACCATAAGATAGTCCAAGTCCACAAAAGGTCTATCTATCCTTAGTAGAATTCCTCCTAAGTTCATTCCTTAATCAAATCCAATTATGGTAGATAAGGTAGTTGACTTGGTGTCTGATCTTCTAATTAGGATGAAATGCTTCAGTTGGTTTGGAAAGAAACCAACCATCTGATAATGTTGTATTTCTTTAGGTTCCTTGTAAGAAGGTTACTCCTGTTAAATAAGTCATCTATGTATTACACACTGATGCACCTTCTGAACACAAAAAAACCTTGAGGAATAAACATAGTGGAATGTATGTGGTTACAACTCTAACTTCCACGACCTCAGGTTCTTTTAAGAAAACCTTGGATGACAGGATACTTGATGATGTGGTGGGTGCTTCTGTCCAAAATTATTCACACGTGCCTCCTTGTGAGGCACAACAGGTAATGCACTTTTCTCTTGAAATTTTCTTTAAGTGTTGAGTTGTCTCTTATTGTACAAAAGTATTTCTAACACTTTTGTTACTTTTTTAGGTTACTCCTCTTCCCCCCATTTAAGTTGTGCCTATTCCTGATTATAGACCTTTAATGAGAGTCTTTTTAAGTCCAATTATTAAAGAAGATATTTTTTCAACTCCTGGTGTGTCCTCTTCTTTAATAATTGGGCTAGCATCCTTAGGATGTGCTTTGTCTAGGCGTTCTTGATCTAAACGTGCTACTAAGGTAGAACAAAAAATGCCTATGAATGAGGAAGTAGTGGGGGACTCACGTGGAACTGTTGAAACTCCAAGCTTAATTACTCCCCCAGTTTTATCTGATTTACCACTAGTTGTGGTTCCTCTAGCTCTTGTTAGTGAGGTAATTTGAATTTCACTTTTTGTTGATCACTTTATTTTTTTCTTAATGTTTTTAATTATCAAGACTTAGTTGAATTTTCTATAGGAAGGTGGCCGAAGTCCTTACACAATTTGGTCCTACTGTGGATTTATTGGCCCTCTTGATATCTCGGAAGGAAAAGGTTCTTCCTCATTGCCTTGTAAGGAGAATAACCAAGTTGGACCTTCCAATTAGGATACCCGGCTTCGAGGTGGCTTTGGATAAATTTGCCCTTGTTCGTGCAATAATTGTTGAGGTATATACCTTGTAAAAAATTTCTTTACCGTTTACTTGGCTTTCTCTTATGCGAGCACATTATAAGATTCCTCTATTTGTGGTGTTTTAGCTTGACAATAATGAGGGGAGGAAGTAGACAACTTATCCTGTTGAGGTTATCACGACCTTAATAGATGTCGCTCCTTCACTTATGAAGGTTATTCCTGCTTTAACTGAGCCTGTAATTTTGGCTATTGAGGGTCCTCAAACTTTTGAGGTTCAGCTGCTACTTGACGCTATTGCATCTCAATCGGCTCATGCTAAACCCCAAATGCAACAACTTGTTGGTGTAGTAAAATTTCCCCTCCATCGTGTGTGAAATTTCAAATTCTCATTTCTCTTTTGTTTTTTCTTGGTGGTATATCCTTCTTGGATATACCTCATAGACAAACCTCACATGTTTGGTGGTTTTACTCTCTCATTTGAGTAATTTATTAAGTTTTGTCACCTATTTAGTGATGTATCTTGCTTGGGCAATATTTTGAATAAACACCTATTTGGTGACTCACCCTGCTTGGGTAAGTTTTCTCTAAATAATACACCTACTTAGTGATTCAACCCGCTTGGTCAAGATTTCTCAAAATAATATACCTACCTGGTGACTCAACCTACTTGGGGTAAGATTTCTCTATACAATACACCTGCTTAGTGACTTAGCTCAATTCTTCGCTAAGGTTTTCTCATTTTACCCTTTAGGTAAAAAAACTCAAATTTTGTCTACCACTTTTGTTTCCTCTAATTTACAATCTTTGATAGAGAACATCCCTCTTATGACTCCTTAATTTTCACATTATGAATTTGATGTGCATGTGCAAGTGATAGAGGTTGATGTCGTTATAGCTAAACCTGCTCAGGTTGAGTCTTTCAGCCAAAGTGATAGTAGTTTAACGACCACTGTTAATAGGGATGAAAGAGAGTCTAATTACTGTTTCCTAATGGCAAACATTGCACCAGTAGAGTTTTGTAGGCAAGTACTTTAAGGTAGTTCCTTCATTACCAACTCCTTATGCACT
The DNA here is from genome assembly GCA_949130495.1 of Sambucus nigra. NCBI lineage: Eukaryota > Viridiplantae > Streptophyta > Magnoliopsida > Dipsacales > Adoxaceae > Sambucus > Sambucus nigra. Next base: position 133,700,781 of record OX422222.1, on the reverse strand, counting down.
GTGCTGGAACGATTGATTACTTCCCATCCAGAAACATTCATTGCTAACTACGTGAGGTCCTAGAATGTGGTAATGGGCAATTAAATTAAAGGCATAACGTCTGTTGTGTATAAAATTATGAACACACCCATTTTCCGCCCAAAAGATTAACACTTAATCAATATTTGGTCATCCTCAAAGACTAAAGGAAGGAGGGGATTGATTTCTCGTGGCTCATTAATATCTTGAGATACCTCAAAGATTTCAACACGTCTACTTACCATTCTCAATACCTCAAGAGTGTTGAGGATCTAAAAATTGAGGAAAGAAAATTAAGGGAGCTTGTCCCCAAAGTGATTAGTGTAACCAAAAAGTGGCAAAATCCAAGGAAGCTTTTGCTAATGCCCAAAGGATATGTCAAGAGAGGCTCAGACAGAAGGCAGAAGTTGAAACAAGTATTTCTTCTATGTCTGATTATCAACGAGGAGTTTCTTCAAATATATTTAATTCAATTAGGGAGGGATTCCTTAATTTTCCTGATTTGTGGTTTCTCTCAGGATGAACTCTTTTTTTTTGTATTTCTCGGCAAGAGTCCACATTTTCGCAATGTAACTATTTTACTAGTGAAATACAAAATAATAGTTGCTTATACTCTATATAAGCATGCTACTTTACAAGGCATATCTCGCTGAAGGTACTTCTAATTCTATTGGAAGAATTGCCTCATCTCCATAGACTCGAAAAATGTTGTGTAACTTGTTGGTTTCCTCTTATTAGTTCGATAAGAATAAAGAACCATAGGAAACTTTTTATCCCATGTACTAGGATTTTCTTCCATCTTGGATAAGATATTAACTAAGGTCTTGTTTATGGACTCATCATGACAATTGCCTCTGGGGCCAGCCACATTTAAAGTTTGGTGGATGATCAATTATTTATCTGTTAACATTGCCACATATTTGTTGATGAAAGGATTTCCATTATCTAAAAAAATAACCTTAGCAATGTAAAACTGACAAATAATGTACTCTTGAATGAACTGCACCACCACACCTGTTGTTGTCCTTTTCAAAGGTATTTCCTCTGCCCACTTCATAAAGCACTTCGTTGCCACCACAATCCATATTTTTCCCCTAGAGGGAGGTTTGATTTTCCCCACAAGTTAAAATGCCCAAGTATAGAACGGATAGGGCAGTACAAGTGAATTAAGTTCCACCGATGGAACATGAATAAGGTTACTATGGAGTTGTCAAGCCTTTCATTTGTGAACAATCTCAATCGAATCTTTTTCCATCATTGTCCAATAATATCCAAGTGTCATGAATTGATTATATAATTTGTCTCCTCCAATGTGAGTTGATCCTGAGCTTGATTGAGGACTTCTTACTCTTCCTTTTTCATGCTGCATTATAGTGGCATGTTGAAATACCGTGTTTAATACAACCTATCTTCCAACAAGTAGAACCTTTCGGACCTTCTTCTTATTCCAATGGAATAATATTTCTCTCTTGGAATAAATCCATCTCCGATAAAATCAATGTAAGGTTTCCTCCCGTCCATTTGAGTTTCCAAGAAGTTACACTCAACTGGTTGAAAGAAATCTTGATGCTTAGAACATTCTCTATGTATTGTTGATATGTCTTTCTTCATCATTGGACAAAAATACCCCTCAATTTGAATTCTTCTATAGAGGATAATCTCAGTGGTTTCACAATGCCCATCATGAGTTTTTCAATCATTTTTGTGCTTCCTCTGGATTTGTACATATAGACAACATGTCCCGAGAATTTTTATAGTACAAACTTCCTTGAAGAATTAAATATTGTACTAATTAGATGTGCTTCATCTTGCCATCTCTCTTCTCCAATTGCTTTGTCTTTCCATCTCCTTTATCCAACTGCTTTAGGAAGAATGGCTTTGGAATCATCTCAAATGATATTATGTACTAAATTTAATGGTAGGTTAAAGTTATAGCCTTAAAGTTAAAATTAGAAAGGTTGAAGATGAAATGTAATACACGTGCGCGAGTATGGTCAAATCCAGCGTATGATAAGTTTGACTCAACGCGTGAGGGCTATCAGAAAATTCTGAATTTTTTGCAAAAATTCAGTTTTATTTTTTGGTCAAAATATTATATTACATCACCCTGTTGGGTCAACTAGAAAGCAAATTCGAAGTATCCCCTATACTTAAATTATAAAATTTAAGTTACTTTTACACTAAAACCGTTGAAGTTTTTCAACTTCTGATTTTTCACCCTAAACCTTTTCTACTTATTTTTGACACACTTAGGAGCAAAAAACTCTATTACCACTAAACTTGAAAACCCAAGGAGGTATAGGAAATAAAATAAAAAAATATTTATATATTATACCTCGAAACTTTAAGTAGACGCGATTTAAATTTTATTTATATCTTAAGTTCTTTAAAACCCAACTTTAATTAAATGTTTTTCTTATTTCTATACTTTCACAGACCCCTGCCCTAACCGAACGAAATATATTTCAAAACGCCTTAAAAGTGAGTAGGTTACTCTTAATCAGTATTAATTTCACAAAATGCTATTATGTACGCCTTTTGTTGATATCACCATATGATAGACCCAGTATATCATATTCTTATTGATGAGCTCATTTGAGTAGTTCAACCCTTTACGTATAATTGATTCAAATTTTAATGGTGATTTTGCAATCACATTATTTCATTTGATGTAGTTTTTTCGGTTCTATTATAACATACATTATGACGAAGGAATATTCTATCGTTATACCCACGATTGTATTATTTAGGCGTAGGACTCTGATGATTGAGGGTCTAGTTTTTGCTACCATATGGAATGTCTGTGATTTACTTAACACGATTACTTATTTCCAGTTATCTGGATTGATTTATCTCCAATTTATTGGATTAAGTTGCTATATGTATGACTATTGCCCTAAAGCCTCTAAATGGATAATTATGGGTTATTTGTTTAGAAACCTTCCACAACCTTTAACCAATTCTAGCCTTGATATTTCTACTTTTATCACACATCATCATGTATTATTGTTCTATCTCATTTGAGTTATTAAATATCAATTCTTATGATCCTTTGATTATTACTCATCCTTATTCTGATTATTTTGAAAACTGTATAGAATAAGAATTATCTACTGGGCAATTTTTACTTATATTTTTGGAATTCTAGATGGACCTAAGGCATAAAGAAGGCAATAAATCCCCCAACCCATCAATTTATAATGCATTTTCTCGTGTAACTCTAGCAATAATTTACTCATAAAAATCAGTATCGGCTTCGACAAACCTGCCATAATCTCATGTGTTACTCCTTATAAGTCGATGTAACTTTAGGTTGTAACGTCATGTCATAGCTTCATGTTGTACCAGTCATATGTAGTATTTTTCTTTGTTTTACTTTTTCAATATCATTATATAATGTAAGAACAACCCAAGTAAGTGTGTAATGAGTAAAGTGCATGGTCACTATCACTAGTATGATGTAATATAAACCTGTATTATCTTATTTATGTTCTATTTCCAGCCTTTTTGTTGTTATCTAAATCCTTAGACATCCCGTAAACTCGTGATGTGACAACATGGTATTACAGGGAGTGACAAGTTTATTACTCCTATGCGGGACTTATTTAAGAAATATAGTTATTTTATTTTCGTAACTTCTTTAGATTTTCTCGATACTAATATTTATCTTGCATCCATGAATGTGTTGGACGATGTTTATCTGAACCTTAATGGAATTGATATGTCCCAATTAGCCAAACAATTCAGGATGAAGCCTATAATAAACTATGTAAAACAATCCGAGATATTGATCGAGAATGGTTTATAGAAACTCCGAACATCAAACATCACTTGTTGACTTGTCGATTGATGGGTGAGAAACAGGTGATGAAGTAGGCTCGTCGATTTACTAAAGACGAAGAATTTCTACAGCAAGTAATTCATTTGGCATGGAACTTAACATCGACAGAAGAACTACGTGCAACTCCACTAGCATCTCCTGGCGACTATGGCCCATAATTAACATCTTTAGATGCTACCACTTTTTCATCCGTATCCTGGAGTTTCCAAAGAAGAATGGGAGAAAGAATGCCAGCTAATGCCACAAGTGGAATGAAAATCTTAACTAGACTCTATAATAGTATATAAATAAATTCGTACGAGTATATGTGATTATAGTGTAAGAACGGGTGGTGGAAGGAAAATGGGGTGTCACGTTAACTACTAATATAGTGTGATAACTATTGTAGCCTAAGTAGGTTAATTTTAAAGACTAGTGTGTTAGACAAAACCCATTATATTTTATGTGCTTAGGGATCAGTCGCACTTATCTAAAAAGTCTATGAATATAACTAAGTTTGGTATAACTCGCTCTTATTATATGCCAATATGCCAGCACCAACGGCATCACGATCATAAATGACTCGAACAAATCCTCCCACAACTATTGACAATATAACCCAATGTCTTCAAGAACTCATGATGTTAAACCAAGCACGTCAAAATCCTTTGCATATGCTAGGGACAAAAATAACGACCGAAACTCAAAGGATGAATACTTTGAAGGTGTTTTGGCGCCAACGACCTGCAATATTTCATGGAAAACCTAGAGCATTCGAAGACGAGCGATGGTTTCAATAGACATTAAAAGTAATAAATGGTGTAGGAATATCACCAGAGTTTTGCGTAGAATAAAACACTTACATGTTCGAAGGCGAGTTCGATCATTGGTGGAAATCAGTGAAACGTGCCCTGAACATAGAGAATTTAACATGGCTACGATTTGAAGAATTATTCTTCAAAATGTACTTTTCAAAATCGTTACGTGGACAATTGACTGTGGAATTTTTAGGACTATAAGAACAAATATGACTGCAGAACAATACGAAGCGTGATTCACGAAAATTTCTCGTTATGCCCAAGAATATATTGATATGAATATTAAAAAATGCAAACATTTTGAGTGTGTACTGAAAGTCAGTATCAATGGCTCTCTTATTCCCTTACAAATTCATGAGTTTAGTGGAATGATCGAGGTAGTAAATTTCATTGAAAAGAACCCGTCCCCTAACAGAACTTCTTGAAATATTGCCATAGTTTCTCAAAATAACTTCAATAATCGTTCACCGAATATTACAATAAGAAAATGTCCTACATTAAAAGATAATGAGGGCCAAGCATACAGTCAAATCCTTCATTGAAATAGTGGTGCTATAATTCATTGCCATGAGTGTAATGCTCCTAGACACATTAGACCCCAATGTCCTAAGATTCATAAATTTAAATTTAACCAACGACCAGACACGAATTCAAGAAGGATCACCAAAACCTAGTGACCTTTAGGGAGACCCGCATACCCTCAAGGAAAATCTACGTATAATTCACCCCCAAGGAATCTCAACAACAAAGGACCAGTATCAGGTTAGAAAACCTAACACCAAACTTTTGCTCTTCTAACACAATCCGATAGTCATAATGTTATTGAAGGCAATATCTCTTTTAATAATCTTATAGATCATATACTAATTGATTCAGGATCATCTAATTTATTTTATTCGTTCTACATTTATAATTTTATCAAATCTCACTCCCTCTACTTTAGATTATCCGATAGCCATAAGTATGCCTATCGGTATTATCACGAGAACACAATAGGTTTGCAAAAATTATGAAGTAAATCTCAATGTGGATATGATTATCATTGATTTAGTAGTTTTTGATATAGTAGGATTCTATATCAACATTGAAATATATGCATTATCCAGGAAAAAAATGCTTGCATTAATTGTTATTTTAAGAAGGTAATTTTTAGGAATTCCCAGACTAGTAAGTGTGAATTCCAAGGGCAACATTCGTGGAATACTCCTAACATATCTTCATATTCTCTTTTAATTCTTGATAATTATGGAAATGTATTTCTTGAGGACTTACCCAATATTCCTCCACCTAGAGAAATAAAATTTCTAATCAATTCTTTCCCAACAGTTCTCCTATCTCTATACCACCGTATAGAATGGTCCCCTTGGAACTATGAGAACTTATAACTCAACTATATTAATTACTAGCCAAAGGATTCATTCAATCAAGTACATTATCGTAGGGAGCTCCAATTCTATTTGTGAAAAAGAAGGATGGATTATTTCGATTATGTATAGATTACCATAGATTAAATAGGGTTACCATTAAGAATAAATATTCGTTACCCAGGATAGGAAATTTATTTGATCAACTATGAGGAGAAAGGGTATTCTAAAAAATTGACTTACGATCAGGGTATCATTAGCTACGAGTAAAAGAGGAAGACATACCAAAAATAGTATTTTGAACTCGGTATGGACATTTTGAATTCCTTGTAATGTCTTTTGGACTTATTAATGCTCAAGCAACCTCTATGGAATTAATGCACCGAGTATTCCAACCATTTTTGGATCAGTTAGTTATAGTGTTTATTCACAATATTTTAATATATTCACAAAATGAGCAGGATCACGAAACTCATATACAACTTGTACCGGAAACATTGCCAGATCATCAATTGTATGCTAAGAAAAGTAATTGCGACTTCCTGATGAAATAACTAAAGTTTTTAGGACATGTCATTACTGAACTCGAAATCAAGGTAGATCTAGCGAAAACTTCCGTTATTATAGAATAGCCACAACCCACTATAGTGATCGAAATTCGTAGTTTCCTTGTATTAGATGGATATTATCGCAGATTTTTGGACAGATTCTCTACCACTACATTACCTCTTATGAAGGTAACTCAAAAAGATGTACGCTTTGACTGGAATCAGGAATGCACCTACGTATTTCTTACTTTAAAAGAATGCTTAACTACTACCCCCATACTCACTATACCATCTAGCGATGTCAGATACGATATATACACTAACGCTTCTTTATAAGGTTTAGGTTGTATACTTATGCAGTTATAGAAGGTAGTAGAATATGGGTCTATATAATTGAAAATTCATGAACAAAATTACCTAGTTCACGACCTAGAATTAGTCTCTATAGTCTTTGAATTGAAGATTTGACAATGTTACCTATACGGAGTAGACTTCCAATTCTTTTCTGATCATACAAGTTTGAAGTACATATTTACCCAAAAAATTTTGAATTTATGACAACGACGATGGATTGAATATCTAGAAGATTATAAATTCAGATTACAATATCACCCCGATAAGGTTAATGTAGTAGCAGATGCCCTAATTCAAAAAATCTGTGGAAGATTAGCCGAAATGGTTGCTTACTAGACCATAACTACTCCGGATGAGTATAATCTGCAAAGCGAAACCCCTACTAGTCTTCGCAACATCATAGCTTTTCCATTATTACATAAAAGGGTAATTGGTCATCAATTTATGGATAATTTTCTTAGCTCCCAGCATTGAAAGATTGGAATGGAAAAGACTAGTAAGGATTTGGTGTATCATCCTACCAACAGAATACAATTCTGAAACCGAATATATGTAGCTTGTAACTCCACATTAAAAGAAGAACTCTTGAAAGAAGGTCATGTTTCCAAGTTTATCATATATTGAGGCAACATCAAGATGTACCATGACCTTAAAAGGCATTATGAGTAGACATGAATGAAGTAAGACATTATAACTTTTATTGCCAAATGTCTAACCTGCCAACAAGTTAAAATTGAACACCAACACCCAGGTGGATTATTACAAATTCTTACAATTCCAGCTTGAAAATAGGATCACATTACTATGGATTTTGTGAGTGGACTACTCCTAACAACCCAAGGATACAACTTTATTTGGGTAATCATAGATAGACTAATTAAATTAGCCCAATTTCTTAAAGTACTCACTACCAATTTATTTTAGAAACTCAGTACCCTATATATTTAAGAAATATTTAGATTACATGGGGCATCTTTATCTATCATATCAGATCGTTACCCATGACTTGAAGGATATTTTTGGCAAGCATTAGAGAAAGCCATAGGAACCAAATTGCTTCTTAGTACTGCATTTTATACTCAAACAGATGGACAATCCTAACACTTAATCCAAACACTTGAAGATATGTTACGTGCATGCAGACTAGATTTAATAGGAAATTAGAGCGACCATTTAGCTTTAGCGGAATCATTGTATAATAATAGCTACCAAGACAATATTCAAGACGCTCCATATGAAGCACTGTGTGGAAGACCATGTCGTTCTCCATTCTATTGGAACGAATAAGGAGAAAACTAAATTTTTGGACTCGAGATAATAGAAGATACTAACGAGAGGATACGGTTGATCAGAGAAAATCTACATGAAGCCCAAAGTAAATAGAAGAAGCTATGAAAATCACTGTAGGCAACCCTTAGAGTTCAAAGAAGGAGATCAAGTTTTCTTAAAACTTTCACCCAAGAAAGGCATCATAAGATTTAAAATAAAAGGAAAACTTGCGCCTCGATATATCAGACCCTTTACCATTGCCGAATGCATTGGACGAGTAGCTTATCGATTAATTTTAACCCAAGACTTATCACAAATTCACAATGTGTTTCATATCTATCAACTTCGAAAGTATATTCCCAATCCAAATCACATCATTTCATGGGAAGGAATTTATATCCAACCTCATCACAATTTCGAAGAAATGCCTCTTTGAATATCGGATGCGCAAGATCGAATTCTTTGTACCTAAACCATTACATTGGTTAAAATTCTCTAGAAACATCACGGAGCTGAAGAAGATACTTGGGAACTTAAGGATGCTATAAAACAACAATACCCCGAATTATTCGAAGGTAATTTTGAGGAAGAAATTATTTTTAGTAGGGATGATTGTAAGATTCGCAAAACGATTGCTTGTCTAGATACGATATAATTGATAACCTTAGCTTATTCAAAAATTCTTGAAACTATAGACCTTGTATATTTACAAAATGAACATTAGAAAAACTTAAACTAAGAAATGGTCCAAAAGTTTTAGATATTAAAAAATAACCCTTAAAGTTTTTATTTGACTTTTAAATTATCTAAATAAGATATAAACCCCTTTTTTTACATACTTAACCTTATAACCATCTCAAATTACAAATCGTCCCCTAGCATTACTTCTCTAAGTTTTTGAAATTAAATAAAAACCCCATAAAGCTTAAAAAACATAAAATATGAACTTAAAATTTAACCAATAACTTCCAAGGGCCTAAACCTAAACCCCTAACTTCATCCTCATCAACTAAGCTAATGTGAATGCCACCAAACCACCATTAGAACCAATGAGAACCAACACATATGCCTTTATGTGTACCCAAAATTCCTTCACAAATATCTCCCATTAAACAAGCCTAAAAACTGCCACTTTTTCGACCAATCAACCCTACCAAACATCACCTATAAAAAGCCCACCTTGGTGCAGAGAAAATAATAGCAAACAATAGCATAAAAACGAAACCAAAATTTTGGCATTTTCGAGTATACCTACATTTTATGCATAGAGCTTAGATATTTTGATTCTATTAAGTTTTTGTTATAGTTTAAGATCCATTTATGTTTTTACATGCATTACTTAACATAGAAATACATAGCTAAGGGTCAATTTTCAGAAAATAGCATGAAAGCTTGAGCTTTAATGGTGAATTATGTGTTCCTGACTTTGAACTAGTTTTGAAGTGGAAATAAATATCCTTAGACTTATAGGGACTTAATCATAATGTTTAATTTGATTATAGTATACCATCATAGCTAAAATCTAAGATTTTTCTATTTCTATAGTTAAAACTTCAAAGTTCAAATTCTCTGTATATACGATGAATCAAACCCTCGAACCAAAATCGTTTTGTTCCAAATTCACACATAGACAAAACCATATAATTGTAATGGTTCGAATTTCAGTATAACACCACGAATATAAAAATAAAATTTTCAAGATTTTACATTCTATGAAGTTGAGGCTACAGTTCACCTCAATCCGTAAAAATTATATTTTTAGAATCATTATGAAAATTAAGAAGAATGGCTTTGGAATCATCTCAAATGATATTCTGTGATGAATTTAGTTGAAGGTCAAAGTTACAACCTTAAAAGTCAAAATTTGAAATGTTGAAGATGAAGTGTAATACATGCGTGCGAGTATGGTCAAATCAAGCGCTTGATAAGTTTGACTGAGCGCCTGAGGGCACGTGTCCAATCAGAATTTTTTGATTTTTTAAAATTTTTCTAGTCAAAATTGTATATTACAACCCTCTGTTTGGTCATCCAGAAAGAAGATTCGAAGTATCCCCTAAACTTGAATTTAAAATTTTAAGTTACTTTTACACTTAAACCCCTAAAGTTTTTCAACTTCAGATTTTTCGTCCCAAACTTATTCTACTTATTTTTTACACCCTTAGGAGAAAAAAACCTATTACCACTAAACTTGAAAACCTAATGAGGTATAGGAAATAAAGCCAAAACTTATTTATACATTAAACCCCGAAATGTTTTGTACACGCTATTAAGATTTTATTTATATCGTAAGTTCTTTAAAACCCAGTCTTACTTAATCTTTTTTCTTATTTCTAGACTTTCACGGACTCCTTCCCTAATAAAGAAAAATCTATTTTGAAAGCCCTAAAAACAACCAGATTATTCTTATTCAGTATTAATTTCAGAAAATGCTATAGTGTATGGCTTTTATGGATATCGCCATGTGATAGACCTAGTATATCACATTCTCATTGATGAACTCATTTGAGTAGTTCAACCCTTTATGTATAATTGATTCAGATTCTAATGATGAATATACAATCATATTATTTCATATGATGCAATTTTACCTGGTTTTATTATAGCATACATTATGACCAGGGAATAATCTATCGTTATACTCACGATTGTATTATTTGGCCTGCAAGTCTGAGATGATTGAGGGCCTAGTTTTTGCTACCATATGGAATGTCTATGATTGACTTAACATAGTTACTTATCTCCATTTATCTGGATTGATTTATCTTCAATTTATTGGTTTGAGTTGTTATATGTATGACTATTGCCACAAAGCCTCTAAATGGATAATTATGGGTTATTCGTCTAATAACCATCCGTAGCCTTTAACCCATTCTGGCCTTGATATTTCTATTTTTAGTAAATATCATCATGTATTATTATTCTATCTCATTTGAGTTATTGAATCTCAATTCTTATGGTCCTCTGATTATTACTAATCTTTATTTTAATTATTTTGAAAATTGTACAGAATAAGAATTATCTAATGGGAAATTTTTTCTTATATTTTTGAAATTAGATGGACCATGATCTAAATAAGGTAACAAATCCCCCGACCTCGCAATTTATAATGCATCTTCTTGTATATCTCTAGCAATCATTTACTCATGGAAAATTAGTAGCGGTTCCGGCAAGCCTGTCATAATTTCATATGTTACCACTTATAAATTGATGTAACTTTGGGTTGTAACGTCATGTTTTAGCTTCACGTTGTATCAGTCATATATAGTATTTTTTTCTTTCTTTTCATTTTTCAGTATCATTATGTAATGTAAGAACAACCTTAGTAAGTGTGTAATGAATAAAGTGCATGGTCACTATCACTCATATGATGTAATATAAACATGTATTATCTTATTAAAGTTCTATTTCCCATATTTTTATTATTATCTAAATCCTTAGACAACCCAAAAATTCGGGTTGTGACATATAAGTTACATTTGTCTTGTGCCAGGTGTTCGGGCCGCTTATGGGGCCGTTTGGGGTGAATTTTTTCCCTCTAGCATCATGCTTTTAAGTCTAAATATTTTTATAAATTTTCATCATATTCTCAAATCAAGAGCACCGTGACTACGTGATTAGTTCTTACGAGTGACATTGGTCCCATGTGAGGCATTTGTTCCTCTTGCGGGGTTATTTTACGGTCTCTTTTAGAATTCCTCCCTCTACTGGCATGTTTTTAAGCCTAAGTCTAAATATTTATAAATTTTCATTATATTCTCAAATCAAAAGTCCCATGACTATGCAGTTAATTCCTATGAGTTACATTGGTCACGTGGGAGGTGTTCATACCTCTTACGGGGCCATTTGGGTGCTGTTTTGTGTTTTCTCCCTCAAGCGGCATGTCTTTAAGCGTAAGTCTAGAAATTTGTAAATTTTAGTTATTCTAAAATCTCGAGTCCTGTGACTACATGGACTATTACTATGAGTTATATTGGTCCTGTGAGAGGTGTTCGTCCCTCTAACGAGGCCATTTAGTGCCTTTTTGGATTCTCGGCCTATAGAGGCAGGTTTTAAAGCCTAATCCTAGATATTTATAAATTTTTGTCATATTATTAAACCGAGAGCACCGTGATTACTTAACCAGTTCCTAAGAGTTACATTGGTCCCATGCGAGGTGTTCGTACATCTTAATGGTTTGTTTGTGGCTATTTTGGATTCTGGCCATCTAGTAGAATGCTTTTAAGGCTAAGTCAAGATATTCGCAAATTTTCATTATATTCTCAAATTGGGAGAACCGTGACTAAGTGACCAGTTCCTACGAGTTATATTGGTTTCGTGCAAGGTGTTCCTGCATCTAATGGGACCGTTTTGGGGTTTCTCCCTCTAGCGGTATATTTATAGGCCTAAGTCCAGGTATTTTCAAATGTTCATCATATTCTCAAATCGGGAGTCCCACAACTATGCGATCAGTTCTTAATAGTTACATTGGTCCCGTGCGAGGTATTTATGCCTCTTATAGGGTTATTTAGGGGCTATTTTAGGTTTTTTCCCTCTCGCGGCATATTTTTAAGCCTAAGTCTAGATACTTACAAATTTTATTCATATTCTCAAGCCGAGAGTTTCGTGACTATGCGATCAGTTCCTATGAGTTACATTTATCCTGTGTAAGGTGTTCGTTCCTCTTACGGGGCCGTTCGAGGACTGTTTGGGTTTTCTCCCTCTAGCAACATATTTTTAAGTCTTAAGTCTATATATTTGTAAATTTCCATCATATTCTCAAATCGGGAGCACCTTGACTACATGTTAATTTTATACGAGTAACATTGGTCTCGTGTAAGGTGTTCATACCTTTTATGGGGCCGTTTGGGGGTTGTTTTGAATTTTCACCTTGTAGTGGCATATTTTTAATCGTAAGTCAAGGTATTTGTAAATTTTAGTCATATTCTCAAATTGGGAGTCCCATGAGTTCACATTCAGTTCTTAAGAGTTACATTGGTCCCTTGCGAGGGGTTCGTGCCTCTGATGGACCCGTTTATTTTTAAGCCCAAGTTTAGATATTTAAAAATTTTCATCATATCCTGAAACTGGGAGTTCCATGACTACGCAATCAGTTTTTATGAGTGGCATTAATCCTGTGCGAGGTGCTCGTGTCTTTTATGGGGCCATTTGGGGGCTGTTTTTGATTTTCCCCCTCTAGCGGCATGTTTTTAAACCTAAGTATATATATTTAATTTTTTTGTCATATTATCAAATCAGGATACCCGTGACTACTCGATTAGGTCTTACGCATTACATTAGTCCCGTGCCAGGTGTTTGTTCATCTTACAAGGCTGTTTGGGGTCATTTTGGTTTTCTCCCTCTAGCGACATATTTTTGAGCCAAAGTTTAGTTATTTATAAATTTTCATCATATCTTCAAATCGTGAGTCCCATGACTACACGGTCAGTTTTTACGAGTTATATTGGTCTTGTGCGGCATGTTCATGCCTCTACCGGGGCCATGTGGGGGCTATTTTGGATTTTCGTCCTCTTGCAGCATGTTTTTAAACATAAATCTATATATTTGTTAGTTTTCATCATATTCTCAAATCGGGAGCATCATGACTATGCGACCAGTTCCTAAAAATTACCCTAGTCCCGTGCAACCTGTTCCTGCTTGTTACTGGTCCGTTTGGCTGTTGTTTTGGATTTTCTCCCTCTAGTGGTATGTTTTTAAGGCTAAGTTTAGATATTTGCAAATTTTAGTCATATTTTTAAATCGAGAGTCCTGTGACTACGTAATCAATTTCTATGGATTACATTGGTCCCGTACGAGGTGTTCGTGCCTCTTACGGGGCTATTTGGTGGTTGTTTTTGGTTTTTGCCCTCTAACGACATGTTTTTAAGACCAAGCCTAGATAATTGCAACTTTCATTATATTATCAAAGTTGTAATCCTGTGACTACTCGATCAGTTTTTATGAGTTACATTCATCTCGTGCGAGGTATTCGTGGCTCTTACGGGACCGTTCAGGATTTTTTTTGTTTTCACCCTCTAGTAGTATATTTTTAATCCTAAGTCTAGATATTTGCATATTTTTGTCATATTTTCAAACCAGGAGTCCCGTGACTATGCATTCAGTTCCTATTAGTTACATTGGTCCTGTGCAAGGTGTTTGTACCTCTTACGGGACCATTTGGGTGTTGTGCTAGAGTTTCATCTTCTAGAGACATGTTTTTAAGAATACGTCTAGATATTTTCAAATTTTTATCATATTCTCAAACCAGAAGCACCGTGATTACGCGGCCAGTTCTTTAGAGTTGTATTGATAACGTGCGAGGTGTTCATGCCTTTTATGGGCCGCTTAGAGGTTGATTTAGATTTTCACCTTCTAGTGACATGTTTTTAAGTCTAAGTCCTTATAGTAGAAAATTTTAGTCATGTTCTCAAATTGAGAGTCCCGTGACTACATGGTCATTTCCTATGAGCTATATTGGCCCCGTGCGAGGTGTTCGTACTTCTAATGGGTCCATTTTGGGTGCTATTTCGGATTTTCACCCTCTGACGACATATTTTTAAGAATAATCCTACATATTTGCAAATTTTCTTCATATCCTTAGGCTGGGAGCACCGTGACTATGCGGTCAGTCCCTATGAATAACATTAGTCTCACGTGAGGTGTTCGTCACGGGGCCATTCAGAGGCTGTTTTGGATTTTTACCCTTTAGCGGCATATTTTTAATTCCAAGTCTAGGTTTTTGCAATTTTTTGTCAAATCCTCAAATAGTGAGTCCTGTGACTATGCGGTTAGTTCCAACGAGTTTCATTAGTCCCGTGCGAGGTGTTCATATCTCTGATGGGGCCTTTGAGAGCTATTTTAGGTTTTCGCCCTCTAGCGGAACATTTTTAATCCTAAGTCTAAATATTTTTATTTTTTTTCACATCCTTAAATAGGGAGTCCCCTGGTTATGCGGTCAGTTTTTAAGAGTTAAATTAGTCCCGTGCGAGGTGTTCGTACCTCTTACGGGGACTTTAGGAGTTGTTTTGGGTTTCCACCCTCCAGGGGCATGTTTTTAGGCCTAAGTATAGATATTTGCAAATTTTTATTATATTCTCAAATCGGTATGCCCGTGACTACGTGACTAGTTCCTACGAATTACATTAGTCTTGTGCGAGGTGTTCATGCCTTTTATGGGACATTTGGGGATTGTTTTGGATTTTTGCCCTCTAGCGAATTTTTATGCCTAACTCTATATATTTGCAAAATTTTGTCATATTCTCAAATCGGGAGTCCCGTGACTATGCGTTCATTTTTTACGAGTTACGTTGGTCCCGTACGAGGTGTTCGTGCCTTTTACGTGGCCGTTCGGGGGCTATTTTTGGTTTTCGCCCTCTAGCAGCATGTTTTTAAGCCTAAGTCTAGATATTTGTAAAGTTTAGTCATATTCTCAAATCGAGAGTCCCGTGACTACGTGGTCAGTTCCTACGAGTTACATTGATCCCGTGTGAGGTGTTCATTCCAATATTTTAGGTTTTCAACCTCTAGCGACATGTTTTTAAGCTTTGGTCAAGATATTTGCGAATTTTCATCACATTATCAAACCAATATTTCCGTGACTACATGGTCAGTTCCTACGAGTTACATTGGTTCCTTGGGAGGTGTTCGTGCTGCTTACGGGGCTATTTTGGGTTTTCGCCCTCTAATAGCATGTTTTTAAGCCTAATTTTTTATATTGGCAAATTTTATTCATATTCTCAAACCGGGAGTCCCGTGGCTACACGACCAGTTTCTGCGAGTTACATTGATCTCATGTGATCTATTCGTGCCCCTTAGAGGGCCGATTGGGGACTGTTTTGGGTTTTCTCCCTCTAGATTCATGTTTTTATGCCTAAGTATAGATATTTTCAAATTCTCATCATATCCTTAAATCGGGAGCCTTGTGACTATGCGTCAATTTTTACGAGTAAAATTGGTCTCGTGTGAGGTGTTTTTGCCTCTTACGGGGCCATTTGGTGGCTATTTTGGATTTTCCCCCTTTAGATGTATGTTTCTTAGATCTCTAGTTATTTTCAAATTTTAGTCATATTCTCAAATCGAGAGCCCTCTGACTATGCGATCAGTTCGTACAAGTTATATTGGTACATGTGAGGTGTTCGTTCCTTTTACAGGGCCGTTTTGGGATAGTTTTGGATTTTCACCGTCTAGTAGAATGTTTTAAGACTAAGTCTATATATTTGCAAATTTTCATCACATTCTCAAACTGGGGGGACCGTGACTGCGCGGTCAGTTCTTATGAGTTACATTGGTCTCGTGCGAGCTGTTCGTGCCTCTTACGGGACCGTTTGGGGGTTGCTTTTTCTTTTTTCCCTCTATAGGCATGTTTTAAAGCCTATGTCTAGATATTTGAAATTTTTTATCATATTCTCAAGATGGGAGTCCCATGAATACGGTGTCAGTTCCTACGAGTGACATTTGTCCCATGCCAACCTAGTTAATTTATAAATCATACTAAATATTCATAATTTAAACTAAACATTCATAAATCAAACTAAAGAAACAATATCATAATATAATATAATTTGAATACAAATAGGATTGCAAAGGGACATTACAATAATAGAATATAAATAGGATTGTCAAAGGTAACATAATATTTTGATACTAAATCTTTCTCTAAATCAGTTAAAAGATCCTTTAAATTAGGGTTGTCTTTAAGAGCACATTGGAACTTTTTAGGAGCCTTTAATGCATCTGCTAGCATGGACATACCCTTTGGTGCATGTACAATAATAGACCAATTTCCATTGCTTATGCACTTTGAGTAAAATACATTCTTTACCTTCAGAAAGGAACAAATAAAAGGTTCGTCGACTATGCGATCTTTTCTCATCTTCTTTGATAAATCTTCCATGATAAGTTTTAAGTTATGATTAACTTTACAAGCATTCATAGTGTCCTCCACCTTCACCTAGTCACAAGAAAACACGATTTTTGTGAAATTTAAGCAATCGAGTTCCAAGATTTGTTGGACAATACCATAATAGGTTAGCACTAAATCTTTTTAATTTTTATCACTTTTGCAAGAGGCACAGGTAGTCAAGGCAGAAATTAAAATTATACTATTTTCCTTCAAAAGATTTTCATCACATAGATATGAAACAAATCGAAACTGTTGGTGTAAAATTTCTTAAACTCTTTCACACGAAATTTGGGATTTTTTTCTAGGCATGCAAGACATGAAGAGACATCACCTCTTTTTAGAAGCTGAATATGTTACTGAATTTGTATCAGGACATGTTTTTACGACACACTAATAAATAACCGCACATATAAGAGGTGGAAATTACCTCTTTTGATATCCATGAACTAAAATCATTCGTCGCGTAATTTCTCCTCTTGTTTTGGGAAATTTCGTTCTCATACTTCCTAAAGGTAAATTATAGTGTTTAGATCATAATATAGAGAATGCATATAATCAAACAATAATAATTCAGTTAATTATGTAGCTACTTAGTATCACTAGTTTTTAACTTCATCTTGCGATTCAAAGACATAATGAGTTGCTTGCTCATATTGTAGATTAATGAGTCTCACCTCTTTAGGCTTCCCAAAAAGAAATTCATCCTCAAACTTGCCACGTTCCTCAATCACTCGTTCTCCACGAGGATTAAACCTCCTCAACTCTAGTTCTAGCATATGTTCCCAAGCATATAACAATGATTCCACAGTTATGTATTCTTCATCAATTGATCCTATACTACACCGTGTATTCTTAGCATAATCTTTGAAAGTTTTCATCAAGCGCTCGAAATGATATAACCAACAATACTTAATGGGACCACACAATAAAGCTTCATCACATAAATGCACAAGCAAGTGGATGCTGATATCGAAGAACGACGGAGGAAAATATTTCTCTGCTACACAAATTCCCTTGGCTAAAGTTGATTTGATATCTTTAATGTGTTTTTATTTACCACTTTTGCTCTAAGTAGGGTAAATCACAAACTTATTTTTATAATTGTTCAATAGAGATCTTTGTGCTCGGAGTAGCATTGCGTAAACAATAGAGGTATTAATTGAATGATGACGTGTCAGTCATGAAACTTGCATTATTTCAAGTCCATTGTTTAATATATTACTACACTATGCAAATTACTAGAATAATCAGTCAGAGTCTTCAGGTTAAACAACGTGTTTAGGAGGATCTTTTTCTCACTAGCAGTCAAAGTGAAAGCAGGCAGGGGGATAGAAAATCTTCCTATTATAGGATCATATTTAACCATAATTTATTCTTTGTTTTTATCTTTTGTAGATTGCAAGATGCCCGCTTTCCATCATTTAAATAAGATCCTCCCAGACATGTTCCTATCGAATATTTCGCAACATTATTCTTCGTGTGCATCACATCAATTACATACCTTACACGATGATCTTTCCAATACGAAAAGTAAAAAATATTAATCGTTTAGACCATGCCTTCATTTTACAAGGGTCATTCGGATCCTCCCTAGCTTTACACTTCATATTTACAAACTAAAGGTATTTGCCTACATACTTATTCTCCGCAATTGCGATTTTCAAGTTCCATCATATGCTCATGACCGACAGTTAAGAAGTTAGACTTGTCGTTCCTAAAAGGGTAACTGGTAAAAAAAAATCTAAGATAACTCGTATAACTCATCTTACCACTATGGTGTATCCAAGTGGCTTTAATTTCCTCCCCACATATGGGAAGGTCCCATAAGCAGGAAGGTCATGAAACATCCACATCAAAATTATTTTAAGTGTGAACTTTTCACCCTAATGAGAGTCAAACTCCTTGACACCTTTAACCCACAAATCATAAGTTCTTCGATTAACGACGATAAGAATATATCAATATCATCGTTGGGAGCTTTCACCCCGGGTATTAATAATGACAATAATGTGAACTCTTTTCTCATGCACAGTGTTGAAGGGAGACTTAAAGGCTCCATGAGAACTTGTCAATAACTATAATTATTGCTTAAATTACCTATAGGTTTAAACCCATCAGTTAATAATGCAAGATAGACATTGTACAGTTCCTTGATAAATTCATGGTATTTGTAACACCCCTCCTAATTAAATACCGGGTGATCAGTCCTTTATTAATTAAAACCAGAATATCCAATCGGTTCAGATTATGCATCACTGTCGAAAACTTATTATAAAATACTAACCACCTAATATTCAAAAAGGTTGATGTCAAATTTTATCTTTTCAATTAATATAAATCGTTTAAGAAAATAACTAAACATTCACCATTTAATCCAAACTCATAAGAAAAGAAATAACTGACATAATATAAAAGAGCTAGAGTAAACACTTCCACTCAAAAATCAAATACAGAAATCCAACTAAATAAAATAAACAACTGGGAAGAGTAATGAGATAAATCTCAAATCTTTAAATATAGGAATAAGAAGGGACGATATGTCCAACTGATGTAAACAACTCAAAATTAAGGAATGATAGACTTAGAGGCGTCTACTACTAAGGTCCTGTAGCCTCCACAGCAACTACAGCTCATCGAATGAGTGGAACTCCTAAGCCTGGTATCCCACTAGCTGAGCACCTAAAATATTTTGACAAGAAAAGAGATTTGCAAAAAAACGGGTCAGATCCTGAGTTGAAAATAGTTTAAAAATCAGCAAGTGCTTAAAATGATTTATTAGCACATATATTTTAATGTTAAGTTATCGAACTCCCTTAAGATGCTCACCTCTCATCTAATGTGCATGCCTAGCGAATATCAACTTCCACTAGTTCTATTCCTACACTAACTAGCCCTTTCTGTCTAATAACTAATCGTGATTCGATATCCTTCCCATGGCTTTCCCTCACAATATATAATATATATATATATATTTAATTCCTCTTTATCATTAACAGATACTTTCAGTTTAATGTAATTAAGTGTTGGCTACTTAATTCATTTCAGATTTCATTATTAATTCCACCTACTAAATTCACACAGTCTATATCATCACAAGTATATATATATATATATATATATATATATATATATATATATATATATATATATATATACACTCTATCTTATATATATACACAATATTGCCCCCTAAGACACAGCTGCGGTGCATGCATACTCTGCTATCATGTCCTGTTGCATCGCTCATTGCATAAAGGACTAAAGGTTCAGTCTCTCGCGAACCATTAAAACAAAACACATGTATTAGAGGCGAACATAGCCCCAAGTCGATGGTCTATGCACATACCTATTCACCCATACGACCATCATCACTATCGTTCTCACAGATAGCCCGTAACTGGGTTCTATTCTCTAGTGGTACTAATTAATATCCCACCCGAAGTCTCCTCAAGACATGATTGTCCACAACGTGAAACGTAAGTATGTTATACACATAATAGTTTATTCAATAAGCATACACAGAGCTTAATATATATACAATAGGTATTCTCGCAACCCAAGTCCTTGAGTTTATAGATAGTATTATCGTCTCTACTATTCACATTGTTGCAACCCTTCAACTTATCTCTCTAACATAAACCTTCTCTCTAAGGCACTATTACCTCGCTATACCCTGGAATAGTCACGCTCTCAACTCACTACTAACTAGGAATTTAAGTCATTCGATGATAGCATAGGTTACTTTCTCTCACTTGGACTAACCTAGAAGGATTCTAACTTGTTCGGGTCATAAATAAGCATTCTGGAATCTCATTAGAAGTCCAGTATTCTCGTTCGAACGACGTCATTCAAACGAAGTCGTTCGAACAAACTTCTCACATTGAATGAACTCATAAATCTCATCAGAATGATCATTGGAATTCTCGTTTGAACGACCTGGGAAGATCTTCGAACGAAAATTTTGAGATCACCCCTGTTCTTTTGAAATTCATTTTTCTAATCTTTTCCTCATCCAAATTTGTCTCAAACTCATCCCAACTCCCAATCAATGATTCTAAACTATTCCTAATCAAAATAGGGTACTTTTTAACATAATTTAAATGACAAATCCTTACATAATCAAATGGAATCTAAACAAATTCCTAAATCTTTAAAAGTCCCTTAATAATGAACCCACCATTAATAATCATTGAACTCCCAATTTTATTTTGTGATTTTAACCTTAAATTTCTAGAATTATCATTACTAAAATTGGGTTATTCATCTACATGAAAAAATATCTTCAAATTTCAAAATTTATAGACAAATCAATCTCAAATTCTTAGTATCATGGTTATCTCATCAACTAAGGTTAACATGAAACACATAGGCTCAAAAATTCAGCAAGATAAACACTTTCCTTCTCGTGAACCTCTGAAACGTTGAACAAAATTGGTATGGGGATGATCCTATTCTCGCGATCTACGAGTTGATGTGATTTCTGGTGGAAGAACTCGAATTCTTAGCCCAAAGCACTGTGTTCTTCTTCTTCTCCCTCTTTGGTTCTCTCTCTCTCTCTATCTCTCTCACGTAGGTTGGAAGATGACAGCTCCCTCTAACACATGTACAACCCTAATTTAATTCCTATTTTTCATCCATTTTAATTCTCGAAAATCCCAAAAGACCAAAATACTCCTCCGGGGAGTCGTTTTTGGGCTAAAATGCCCCGGAATCCAAATAAAACTTATGAGTAGTATTTTTTGACTATTTCGACCCTTCCGGACACACTGGCACACTTTAAATGGCCATACAAGTTAGTGAAAAATAAATGATCCTTTTTAGCCCAATAAAGTAATATTGACATGACTCACACGCACGTCCCAACTAAGTGTATTGCAACTGTCATATATTTCACTCCGGCCAAAATGATATTCTTGTATTCATATATTACTTTACTCGCTGAGTAATATTCAATGTAATTATTCTCGATAATTACTAACTCTCATCACGCTAGTAATTATTACAATTAAATCCGAATTAATTTTTAAATTAAATTTTCTCCATTTAACTCAATTAATCTAATTTCCATAATTAAAATAAAATCACACAAAATTACAGGGTATTCCATACATCCCCCTTAATAACAGAATTTCGTGCCGAAATTCAGAAAAGAACTAAATAAAGGTATACCTGGTAGGAATAACTCTGGATATTTATCTCTCATATCCTCCTCACGCTCCCAGGTAGAGTCTTCCACATTATGACGCCACCACGGCACTCGTACTAACGACACTATCTTTGACCTCAGCTTCCTCTTACTACGGTCCAGAATAGCAACTGGCCCCTCCTCGTAGGAACTATCAGGATATTGATCAATCTCCTCCAAGGCGATATGGGTGTGGGCTAAGTCATCTTGAAGATACCTCCTCAGTGATGAGATGTGGAACACATCATGAATCCTATACAAGTGCTCCGGTAATTCGAGTCGATAAGCTACTGTCCCAATCCGCTTAATGATAGGGAATGGACCAACATACCTCGGTGCCAACTTTCCTTTCTTTCCAAACCGCATTACCCCCTTCATAGGACATACTTGTAACAACACTTGATCCCCAATGCTGAACTCTCTAAAAAATCTTTTGGCATCGGTGTAATGTAACACCCAGTGTTTTTATTTATTATTTAATTAATTAATTGGAATTTTTGAGAAAAATAAATTTTTGAATTTTAAAAATTTTATTGGCTAAGTATGTTGGTTATGATTTTAGAAGAACAAAACTTCAAGCGGAATTAAAATCGGAGTTAAAACGGATTTTATATTGATTTTACAATATTTTTGCCTTATGGCATTTTTTGGGCAAACTGTCAGTTTTTCGGGGTGATCGATCGATCGACGGGGGGGGGGGGTAGATCGATCGACCCTCCCAGAAAACGTGCGCTGTAAGCTATTTTTTTTAAGAGTTTGTGTAGGATTAGGACTCCTAATCACTATATAACCTTGTTAATCCGTAGGGAGACTTCTCATAATCACTTTTTCTCCAGTTTTTCACCAGATAACACTTCCAAATATTTTTCCTCTCCCTCATAATCATCAACCTTCAACAAAATCAAGTTTTTGTCACAAGTTTTGGCACAAGTTTTTGAAGGCTTAATTGGGGTTTAATCAAGATCGTTCAAGAACACTCTTTTGCTAATTTTTCGAGAGCAATCCAGATTTCTAATCAGATTTTCAACACGATCTTCACAGGCATGAATACTCTATTCTTTTCCTTTATTATTATGCGTTTTAAGTGTCGCCTAAACACTTAATTACATGTTTTCTTAAAAATAATTAGTAACTTAATTAGAAAAATTGAATACTAATTATGGGGCTGTTTTTATATAATCTTTTAATCTGAATAATATTCATAACCTTTGGGTACGTAGAATTCATGAGTGATTTTGGATTTTATTGGTGTAGGTTGCATGTAGAAAAACCCTAGCTTTAAAATAAATGATTTTTGGGTGCGTACAACTCATGTAATACATGTAGAGATAATAAAATGTGGGTTTTGATATATATATGATGAAAACTTGGTATATTTAATTTAAAATAATTAAATGAGATTATTTGGATATTGTTGACATTGTGATAATTAAATTAAAGATTTAATTGAATTGGACTATCATGCGTAGTTTATATATTGATTAATTATGCTTGTTTTGTGTGACTTGTTGGTATTATGATGTTGCCTTTGTGACGACGGGTTGTTGGGTATTATTGCTCTCCCTATATTTTAGAATGCCTCTAGGTATGGGATTAGTGGGTATGCCTTTTGATGATTTACGCCTTCTAGGTATGGGACTAGTGAGGGTAGATTATCGCATTTTTTTTATCATCTTGGGGGTGGGCTGATTTTTGGTATTTTAGCGTCGTTACGCTAGCCTAAGCATGAGACTAAGTTAAGATTTATGTTAGAAAATCCTCCTATACATAGGATATGGCGTATTGATAACTTGGGGACCCTTAGTTATGGGACTAAGGGGTATTTTGAGGATCTCACATCGATAAAAAAAGGGTGGGGTGATTATAAATTGAGAACTTGAGAATTAATGCCTAAGATAAAAACGGGTATTAAAACTTATGGCGACATAATGTGTCGGGGCCGACAGTTTAAACGGGTCAGAGGACGATTTATGTCGTGTCGTGTGTGGAACCTTGTCATGTGTCGGGGCCGACAGTAAACGGGTCAGAGGACGATTGATAAGGGGGAACCTTATCATGTGTCGGGGCCGACAGTAAACAGGTCAGAGGACGATTGACAAAGGGGAAGTGTGACACTTCAATAAAAAGTGAGAACGATAATAAAAGTTGGTTAATTTAATTAAATTAACATCGTGGGACTTGGGAATTTAAAATCATATTGGTGTGCCTTTATAAATGGGGATTTTTGCGGGTAGATAGTAGATTATAATTATCGCGTTTAATTATCCCGTTTAATTTAAAATATTCTATTGTGATATTTATTGCGTATAATGCTACTGTCTGGATTCAAGGATCCTATTTGAGGAGAGTAGTGTGTATTCTTGCTCGGGGCTTTGGCTCTGACCCATGCATTGACTAATATTTTTCAGGATTAGAATTGGAGAAGCTGCATAAGTTTATCGGAGTTATCATTTGAAGGTGCAGCTGGAGCTGATTTACTTTATCGTTTTGTTTTAGTTTAGACTTTCTTTTCCAGTCGTATTTTATTATGAGACTTCATCGGAGTTTTATTGGGCCATTCGGTTCCAAAGTTGTTTAAAGGATTTATATTGGATTATTCAGATCTTTATTATTCAGGTTTTATTTAATCATTATTGGAGATTGGATTTTTTTGGAGTTAGCATGTGATGGATCTTTTTTCGCTTAGTTATTTATGATTATTTGAGATTGATTCAATTATTTATCTTATGGACTGATTATTTATGTCTCATATCTGTCTCATGCTAAGAATGGTATTTTATTTAGTTCACGCCCGGCATAGTTCGGCGGCGGTGGATGGCCACCCCGTCTGTCGAATTTTGCGGGGTGTGACATGTAACTCTTCTATCAGTCATGGGCAACCCAAATGCGACTTCATATCAGCTCAATCTTAGCCGAGGTGTCCTGAATCACCTCCGACCCAAGTAACTTGTTATCCCACACCTCAAGCCAACATGCTAGAGAACAACAAGGTCTGCCATACAACGCCTCAAACGGAGCCATGCCAATAGTAAACTGGTAGGAGTTATTATAAGCAAACTCCACCAGTTGAAGGTACTGCTCCCATCCGCGCCAAAATCCAGGACACACATCCACAACATATCCTCCAATATCTGGTTTGTCCTCTCTGTTTACTCATCCGTCTGCGGGTAATAGGATGAACTCAATCGTAACTTTATGCCCATCGCCTGCTGGAAACTCTCTCAAAATCTGGACATAAAAATTTTATCCCGATTGGACACAATATCAAGGGGAATCCTATGGAGTCTCACTATCTCGGTAATGAAGATCTGATCATACTGCCCCATAGTATAGTCTGCTCGAACTGCCAGAAAATGAGATACCTTGGTCAATCGATGCACAATTAACCATATGGAATCGTTATCCTTCTGCGATATAGGTAGCACTGTGATGAAATCCATGGAAATGCTCTCCTATTTCCACATATGGATCTCTAAAGGTTGTAATAGTCCTCCCGACCTCTGATGGCCTGTCTTCACCAACTGAGAAGTGGCACACCTTGAAATAAACTCGACGATGTCCTTCTTTATTCCGCTCCACCAATACTGTCACCTCATATTCTGGTATATATTATCCCCTTCGGGATGTTCCGCAAATCATGAACCGTGTGACTCTGTCATCACTACATGTCATAACTCCTCCCCCTTTGGAACTACTAGTCTTCCATTATAGTTTAATCCCCCATCTGAGCTCACGGAGGACTCTGCTCCCTCGGCTAGGAGCTGGATAATCCGTTCCTAACAGAAGGAATCCGCCACCTGAGCCTGTATCACCCTGGTAACTATCTTTGGTGTAACCATCATTACCGACATAAACGAGTGGGCAACTACATCTTGATGTCCAAGTTCTTTTCATTTTTCCTTCCACACCTCGGTCACATCACCTACCGGCCTATGGCTCAACGCGTCTGCTACCACGTTTGCCTTCCCTGGGTGGTAATGGATATCGAACTGGTAGTCTTTCACAAATTCGATCCACCTTCGCTGATGCATATTCAGTTCTCGCTGTGTGACCAGATACTGCAGTGACTTATGATCTGTGAACATGCGAAATCTTTTTGCCAAGAGATAATGTCTCCATATTTGCAATGAAAACACGATTGCCGCTAACTCCAAGTCGTGGGTGGGATAATTCTTCTCATGAGGCTTAAGCTTACGAGAAGAATAAGTAATCGCCTTATCCTCCTACTGAAGCACACCCCCAAGTCATGACAAGGACGCATCAGTGTAGACCAGGTATTCTACCCCTAGCCTGGGTAGTGCTAGAACTGGTGCTGAAGTTAGTTTGTCCTTCATCTCATCAAAAGCCAATTGGAAGAAATCCTCCCATATAAACAACACCCCCTTACGAGTCAGATTTGTCAATGGACTCGCTATCTTTGAGAATCCCCAAATAAATCTCCTGTAGTATCTTGCCAGTCACAAGAAACTACGAACCTCAATCGGTGTAGTGCGTTGTCCCCACTCCCTCACCGCTGACACCTTTCCAAAATCTACTGATATTCCCTCCTAAAAAATTATATGACCCAAGCACTGAAACTCCCTCAACTAGAACCCATATTTCTCATATTTTGCATACAAATCATGCTCACGTAGTGTCTGTAAAACCATCCTCAGATGATCGGCATGCTCCCCCTTAGTCCATGAATAAATAAGAATGTCATCAATGAAGACGATGATGAACTGATCTAAGAACCCTCTGAACACCCTATTCATTAAGTCCATGAAAATGACTGGGGCATTCGTCAATCCAAACGGCATCTCTCGAAACTCATAGGACCCATATCTTGTCAAGAAAGTAGTCTTCGACACATCCTGCTCCCGAATCCTTAACTGGTGATATCCCAATCTCAAATCTATCTTTGAGAAGAAAGCAACTCCTCTCAATTGGTCAAATAAGTCATCAATTTGGGGCAACAAATATTTATTCTGTATCGTGACTTTGTTCAACTCTCAACAATCCACACACAACCTCAATGGCCCATCTCTCTTCTTTACCAACAACACTGGAGCACCCCAAGGCGAGGTACTCCTATGAATGAAGCCCTGTCCCAACAACTACTCAATATGGTCCCGTAACTCTCTCATCTCAGCTGGAGCCATACGGTAGGGCCCTCAAGCTATTGGTCCAGTGCCCAAAATCAAATCTATGACAAAGTCTATCTCTCAGTTAGGCGGTAGTCCAGGTATATCCTAGAACACATCAAAAAACTTGCGAACTAAGAGAATTAAATCAATGGGGATCACTATCTCCCTAGAAGTCTCCTCCTCTATGTAATATAAATGGCTGGACGATACGCCCTTAGGACGAGGCATCACCACTAGGAACATCTCTTGTCCCGGTATTGCAAAAACAATACTCCTACTAAAGAAATCTATCATGGCTCTATAAGAAGCAAGCCAATCCATGCCGATAATGGTGTCATGCTCGTGCATATCCAAGATGAGCATATTTACGAGAAAAACCAAACTCTCGACCTCAATACCTACTCCCCGACATATAAAGAATATTAACGACCCATTACCCAGTGGTGAGTCTACACAAGTCACCGTGCTCTCTACTGTGTCTAACAACCCGGTGGCCCATACCAAACTAGTGGCTATAAAACAGTGTGATGCCCCCGTGTCAAACAAAATGCACCTCATAGTCCCCTGAATAGAAAATATACCCTCGACTGTGGGCGGGGCCTGATGAATTGTGGTCTGATGGACGTTGTAGACACGCCCATACTGTAGCTGTCCCTGCTGCACCGGAGGTGCTGGAATGGCTGGCAAAGATGATACCTGGGGTGGTGCTGAGAGGGCGGATAGAAATAGAGGTCGCTGGGGATCCTGACGAATGCCCTGCTGCTGCTGCCTTGGGGCACTACCCCTCTGAGGACAATCCTTGTGTTTGTGTCCAGTGTTTCCATAAGTAAATAAACTCCTTGGGAAGTGTCATCCCCTCTGCCCCAGCTATCCTCGACCCTGTTGGTTGTTTCCACCCCTCCCCTAGCCCTGCTGAAATCGATGTTGTCCCTGCTGACCAAGCTGACCCTACCTAAAGCCTCTCTGCCCCTGCCTGAAATCTCTGGAGCGGAATCGCTTAGCAGGGTCCTTCTGATGGGAACTCTTCTCATCATGGCAGACCTGTCCCTGATCTGCGGGTGCCCCACTGGCACTACTACCTCCTATCCAGCCCTGCTGGCTGGACTCCCCAACTTGTTTGCTCCCCTGATGGTGGAAGCGGTGGTTCTGACAATGTAGTAGGGCAGCATTAACCACGTCAGAATAAGTGGCCAATGAAAGATTCCCTGACAAGTGCTAGCGAATCTTTCAAGTCAATCTGTCAATGAACCTCTGAATCTTCTTCTCCTCTTTTGGTATCTCGTCTGGAACTAGATTTAAAAGATCGGTGGACTTTTCCTCATACTCCGCAACCGTCTTCCCTTCCTTCTTGAGGTTCAATAGTTTTCACCTCATTTCGGTCTGCACGGCGGAAAAGAGATACTTGAGGTCAAACTGCACCCAAAAATTATGGATAGTCAAGTTATCTTTCTCCTCCCCAGTGGTGATGGACTCCCACTACTGTAACGCTACTCCTACCAACTTAAAGTTATCCATAATCTTCTTTTGCACCTTTGTGAACTCATACATCCTCAGGTGCCTTTGTAAATCTTTCCTCCATTGGCTCGCCTTTACTATATCTGAACTCCCCGCGACTCTGGAGGGTGTGCCTTCTGAAAGGCATCTCTGATGCACTCCCATGAAGAAAGGAGATCGTGGACTGATGCTGGAGCCACTACTGGTGCATATGGTGGAGCCTGCTGTACCACAACTAATGTTGCATTTACCACCTGAGCTACAATGGCGGCAACTTCCACAGCATTCATTATTCCTTGGGCAGAAGCTGGCTGGGACTCAGGCTGGGCATCCCTATTGGCTCGCTGTGCACGTCTGGGAGGTATCTGAAATGAGAAAGAAGCTTTATAAGTCCATAGTATATATCTCAAATAGCTGAAGACGTAAAATGCGCAAGTAATGAATATAATAGTCCTAAATATAGGGCTCTACATCAAAGATAGCTACGAGGAAAATATAATAAGCCATACAGATCCTAAGGTCTAGAACCTGATGCTCTGATACCACCTTTAACACTCCGCCTAATTAAATACTAGGCGATCAGTCCTTTATTAATTTAAACCAGAATATCCAGTCGGTTCAGATTATGCATCATTGTCGAAAACTAGTTTTAAAATACTAACCACCTAATATTTAAAAAGGTTGATGCTAAATTTTATCATTTCAACTAACATAAACCATTTAAGGAAATAACTAAACATTCACCATTCAATTCTAACTTGTAAGAAAATAAATAACTAACATTATATAAAGGAGTTGGAGTAAACACTTCCAATAAAAAATCCAATACAGTAATCCAACTAAATAAAATCAACAACTGGGAAGAGTAATGAATTAAATCTCAAATCTCTAAATATAAGAATAAGAAGGGACGACATGTCCAACTGATGTTGTAATACCCCGCATTTTTTATTGAATTAAAAAAAAAACTATTTCAGTATATATATTCGAAATGTTTGGAAATAAAACTATGTCAGTATATATATATTCAAAATGATTGGAAATGAAAAGTTAAAATGAATTCATTGATATATGAATGTGCGACTTAAATATTAGAAGCGAATTAACGCGTAAAAGGATCGAGAGGGTTAAATTTAGCATAATGGCATTTTTGTAAATAAACTAACCCTAGGTATAAATAGAAAAGAAGAGAAGAAGTCTTCATTCTTTCATTTCACAAAATGGGGCTAGGGTTTGGTGTAGAGAGAGAGAGAGAGAGATAAGAAGAAGAAGAAGAAGAAGAAGAAGAAGAAGAAGAAGAAGAAGAAGAAGAAGAAGAAGAAGAAGAAAGAGAAAGAAGAAAGAAGAACAAGAATGAGAAGAAGAAGAAGGTTGCCATCTTCTTCATCAACATCTCCATAAAATCTAAGGCAATTTAATAACCTATATGTGTATATTATGTATCTATAATGAAATTTCACATGAACATGTATTTGGATCCCTAAATTAATATTAAATTGATGTTAAAAATGATATGCAATATATTAGGATCATCATCCATGTAGATTCAAATGCAATAACATCATTACAGGGATTGAATTGTTGAACAAACTCTTAAATTTTTGAAATCTATGAAATTGAGTAAATCGTCATATTAAAAACTATTTTGAGCTGTTTTGGTTCCGAAAATGAATGTTTCGTCCGCAATGTCCGATAGAAAATCACATTCCGGACAAGTTTGTAGTTTTAAGTTTTTTTAAAAACGGATAGGAAAATCCTCGAATTTGCGTTTTACGGTTCTGCGCAGAAAGTTGTCGCGAGCAGGTCCGAATTGTATATGTTAGTTTCGGGTCTGTTTTAGGCAGGATATGGTAGCGTGATCGCGTGTCCTTGTAGAAAATCACGTTCCGAACAACTTTGTAGCTTTAAGTTTTCCCCAAAACGGATCGAAAAAGCCTTAACTAAGCGTTTTAAAAATCTGGGCAGAATGTTGTCGAAAACAGGGGAGAATATTATATGTTAGTTTCGGGTTTATTTTAGGCAGGATATGGTAGCGTGCTCGCGTATCCTTGTAGAAAATCACGTTCCGAACAACTTTGTAGTTTTAAGTTTTTCCAAAAACGGATCGGAAGAGCCTCGAATCTGCATTTTAAATTATGGGCAGAATGTTGTTGAAATAAGAGTTTTAATGTTTTTCATGTTGTTAGTAAGATAATTATGGTGTTGTGCCTAATATCCTAACTTGATCACATACTTATGGTTATTAGGGATATATAACCTTCAAATGATTTGATGTTGAATTAGTAAATTAATGATGGAAATTATGTTATATTGTAAATAATGACTATGGTATAACTCGAGTAAGAGACTTGACACGATTGTATATATACACAAGCGTGAAATTATTTTATATGTATATTGTCGAGTATACACTAGACTAGTCCTCCGGTCGACGTAGGCACATGTTGAATGCGATTTTTTTTTGTGATTGATCCGGTTAGGTTCCTCTCGAGTGCCGTGTCGGAGATAAACCACCGGAACCGGACACATGGTTGTAATGCGGGTCAGAGAGAAAGACCTTGAAACGCCATGTGATTTAGGACTTAGTATGATTGCCCTTGCCACGTAATATTTGGGAATATTCGTGTGTAGGCCTAGTGTTACGACTTGTTCCCCCGAGTAATGATAGTGGCCCGATATGACTTGTTGTATGAGATATTATGCTTGCGTCTTAAAGTAATATCCCGAATCGATGTATATGATATTATACTTGAAGGAAATATTTTGATACATTAAATACTAAAATGAGATTAATAATGATTAATCATGATACGATACGAGACTACACGTTACTCGAGTTTGGTTGGGTAGTCACGACATAAGAGCATTGGTTGGGTAATTGAACAACTTAATTACTAGAGACGAGTAATGACTAGTGTGCTTTCATTATAAGTACATCTTATAATATTATAGCTTGTTTTCTTGCTTTGACATCCGTCTATCTTGCTTCTTGCTCCTCTCCTATATATATATATATATATATATAATATATGACAGGTCCTCGTCTCGCTGGACAATAGACTATGGAGCCTGATGAGATCATATCAATCTTAGGATTCATGTAGCCATGGAGTTATTCTATTTTAAATTATGTCGTTCGTTTCCCTTTTCTTAAGGGTGGTATCAGAGATTAATATCACTTTGTTTATACTTTGGATTTGAGAGAATTGTTGTATTACTCTTTCCCATTTTGTGTTGGGCCGCATGTATTGGCATTTTATATTTTCAGTTTGAGATTACTGATGGATTATTACAGTTAATAGTTATGAGTTGGTTTCACTTGTTATAGCTGTTATGATGTGATATGGTTACTCGTATGAGAGTGTACATGTTTACTGTATTGCATTTATTTAAATTTTGTTTCTAATGCCAACATATTGACGCTCCACTTTATTTTAATTGGGCGTAGCTAACCGAATTAGATTTAAAAAGCAAGGTTGTCACAGTTGGTATCAGAGCACGGTTTTAGAGCCTTTAGGGATCTGAGGGCGTCTATTACGTTTTCCGCGCATCGTTTCCTTGATACGTAAATCCTTACGATTATGTATTGTATTCAATGACTTGGAAGATCTTCACACTGCAATTTTGATGGGATATTCGGAGCTAGCCTAGTGTATAGGGAGGGTTCCTTGTTTGGATTTCATTCGTGAGACGTCCCACGCATGAGGTGAATCTTCGATCGACCACAGGATAGTACGCGTGAGGTCTGTGTATGAGTACTTGTTGTAATTATGACTAGGGTTCCACTTGAATAAATTTTTTTTAGATACTTGTTCACTTACTACCTTTGAAGATAGTCATTTGATGAGATGTGGACTCTGGGAGGGCTTAGGGTCCAAGCATTTTTCAAGACCGCGATTCACGTGCAACTATCGTAGTTTCATCACCCACTAGTAGGCGAGAAAACTTATGTTGAACTTAATGATTGAGTTGACTTTTAATGCTTTAGGGGGAGGAAACACCCGTATATTTATTGTGCATTATCAACTTTGAATATCGTCGCTCTTATGGCTGTAAAGAAGTTGGTATAAGTTATAGCCCACCCTGTAGTACCATTGAGTTGTTGGTACCACTTGCACGTATAGTTTTCTAAAGTTGTTTCCAATGTGGAAGGGTAGAGCTTTAGATATGGCATACCTTAAAATTATGTGGTCTAGTTGTTGTTGTGACATTTTCCTAAGAAGAAAACATCATGTTCCACCCGTGATGGAGAGACTGTTGAGGCATTCGATGATATATTAATAAATGAATGGTTAACGAAGTAAGTCTTGTTATAATAAGAGTATATTATCACTCATGAACATGTAAAGTAAGGGTTGTGATTTGAGAGAGGACTACTCCAAATCGGTGTATGTCCCACCCTGTCAAAAGATGACCTGATGGGTCCAATTTTGGTGTACGCAAGAGTGTTATCATACTTGTGAAAAGCAAGAACTAGATGCATCCATTTGATGATGTTCAATAGGAGATTCATGAGTCTGAATCTGGAATGGATAAGTGATTATCCTTGAAATATTGTGTTGGTATCAGGGAATTTTGGTAGGCGTGTAAACCTACACGTTGTCCACACAAGCGATAGATGTCGCATTGGTGTGGCATAATGTTTTTTTTTCGTGTTCTGATCGTATAAAATCGGTAATGGAATCAACTTAAGGACGATTAGGAGTGTTTTCGGTCATGCACAAGATATGTTAGTAAGTTGGGTACTCACTTGTTCAGAGTGGAATGTTTCGGCGGGTTATCCCGAACAAGCTCGTGAGAAGGTATCAGTAATATTGCGATGTATTGGCCATGGATACTAGGGATGAGGAAGTCCGTATCACAAGGTTATACGAGGATTGACATTGGATAAGTACAGAATTATCGAGGGAGTTTTCTTTCCGTATTTGGCAATGAATGGAGTTCAGTGTTCTTCGTAAATCCCTATATTAGAATTGGTGTTCGATAAGGTGTGGTTGTCTTGCTTTGTAGCACCGGTATATTTGTTAAAAGATGTCTAGAGAGGAACGTTAATATGGGTGTGCTAAGGGATGGACTTGAGTTGGAGTTACCAGTTGTGAACCCTACGATGAGTAGCGAATCTCTAGGGACGATTTGTCGAGTGAGAACATCACGAGGGAGTGTTCAATAAGAGTTTCATTTTATGCGAGTGTGATCGCTTGAGTTGGTATCCACGAGTTTGGTTTTTATGTTATCACCCGGTGATTGGGGGTACTAATTTGTTGCACGTTGATAATGGTGGTTCTTGATTTTGAATCCATCAGATATGGGAATGTGGCTATGTTGTGGCCCTTGTTATGTATCAATGTGAATTATAGCACGAGTGAGTATTTAGTGACATGATGTTTACTTAGATCGTGTGTGATTAAAGACGCGTTCTGAAACCAAGTATAAGATATTCAATTATGGTGACGTCTATACTATTGAATAGCCACATCATGATGGTCTTTTGATAATGGTGGAGCCGTGTGTAGCTCAGTCAGTTTTTTTTTTGCGTGATTGATGATAGTTGTGCCAAGTGAGTGTTGTCATTAATGGCAAGGATTGAGATATTTTGGGATTCCAAATGTCGGACCATTCATTGAAATAGTTGTCATAACCTCCACTGTAGGGGGACAACAAGATAGTGTTTCGACCGTTGTTGAGAAGTTTTATAAGGAGGGTGTGTACTCTTGGGCAAACACCCGTGAATGGGTTCGTAATATATTTAATTTTTACTTCAGTTATGTGTGGATTACTGAGTGTTAATTGGGGTCACGGTACGTGAAGGTACCCGCTACCTTATATTTATGACCTTTGACATGTTGGATATCACACCGTTCTTCATAAGGATCAGGTAGCGTTGGTGTACTGGAAGATGAGTGTCCGGATGGTGAGTGTGCCAAATTCAATATTCTGATTTGGTATGATTAGTGGGAATTTTTGGTCTTACCTCGTTGCTTGGAAAATGTACAAGCCTTAGTCGTGGTTTGAAGAACCAATTTCTTTTCATGTTTGGTGAGAAAATTCTAATATAATCACAGTCCAAGGAAAATCCTGTCGGATAGGTTGTATTCCTTACGTTTTTTTTTTTAAAAAAAGAGCGGTCGAATCTAGCGAGGGTTTGTTGCTTTGGGTTAGAGTGACCAAACCATGAGAAAGGAGGCAAGGGGGAACATTGCATCTCGGGTTAGTTCGAAAACTTTAGGTGAGGGATCCTTGATCGCCTAGAATGCAACTTTATCGATGTTATCTTGTTCAAGAGAGTATGGACCTTGATGATATTATTTACCTAAGTCCAGACTTGGAAAGTGTAATACCCCGTGATTTTAATTACTTTTAAAATGGGTTATATTTTAAATTAATGGATTAATTGGATTTTATTATAAATTAATTCATTTGGGTTTTATCCGAATTGTGGATATTAAAATGGATGATTCTCAATTTTACTTAAAGATATTTAGGTAATATATGAATATGATGTCATTATTATGACGGTGTGATATAATTTCGGTAACCCTTCAACTTATCTCTCTATAGTATTATCGTCTCTACTGTTCACATTGTTGCAACCCTTCAACTTATCTCTCTAACATAAACCTTCTCGCTAAGGCACTATTACCCCGCTATACCCCCTTGAATAGTCACGCTCTCAACTCACTACTGACTAGGAATTTAAGTCATTCGATGATAGCGTATGTTCCTTTCTCTCACTTGGACCAACCTAGAAGGATTCTAACTTATCCGGGTCATAAATAAGCATTTTGGAATATCGTTAGAAGTCCAGGATTCTCGTTCAAATGAGTTCGTTCGAACGAACTCAGAAATCTGGTTAGAATGATCATTGGAATTCTCATTCGAACGAGGTCGTTCGAACGACCTGGGCAGTTCTTTGAACGAAATTCCGAGATCACCCCTGTTCTTCCGAAATTCATTTTGCCAATCTTTTCCTCATATAAATTTGTCTCAAATTCATCCCAACTCCCAATAAATGATTCTAAACTATTCGTAATCATAATAAGGTACTTTCTAACATAATTTAAATGACAAATCCTTACATAATCAAATGGAATATAAACAAATTCCTAAATCTTTAAAAGTCCCTTAATAATGAACCCACCATTAATAATCATTCAACCCCCAATTTTATTTCGTGATTTTAACCTAAAATTTCCTGAATTATCATTACTAGAATAGGTTTATTCATCTACATGCAAATCTATCTTCAAATTTCAAAATTTATTGACAAATCAGTCTCAAATTCATAATATCATAGTTATCTCATCAACTAAGGTTAACATGAAACACATAAGCTCAAAAATTCAGTAAGGTAAACAGTTACCTTCTCATGAACCTCTGAATCGATGAACGAAATTGGTATAGGGATGATCATCTCCTCGCGATCTACGCGTTGATGTGATTTCTGGCAGAAGAACTCGAATTCTTAGCCCAAAGCACTGCGTTCTTCTTCTTCTTCTTCTTCTCCCTCTTTGGTTCTCTCTCTCTCTCTCTCTCTCTCTCTCTCTCTCACGTAGGTTGGAAACTGATAGCTCCCTCTAACCCACGTACAAACCTAATTTAATTCCTGTTTTCATCCATTTTAATTCCCAAAAATCCCAAAAGACCAAAATACCCCTCCGAGGTGTCGTTTTTGGGCTAAAATGCCCCGGAATCCAAATAAAACTCCTGAGTAGTGTTTTCTGACTGTTTCGACGCTTTCGAACACACTGGTGCACTCAAAACGGCCATACGAGTTACTTAAAATAAATTATCCTTTTTAGCCCAATAAATTAATATTGACACGACTCACATGCGCGTCCCAACTAAGTGTACTGCAACTGCCGTATATTTCACTCCCGACCAAAATGATATTCTCATATTAATATATTACTTTACTCGCTGACTAATATTCAATGTAATTATTTTTGATAAATACTAACTCTCGTCATGCTAGTAATTATTACAATTAAATCCGGATTAATTTTTAAATTAAATTTTCTCCATTTAAATCAATTAATCCAATTTCCGTAATTTAAATAAAATCACACAAAATTACAGGGTATTACAGTATTGTGCGTTTGAATGTTTACAAATAAGAGAATTAATTGGATGACGCATGATATTCCCACCTCCTCGCATCGAGCGTGCCATGTCACGACCTCTTCTATCCATGGTACAGTGAAAAATCATTTTAACCATGTCCAAAGGAAAAAATGCTTTAAAACCTTATGTGGAAATTGTGAGCACTTGCGATATTTTGTAGTCTTGTCTTTTCCATTCTCACAAGCCACATATCTAGGCTCTCGGACATGCATCCTTTTCTTCACGCTCATTACAATACAATATGCAATCATACTTGCATGCATGAATATATTTGTACTTCAAACTCAAACCCTTCAATCTCTTTTTTATGCTAGGATAATTATATGGTAATGTGTTATTTTCCGGGAGAATGTCTTTAACCCACTTAAGAATTCCGGTTATACTGTTGCTCGATAAACCAAATTGACTCTTCAAATTTTGCAAACCAATCATTGCATATAATATCTAGTGATCTTCATCGCAATCTTTATACAATAGTCTAGTCGCATCAACTTTCAAGCGTTTATATTCCCGATCTTGTTGTAATTCAGCATCAATTTGTTCATTGACTTGGTCATCATGCACATTATCTATCTCCATCCGTTGGTAGTTTTAATGGTGGTGTACTTCGTAAGAATCATCAATTAGGATGGTCATAGTTTGATGTGTTAGTGAATGATATACCACTTCCTTCCTTTACATGGCTGGGTGCCAGTAGTTCTTTCGAAACATTAGACACATTATTTTCACTATGGTATGTCCGTATCTTATAGGTTTGGAAAATTCCCCACTTTAATAAATGAAAGTCAACGTCTTCTAAAGACTTATATTTTTCGTTTATACAATGGGTACACGGACATGAAATCTTGTCACTTGTAAGATTTCTATACGAGCATTTAAAAAATTCTTGAACACCCTTTATATGATTATTAGATATTCGGCTACATCGCCCATCCACTATTTGTATTGTGGAAAATCCATTAAATAATCTTTAAAATTAAATTCACCTGTATTAATAGGTTGGAACAAAGGTCATGTTGCATACAAGAACGCATAAGTCATAATTTATTCATATTATTCAACACAACTTAAATAACTTAAAACTTAAATTTATGTTGCATACATAAAAATTGTCAACAAAGGATCTACAAACTTAAAATAACTTAAATAAATAAAATATTACAGCTTGTTCTCAAATCAAACATTGTTCATAGCTTAGGCTTGACCAACATATAAATTGGCCAAGTTATAAAAAAATTATTAAAGTTTTTCAGCACGTTCCCTTCTTTGTTGTTAATATGTACATGCATTTCTCCACAACCATTGTACATTTCGTCAACCATTATACGAGTCTCACCCATCTGCAAAGGAGATTGTGAACACAAGTTTTGACAATCTAGAAAATGAGTGTGCATGCACCAATAATCCTTCTATTGGTCAAGTCCTTAAAATAGTATTGTTTGCCATAGTCACCATGAGTGGATAATGATGATCCAAGTACTGTGGTTGGCGGAGTCATTGGGAAGGGGAATGTTAAAGGAGGTGACATTTGGGAGGCGAAACCTTGAGATAGAGGATAGGGAAATCCTTAAGAAGGAGGGTAGGGGAAACCTTGAGTAGGCATTGGGGGCCGAAAACCTTGAGTAAATAAGGAGACAAGGTGCCCAATTTCCCTCGTTAACACTCCCAACTTACTCTTAATCTCTTACACATCCTAATATATCTTGGACTGAATTTCCTTTTGGCCCAAGATGCAATTATTCATCAAAAAGAGCTGATCCACGAGAGGTGCAATGTGTTTTAATTTGGTTTTCGACATATGTGATTCGACACCTCTCGTCCTCCATCTTTTCTCAGTTCCAAAGGTCTAGGTTAGGGCATCATTTTCAATGTCATCATAAGGTCTTGAAGTGCACTGACTGCTAATGACTTTGATCAATGCCTGTAGTATGAAATTATATTTAAACTTATGATTTTAACATTATTCTATATAATATTTATATATATAAATAAATAACTAGTCATAATCATGAGAGCCCGAACCAAGTATGGTGGGAATTTATTATCTTTTTGCCGCCAAGCATGCAGGTATAAATTACCCCGATTAGGTTATTTGATGTTATCTGGACCGCCCTTTATCCTATCTGGCCATATACTCTTCAAATATTCATATAATTTAGACCCCAGCGTGTGGATATCAACTTTCTTCGCTTTATTTTATTTATTTTTATCCCTCTGGACCAACTTTTTATCCATCGCCTCATTTTTGAAAAGGTTGTTCCATTGATCGACCAACATTTCAACATTTGGAGGGACTCTGTCTTTTAGATCCATAATGTTGGATATCGATGCTACCTTCGAGAAATGTCTCTACCGAAGGTTTCTCCAATATATTCTTAGTTGTTCAGCAACCACGAAAATTACTCTTTGCTTTAAACGGTCGTCGAATGAAAAATTCTTACAAAGTTTGTAACAAATGACATCATTTATGGCTTAATCAACTAAGTTCTAGTTATCTACTACCCTGACTCCCGCATTCATTTTCCCAAGTGATAACACTGGGATTTAAAGATCTAGAGGTTTGGTAGAGTGAATGAGAATACTTGTTGGTGTGAAGGGTATGATAATCCTTATTGGGGTTTCACATCATCACTTGGTACTTTCTATCCATTGTCGCTTCGCATTATCTATAATAAAAAAATAAGTGAAGAATTCGTTATATTAGCATGTTTACCACTAACTAATCATGTTTACTACTATATATATATATATATATATATATATATATATATATATATATATATATATATATATATATACACACACCTTCTCATAATACGACTTTAAAATATGTTCAAAGTATCTGATCTCTATCCATTCAGTATTACTTTTTAAAATCTATAGATTTTTGCTCATGGTCAAGTAATAGGAAGCATATCGATGATTGATGTATAGATTTTCATGATATGAACTCGGAATCCTTTCTTCTTCAAGTAATTGTCCAAATTCAATTTGAAGCATATATTGCGCGAGATATGAAAGTCTTTGTCAATTCTCTCTTTACATAGTTGTAGCCATAATAGGTGAATGTTTTTTTCTACCTTGTTTAATAGAGTAAGGAACTTCAGGGCTATGTCTGAATTATGTATGAAAAATATATTCTCAACAGTCTCACCTCAGATTTATGTTAGGGAATATTGAATACAATCGAACATGTACTCTGGCTGGAGATGAACTCCACGATTTGCAAGGTAGTTAAACTGTTCAATCTTCTTATTCCCATAATTATAATTATGAGTACCCTATAAATGATGCAAAATAATAAAATGGGTATAAATGCAGTCCAATTATAACCTCTGGTACTCTTGTTGCTAGTGAATATATGAGAGTATGAATACGAGTCCTACAAGAATAGCTCTAATTAATAATTAACTAGTTATTATTTTTCAACCGATCCAATCTAAGTTTATCTTATTTATTTAATCCTAACATTGTCATTCT
The DNA here is from genome assembly GCA_949130495.1 of Sambucus nigra. Taxonomy (NCBI): domain Eukaryota; kingdom Viridiplantae; phylum Streptophyta; class Magnoliopsida; order Dipsacales; family Adoxaceae; genus Sambucus; species Sambucus nigra. The sequence goes on along the minus strand of OX422222.1, from coordinate 133,660,306 downwards.
TCCTTCCGAGTAAAATACACGTGTAAGTAGTATATGTATATGTGTGTGTGTGTGTGTGTGTGAATAACCTGGCTAAGACTGATACAAATCTAATCCCACATCCTTAATCTCTTCAAAATACTTTAAAATATTAGTGTTTAAAATCCAATTATAATATTTTAGTATTTTCACATTTGTGCTTGCTTAATTTGGGTATTTTCACATTACGATCTTAGGGTTAATTTTATTTGGGTATTTTCACATTTTAGTCTCATTTGGATATTTTAACCCCCACACATACATACACATACACATACTTACACACAATACACACACATACATAAACACACAAAATATATTGAATTGAAATATATTGCTTTGTGATGACATGAACTCATATTCAGATTACATGAAATTGTGGTGAATCATTTAAATCGGTTGACATCAAACATACCCTTGTTCATTACTTTGTGATTAAGGACGAAACATACAAATAATCATATTACAAAAATTAGGTTCTAATGTGATTAAAATCCAACATCATGAATTAAGTCCAAATTCCAATTAACTAATATTATTTTGGCACAAACTTAATTTATTTACTAATTAAAGTAAGCTTGGCTTAGGCTGATAGAAATCGAATCTCATATCCTAAATCTCTTCAAAATCCTTTAAAACCATAGGGGTGAAAACCCAATTACAATATTTTGGTATTTTCACATTTGGGTTTGTTTAATTTGGATATTTTCATATTTCTGTCTGAGGGTTTGTTTTATTTGGATATTTTCACATTTCAATCCCATTTGGGTGTTTTAACCCCACACATATATACACACAAATACACACAACACATACACATAAACACACACAGTGCATATATACATGCACAGTAAGCACACACCTACAATTTCATTAGAATACAAGTCAGAGGAGAGAGGATACCTAAACTAGAGAGGGTCTCCCGAGGAGAGAGATGTCGTCGAAAAGAGAGAATGTCATCGGAGGAGAGATGGTCACCGACGAAAGAGAGAGAGGGCAATGATGTTGATAAATAGATAGATAGATAGATAGATAGATAGATAGATAGATAGAGAGCAAGCGAGTGAGCGAACGAGCGAGAGAGAGTGGGGGAGAGAGAGAGAGATGACATTAATGTATAGAGAGAGTTCGCGTGAAATGAAAAACTAATGTAGGTTGATTATATGTACAGGTTGTGGTAACGATCTAAGTTCTTTACCATTACTGTGACTATTTCAAAATGGTTACGACCCAAGGCCATGACAAAACTTAATAAAAAGACTTATATTTGTCACAGTTGGCTCCAAAATGCTCAAAATATCTCTTGATGTTATCCTTAGGGTTTCCCCCATTTTTAATGAACTTCTCAAAGATTGGAAGAATATAATTCTTTGAGTTGAGTTCATCATTGTACTCCTCTGGGTAAAGAGTACGAACATCATCATAGATAGATGCTGCCTCAATAAGGGGTTGTGAGGATGACACTAATATTTTTATTATCTCTTTCTTGACCTCTTAAATGATCAAGTAAGGGAGGCAACTACCTTCACTTCCTTGGATATTGACAAAAGAACCATAGGTGAGATGTTGATAACAACAAGTGCTTCAATAACTGGTGTAACACTAGGAGCAAGATTGGTCACAGAGGGACCAGACAGTCTTGCATGTGGAACAAATTCTCCAGTCTAAGGAACAACTGGTGGTGCTATCGGAGTAACGAAGGAGCTTGGGTCCATGGCTGGGCAAAACATATCCACCCAAATTATGTTTATAAAAACTCCATAAATTATCCGTGAAGTTAGCCATTTGGACGGGACCCATTATAGGAACGCGTGGAAGCTTGTCCCATTAGATAATTTTTCGTGACTGCGGCAATTGGAGGAACCTAAATAGCGAGGGTAACATTTTTCTTCTCCTTACGTTAAATATGGCCAAAGTTAAGAGCATCAAAGTTAAGAGAACAATTGATTTTATCATTGATCATTTCTAAGAGAATACCTCCCTAATAGAGTCGCCAAATATAAGAGAGTGGTTCTCTTATGGTTGGGTTCTTAAGGATAAACTGAGGTGTAACACGTATTAATGGTGATAATATAATAGTAAAAGCACTTTTAAATGACAAGAAATAAACTCAAGTGTATATCCCTAGACAAGATAATAAATACAATATGTTGGATAATAAATAAACCTTTATTAGAAGGTAGCAAGGGGGAAAGAGATACGAGCACTCTAAATACACCTCTGGGAGGCAGTTAAACAAAAAAATGTAGGTAGTATAGTGTTTGGAAACTCAACAAATTCTTTTGTTCATAAGCAACACTGGGAAAAACATTAATCGTGGAGAGTAAAAGTTATGGTTGCAATAAATATCTTAAAGTGTCCTCTTGTGTCAATGATCACGTGGTTTATCAAATGGATGAAAGGGGTTTATATAGGCTCAAATTAAACGCGTGGAACCTTATGTACATTAAATGTTGGATCAGACTACCATACCTAACATGTTATTAGCATTCAACGCTGAGTGAAATCTCGAGTGACCAGTCTAGTGTAAGGTGGCACCTTAGCCAACCAACTGGTCACCAAACTGCCATTATTTGTTTTGACGTATGTTATATATATATATATATATAACTTATGAGCATCTTGGTGTTTAAGAATTATCTCATTCAGTCTTATGCTCAGTCAGATGTCTCTATGTATCTCAGTTGCGATTAGTTAATGAACTTAGCCAAACGTATTTTCAGGACTAGCTGAGTTGTGGATGAAAGTTAGGTTCATGGTAATTGAGTATATTTCTGGGAGTTATTCTACATATTGTTTTTGTATTTTTATCATCTGTTTATTATTTCGAGGATATTTGTAGTGTCTTTGACGCGAATTTTGTAAAAGCAATGTAAATGTTATGTTGTTTTTAATTGATTTTTCAAAATACATATAATTTTGGGGAGAATAATACTAATAATATATTTTTGTAAAAATAATGTTTGAATAGTTTTCATATATATTGGTATAGTGTTTAGAAATTTATTTGGGTTTCAAAAAAAGTATTTATTATGGAATTATGTTTTATGTAGTTTTTTCTATTCATGTAGTTTGATGACTGATTATTCGATGGGGATATGTTCTAATGAGATATTTGATTTTTTAAAAATCGGGGTGTAACATGAGAAACGCTAATTATGGCAAAGTATTATTCGTTTTTGGTAAAAAAGTTGACCGTAACAAACATTGTATGTAAAGCCTAATTAAAAAAATGTTAAATTGTCAACTATGTACACTTTTGACATTTAATGTAGGAATTATACATACTTGAATATGTGATGTCGAATATCCTAAAATAGTTATGGGGACATGCTGCCTAAAATGGTTGATAAATTTAAGGGTAAGTCTACCTAGTATGTACACTTAAATGAAATATGTAAACTGTACATACTTGGAGAATTATCCTCAATATCTATTTGTCACATTTGGTGACACTTCACTGACTATGTACAAGTTTTTTCATTTTTAAAAGTTTACGGTTTTTTTGTGTTAGGGGGGAGTTATTGGCAAATTTTATTATAATTTTTAGAAACTAGAGAGCGACTATTTTTTTTCTTCTTCTCCTATTTTATTATGTTCCACACGACTATTAGTATGTATTAATTTCTAATTTTTTCATAACAATTGTGCAATTGTAATCTTTACAATTAATTTCTTAAGGGAGTTTTATCAATTAGTCTCGTTTAGTAAGTATGTACTCAAACATATTTCACGTTTTTTTGTTCATACAAGTTCCATGAAAAAACGTTTTGGTCCAATAAATCCTATTAGAAAACAAGTAGTGATATTTACTACATATTTGAAAACCAACACGATGTGTGACTCATACGGTATTAGAAGCAAAATTAACAAAAACAATGTAAATATGAAGAACTGATAGAATGAAATGGGTAATAGATTAAAAATTAAGAGAAGCAGTGATAACTAAACATGAAGTAGAAATGTAAATATTCATTGTCATTATTCGATGTAGGGAGAAACAATAAAGTAGAAACAAATTATAATAGCAGAAGGCGACATATGAAGATAAAAATGATAGTCATGAAGTTGAAGCTAAGGCATCCTTTTTTTCCTTTCATCCATGTTCCTACAATTAAGTATGGAAAATAATTTGGTTAATAAATTTCAAATTAATATATTGTAAAGTTAGTAAAAAATTTAGTAGATAATATATATGTGTTACCGGCCCAAACGCTTCCTTTTAAATAATTGATCAATTTCAACATCAACAAAATGAGTCAATTTATGTGCTGTAGGAGGAAGAGGAGTTATTGGGTGAATTCCTTGGTTAATGATGTGAGTGTCATCGAGAATCATAGAATCGGGACTAAGATTGAGAGGACGCTTTTCCTTGTATGTAAATTATATAGAATTATATTATGAGGATAAAAAGATGTTAATGGAAAGAAGGAATGTGTATGTGCATATTACCTCATGATTGGTGTTGTTGATAATTGAAGTAGCCCGGTCAACGGAATCTGCCAAAATGGTTGAGACTGTGTAGTTTTCATAACCACGGATTGAGTTGTAGTTATTGAGTTTGAGGCGAAATTTGTGTGAGGTGCAAATGATCCTGGTAATTGCAATGGAGCTTCAGTTATCTGGAGAAAATAATAAAGGAATTATGATGGAAAATAAATTGTATATGATGAATGAAGTTAGAGAAACTTGTAACTGATAAGAAAAGACTTACGCTAATGTCATGATTTATATCAAGCGCTGCAACTGGGACTTGGACTAATAATTCAACCTCTTTATCGAAAATGACAAACGCAATGCAAGCTGCGTCATCCTTGATGGAGATTTGAAGTTTGTACTTAATTACGGAGGAATGTAGTGTGATAGAAAGTGTAAGAGTAGAAAATAAATAAAGTAGAGTTGTAAGAATATAATACCTTGGAGAAGGAATTACATCGCCGGTCTTGCATGTGTCCCATAATAATAAATTGATATTATGTTTTAGTTTCTTATTACAATGGTTGCAAGCAGGATGATACCAGCCGACATGTTCATTTGTACCTATGATTGAGGCATTGCAAAGGACGTATGGAACCCGGATGTAAATAATTAGCGAATAATGAGAGTGAGCTAAGAATCAATTATTTCTAATATAATACCTCATTTGGAGAGTTGGAATGAATAGAAAAAATATCTTCAACGGATCTCCAATCTCCTTCATTGTGAAGATGGGAAGTATCGACCCTCGTCGGATTAGTCGTAAGGAAGAAAGATATTTGTTCGCTATGAAGTTTGTGGGAAGGTAATTTTGATACATTAGAAGATACATATGAAATAAATTGAACATTGCGCGTACCATCACTTCATTCAACATAGTAATTCAAAGGAAATTTAACAATTATCTGAAGCACATAAACATAAAAAACAGAACATAAATAAAATAATGCAACCTCCTACTCCTATGTCAATATCGCGTTTAATCATTCCACTGACATCTGCCATAAATTTTGACATCTTCAAGGTGGCAGATAAATGCGCAAACAATAACATTAACATAAATGATGATGGAACAATGCGACAATTAATTTTTAAGCAACGACATCAGATAAGATAAGGTTAAATAGGAACAAAGTTCTTTTAACAAACTCCATCAGATTAGATAGGATTAAATAGGAACAAAATTCATTTCACTTAATTATGTTGACTATGATATGGGAAGAATTAAAACAACATAAACCCATTAGGTTAAGAGTAGTATGTGATGAGTAAGGATAACGTATCACTAAGTAATGAGGAGCTACATCATAAATCGGAACAAAATACTGACTAATAGAGTCCCCAGCTTGAACAAACATTAAAATTAACATATCAATATCTGTTGTAGGTTATTACAGAAGAAGATACATATTTATCAATTGATTCGAATAGGTACGGTATTTGTAGTGTGATTGATGACATTCTTATGTCTGGTTTATAAAACAGAAGCTTGAAATACAGAGGGGATACGATGCAAAAATTTGGTAGGAGGAGACATAAATCTGAATTGGGACAATTGGACATATACATTGTTGATTTTGGCTCTCCTTTTTTTTTTTCAGTTTTGGTTTATTTACAAATTTGCCATTTTGGCTCAAATCTATAAATACAAGTGTTATTTCTAGGTTTTGAGAGAGGACAAGTTTGAGAGCTATTTTGAGAGCTAATCAAAGGCAAAGAGAGATAGAGAGCTACTTTGAGCAAGGTGAGTTCTTGAGATTGGTTAGTGATTGACTTTTGAGAGAGATAAGTGAGGTGTGTGTGTAACCATTGGTTCCTAGCCATTTATCTATAAAAGAAGATATCCTACCATTTGTGGATGTAGCCCAAATCTTGGGTGAACCACGTATATCGTTGTTGTTTTGCTTTGATGATTGCTTGTATGTTATTATTGTCACTTCATTGATGCTTGGTTGATTTGATTGGGAGTTTGCACACTAGTTCATTTTCGGAACAAGGTCTTGGGTGTTTTCCGCACACCAAGTGTTTGATAAAATTCCCGAGTGAGTTTTGTCGTCTTGGTCGCTAGAGATAGTCTTGCTTTAGCGCAACAAGTGGTATCAGAGCTTTGGTTGCATTGTTTGCCCGGTATTTTGGTTCGAGGTTGAATCAATTTTGGCAATTTTGGCATAGCTTTTGTTTTTGTTCCAAATGACGGAAAATGTGGAGAGTACTCGAGAATCAACCTCTACGAGCAGAGGCTCTAAGAGATGGGATCCGAGTTATGGATCGAGTGGCTCAATGAAGACGGACATGAAGGCTTTTGATGAGAAGATCAATTTCGGGTTATGGCAAAGACGAATGCGAGGCGTTCTTGTCCAACAGAGGTTGCAATTAGCATTGTTGGGGGTAGAGGGACGACCGGTAGGCATGACCGATACCGAGTGGATTGACATTGATCAAAGAGCGGCTTCGTGTATTGAGATGCTTATCACGGATGATGTGTTGAATAATGTGATAGCGGAGACCACGGCTAAAGGCATGTGGGATAAGCTTGAAGAGATTTATTTGGGAAAGTCGTTGTCAAATAAATTGTTCCTCAAGAAGAAACTCTTCAAGCTTGAGATGAAGGAGGGTGAGGATATGATGAAGCATATCAACGTTTTTAATGCCTTGATAAATGACTTGAACCGGATAGACGTTCAATTCATTGAGGAGGATCGAGCATTGTTGTTGCTTGCATCATTACCCGATTCATATGAGCATTTTGTGACCACGCTCATGTTTGGGAAGTCTACGCTCCGGTGCAACGAGGTTGTGCAAGATATTCAATCTCATGTCACGATGAGAAAGAAGGAAGGTGGAGGTGACGGGTATTCCCATAATGAAGGCCTTATGGCGAGAGACGGAGGTGGGCAAAATGGCGGGAGGAACTCCAACCGGGGATTTAATGACGGTAGTAGGTCTAGATCGAGAGGTGTTGGTGGTAAAGGGCCGAAATGCTACAAGTGCCGGGAATGGGGTCATATGATCCGAGAATGCCCTTTGTGGATCGACAAGGTTAAGGGCAAGGTTGATTCCGAGAGGGCAACGGTAGCGAGTGCGAATTATGAAGATGAACTTGGAGAACTTCTCACAATCTCCAAGGTTAACTCTCTTTCCCAAGATGATTGGATATTAGATTCGGGATCGTCGGATCACGTTTGCTCCAAGAGGGAATATTTTGAGACTTTCACAGAAAATGGAAAAGGTTCCATGTCTTTGGCTTGTTAGATGTCGGGATGATCTTAGAGCGGATTTGATGTTTGCATTCCGAGTTCGGTTGGATCGTGAGGATCGCCTGGGGGAATCGCATTAGCTTGGTAGATGGTGGGGCAGTCTTCAAGGGGGTTCAATTTCAGCATTCTAGAGATTGGTTGGATCGTCAGGATCGCCAAGGTGGAGTTTGTTGATTTTGGCTCTCCTTTTTTTTTTTCAGTTTTGGTTTATTTACAAATTTGCCATTTTGGCTCAAATCTATAAATACAAGTGTTATTTCTAGGTTTTGAGAGAGGACAAGTTTGAGAGCTATTTTGAGAGCTAATCAAAGGCAAAGAGAGATAGAGAGCTACTTTGAGCAAGGTGAGTTCTTGAGATTGGTTAGTGATTGACTTTTGAGAGAGATAAGTGAGGTGTGTGTGTAACCATTGGTTCCTAGCCATTTATCTATAAAAGAAGATATCCTACCATTTGTGGATGTAGCCCAAATCTTGGGTGAACCACGTATATCGTTGTTGTTTTGCTTTGATGATTGCTTGTATGTTCTTATTGTCACTTCATTGATGCTTGGTTGATTTGATTGGGAGTTTGCACACTAGTTCATTTTCGGAACAAGGTCTTGGGTGTTTTCCGCACACCAAGTGTTTGATAAAATTTCCGAGTGAGTTTTGTCGTCTTGGTCGCTAGAGATAGTCTTGCTTTAGCGCAACATACATGTCATTTTTACTCTGAACAAGTTCATTATCTATTGAATTTAAATCATTATGGATGATAATGGAAGGTGGGATAGGGAATAAGGTGGCTACATAAGTTCTCCAAGGCAAGATGAACATGACAGTTTGGTAATGGGATCACGTATACCATACTCTATGATTTGGTTTGCTTTTTAAAAAAATAAACTTGTTTTGCTTTTGAATTCATTCGATTACACATCCAAACTTGTAGAGAACACATATAGATCATTATCTGAGCAAACTATAGGATCAACAAACATCTGTCCTATCCTATTCTTGTATTACACATATGCCCTTCTCATTGTCGTTAATTATGTAGATCTCCAAAGACCATATTTTGCAGCCTTTTAACGGTATTTGGAAAAGAAAGAAGCTTTTAGCCATTATGCAAAACTTTGGAATATTTTTGGCATGCCCCAATCAAACAGGTACTTCGAATTTGCTCCATTTTCTAAACAATCTTATTCCTAAAGTAAAATTATCTTCTCCTAGGCATGACTAGTGGCTTTGAGAAATCATCAACAATAATGATTACTTTGTTCCCTCAATGAAGGTGCTGTTGAGGGGATGAGTGGCACATGCAGTAACACTTTCAGACAACGGAAAAAATTCTATTTTGCTTATGCTTGATATTTCTACCAGGTATGCTCTTTGGTTCATTAACGTAATCCGTATGACAAGGGGAGGTGACATCTGGATAAAAATCTAAAAGATGGTTTCCTTTATTTGATGATGATCCTACTGCATAGATTGAATATGTCGGGAGCCATGATGGCTTTCTCAAGTATGATAAATCAGGTGAATCACTTGATCCATCCAACTAAGGTGGGGGAGGGCAATGGATACGTGTCATTTGGAAATTATTGATATTCAAAACACCCGACTAACCATCGTCAAGATGGAATGCTAACTGATATGGGCATGATGGGTTGATATCTATTGCGTGTGTTGCCTTTGGAAAAATATTTGATTGTACCTTCAAAGACCCAATTTTATCCAGCATTGATGCTATCAGCTATCCTCATAGATTTTATAGGAGAACAACACACCTCTTTGTGGCTTTGAAAAGGAATAAATGATCTTCCTCCATGAAGATCCCACATGTATATGCTACCATTCTTACTAGCTCGAAAAGTTATCTGGTTTTCTACATTTAGTTTGATACTATTAAGGGTGCTATTAGAGTTAGTACTGAGATGAAGACATAATTTGGTTTGCAAAATCTACAGGGAAATTGAGAATGGAATCTTCTTGAAACATAGTGAGGAGGAGTTCTTGTAAATCTTAATACAGTTATTTTATTTAGCACAAGTGTATTCTCTAAAAATATCTTATTTTCTTTGTAGAATATTAATAGATTTCCATATAGTGGATTTATTTATTCAAAGACTTGGAATTAAAGGTCTGTCTAAATGTGGTTGTTGCATAAACAGTCAAATTGAATCAATGGGTCACATGTCTGGGGATAATGAGGTTGCTAATTTAGTTTTTAATCAAGTTAATAACATGTGTGGCGTCCACACAAGTAGTACTTCCATTAGAGGCAAATTAATGACCCAGTAGTCTTCTTTAGAATCTTCTCTGTTCGGGAAATGTGTGAATCATTCCAGCTTTCACAAGTAACAAATGTAGATATGGTGTGTGCTGGGGGGGGCTAAATTTCAATATTCTTCTGTGTGCCACCATTTATAATAGCTCCGTCGTGTTTTGGGAGTAGGTGTTTTAGTATTTATATGTGAGATTTAAATAATTTCTACCCTATAATACATTTAACATTTTAGTCTTAGAACATTGTGTGGGATCCCAATTAGTAAAGTTTTTATACAATTGTTACCAAAACAGTTGACATGATATATATATTATATAAGAGAAGGTCTAAGAAAAAGATTTATATCATAATAAGAGTCGCATACAAACTATGATGAGAGAAGAACTGGATAACGTGTATTGAGAGAGAGTCATAGAGGTGTGGGGGAGAATAAGTTGATGTGTTAAGTTTTAGCGGTAAAGGGAACCACGTGGGTATGCATGCATCGCAACATTAATAGTACCAGTACATTTCTTCAGGTACTTGTTCAATTTAGATTTAAAGTATTTAAATTTAGGGGAGTTGGGTTGTCAATAAGATGTAATAGTCATAAGCAATAGTTGATGAATTTGGGTAATCGACGAAGCTTGTGCATGATATATGATCGGGAAGAATGCAATGAGTAAAAGTAAGAAATTATATGGTCTATTTACTAGACCGAACTAATAGAATGCAACAATAAAATGAGGTAACAGTTGGGATAGTTTAGGAGATGAAACAAAGTTATTATATTTGTGAAAGAATTATTAGGAATCTGATTTAGATTCTGCTGGTTACAGGCATCGTAATAAGGTTTATGGTCATATTCTCATATAAGGTTAAAGTAAAACTACGTGAATGTTTGTTTTTACCTGGGTATATAAAGTAGATAGTTAGGTATTATACATCTCGACGCCTAATAGGGAACTGGACACAAAACCATACAAGTGATGTGTGATATATCGAAAAAGTAATATAAGGCAAAAAAGACATTATTTGGAAGTGAACCATAGCAAACAGAATTGCTAACATCATAGTTAAAAAATGAGGCTTACAAAAAAGAAAAAAAATCGAACACAACATAAGGTCAATGTGGTCCATAATTAGGTTCATAATAATGCATTATCATATGAAATAAATTAATAATTCCTCAATTTCCATTCGATTTAGATCTGAATAAATGGAAAAGTTCTGGGCAGACATGAAGAATATATATATATATATATATATATATATATATATATATATATATATCTATGTGTGTGTGTGTGTGTGTGATGCATAACCGTCTTTGTAGGATTACATAATGTATTAAACTCATAATCCCTCAATTTCCAATGGATTTAGATTTGTATAAATAAAAGAGTACACGACAAAGATGAAGATCATATATAAGCGATGCATATTAATATTGCGGGCATCACATAATATGTATATATGAAAAACACACTGCATCAATTAAGCATTGTACATATAAATTCAATAATAAAAATAACTGAATGCAAGTTGCAATATAGGGTGTGATCCCAATATGTTTGTAAGTTACTATTCATGTTTTAGTAATTTAAACATGTGGAAGATCAGTAATACATATTGATGTGTAGTTATACATTCTGAAACTGTACTTTATTTTTTTGTATGTGATTAATAAAATGAGACCACACGAAAAGACATACGCAAACACGATAGATGAAAAATGATTACTAAACAAAAACATTAAGAGATAACTCATTATTCTCTAACAACACAAGAAGGTGATTTAAAAAAAAAGGTCTTGTTTATTGGTAAATCAAACCACAAAGATCAAGATTTATAATAGAAAAATTAGTCCAAGATTCAAGAAAATGATAGAGAAAAAAGGAATAAAATATGCAATCAAAATTTAAAAAGGGTTATATTTAAATTGGAGATAGACGAAGCACGTAGTGAAACAGGTCTGGGTGTAATACCTATGTGGTTTTGGCCTAGATGATGTAGTATGTATATATGAATAAAAAAGTATAGGGGTACTTATAGATATGTAAGAATGTAGTATTAATACAATGAATGGTCTCTCAATTAGGTAATGATTTATACAATGTGCGTAAAAACACTATGTATGATATAGGTATTATATAAGATAAGCTGTAGGAAAAATATTTGTATCATATCTGAGATTTTCATACAGAATATGTTATAATAACGATTTTATTAGATACTTAAGCAAAACCATGATATATCATAGAACTCATAGTTATGCCTATCAGCAGGCAGGAGCCATTAATATTAAGAGTACATTTCTTGACCTAAATGTTAAAATAAGATTTAAATAATTTAACATAAGTTGAGTTGGGTATGGAATAAGATGTAACAGGGATACAAAATTGTGGTTCAATTTGGGTAAGCGACATAGGTTGTTGATGTTATATGAATGGGAAGAATGCAACGATATGTAAAAGTAAGAAATAAGATAAGATGATACAAAGTTAATATATATGTCTAGAATGAAGGGAAAAACCCAAATTGCTTACTTGGCTATAAATGACCATGTTAACAAACTTCAATAACTATAAAAGTCAAACGAATCACAATCCCTAAATATTTATCGACAATATGCATAAAGGCTTTTAACACACTGATGTTAATTGTGGCCTCAACTTGAATGCCCACATTCAAACACCATAATCGTTGTGGTAGCAATGCAGTTGTGTAAGAAGTATGAACAAAATGCATTCGGGTGCACATACAAACTGATTTTTCCTAGGCATCTCATAATCTTGCCTAACATAGATGCTAAGAGATTAGACAGTTGGCAGAGTATCGCTTAGCACCTAAGAAGTTGTAGGCATGGCTTTTTAGAGCACTGGGGAACTACATGAGAGTCTAACACTTTTTTATGGGGACAATATGTAACACCCCGTATTTTTGTGCATATAATATTTAATTAATTCGGGATTTTAAATTACTGGTGTGTTGTAATTTTAATTGAATTAATTATGACAATATATTTATTTAAATATTAATCGGGAAGTGAATGGTTAATGTTTAGGGAAATTTATGTACTAAGTGAATAGTAATAATTTTATTACGTCATTTCGAGTATTAATGACGAGTTATACACTTATCCCAACTGGGAGTCGGTATAGACTAAATTGGGTGTGAGATACGAATTTTTGTAAATTAATTCGGATGCCAATTCTGAGTGCGCGGTTGAGTCCGGATGGGTCGGGATAGTCAGAAAAGAGTACCCGGGGATAGTAATTGGGTCTCAGAATATTTTTGAGCAAAGCCGGGCCCACACGGGGTGAGTTGGGCCACTTTAATTAAGCCCATTAGGCTAAAAACGTGATGGAGGGTTTTTAACCTAATTGGGAGATTAAGGAATGGCAGCCACCATAACTCTAAACCTAGGGTTTGAGAGAAGATTTGGGGGAAAGCAAATCAAGAACAAATTGGAGGTTATTGGAGCCAAATTGAGGGACTACGCCAACGGATCAGACACTACGAACACTTACAGGCAAGTGGTTAACTGTTTTGATTCTTAAAGTGTGATAATCAATTCATATCATAGTGATGTGTAAACCATAATTCGTTTTGGGGATAAATGGGCACAAAAAGGGGGTTTTGTTAATGGAACCATTGAATGAAATTTAAGGTAAGAATTAGTTGTGATATATAATTCTAAGTATGATTATCTGGTTTGAATGAGAAAAATCGGAAAATAAAAGGATGGAATTTGAATTTGAAATTGGGATTATACCCTAGAAATTTGTGTTCTTGGGTGGGTCAAGATTCATAGTGTTAATGATGTTAAAAGGTTTAGATGATGTTTTTGGTTCATGAGAAATGTTATAAGATGATTAATAGACTGATTTGAGGTTGGTTTCTGAGGAAAGAAACCTTGAAATTTCGTTAATGGTGGAATTCAGCGAGGAAGGAGCGCTGGCACGAAGGGATCGATCGATTGATCGGGGGGCATCGATCGATCGACGATGGGAAATTATGGGCAGTTCGGCGTGGGTGAGATATAAGGGGGAATTAATTATAAATTAATTTCCATACATTTATTAGTGATAAATAATGGTGAAACAAATATTCCTAGCAATTATGGGAGAAAGTAATTGGGACTAGAACGAATTTATGCGGGGCATTTAATGGATGAATTTGAGAGATTTCATTCCAGAATAGTGAGGTACGGATCAAGTGAGTGAATCTGGGTATATTGGTCATGCGACCCAAGGTAGTGAATTAAGTTTGGAGATAAACAAATTAATTTTGAGTCGGAAAATATTAAGATACGGTCCAAGTAAGTGAGTCCGGGGATAATGGTTGGGTGACACCAAGTTATTAAATTAATAAATGCGTTAATTAATTTAATTAGAGTCGGTTTGTAGACTCGGGTAGGATTAAATTAATAAGTGTATTAATTAATTTAATTAGAGTCGGTTTGTAGACCCGGGTAGGATTAAATTAATAAGTGTATTAATTAATTTAATTAGAGTCGGTTTGTAGACTCGGGTAGGATTAAATTAATAAGTGTATTAATTAATTTAATTAGAGTCGGATTGTAGACTCGGGTAGTATTAAATTAATAAGAGTGAGAATTAATTTAATTAGAGTCGGATTGTATACTCGGGTAGTATTAAATTAATAAGTGTATTAATTAATTTAATTAGAGTCGGATTTTGGACTCGGGTAGGATTTAATTAATTAATGTGTAAATTAATTATATTAGAGTCGGACCACAGACTCAAATTTTTGTTGATAAATAAATGGGTAAATTAATTAAATAAGAGTCGGACGATAGACTCGGGGAGGTATTAAATTAATGTGTGTGTCAATTAATTTAATTAGAGTCGGGTGATAGACTCGGGAATGTATTAAATTAATAAGTGTGTCAATTAATTTAATTGGAGTCGGACCATAGACTCGGGAAAATTATTATATAAATTAAAGAGTGAGTTAAATATATTAGAGTCGGACCATAGACTCGGGAAGACGATAAATTATTAAGTGAGAAAATTAATTACATTGAGTCGCGCCACAGACTCAGGAAATTACAGGCAGTGTACGGGATTTTGAGTACACGGTAAAATCGGGGTTCATAGTATATATATATTCGGGTAGTGATAGTATATATATATGTGTATATATTGTGTGTGATACTAAATATCAGTGACTAGATATTTATTCAATTTAAATACTCTAATGCTATCAAGGGAGGTTGCGCGATGTGGGTGAATCCCCTAGCTTGAGAAGTAGGGCGAGTATATCCCCAGGTCATAGCGTCCGGTATATATGGGTGAGGGATTTACCTCACTTTCAGGGAAGGAATATGACCGCCTCCACTACGTTTATATTTTGGGCCAAGTTAGTGAGCGATTCTAACTTGGGGAAACTAGGTTTTGTGAGCACACCTAGTGAGATAGCATTTTAGAGGGAATCATCCAGTGAGGGTATACTCGGAAGGATGGATACACGTATGATATATGTGTGGATGTTAGTAACATTACGTATAATATGGTAGTAAATATTATATGTATGTGATAATACAGTGTGTGATGTATTTACCTTATATAACTCGGGTTACAGTTATATGTTGTTAATAAATGAGAAATTTATTAAGTTAATCATTTGTGGGAATAATACAGTGTGTGATGTATTTACTTTATATAACTTGTGATACGGTTATATGTTACTATTTAAGAGGAATTAATTAAGTAAATCGTGAAATAACTTATAATTCAAGAATCATTATACTCGGGTTAGAGTAGTATGGCAAGGGAAGGTTATACCAGGACTAGTTGGACGGGGTAGTACTACTAGGTAGGGTTAAGGTAACCGATAGGTGTGCACAATAGTGGAGGGGTGAGAATGTCCACAAGGGAGTGCGACACTAACTTAAATATGAAGCGCATTCATACATTTTAAATTACTGCAGTTAATTCACTTGCTAAATATTTTCAAAATGTTTTGGGTTCTAACCCTTGCTATAAAACTATTTTCAAAACCTTTTAGGTGTCAAGCCACAGGGACGCCAGGATTGATATTCTATTCCAGGGACACGGAGCTGCAGCATATGTGGATGCTAGCAGGAGTTTGGATTAGACGCATCATTCATTCAGTCCTAGAGTAGGAATCTTGTATCAGTTTCAGTTTTATTTAGGGCTTGTAGCCCAGACTTCTCGGTACAGTTTTCAGGTGTAATTCATTCAGGTGTTGAATATTTGTATTGGATTATTTATTTGGTGGCCGGTGATTTATTCGGCAAGTTGTGTAATTATTATTCAATTTACTTTCATTCAGTTGTGTGAATGGTTAATATTTTAATTCCGCATGTACTGTTTTGTTTAATTAAAAAGTTAAAATTGGCACCAGTTTTTGGAATACTAGGTGGTTAGTAAGTTTTAAAAAGTTTTCGACAGTGATGCTAAGGATGATCCAACTGGGATTCCTGTTTTAATTTGGTATAGGACTGATCACCCGGTATTTTATTAGGCGGGGTGTCACACAATACCCCACATGTATAGTGTTACATAGGCTAAATAATTATTTGGCATTCAAAAGATAGCTACATTCACAAATATGAAATCCCTTATGTTTTTGGTGGTAGCCAATGGCTTAACTGTAGCCTACTCTCTGGTTCAAGGGTTGAGGTGTATTGTGAGCATGGTTAGAGGAAGTGTGTTGTTCAGCAATCCCTTGACTTTGGCTATTTTTTCTATTGATCAGTTGATGGCATACTTTACGTTGGCTGCGGTGGCAACAACAACCCAGGCACTAGTGTTTGCCAAGTTAGGGGATGGGGAGGTGCAGTGCATCAAAATATGCAATATGTATGTCAAGTTTTGCAACCAAGTGGGGGAAGGAATAACAAGTGCCTTAATTCTTAGACTTAATATGGTGGTCCTCTCGGCTATTTCTGATTTTATTGTCTTCCGATTGTATGGATCCATTAAAGGAAAGAAAAGTGCAAGGTAGTATACCCACACTTGGTGTCCTTCTATCCTTCTTTTACTGTTTTATGACTATGAAGATGTATAACCTTTTTTCGATCTCATATTTGTCAAGTTATCAGTGTATTAGAGTTTATAAGGCATCAAGATATTCACAAATACAAATAATTTCACAATGTAAAATGAACGCAAGATATTTTCTTTTAATAGTCTTTAAACTTTAAATCATATATCGAGATGGAATGGAAATATTTATTCAATTTAGGAAGATTGTAACTCAATGACATGAATAAACAGTGCAATATACGGTATACAAATATAAGATTATAAATGTCTATACCTAGCTCAAATAACATGATATCCTTTGTAACTCTACATTATATTATCAACAACTCTAGAGCTAGGGGACTATGACCTTTCATTGAATTCCTCTTCACCTTATTTCGAGTTATATAATAATAGTCAATCCTAAAAACCATGATTTTCAAAATATGTTAACATCATCCAATAACCATTATATTTTGAATTAAAAGGAAACCTTTTCCGCTTCATTTTCAATAATTCCCGAATTATCTTCTCTATAGTTAAAGTTAAATAAAAATATTCAATCCTAAAAATCAAAATTTTCAAAATACGGTACATCATCCAATAACCATTATACTCTCAATTAAAATTAAATTAAAGCCATATATTTAAATTGGTACATTGAAAAATTAGTTTTCATATCTTCTTATGATCAACTATAGTGAACGCATTAATATTTATAAACAATATCTATCTACTCTATTTCTCTTCGATTCCCATCTTGCAATGGACTCTATTAATGAATGCAATCCACCTGGAATTTGAGGAGGCCACTATTTTTACAGGATAAAATTCAAGTCTTATCAAAGATATATACTTTATGCCGTATTTGAGACATTTCATTAAACACTTACTGGGAACAACTTTTATATGGAAAACACTATTGCCTTCTCAAATACACATTCACCTTATGACATTTCTTTTGGATTCCCATCTTGCAATAGACTATTTTAATGAAGGTAATTCATCTGGAATTTGAGTCAACTATTTGTATAGGAAAAAATTCAATTCTTCTAAAAAATATATATGTTATGTGAAAATTTGACACAATTCATCAAACACTTAATGGTAACAATTTTTATAGGGAAAAAAACTAGTGTATTCTCAAACACACATTCACTATATGACAACCGTAACACGAACACAATATAATTTCTTCATATACTCTATAAACATTACATAACACATAGAGGTAGAATGTAAATCATTCTTTAATTTAGTAAGGTTATGACTAAATGACATGAGTAGACAATGCATTATATAAATTAATAATTTTTAAACTTAGTTTCTGCTCTGCTTCATAACTATTTCACAATAACATCACATGTTCCTTCACACACTTTTGAGAATCCCTTTGATTTCCACGGCCATAAATAGATTGCCCAATTATCTTTAACAAATCCATTGGTAAATATTGAGCTGGACGGGATTTACTACTACTTACTGGCTCACAAAGTATTTAAATAGACATTGTTCAATAGATATGAATTATTTGTGGGGAGTTGAAACGATCATTTTAACACACATTCGGTTGGTTTATGATGGCTGGTGATGGCTGCCAATAGTGGAAGCTGAAAAGATCAGGTTACATCAACTCCGATAGATGGCTGCTTGTATGGAATTTTAGACTATTACTAGTTGTAGACCCGCGCGATGCGCGAGCGAGACACAATGTGCAGAACATAAGTAATAAGAAAAAATACGGATAGAAACTTTAGATGATTTAAATATTTTTTTACCACCATCTTTGAAATATTTATTCAAACAATATATGGATAATTTAACTCTTGATAGATTACAGAACCATATTTAGAGACACGGTTTTTATATTATTATATAGATTTAACCAAAATAAAAGTAAACCGAAATATAACATTAAGAGGATCTTTGGGTGTTCAAGCGAGCCATATGGTCATTAGAAAAATCCAACTGTCGCTAATATATAATTTCTAAAAAACTCTTTCTAGTTCATTAGAATGTGATACCCAGCATAATAAAATACCAGGTGATCAGTCCTATATCAAATTAAAAGAGGAATCTCATTTGGTTCATTCTTAGCATCACTGTCGAAAACTTTTTAAAACTTACTAACCACCTAGTATTCAAAAAGCTGGTGCCAAATTTTATCTTTTTATTTAAACAAAATAACATCATGCGGAAATATATTATGAGCCATTCACAACAATTGAATAAATAAATAAACTACTGACCGAATAAATTATCGGCTACAACCCATAATGTAAAGAATAATCCAACAACTAAGTAAATAAATCCAAATACTGAAACTGAAAGTAACTGGGGCGACGCCCAAAATGATAACTGAATCTGATAATAAATCCCTAATCTAGGAATAAAGAAATAAGGTGTCTACTCAACTTTTGCTAACATCCACATGTGCAGCAGCTGCGGGTCCCTGGAATGAAATATCAACCCTGGCGTCCCTATGGATGGAGACCTAAAAGGTTTTAAAAATATTTTGATAGCAAGTGTTAGTACATAAAACGTTTTGAAAATATTTAGCAAGTAATTTATCACAATAAATATCAGTTATTGATTACACATGTTAGGATCACGCACACTCTCTTGAATTTCTTCACCTCTCATCTATAGTGCGCACCAAACGTTCCCACCTAGTCACACTACCCACTCTAACTAGGTCTCCAATATCTAATAAACTCAGACAATTCTAGTTTACCCGTACCGCCCATAATGCACGCTATATACTACCCTTAATTTCCATTAAGTCGTTAGTTAAGTTTCACTTTAACTTCTCATACTGCCCATACAGTATGTTCCCGAACATCTAATAATTATCATTACTCTTACGTTATCATTAATAATATAATATAAAGTTCTCACATTTACTGTTTCTTTAGGTACTTACTACCTACATGCTCTACTAATCACACACAAGTAGATTTTCCATCTATTTCAGATATACACTTATATATTTCTACTACTCTTACTCATAAGTAGCTTATACAATTTTAAATATGCACTAAAAAATCCCACTACTATCACGCTTGAGTATATTTAAAACATTTCTTGGGTATACCCCACCTAATCTTACTACTATCATACATAAGTAGATTATTCATATGATATATATTTCACACACACACACACACATACCCAATACTGCATATCCTGCTATCAAGTCCCCATTTTACACATTAAGGACAAATGGTTCATAATGTCTCCTTGAACCTGGCTTGGAATGTCTCATCAAGTATAGTTCGAAATGTCTCCTTAAACGTGGTTCGGAATGTTCCCTCGAACCTGGTTCAGAATATCTCATAGAGCATAGTTCAACATGTCTCATCGAACTTGCCAATCCTATCACAAGGAAGCACACAATAGGCATTCACAACCCAAGTACTCATATAAAATAGTAGATATTCACACAACCCAATCATTCACATGTGTACGTAGTATTTTTCTCTCTCATACTTACCGTACTTATTATTAAATGATTTATCTCACTATCATATATATTAGAGTATTCACACAACTCAAAGGTCTCTTGCTACCCATTTTATTTATAGCAGTAGTTAAACTATCTCTAACCTACTGGTATACACCTTGGATTGATGTTGACTCTCCCCGTAACTCAAATCCTAAATTTTTAACATGCGACTCGATTGGTTTATCCCCATCGATCCATATTCCAAGCCTTACACTCAAAGGCCATAACGGACCTTAACTATACATCTACTGGTCTTTATCAAGTCCCTCCATAGGTAAAATAACATCCCTAAAATTTCTCCCCATTATTGGAATTCAAAGAAAACTCAACCAACATAATAACCCAAAATCACCTTTGGTCGATCGACCGGCCAGAGAATTCGATCGATCGACTCCATTGATCGATTGATTGAACAGGTGCAGGTTGTCTTCCTCCTTATTTGACCATGTATGTCCGATCCAAAATTCATTAGACCTTGTGGAAATCCCTCCCAACACAACCAAACATCTTATAAATGTATAGGGATCATTCTTAACGTAAATATATCCCCAGATCCCCATTAAATCCATTCAAGAACCATCAAAATCTAAACATTCTAAAAAACCCTAGATAATTGAGTTCTTCATGATTACACATCATAAACCCAGATTTAAATCCATATTTACCAATATAAATTCATCTGATATCAATCCTCTATAAATGTAAATACCAACTACATGCAATCCTACCAATAAATGTAATCAAATCATTCTTTTTCTCTAAGAACTTTCAATAAAATCAATTTATTTATAAATCCCTACACATGGGTATTATAACTTGATAAATTTGCAATAAACGACTTTCCTTAATTATGGTAGGATCTCCTTTCGTGGTTGATGAGGGTGTTTGATTGATTCTTTTTTTCAGTCTCCCTTCCTAATTGATCTTTGTTGCAAGAATCCCTTGGAGCCTTCACAATCACCTCTTTAAGCCTTGAGAACTCTTTCTCTTTTCTCTCAGTTGGTTCCTCTATATTTTTCTATGTTCTGAACCCTAACATAAGCCCCAATACATTAGATATAACTTGCAAATTTCGTGGGTCTCCCCACCTCTATTTACTAAATGACCACAATGCCCTCAATAGGTGCCGATTTGGTCTACAATTGACCTGAGACCCAAACTGTACACCCGGGTAAACTTTTTCGGCTATTTCGACCCTTTCGGGACCAAACGTAAACTCAAAATTACCATTCGAGTGACTTTATAAAATTATCTCATTGCCACCTCGAAATACGACACCCGTATGAGTTAATCTTAAACCAAATTAATCAAATCTAAATCACCGAATTAATTAATTTCTCAAATTAAATAAATTTCTAAATCACCAATTTAATGAATTTTCGTATCCTCTAAAAAGTATGGGGTTCTACATACTTCTCCCCTTACAAAGGAATTTCGTTCCTCGAAATTTGGATGAAGCTCTTACTCTAAGTTCTCTACCCTGCCTTAATCCTATACTCTTAGGGCCACTACATGTATTATTTCTATCCTCCCTAATTGCGAATAATATTATAATTATTTAATTACCTAGGGCACCCATACACCCATACACCCTATACCTATGCATAGCTGCACAAATGCAACTCGGCTCCACTAACCTCAAATTTTCAACATCATCATTATCCCTCAGATATAACTGTATAACCAAACCATAATATGGTACTCAGACCATGTTCTAATGACCAAACATCTCCACACTTCCAACATTGCGATAAGTTTTAAGCGTGGGATGTCTCGCAAAGCGAAATCCAAACAAGAAACCCCCCGATACACTATTACTTAACATTATTGTTCATTTGGATTCGTAAAGCCCTTAGTCCATAATACGTACCCCCAAAGTTCTCGTCTCTAGACATAGAAGTATACTCATCCGCTCATGTGTTTCAGAAGACTACACATAACATGGTGCTCTTACTATCACTAGTCTCTTAGCGCATAAATCACGAGCTATATCTCTTCGCTCGATAAAAGTTAATTTACCCTAAATTACATCAGTAAACGTCCCTACTCACGGGGATAAAATATAAAATATAAACACCTTCTTTATAAGTCTATTATGCATCACATAATAACATATACAAACATACATAGGTTAGACCCCCTTTTAGGTGACACCTAGAGAAATCTTATGCTTGAACATCAAACACAAAATCCTACTATAACTACCGCTATAGCCTAAACCATCGCTAATCGTCGAAACTCAACAAATAGTCTACTTAATTCTCATAACTCTCGAAAGTAGTAAAATAACACGTAATGGAACCACTATTAATGTACACCTCCATTATCTCTCAGGAGATACAAAAGTTTCGCTACCCTATGGTAACTAAGCATATACGTACCAATTCAGGTTACTATTGCTACCGCACCCACTAAACCCAACTCTCTCACGAATTGTAGTGTTAATAGTCTCATTCGTGACGCATCCATGTCATTCAAAAATTTCCATACTCATAAGGATAAACATAAAAGTAATTACTCCATATTCTAGTCCATCATCCCACCGCAAGATTTAGTCTCCCAAATATAATATCGACTCCTCTACAGATCGAATGCATTAATGCACCACAATCCACTAGTGACTTCACACTCATGAGGGGACTACCGATTACCTCTAATATGCCATCGGTTCGTGCAAAACTAGTCTTAATAAACAATTATAAGGCCCACTATCAAACCAAAATCCTAATCTCAAGTTAGTGAATAGGAAACATACCCTCTATTGCAGGTGGTGCCTATGGTGCTGGAGGCATTGGTACATCCCGGACATTATACACACGCCCGGAGTGCATCTGACCCTGCTGTTGCTATGGGGTCGGTACTGGAGCTATTGGAGCCTTCTTCTCCTACGGGGTACCTTACTGCTGAAACCCATCCTGCTGTGGGCATTATCTCTGCCTGTAACCCTGCTGGCCACATATAAAATATTGTCCTGAAAATGGTCTCCTCTGACCCTGCTAGCCTTACCTAAACCCCCCGTCAGGTCGGTAACTTTCAGGCCTGAACCACTTAGCAGAGTTGTCCTACCGAGAATTTTGTCCCTGTTGACTACTCATCTGCTGCTGGGGTGTTCCACTGGAACTACCCCCATTGGCCTTGTCCAGCTGGCTTAGCTCACCTTTTTTACTCCCCTTCGCATGGAAGCGATGATCCTGACAGTGCAGTAAGACTGCATGAACGACATCAGTATATGTGACCGGTATGGATTTACCTATCAAATGATGCCTGATCCTCCAGGTCAAACCCCCATGAACTTTGCTTTCTTCCTTTCTTCATTGCTTACCTCATCTGGCATAAAATTAGCGAGGCTGGTGAATTCTTCCTCGTAGTCCGCTACCGAACAGTCACCTTGAACTACTTCATTAAATTTCTTCCTCATCTCTAACTCCACTGTCGGCGAGAAGTACTTGCGGTCAAAACGCACCTAAAACTTAGAAATCGTCATCAGATCCCTCTCCTCAGCAGTGGTCATCGACTCCCACCACTGTAGAGCTGATCCAGCTAATCTGAAGGTAGCTAATATCTGTTTCTGAACCTCAATGCAATCTAACATGCGCAGATGGAGCTGATTGGTCTTCTTCTATTGGCACGCCATCACTACATCCGTGTCGCCCTAGAACTCGAGTGGGTGGCCTTTCTGAAAGATCTCTTTGATGCTGTGCCAAGTGGATTGAACAGGGGGGGGGGTTGAATAACTGAGGCTACGGGCTGCTGTGCCTGAGGCTGAGGGAAGTGGGCTACCATGGCCCTCATAGCTCTCTCCACAGCTTGTGACACTATCACCGCCATCTGATTAGCAGAAATCATCTTTGGTGGTGGTGGTGGGGGTACTTGTTGGTCCTGAGCGTCCTCCCTAGCCTAATCTCTAGCGTCTGCCCTATCGGCTCACTCTCTCCTCGACGACATTCTGAAATAAATTTCAAATTTGTATAAGTACACATTTTATATAAAATTCAAATAACAGAAGGAAGATATTATAAGCACGCAAGGATAATTCAACAGTCCTATCAATAGGGCTTTATATCAAAATAACGATACATTGAAATCATAGTAAGCCGTGCATATCCTAAGGACACTAAAACCTGATGCTCTAATACCATCTAAGACACCCCGCCTAATAAAATACCAGGTGATCAGTCCAATATCAAATTAAAACAGGAATTTAATTTGGTTCATTCTTAGCATCACTGTTGAAAACTTTTTAAAACTTACTAACCACCTAGTATTCAAAAAGCTTGTGCCAAATTTTATCTTTTTACTTAAACAAAATAACATCATGCGAAAATATAATATGAGCCATTCACAATAACTAAATACCAGTCAACTGAATAAATAAATAAACTGCTGGCCGAATAAACCACCGGCTATAACCCACAATGTAAAGAATAATCCAACTACTAAGTAAATAAATCCAAATACTGAAACTGAAAGTAACTGAGGCGACATGCCCGAAATGATAAATTAATCTGATAATAAATCCCTAATCTAGGAATAAAGAAATGAGGCGTCTACTCAAACTCTTGCTAGCATCCACATGTGCAGCAGCTGCGGGTCTCTGGAATGAAATATCAGCCCTGGCGTCCCTGTGGCTGGAGACCTAAAAAGTTTTAAAAATATTTTGATAGCAAATGTTAGTACACAAAATGTTTTGAAAATATTTAGCAAGTAATTTATCGCAATAAATATCAGTTATTGATTACACAAGTTAGGATCACGCAGACTCTCTTGAATTTCCTCACCTCTCATATATAGTGCGTGATCAAGCGCGAAAAGTAGCGCGTGTAAAGACGCTAATCGTTGTTTTCGTTTCGCCAACTCAATACAAAAACCTAAGTTACAACTACACTTGCGGGGCAAGTAGAGCGGTAAGTCGGGTATCGAGAATCCACAGGGACAAGTTGTTAGAATTTATAAGGTTTAATATTCCAAAATAAAAGTGTAAAAGATGATTACAAACTAAAAGAAAAGTTAATCTAGGCAATGTGTTGAAACTAGATTATGAAAGCGAGTAAAGCTATAGGTTGCGTCGAATATCCCTCACCCGAGTTAAGTAGTATAAAATGGTTACATGGGTCGACGAGTTATTACAAATGCGTCTCGTTTCGACAGTTAAATAAATAAAGGGTTGTTACGCCCTAAATCATCATAAAAGCCTAATAAGATTTTGGCGTCAACA
The DNA here is from genome assembly GCA_949130495.1 of Sambucus nigra. Lineage (NCBI taxonomy): Eukaryota > Viridiplantae > Streptophyta > Magnoliopsida > Dipsacales > Adoxaceae > Sambucus > Sambucus nigra. The sequence goes on along the minus strand of OX422222.1, from coordinate 133,634,574 downwards.
AATATCCCGGAAATTGCGCGCGAAAGGTCGTAAGCACGAGACATACATGATATGCCCCGTCAAATCTCCTAGGCGCCATAACTAGGACAACGCACCCGAAATAAACCCGTAAACACCATCACCAAAGCAAAGCAACATGTCAACCCGAAATGAGTTCAATCCGACACAACCTAGACTAAATTAGCTAGAAATCATATTAAAAGCATGTATAAATTAACTAATTTAAGACAACTAATTAACTAAGGAAAACAAGAAATAAACTACAACAACTAATTAATCAAAGCAATAAAAGTAACTACAAAACAAGAAATCAAGTAATCAAAGCATGTATTAATGGAAAGAGATAATGAATAGTAGTTTACTTACATAAATGGGTTGAAACTAAAGAGAAAAGAGGAGAGAGAAGCTCCCAAGAACAACCCCTAAAAATCTTATCTAAAATGAAAGTTCTCCTCTAAGAAATGCCCCTAACACTCTATTTATACCCCAAAACAAACCCCAAAAAAAACCAAGCCAAAAAACCCAAAATAAGTCAATTTTCGTACATATCTGATGGGACCGGTCGACCTCTATTTGGGACCGGTCGACCGCACTTTTCGAATTTGCCTTGGGCTGGAGGCAGCCCACTTTTCCACTTTGAACCAATTTTGAGGCGTTGCACGGAAACGGCTATAACTCCCTCATACGGAATCGAAATGAGGCGTGGTCGGAACCGACGCGAAGCTAATTCAATTATCTACATGATTCTGTTTTGAAACCCTCCAAATTATGCAGTATGAAATTACCAAAATGCCCTTGAAGTAGAAGAAAATACCGAAACCTTCCGGAAATGGGCATAACTTCCACATACGGAGTCAGAATGACGCACGGTCAGTGGCCACGGAAAGATAATTTGATGATCTACATGTTGGTAACTTCATTCCATAAAAAATAGTGAGTTTGAAAAGACCAAATTGCCTTTGAAGTAGCATTCGACGACGAAACTTCTCCGAAATGCAACCGAACCTCACTTTTAGCGTTCCAATACCTAAAAAAGCACAAATAACCCCTGCAAAGTATGTATATATCCAAATCCAAGGTTTTCTGGTTAATGAGCATAATTATAGGCATTTAGGACCGTAAAAGTGCTAGAATGCATAAAGATAACGGGCGAAAATATGCAATATTCGATACGAATCACACCCCCTAACTTAAACATTGCTAGTCCCTAGTGATGAAACAAACAAAACCAGTCCACAGAAGGAAATACAAAACGTATATATGCATCAAAATATAATTGCCACTTTCGTAGGGAACACGATTGCATTTAGCATATGCAATAAGCCGTTAAACCCCTAGGTTACCCTAGTGGACGAGTGTCGTCTCGTGAGGGTTTTCAGGGATGATACCCACAAACATCATATGGTTTCCTCAAAATATGCCCAAACCAACATGCGGCAAGCCCAACAATGGCGAAAAGGATTTCATACGCATTATTAGCAAAGTGAATGAATTCACACAAAAGTCCAAATTATTAACATTATAGAATGCACCTCATAGAATTGAAACCTTAAAATGTGGGAGGGGAGCGAGCACATGCAAAGTGTGATTTGGCGAAAAACTTATATAAACCGGATAATCATTAAAGCAAGCATATATTCAATCCTCACGGGCATTACGCTCATCAAGCGAATTCACTCGAAACAGTGAGGTAACACACGGAACATGCGGGCTAAAGAGTAAATGGAAATGGAAACTAGGCCGCACACATGTCACAAATGAAGAATGCTATATATAAAATGAAAATTTGTAATCTCAATGAAAGATACCGCTAATTAAAGGAGGCGAAATGCATTTTAACAGATTATCAAAACTATTTAAACTTTTAAATTGCATCAACCTAAGATCACATAGGACTTGTATAGGGTTATAATGTAGGCTAGGCTTAGGTATGAAATGAAAGGATTGTATGTACGGATTCAAAGTGTTCGGTATGAAAACTCGGGATAATGGAAAAATGCGGGCAATATCAAAATTGGAAAACAAGTTCCAAAACGGCATTAGATATATCATCGGGGAGAGTAATCAAAGCTTATTGAACTATATACAACATATACGAACTTCTCTTTCCTTCTCTTTTCTTCATTTTCTCATTTTTTCTTTTGTTTTCTTTTTCTTTTTGCTTTCTCTTTTTCTTCCCTTTTTTCACTACTTTATTCTTTACTTATCAAACTCTCATATGCCTAAATTGCAACCGGCATCATAACAACATCATTCAATACCAAGTAACATTCCAAACAAAGGTATGGAAAGTGTATGTATGGGCTAAAACTCCAATTTAGAGTTAGTTATGGTAATGGGGTTATGAAACGAAAGGCTAATATTTATGGTCAAAGGGGTTAACGAGGGTAAACATATAAGGGTGAGGTCACGGCTCATATGGGTGATATAACAAAGAGGGCCTATGATCATTTCACAAAGTTTACGCAATTCTCGAATAAAAACAGTATATGAAAATCATGATCAAGTAACACATTTCAAGTATGAACTCAATTAATGAACGGTCAAATGAAAGAATAGTGAAATTAACAACGAATTCAACGTTTTCAATGAGAAATGAATAGTGTATACACTCACAAACGACGAAAGGTACAAAGCTTACTCGGTGTAAGTATATACAATGCAACAAAAGATTACCGAGTTATAAAAATCTTAAACCAAATCAATATAACAATAAAAGTGCATGTGCTCATGGGATTAAAGTTTAATTCATGAAGTTATTCACAATATCAATAATCGAGATTAAAGTCTAATAACTTCTAAAATCGAGAACATGCATCATTAGGTTGTCTATTGGATCGGGCAATTATTGAAATTTATCATCGGAAACAAAGTCAAAATGCCCAAAAAAGGAGAAAAAATAAAGAAAATCTTTTTGAAATTTTTGAATTTTTCTAAGAAAAGCATACTAAGTAACTAACATGTGAGCAAAAACATGGACTAAAATAAGAAATGGATAGAATATCCCACACCCCCTAACTTAAAACTTGACATTGTCCTCAATGTAAATTAAGAACCAAGTTAAAGAGAGGAAAAAAGCGATATTACCCAAAATTGGAGCGATCCCCATAAGAACAAGTCCAAAGAATCTACAGAACAAGTTAGTACCGAGCATAGCAAAAACAAATAATAAAAAGTTAACTAATTAAACTAGACTAAATTAAAAAGGAAAGAAAAAATAAAAAGCTAACTATATACAACCTACTATTTAGACTTCACACTAACTGTACACTAGAAGTCTAAATAGCTGAGGGTCCACCATAAGAACGATTTGACTTTGGAGGATAACCGGTGTACCCTCACATACAAGCATGCCTTCCGAAAAATATGAATTCCGTTTTAACAACGGAAGGCATGTGTAAGGCGGAAGAAATGAACCATCGCCAATTAAAAGTTTTGGAGGGACGATGGGGGGTTTGGATTGAACGGGAGACAAAAACAAGTGGGGACCAAGAAAAGCCGAATATCCTCCCAATGATTTTGAAGTTGGAATGGGAGGTGGCGCACACAAAGGCAAGGATGCGATCGTGGAGGGCGACTCGAGCAAGTATTCCTCATCGGCGATAGGGTTTAAAACATTAAAGTTTGAAACCGAATCATCGGGTACTTGTTTCGGTGGGGTAATAGAGAATGAAAATGGGGATGAAAGAAATTCAAACTCATGAGATGAATCATCATCGCATGAAGTTGGAATTTCAAAGGAAATAATATCATTTTCAATGAAATGTTCTTCTTTGGGGGCCAAAGAAGAAATCATTTCATTGCAAATAGATATTACGTCATTTTCATCCTCACTTTCAATATCTATTACGAAATGGGCAAAGTTTAGAATGTCTTGTTCCAAAGTAGGTACACGTACTTCATTTGGTTCAAAACATTCCTCGACTTCAAAAGTCTCGGAAGCAAAATCGTCGTCGGACTCAAATAATAAATCCAACTCATGTTCCCACGAATGATTTTCTTCCCGATAGTGATTTTCAATTTTCTCATTTTCATACATACGCAAGCCCTCACCGAATGTCATAGGTCGAGGTGCGGATGCATTAGAATGGGAACTTTGAAAATTACCATCGGACTTAAACGAAAACTCATTATTATAGGAATTTTGAAAACTATTGCAATTCGTTTCAAAATTCCTATTATAAGGAGGTAAAGGCCCAAAATCATTATCATCATCATCATCAAAATTCCAATAACCTAAGTTTTGACTTTCGTTATACTCGCCCAAAGTAATATTTGAATTTGCAAATTTTTGGGATTCTAAGTATTCACCGAAAGTCATAGGTTTGCGAAAATTTTGAGAATTATAACAAGGATTACCGAAAAAATTGGAATAAGACATGCTTACCCCAAAAATGGCTCAAGTGGTGAATTCCACAAAGTAGGTGCGCGCGGAAAGAATTCGAGCGTTTCTAAGTGCTCAAATGTGGAAGTCCTGCAAAATATTAGCAAATAATACAAATAGAAAGAAAATACTATGAAATATTAAATCAAATAAAGTCTAAAACAAACTAGTCCCTGGCAACGGCGCCATTTTGATCAAGCGCGAAAAGTAGCGCGTGTAAAGACGCTAATCGTTGTTTTCGTTTCGCCAACTCAATACAAAAACCTAAGTTACGACTACACTTGCGGGGCAAGTAGAGCGGTAAGTCGGGTATCGAGAATCCACAGGGACAAGTTGTTAGAATTTATAAGGTTTAATATTCCAAAATAAAAGTGTAAAAGATGATTACAAACTAAAAGAAAAGTTAATCTAGGCAATGTGTTGGAACTAGATTATGAAAGCGAGTAAAGCTATAGGTTGCGTCGAATATCCCTCACCCGAGTTAAGTAGTATAAAATGGTTACATGGGTCGACGAGTTATTACAAATGCGTCTCGTTTCGACAGTTAAATAAATAAAGGGTTGTTACGCCCTAAATCATCATAAAAGCCTAATAAGATTTTGGCGTCAACAAATATCCCGGAAATTGCGCGCGAAAGGTCGTAAGCACGAGACATACATGATATGCCCCGTCAAATCTCCTAGGCGCCATAACTAGGACAACGCACCCGAAATAAACCCGTAAACACCATCACCAAAGCAAAGCAACATGTCAACCCGAAATGAGTTCAATCCGACACAACCTAGACTAAATTAGCTAGAAATCATATTAAAAGCATGTATAAATTAACTAATTTAAGACAACTAATTAACTAAGGAAAACAAGAAATAAACTACAACAACTAATTAATCAAAGCAATAAAAGTAACTACAAAACAAGAAATCAAGTAATCAAAGCATGTATTAATGGAAAGAGATAATGAATAGTAGTTTACTTACATAAATGGGTTGAAACTAAAGAGAAAAGAGGAGAGAGAAGCTCCCAAGAACAACCCCTAAAAATCTTATCTAAAATGAAAGTTCTCCTCTAAGAAATGCCCCTAACACTCTATTTATACCCCAAAACAAACCCCAAAAAAAACCAAGCCAAAAAACCCAAAATAAGTCAATTTTCGTACATATCTGATGGGACCGGTCGACCTCTATTTGGGACCGGTCGACCGCACTTTTCGAATTTGCCTTGGGCTGGAGGCAACCCACTTTTCCACTTTGAACCAATTTTGAGGCGTTGCACGGAAACGGCTATAACTCCCTCATACGGAATCGAAATGAGGCGTGGTCGGAACCGACGCGAAGCTAATTCAATTATCTACATGATTCTGTTTTGAAACCCTCCAAATTATGCAGTATGAAATTACCAAAATGCCCTTGAAGTAGAAGAAAATACCGAAACCTTCCGGAAATGGGCATAACTTCCACATACGGAGTCAGAATGATGCACGGTCAGTGGCCACGGAAAGATAATTTGATGATCTACATGTTGGTAACTTCATTCCATAAAAAATAGTGAGTTTGAAAAGACCAAATTGCCTTTGAAGTAGCATTCGACGACGAAACTTCTCCGAAATGCAACCGAACCTCACTTTTAGCGTTCCAATACCTAAAAAAGCACAAATAACCCCTGCAAAGTATGTATATATCCAAATCCAAGGTTTTCTGGTTAATGAGCATAATTATAGGCATTTAGGACCGTAAAAGTGCTAGAATGCATAAAGATAACGGGCGAAAATATGCAATATTCGATACGAATCAGTGCGCACCAAACGTTCCCACCTAGTCACGCTACCCACTCTAACTAGGTCTCCAGTATCTAATAACCTCAGACAAATCTAGTTTACCCGTACTATCCATACTGTACGCTACATGCTACCCTCAGTTTTCTTTAAGTCATTAGTTAAGTTTCCCTTTAACTTCTCATACCGCCCATAAGTATGTTCCTGAACGTCTAGTAATTATCGTTACTCTTACTTTATCATTAATACTATAATATAAAGTTCTCACACTTACTTTTTCTTTAGGTACTTACTACCTACCTTCTCTACTAACCACATACAAGTAGATTTTATATTTATTTCAGATATATACTTATCTATTCCTACTACTTTTACTAATAAGTAGCTTATACAATTTTAACTATGCACTAACAAATCCCACTACTATCATGCATGAGTAGATTTAAAACATTGCTTAGGTATACCCCACCTAATTTTACTACTATCACACATAAGTAGATTATTCATATGGTATATATTTCACACACACATATACCCAATACTGCATATCCGGCTATCAAGTCCCCATTTCACACACTAAGGACAAATGGTTCAGAATGTCTCCTCAAACCTGGCTCGGAATGTCTCATCGAGTATAGTTCGAAATGTCTTCTCAAACATGGTTCGGAATGTCCCCTCGAACCTGGCTCGGAATGTCTCATCGAGCATTGTTCGGCATGTCTCATCGAACTAGCCAATCCTATCACAAGGAAGCACACAATAGGCATTCACAAACCAAGTACTTATATTAAATAGTAGGTATTCACACAACCCAGTCATTCACATGTGTACGTAGTATTTTTCTCTCACATACTTACCGTACTTATTATTTAACGATTTATCTCACTATCATATTTATTAGAGTATTCTCACAACTCTAAGGTCTCTTGCCACCCCTTTTATTTATAGCAGTAGTTAACCTATCTATAACCTACTAGCATACACCTTTGGATTGACGTTGACTCTCCGTGTAACTCAAATCCCAAATTTTCAACGTGCGACTAGATTGGTTTATCCCCGTAGATCCATATTCCAAGAATTACACTCAAAGGCCATAACGGACCTTAACTATACCCCATACTGGTCTTTATCAAGTCCCTCCATAGGTAAAATAACATCTATCATTGGAATTCAAAGAAAACTCAACCAACAAAAGAAACCAAAAACAGCTTTGGTCGATCGACTGACTAGAGGATTTGATCGATTGACTCCATCGATCGATCGACATTCTTGAGTCGATCGTTAGATTGAACATGTGAAGGTCGTCTTCTTCCTTATCTCACCCTGTATGTCCGATCCAAAATTCATTACACCTTGTGGAAATCCCTCCCAACACAACCAAATATTTTATAAATGTACATGGATCATTCTTAACGTAAGTATATCCTCAGATCCCCACTAAATCTATTCAAGAACCATCAAAATCTAAACATTAAAAAAAAACCTAGATAATTGAGTTCTTCATGATTACACAACATAAACCCATATTTAAATTCTTATTTACCAATATAAATTCATCTGATATCAATGCTCTTTAAATGTAAATACCATCTACATGCAATCCTACCCTAACATTTAATCAAATCATTCTTTTTCTCTAATAACTTTCAATAAAATCAATTTATTTATAAAGCCCTACACATGGGTATTATAACTTGATAAATTTATAATAAACCACTCGCCTTAATTATGGTAGGATCTGATTTCATGATTGATGAGGGTGTTTGATTGATTCCTTCTTCAATCTACCTTCCTAATTGATCTTTGTTACAAGAATCCCTTTGGAGCCCTCACAATTACCTCTTTGAGCCTTGAGAACTCTTTCTCTTTTCTCCCAGTTGATTCCTCTATATTTTTCTACGTTATGAACCCTAACTTAAGCCCAATACATTAGATATAACTTATAGATTTAGTCGGTCTCCCAACCTCTATTTACTAAATGACTACAATGCCCTCAATAGGTGTCGGTTTGGTCTATAATTGACGTGAGACCAAACTGTACACCCGAGTACATTTTTTCGACTATTTTGACCCTTTCGGGACCAACCGTGACCTCAAAATTACCATTTGAGTCACTTTATAAAATCATCTCATTACCACCTCGAAATATGGTACGCGTACGATTTAATCTTAAATCAAATTAATTAAATCTAAATCACCGAATTAATTAATTTTCCAAATTAAGTAAATTTCTAAATCACCAATTTTATGAATTTCCATATTCTCCAAAAGTATGAGGTGCTATATACTTCTCCCCTTTGAAATCGAAGAAGAATAATACGGGCCTCTTTTTCTTCAGATTAATACGAACAAACCGACCCAGTTCTTTGAAGAAACCCAGTGGTCGTTATCCACCTTTCCGCAAACTAACCTGATAAAACTTTCACCACTAAACCTCTCTCTGATTCACCATATGGGCCAATCACTAACCGGGTATAAAACTGACCCACTTTGAAACAACGACTTATCACAGTCACTCAACCAAATATTGAAACACCAATCAAGATCTAAATATTGTGAAATAAAGAGAGGGGCTAGGTGAGTAACGGATGATGAAGGATTGGGGTATTTATGGAGTTAAACTTGGGAGGTCACCGGTTAATGGAGGGGTGGGGGAGAGGGAACGATAAGGTGAGAGGGAAGTGAGGACGTGCGATTAATCTTCTAATGTTGGCCTGAGAAAATAAATAAAAAGAGGAGTGTGCCACGTAGCATCTTGAGTGAAAAGGAGAATTAAAAGCTTGTATTGCATTTTAGAGTATACTATGTGTAAACCCACGCGATGAACGGTTTAGACAATTGTGCATCAACCGATTTATGTATCCCTTCTTGTGAATTGATAAAAAAAAATTTAGTAATTTGTTCAAGTTCAATTTCAAGTTTAAATTCAAACTGTTAAACATTAGTAACTAAAACACCCAACAAAAAATTTCTAACAAAAACACCCGAAAAAAAAATTTAACCCAGCATATGAGTAATCCTACATTAAATTCAACATTGTGGACTAAAGATAAATACCTAAAATTTGATAGTTGTTTAATATATAAACAATTTCAAATAAATTTAAGCAAATAAAGTAAAATGCTTATTGGGACATTTCTTCAAACACATCACCTACTAAATAACTAATTGATTTTTTAAGTTCATAAACAACATATGTTGAAATCCATTTTCACACAACAACACATACTTTATTAACACAAATTAATAAGAACTGCACCGTTGTATTTTAAAATAAAAATAAGATAATTTTATATGAGCAAATTTCACTTCCAGAAACACAAAGTAGATTGCCATTACAATCGAAACCTCCAAAGTCCCATATTAGAAAGGGGCAAAAAGACCCACATATTTACCATCCATTTCTCTCCAGTGGCGATACAAAATCGTCTCAACACCTAATAACCATCACAGTTGGTTTGTTGAGAAAACTTACTGCCATTTTTGTTGACAAAACAAGTGAACTGATCATTCGTAACATTGCTGTGTGTTTCATAATCTAAATTCTATACTTGCTTCCGTGGACCTTCAAGAAAATTATAGGAAAAAAATGTGTGTAAATTAATGCCTTATTCTTTGATTAATAACATCAACATGAAAGACCAATTAATTTCTATAAAATAAAAAATATAGGAAAAAGTAGTACCCGTACATGAACATCTCGTCAGAGAGAATATCTGAGCGGGAAGAGAGGACTGGATGAGTGATACCTTTTAAAAGAAAAATAAGAAAAGATACGGACCTGGGTGATCTAGCCTATGAGTTTTTGGCCCGTAGACCTGCTAACAATCTTCATCGGACCTGTTGGCCGACTATGGCCGCACCATCATCATCGACCCATTGAGTTAACATCCAATCCAATTACAGAAACCAAATCATCCACTGCCAGGTCTTCGCCAGAACACCTTGGAAAATTCATTCATCCCAAAACAAATATTTATCTCTTGGGTAGTTTTTTTTTACAGAAACTGGTCGGCATCGAATGGATCACATTGCTGGTCGCGATCAGAGTGCGAGGATGAGTATTTGTTTTTCTAATCGTGATTTCGATCGTTAATCTTAGTGAGCAATTAAGTCACCACCAGACCACTCCTCTCTCTCTCTCTCTCTCTGAATGGAGGCTTTAGGAGAGGGGAAAATAACGGTTTGGGGGAAAAAATACAAGGTTATGAATATGAATATAAACATGGTAGTTTGGGGAAATGGGAAGGTCGGGTAGAGGTCGAGGAAAGGGTGAACCGTCTCTTTACAATTGAATATTAGATAACAGGGTCTCTTCAAATACGCACTACCACGTGGATGTTCTCATTGAAAAGGAGATATAACTCCCCTTGTTTAGCGTTTTATAGTATACAAAGGATAAATGATAATAGATATAGATATATGAATATGACGTATTTATGGAATATTATTTTAATAAAATTAATAGCAAAATATCTCGGGTAAATATGACTTATTTGTTGAACTTTCATTTTTTAATTAGGAAAACAACATTTTTAAGATTGAGAGAGTGAGATTGAAACCACGTGGTGGTGGAAAGGTAATGAAGAAACTCTAAGGGTCAGTTTAGTTGACAATAGGCAAAAGAGTGGGCATGGCGCAAATTTTACCTAGTTTTTTTCACATGAGGCTATCAAACAACCATTAGGCGAAATTAAAGTCAATCCAATTAATTTATTTAAAAACAGTTTCTACATTATATTCAAAAATGTTAAAAACAGTTTTTACAATATTTTTATATTACGGTTTTTTAAAAAAATTCTAAAACATTTTCTTAACAATTTTTTATAATATTAAAAACAGTTTTTAAAATATTACAAAATAATTTTTAAATATTCACAACAGTTTTTTTAACTATTTAAAATATTTTTTAATTTTGTTTTTAAACTTTAAAACTGTTTTTATATTATATTCAAAACAGTTTTTAAAAATGTTAAAAACTATTTTTACAATATTTTTATATTACGGTTTTTCAAAAAATTTGTAAAACATTCTCTTAACAATTTTTTATAATATTAAAAACAGTTTTTAAATTACTACAAATTTTTTTTAAACATTCATAACAGTTTTTTTTTTTAACTATTTAAAATAGTTTTAAAAAATGTTAAAAACAGTTTTTACAATATTTTTATAATACGATTTTTAAAAAAATTTGTAAAACATTTTCTTGACCATTTTTTATAATATTAAAAACAGTTTTTAAAACATTGCAAAACAGTTTTTAAATATTCATAACAACTTTTTAATTATTTAAAACAGTTTTTAAATTCTATTTTAAAACATTAAAACCGTTTAAGAAGTTGGCAAATTTGTTGACAAATATTTTCGACTCAAATAGGTAAGCAAAATTTCCCACATATTGTGCATATGAGCTGTTGTATATTGGCAAATAATGCCACGATAAATTGTGCAACAAAACAGTCAAAATATCGACAAATTTTCATATTTGTCAACTTTTTGGTATTTGCCTAGGTAAAAAGAGTCAACCAAACGAACCCTAAAACAGACATTGGAAGAAAAAATAATAACACAAAAATTTTATAATTCACGTAAATAAATATAATGGTGATGACCTTTGGCCTCACCAATCACCGATCTTGCACATGTCTAGTACAGTTATATAAAGGTTGAGTAGATGTCAAGTCGGTATCAAACTATTTTACCCATTTTTTATGGTTGCATTGCACCATGTAAATTGCATTGGTGGTCTGATTTATTAGAATAGTTATAGATTCGACATATTTTAACACTCGAAGAAGGACTCCGGTAGTGTCATGCAAAGTAGGTCAAAGTCATTCGTTTATATATGAATTTAAATTAATTATCCGAACTTTAACCTATGTATCCTCTAAAATTTTACTGTACTACACAACCACCGGTGTATACTTGATATAATACGATGATGCAGGCATGTTTCAACTTTCGGCCATAAAATCAATCTGAGCGATCCTTTGTGCCCCCCAACAATTGTCCTCAAATTTTGACAGCTCAAAGTAAATCATCATATAGAAAATTATATTGTATTATGCGTCTAAATTTACTTATTTTTTAATTATTTACATAGCTTTTGCCTTTTGGCTTTTGCACTACTTAATTTGAGGGTGTACCATTACTTTTCTTTGGAAGAGTTTCATCAACCTCACTCGAATCGGCCACCAAATCCTCTTTCAAATGACACATCCATGACATAACCTTTGCACACCTCGCTTCGGAATTGGTTGTCAAATCAGCCACCTCATAGAAAGCGTTACACATTTTGTCAAATCGACGTGACTCGGATTTTTTAGACCAATCACTATAATTGATTTTAATTTTGGTGTGACACCGTTTATGTCTTTTATCCCATCTTCTTAAAACATATTTCTCTGGCACTTTGTATATCTTTCGATGGATTAACACCGTAATGGCATGCCGACATAAAATTCCTCTAAATTGAAACAACCGACAATTACATTCAACTTCTTCAACATCCTCTCGCAAGGACACCTTGAAATTAGCACGACGTATGCCTCCGGCAAAAGTCACATCTTCAGTAACTTCATAATCAACCATCCCCACACTTTTCATAAATGAACCCAACTCACAATACATCTTTCCTAACAACTCTTGTTGCACCTCTTTGAACTTTGTTGTCGTGTAGGCGCTTTGAAATTGCTTTTCAATATCATAACGAGTTACACAAGGGATGAATGAAATGAATGAGTTGAAATCTTCTTGACTTTCTTTCTCTACCTTACTACGCAAAGCATTCTCATATTGTTCCACAAATTGTTTTAAGGAGGTTTTGGAATTGACATATCCATCAAAAAAGGCATTCATACTCTCACTTCGTTGTGTGGTTGACATTCCAGCCCAAAATACATCTTTCACAAAAGTAGGCACCCAACGATATCTCTCAGCATATAACCCACGTAACCAATCGTTATTTTCAAGGCTAAATTCAATAATAAATCGACACCATCTTTCTTCAAACTCTTCAATTGTTAATGAATCATAAACAAGTGTTTGGATATTAAATTTTATTAACTCATAGTGCTTATGCCCCCTTAATTTTTCTGGCAATTTTCTCATGATATGCCACAAACACCATCGATGTCGTGTTGTAGGAAAAACAATCTCTATAGCATTTTTCATGGCTTTGTCTTGATCTGTAATGATTGCAGAAGGATGCGATCCCAACATACAATTAAGCCACGATTGAAATAACCATACGAATGTGTCAACGTCTTCGCTTGATATAAGTCCACAACCTAACAACACCGATTGCCCATGATGATTCACCCCTACGAAACGAGCGAATGGCATTTCGTACTTATTTGTTAAGTACGTTGTATCAAAAGTTATGACATCCCCAAACTCCCTAGCTGCTGCCCTACTTCTTGCATCGGCCCAAAACACGTTCTGCAATCGACCCTCATTATCCAAATCCATTACATAAAAAAAGTCAGAATTATCGGCTTGCATCTTTGAAAAGTAGTTATGGATTGCGGTGGCATCTCCCTCCCCAAGACGTAAACGTCGAACTTTATCAATGTAGTTTCTACAATCCCTCTCTTGAAATGGTAAATTTTCATGTCCTCCAGCCTCGACAACAAAAGAATTAAAATTCTTATTCATTCGAATACCGGCCCGATCATTCATTACAAGTCTCCTCTTCACATGTTGTAAAATCAACCTGTTGGCTCTGTAAAATCTAGATTTGGATGGGCTCAATTCATGATTATGTTCAAGAACCACAGAATTAATTACCCAATTTCCATTATGAAGATTATGAGATGCACATACTTTAGCCTTGCATTCCATTTTTGAAACCGGGTGCAGGTTAATTGGATTGCTACCGGTGCTTCTCGACCTTCCTTCACGCCCACAAGTAAGAGTCACGTATCTCAACCCCCCATTTTTGCCTTTACTAGAAGATCTTAAACAAGTTCCAAAACCCATTTTCTTGCCATAACTTCTATAAAAATCAATCAACTCATCCAATAAATTAAAACACATTCCAATAATGGGTTCCTCAATTGTTTGTTCCCCATTAGATTCCTCAATGTCTTTCTCACTTTCTCCATTTTCCTCTAAATTGGCATACTCACTTGAAACCTCTAGTTCCATTGCAAGCACTTAAGCCCTATATAAACATGTAAATAATTTTTTTCAATAAAACAATCCAAACTTAATGTAGTGTAAAATTAAGGTACATCAATTTTTTTCTAATCATGTTATTTTGAAAAGTTATTAATAACAGTTACTTTTTATATACATGTTATTTTCTAAAAGTAATCAATAATTGATATTTTTTATGGGAAAGTCTATCTCCACACCCTTATCCGGGAATATTAGCAAGTGAAGCCACAATTAATTTGAAGTAGCTTCAATTCATTGGAACATTTATGAATTAGTTGCGCTCAATTAATTAATTATGTGTCACACCTTTATCTCCTCTTCGTTTTTTTTAATCAAAGTTACATGTATTTTTTTTATTTATCAAAATCAGTAATTTGTTTTAAAAATTTTACCAAAGTTAGCTGTAATTTTTTTTAGTTACCATAGTTAGTTGTAATCAGTTTTTTTTTTTAATTTATCAAAGTTCGTCCTAACTTTTTTTTATCGAAATTAATTGTAGGGTTTTTTTTATCAAAGTTAATTGCATTTTTTTTTATCAAAGTTAGTTGCAACCTTTTCTTTTATTTTATCAAAGTTGACTCTAAACATTTTTTTTTATCAAAGTTAGCTATAATTAGTTGGTTGTATTTTTTTTATCTAAGTTAGTTGTAGCTTTTTTTTTTTTTTTTTTTTTATCAAAGTTAATTGCAGTTTTTTTTTAATCAAAGTTAGATGTACCTTTTAAAAAAAAAATCAAAGTTTGTTGTTTTTTAAATTAAAATTAGATGTAATTAGTTGGTTGTATTTTTATTTTATCAAAGTTAGTTATAAGTTTTTATCTATTTATTTTCAAAGTTAGCTTAGAAAAAAAAAGTTAAAAGACTTTAGGGTAGTTATGTCTTTAGACGTTAAAAGGGTGGGGGGAGCATGTGAGGGTGTGGTGATAGACTTTCCCTTTTTTATATTTAGATATTTTTCATGAATAATGATACTTTTTATATACATGTTATTTTTTAATAGTTATTTTTTTATTTTTCCATTATTATAACAGAGTGTAGCGTGAGAATAGAGAAAAAAAGAGAAAAAAACCTTGTTGGTGGCTGTCGGATCGGAGTAGTTAACTTCTTGGAGTTGTTGGGTGCCTTTTGGGTTTGGAGGGAAATTTTGCTGTAGAAAGAGGGAAATGAGTTTTGTTAAGTCACTTTTTTGCTGAGTCACTTTTGTTGAGTTAACCGTCAAATTAGAGAGAGAAAAAGAGAATGGATATTTTGACTGTCAAATCAGCATCCTGTACTAACTTGGTGCTAATGTCCGGTAAGGGTATCTTTATTCTATTCATAAATACACACTTACATTCGAAAACGAGCACGTGTTGCCTGTTGGGAGCAGCATCATGGCTTGCATAAGCTAATATTATAATCGGGATTGTTGATATAGTGATCCATTTCTCCCGTTTAATTTAGAAAAATGATTAATGATTTTTTTAGAAAGTGGGGCTTGAAGTTTTTTCTTTCTAATTTTAAAATGAAGTAGGAACTTTTGAATATTCCATTTTTATTAAATTAAGAGTAGTTCCATCGTGGAATCTCATTTGAGATTTAATGTGGGAGACCAGTTGACGTGTCACATTCACATTGATTCGTGTTTGGATCCAACACCAATAGAGTCCAAACATGAGCCAATACAGACGCGACACGTTAAGAATTTGCCCTCATTAAATCCCAAATGAGAGTTGATCTAGAATGATTGTTAAATTAAACCTATGATTATATAGTTAATTTGACGAATTAAAAAATAATAATTTGATTTTTACAAATGATATGTGTCAAACTAATGGTGAGAGGAGAAAAAAAAATAGTGAAACCCCTGTATTATACAATTTGTGCATAAAAAATCATTAAACTACTTTCAATGCAACTCCCTGCCTGAGATATTCATTTTTTTGAAAGGTATTTTGCAACTAAGGCCGTTTGATACATATTGAGCAAAAGTGTTGGCATGGTAAAATTTGTCAGGACAAATTTTGCCTAGACAAATATTTTTTTCTCACATTAGACTATCAAACACCAAATAAGGTAAAACAAGTTTTTTAGGCAAAACATTTTAATAACACATTTTTCGTCCATATTAACATATATAATAAAAAAAATATGTTTTTTTTTTTAATTTTCGTCCCAAGTCTTATTTAATAAAAAAACAGTTTTTTCTTTTCTTTTTTACTTCCCGTTTTTATTTATTAAAAAAGTAACAAACTATATATAAAAAAAAAGGTTTTTTACGCCAAAACTACTTACTAAAAACAGTTTTTACATTAAAACAGTTTTTACATTAAAACAGTTTTTAATTTTTTTTACATTAAAACAGTTTTTATATTAAAATAATTTTTTGCATTAAAACAGTTTTTACATTAAAACATTTTTAAATTTTTTACATTAAAACAATTTTTACATTAAAACAATTTTTTACATTAAAACAGTTTTTACGAAAAAACAGTTTTTACATTAAAATAAGTTTTTACATTAAAACAGTTTTTACATTAAAACAATTTTTTATATTAAAACAGTTTTCACATCAAAACAATTTTTAATTTTTTACATTAAAACATTTTTTACATTAAAACAGTTTTTTACATTAAAACGGTTTTTACGAAAAAACAGTTTTTAAACAGATTTTAATTTAAAACAGTTTTTTTAACTATTTAAAACAATTTTTAAAATATTCATAACAATTTTTAAAATATTCATAACAGTTTTTTTTAATTATTTAAAATAGTTTTTAAATTATTTTTTAAAATATTAAAAGCGTTTAAGAAGTTAGCAAATTTGTTGGCAAATATTTATCACCCATATAGCAAAGCAAAATTTACCAACATGTTATTCATAAGAGGTGTTGTACATTGGCAAATAGCTTGTAGGCAATTTTTGCTATCAAACACACCAAATTGTAGGCAAATATCATATTTGCCAATTTATTTGCCATTTGCCATGACAAATAATGCTATCAAACGGACCCTAAATGAATAGGTTAGAGGGATTTTCTGCATTGAAAGAAGTTTGAGGGAGCTACTCACACAAAGAATCATAATTTAGGGGATTTTTTGGATTACATGTATTATTTTTTACGGGATTAATTATACTTGGACCCCTCGAACTTTGTCCCTCTCGTCACTTCGCTACCTGAACTTTCAATTTCTGTACTTAATGCCCTGAACTTTCAACACGACTGCAAATTACCCACAGTGTTGGTCATGTGCAAGAGGGTATTTTTCTCTCTTTTTTCTTTTCCCCTTCTTCTCTCTCTCTCATCCATGGAGAGCTGCCCTCACCCCAACAACTTTGCTACCAGAATCCGCCCACCATCACCCTGCCGTGCTACCCCCAGCACCTTTATCCTCCCCACCCCTGCCCCCACTTAACCCCGGCACCCCCATTCACCCACACCCATCCTCTATCCTCTCTTTCTTTATAACCACACACAGATTTGTAAAGCTTTTGGTCGAATATGGAAATGTTTTGGTTGGTTTTGGATCTTAGATTTGTAAAGGTCTTGGATGTGTAAAGGTAATTTTTTATGTTTCTTTTTTGTATTTTTCATATTTTATGTTTTTTCTTTAAAATAAATTTTCTGATTTTTTAATGTATTTTCCAGATTTTTCTATAATTATTGAATATTTTATCTGTTTTTTTTTATTAGAAACTTGTTTTTTATTAGAAATTTGTATTTTGCAATAATTTTTCCAAAAAATTTTCCAAAAAATTTAATTATTTGTTTTTTTTGTCAATTTTTTTTATTGAAAATTTATATTGTCACTTAAAATCTGTTGTTTGCAATATTTTTTAAAACTTTTTGGAATATTTATTCTGTTTTTTGCAGATTTTCTAAAAATATTTTTTTTGTTTATCGAATGTTTTTCTGCTTTTAATGTATTTTCCATATTTTTACCTTTAAAATATTTTTTTTTGTATTTTCCAAACTCCCTGTAATTATTGAACATTTTTTTATATTTTTTAATAGAAATTTGATTTTTTCTTATTGAAAATCTATTTTTTGCAATATTTTTTCAAACTTTTCAAAATATTTATTTAGTTTTTTTTGCAGATTTTTAAAAATATATTTTTTCTGTTTATTGAATATTTTTCTATTTTTAATGTATTTTCCATATTTTTATTTATTTAAAATATTTTATGTTTTTTTATGTATTTTCCATATTCTTTGTAATTACTGATTTTTTCTATTAGAAATTTGTTTTTTAATTATTGAAAATCTATGTTGTTATTGGAAATCATTTTTTTGTTTAATTTTTTTTAATATTTATTCAATTTTTCGCAATCATATTTTCCTAATTTTAATTTGAAACATATTTTTTTATTTTCAAATATGGTTTCTGTTGTTGTTGGAAATTTGTTTTTTTTATCTACTAAAGATCTATTTTTTTTTATTGAAAATCATTTTAATTATTTTCTACAATTTTCAGATTTTAAAATACTTTTTAAATGAATTATTTTGTAATCTTTATTTATTTAAAGTTTTATATTATTTTGGACAAAAATACCCTCAAAAGTGATCATGTGCAACGCACATGACCAATGACCCCCCAAAAAATTAATGGAGTTGAACAATAGGGGGCAATATGCAGTTGTGTTGGAAGTTCACGGGGTTAAGCACATATACTAAAAATTCAGATGGTAAAATGATGAGGGAGGCAAAATTCAGGAGGCTCAAATGTAATTAACCCCTTTTATATAGAGTAAACAATTACACACAAAACTTTGTGGGACAACAAAGTAGGGATGCAATAAAAAAAGTTGTGTGATATAAAGAATAAAATAAATGCAGTAATTGCTTGTTCTTTTTAGAACGGGTTTTTAGACTAGAAAAAGTCTCAGGACATTCTCACACACAAAAATGTAAGATGATTTTCTTTACACTTTATGTCGATTTTTATTGAGATATAGTGCAAAGTAAAAAAATACACTTAATTTATTTGTGACAAACACAAAGTACGGATGCAATGACAAAGTTGTGTCCTATACAAAATAAAATATATGCAGTAATTACTAAGATCGATCGGTAAATGTGTTGTTCTTGATCATAGAGTCGACATTAAGATTTATTCTAATCCTTACTATCAAAATAGAATGATGAATTGATTAAAGCAAAAATCAAAGTTAAAGAACTAAAGGTGTTAGCAATGGTGGAACTAGAAAAAAAAAATCTGTGTGGGGCACCGCAATGTAAAAATCACCAATCACTTTTGGGGGTTTGTGGGCGGTAGCTCCCGAGCCAAATTTTTTTAGAGCTACTTTTAATTTTTTTTTTTTTACAAATATTCAATTAATAATTTGCACTTCTAGATAATTATAACCCAAATAAAATAAACTCGGATACAATAGCAGAAATGCACATACTACATTAATCAAACTCCTAAACTAAACAACAACAAAATTAGTTCAAACCCTCAATATCTTAAAACAAACAACAACAAATTGAATCCAAATAATCCAAGTAACAAATATGCATTTATTGTAACTCACCAAACATTATTATATTCATATTCTCAAATTTACATCTATTTTAACTCAATAAATATATAAATTGCAAGTGGAATTAAATGTAATACTTAATAAAAATACCTCAATATCTCCAATTTCAATCCAATCAAAGAAAAAATGTCCAAGGTAGAACTCCTCCACTATAACTTTCAAATCCCTAAAAAACAAACAAATCATAACAACTAAACATTAAATCATAAGCTAACCATATTGACCTAAATCATTAAATCATAACAACATCAAAGTAAATCAAACATTAAATCTTACAAAATATTATCTAATCATATATACATAAACATTAAATCATAAATCATCAAAGTAAATCAAGTCATAACAAATAAATATTTAATCATAAACTAATCATATTTACCTAAATCATTAATTCATAGCAATATTGAAGTAAATCAAACATTGAATCATAAAAAAATTACCAAACCATATTTACCTAAATATTAAATCATACCTTAAATTGTGAAAGATTCTCAAAGTAAATCAAACATTAAACTAACGACATATTTACCTACCTAAAGTGTTACACGTTTTTTCTATTTTTATTTTTGACCCTAACCTTTTATTTTTTTTATTGTCGCATATTTACCTTAAACTTTTGTAATTTTTTTCTTCTGATTTATGGGTGGGGCGCTTGTCCCATCCTTGTACAAAATAGCTCCGCCTCTGGGTGTTTGTATCCAAATATGACCATGACCTTTTAATCATGAAAAAATGGGAATAACGAGAATTAGAAACAAATTCTTCATCAAAGCGTGGATGTAGGAAAGGGACTTACAAACCAATGTAACATTTATGTCTTCGAATTGTGTATTTTCTCATCAATTACACCATAGACATGCAGTTCATCCTTTGAAACAAGACGAAAATCAAAAGTTAACTGATTAGACTGTAAAATCGTAGTAACTTAACTTGATCCACTCCCTTTTGTTATACGTAGATTCTGCAATTGAATTTAAAGCATGTAGGGATGGAGATAGGGTGTCCCGGAAGAGGGTACTAATTTAATGACGTATTCCGAAGGTTTGGGTTCAGGAGCCTCAAAGTCAAATTTTTTGAGGTTATTTTCAAGTATTTACAAAATAATTACTTAAATATTTAACCATTAAACGAATATTCAATCAATTTACTAAAATCAAATTATATACTAAAATCCTAAAATAGTTTGTAATGTCAAAGATTCACCAAATCACCCCCCTAAATTATAAACAAACAGTATTCCTAAAATTCCTTTGACTTTTACCAACCAAGATACTTTCATCAAACTTTAACATAGTAACATTTGAAGTAAGCTTAACAATTCAATTTGTAAATTTATATTGAATCAAAATATAACATTTGAAGCTAGAATTAACCTAAAATATAGCCCTAAAAGTAAGCTTAACATTAACACAAAGAATTTCTCAATTGAGTCAACAAACAAAATTAAACATACATAGAGAGGGAGAGAGATAGAAGACATACTCATTGAAATTGGATGAGGGAACTCTAAACAATGATTGATTGATTAGAAATTAATGCCCTAAAAATGAAAGCATAAATAATTGAGTGTGACAACTCGCCTAGTTTAATTCCGGGTGATCAATCCTTCACAAAAATATATAGAATATAAATAATCCATACAACCACAGTAACGGATTGGGCATCAAGCATAATAAATAGTAAGAGTGAACCGAATAAACCGCCGGTCACCAAAAACATCTACAGTGTGAATGGAAATAACAACTGAATACAAGTCTGATAAAATAATAAAAGTCTGCGGTGACATAAAATCTATCATCTATGGGCAACACGCCCAATAGTAAATAGGAAATGACTAATCCTATCCAGAGCAGAAATGAATGAAACGTAAAGCAAGGATCCGCAGCTACCATTGGTAAGAAAAAAATCTATCATTGCTATCCCGGCTACTACTTTTGCGCACCTAAGGTGTAACAAGAAAAATAAGGAAAGACAAGAATATGCCGGTCAGAGCCCATAGAGTATGGAAGTAAATAATTGTTTGAAATCGTAATGTATTACCCTCAAGATTAATCGATCACACTCATTTGAGATACACCTCACCTCTCCACTACAGTGCACACCTAATGTGTTCATTTTAATTATTTTAATTAAACTATCCGATCTAACTAGAATACACAACTACTATGTAATACCACCACCGTTAATACTCTCTATTAGCTAAATATAACTACCTACACTAAGCATTCATTTATAAACAATATTTTAGCGACATACTTGCTATAATTTAAATAATTACGAGAGAACATACATAACTATGCTCGTGCTATAAATAGATATACACACCATATCACTCTGTTCTAAAAGGCCCGCCTAGACTCCGCGGCTTGAGATAAATTCATCACCTACGCCTTATTCTTGGTAAAAGGCTTAAGGCACACTTTTGTTTTAAAAAATAAAGGATTAGTTGACAAATATTGGTTATGGAGCATGAATATGAGAAAGATGGCTACCAAACATATGAATATATTTTCAAAATTCAAGGTATGTACTATTTTATTATATTACTAGCCTTGAAATAATTAAAATAATAAAAAAGGAAAAATGCCTTTTTACGCCTAGGCTTCGCCTAAGCGTGCCTAGGCTCCTAAGGCTTGAGGCTTGACCTCTACGCCTCGACCACGCCTCGCGCCTTTTAGAACCTTGCTATATATATATATATATATATATATATATATATATATATATATATATATATATATATACGTATAACCTTATCCCCCGAGTTTGGACTCCCCGGATACATTTATCGTGTGCTATCTAGCTCCGGACATCATGCCTCACATCGAGCCACTAGGTCGGAATCTCACCACCGATCCCAAACGAATACACAGACAATGGAGGCGGTTATAGCCATACACCCTAGGGTCGCGATCATACCACATCACACCCAACTGGACTCAAACCAACACCTATCGTCACACATGGATAATGTCCATGCAATAGTACTATGATTTGGGAAATCAATCCAACACCTGCTAGTCAACGCTAGGGTCGACAACCCACTATGTGCAACCTCCTTCGAAAGCACTACCGAGCAGGTATGTTTAAGAAGCAAGTAGCATATATATATCTTTCTCTAATACGTATATATACTAACTGACGAACCCATACAGATATCCCACATGCACGGTTCATCCAAATCCTGAAGTTCATCCAACTTCTCGATTTATTTACTTCACTGGTCCCTTATTTGAGCACCTTAGTTAATTATTAAATTTTCACCAATAAAATTGCAACCCAAATCTATTTTCAATGAATTATTCACTCACTTAGATAACCTCCCACGTACTCGCTCAAGATCTTAAAAATATCCAGAATGTTTTCCCGACCCAAACCAATCCAAAACCACGGGTCGTTTAAATGAAACCCCCATCTTGTTCGAATATAAAATAGTACGTTGTTCTAACTGAATACTCAACTCATTCGAATGAAAATTAGTACGTCATTCGAATGGAGTTCAAACGAGGTTCTAACGAGATTCCAGAGGATGTACTTGAAGTTCTCTTTCTTAGGCGGGATTCATCCCCAACCTCCCAACTTTGATTTTAGGGTTTTTAATACCCAAATTCCCAGACATTTAATTCATATATCACCCATATAACCTAATAACATCGATATAAACATAAATCTAACATACAAGACATCCCTGATTCAAGATTTAAACTCATACCTCAAATTAATCATCAAGATCTTATCTTCCATCTAAGTTCATTATTCTCTTCCATTAAAACTCAGATTTTATCAATACAAACTAACCCAAAATCATTCATCATTCAAGATCATGTAATCATTATTAGTAGACTTCTTTATTAATCATCAAATCCAGTTTATGAAAACACAATTTTTTTAACATAATTCAAGAAAGTAATTAGATACAAGCATCTAGTAAAAAATGAGGTCTTCCTCCTCCATAATACTTAGTTGATGGTACCCTGACCTCAAGTCAATCTTAGATAAGTAGGATGATCCTCTCAACTGATCGAATAAGTCATCGATACGCGATAATAGATACTTGTTTCGAATCGTGACCTTGTTTAACTCTCGATAATCTATACATAACCGTAAAGACTGATCCTTCTTTTTCACAAATAGAACTGGGGTAATGCAAGGTGAAGTATTCATATGGATAAAAATCTTCCCCAATAACTGCTAAATCTGATCCCATAGCTCCTGCATCTTTAAAGGAGACATATGATATAATGCTCGTGTTATCGTCCTAGTTCCCGTCACTAAGTTGATCAAAAACTCGATCTCTTAACTTGGCAGTAACCCCGGTATCTCCTGAATCACATCAACATAATCCTTGACAACTTGGATTAAATCCAACGAGATGACTATACCCTCAGAAGTATCTTTCTTAATATAATATAAATGTGTGCTCGACCCTCCCTCCGGGCGAGGCATCACCACAAGGAACATGTCCTTCCCTAGTATAGCGAACACGATAGTCCTACTATAATACTCCACCATCACTATGTACGTCACTAACCAGTCCATGCCCAAAATAATATCATACTCATCCATATCTAACACGAATAAATTTGCTACTAAGCACAACCTCCCCATATCTGCACCTGCCCCCTTGTAGATGGAACAAATGAGGGTCCTACTACCCAAAGAGGAATCCACAATCATACTAATATCCATGGCTAAATCCATTAAACCTGTTGCATGTGCAAACCTAGTGTGATAAATGAATGTGACGCTCCCATGTCAAATAAAACCGGTCTATATGCCCATGGATAAGAAACATACCCTCAATCTTTAGTAGCACTGTCTATAAAATTGGTCATCATAGATGATAGATACGTCTAAACTGCCCCTGTCCCTGCCTCTATAGAGGTGGCAATACTAGAACTGTCGATGGGGCTGGAAGTTACTGCTCCTACTGGGAACCCTGCTCCTAAACCCTAGTCCTGTTCGGGCACGCGTGTCTTATGTGTCCTTGCTTCCTATATGTGATGCATCTACTAGTAAAGTCTATATACCTCTGGACCTTTCGGCCCTAACAGCCTGCCCTTATATTTAGCCCTACTGGCCCTGGCAAGGCTGCTCCTATCTTTGGCCCTGCTGGCCACCTGCCTGATTCTCCTGGACTTACTAGTCTTGAGGGGTGTACTACTGGCCCTAATGGAATTTGGCGTCACTATCTCTGGTTTGGCCCTCCAGGCTAGACTCTTCGACCCTCTTTTCTCCCCCCAGGTGGAAGCGATGATCCTAATAGTGGAGCAATATGGAATTTACGATCTCATTGTAGATTCCTAACATCGGGTTCCCTAAAAAGTGATGGAGAAACCTCCATGTGAGTTATTCATTAAACTTAAGGCCCTTTTCTGCTCTGTATTCACCTCGTTTGGCACAAATTTTTCCAAGCATATAAATTTCTCCTCATATTCAGTCACAATTCGACCTTCCTCCAACAGGTCAAGTGATCTCCTCCTTATCTTCGTCTGAGATACTGACAAAAAGAACTTGAAATCGAACCTAACCTAGAAATCCTGTATGGTTATACACCGTCTTTCCTCTACCATGGTGACTGACTCCCACCACTGATGTGCTTCTCCCACTATCTATAAATAGCCAGTATCTTCTTTGAGTGTCGCTACTTTCAACCATGCATAAATGCCTCTGGATGTCCTTCTTCCATTGGCTAACAACAACCTCATCTGCACTCCCCTAAAACTATAATGAATGGCCCTTATGAAAGGCCTCTCTAACTCTCTCCTAAATAGATAGTACTAGGTGAGCATGAAAAACTGGGGCCACTGGCTGCTGTAACTGTACCTAGGGAAAATGATGTGCCATGGCAGTCATTGAAGCATTAACCATCTGTGCAACAATGGAAGTAACCTCTGTAGCTGTCATTGTCCCCTAGGTGACCTGTGGCTCCGTCTGAGCCTCCTCCCCTGCATCCCTCCTAATGGCACAAGATGGTCACTCTCTCTTATTGTTTGGCATTTGAAATCAAACTGAAATTGTATGAGATTCACGTATATACGCAATAAGAAACAAAACTCTTAGATATATGGCTCTATATAAAAGAAAACGTAACGCTGACAACGTAGCAAGCGTGCACAGATCCTAAAGACATTAGGACATGATGCTCTGATACTAACTGTGACAACCCACTTATTTTAATTCTGGGCGATCAATCCTTTTCCAAAATATAACTGACATCTCAGTATGGATCACTCTCCACATCATTGTCCCAGTAATAATAAAATATAAAGCATACAAGTAATTTATACAACCATAATAACAGACTAAACATCAAGCATAATAAATAATAATGGTGAATCGAATAAACCATCGATCAGCAAAAACATTTATAGTGTGAACAAAAATAACAACTAAATATAAGTCTGATAAAATAATAAAATTTTACAGTGATAGAAATTCTATCATCTACGGGAAACACGCCCAATAGTAAATAGGAAATGATTGATCCTATGTAGAGAAAAAATGAATGAAACGTCTAAGCAAGGATTCACAACTACTATTGGTAAGAACAAATCTATCTTTGCTATTCCGGCTGCTGCTGCTGAGCACTTGAGTTGTAACAAGAAAAATAAGGAAAGACATGAATATGCTGGTTAGAGCCCATGGAGTAAAATATTTTTGCAAGTAAATCATTTTCAAATCGTTTAAAACCTTAGTGTATCACTTTCTATGATTAATCGATCACACTCACTTGAGATGCACCTCACCTCTTAACTACAATGTTCACATATCGTGTTCATTTTAACTATCCTAATTAAACTACCTGGTCTAACTAGGATACACAAATTCTATGTAAGACCAACCCCGCTAATACTCTCTATTAGCTTAGTCTAACTACCTTCACTAGGTGTTCATTTATAAATAATATTTAATGTCACACTTGCTATAACTAAAATAATCACGAGAGAACATACATAGCTACACCCGTGCTATATATATATATATATATATATATATATATATATATATATATATATATATATATATATATATATATATATATATATATATATATATATCTCACTATATATGAATAGCCTTATCCCTAGAGCTTGGACACTCTGATTGCATTCCTCGTGTGCTATTAGGCTCCAGGCATCACGCTTCACAATGAGATACTGGGTCGAAATCTCACCACCAATCCCAAACGAATAGACATACAATGGAAGCGATCATAACCATATGCCGTGGGGTCGTGACCATACCATATCACACCCAACCGGACTTAAACCAACATTTGTCCTCACATATGGATAGTAGCCATGCAACAGTACTATGACTTAAGTAATTAATCCAACACCTTCTGGTCAACGCTAGGGTGGACTGCCCACTGCGTGCAACCTCCTCCAGTAGCACTACCGAGCATGTATGTTTAACAAGCAAGTAATATACACACATTCTTATATATACACACGCACACAAATTCTTATAATACGTATATATAATAACTACTGTACTTGCTTGAGTTCATAAAAATATCCCAAACGTTTCCCCAATCCAAACCAATAAAAAACCATGGGTCTCATTCGAACATAAAACAGTACCTCGTTCGAACGAAAAGCAGTACCTCATTCGAATGGGATTCGAACGAGGTTCTAATGAGATTCCAGAAGGTATAGCTAAAGCCCTATTTCTTTGGTGGGATTCATCCCCAATCTCCTAACTTCATTTTTAGGGTTTTTATACCCAAATTACCAGAAATTTAGTTCATAGATCATCTATGTAACCCAATACCATCGATATAAATATAAATGTTATGTAAAAAACATCACATATTCAAGATTTAAACTCATATCTAAAATTAATCATCAAGATCTTATCTTCCATCAAAGTTCATTCTTCTCTTCCATTAAAACCCAAATTTTATCAATATAAACCAACCCAAAATTGTTCATTATTCAAGATCATGTAATCATTATTAGTAGACTTTTTTATTAATCATCCATTCTAGTTTTCCATAATCAAAACCCCAATTTTCTAACATAATTCAAGAAAGTAATTAACTACAACTAAAATTCCACATAAAGCAAGTATTTACTTACCTTAATGGATTAAAAATCTGACGTTCATCAATTCGGGTGAATCTTCTATTCAAGGTCCTTCCTCCTTGCCTCTTTCCTTTTGTTAACGGTTATTTTCTCTTAACCTTTTGTTTAACAAGTGAAAGGTTGGTTGTCATCCACTTTTCCAACCTTAATAATTATTCTCAATAGTTCAATCCAGTTTTTCTTTTTAATTAATAATATAAAATGACCTTCTTGCCCTTATACGACCCTATTTATGCTTAGAAAACCCCCAGAATCCAAACACAACACCCGAGTACCTATTCGGGATTATTTCGAGCCTTTCCAGATCACCGATGCACTCAGAAAGGTCATTCGAATCACTCAACTCCATTTATGCTAATTTTTTGTTATCCGAGTATGAAACGTGTGTACCTTACGCATCTCCCATAAATTATACTGATTTATCAATGTAACATCCTATCGACCCATCACCGATTTGAGTGTTGATAACCCTGATACGTGACCTATACTAAATAGTATAACTATTTACTTATCACACACAAGTAAATAATAATTTTAATAAATATTAATCATTTATCTCGCCAATTAATATTCACTAATTTCTAATTTAATATTCTCCCAATTAAATTAATAAAATAAAGCAATTAAAATTACGGGGTATTAACTTACTAGAGTTGGGAGGTGGTCAATGTGTATGGAAAAGGTGGATCTCTTACGTTAAGTCGAGAGGTGGATACGACTTGGTTTGTTGATTGATGCAAAGAAGGAGAGATTCTTTGATGTGAGAGGTGGATAACTTATTTAGAAGAATCCACAACATTTGAAAACCTACTCTCAGCTGTATTTGTATAAGTTTTGGGTATTTACTTCTTTTAATCCTAATATTTGATAACGTTTTCCTTATTTCCCTTAAACAATTGTTTCCATACATGAGTATTTTTTTATAGTAAAAACTTGTGCAAGATTGAGTTCCCACTTTTGCCCACTCCCCTCTGTCCCTGAAAGCACGGTTCTTCATCAATAGTTATTTAGTTTTATATCTAAACCTCTCACATTTGATTCGAATGGTTATCCTTGCATTAAACCAAAATGATAATTGTTCTTGAAGTGTTAGGTATGTTATTTTAACATCCCATATCTGATTTAGGTTTCTAAACGCGTTATATTGGAGTGATTTATTAACACCATAAACTTATTGATAACACATAAATTGTATATGTTGTTCGCTCATCAAGTGACCTACGCCCACATAGAGAAAGGGGGAAGCATATTTATCAACTGATTGGAAGAAATTACAAGGTTAAGTTGTAAGGTAACTATTGCATGCCAAATACTAATCCGATAATGGATTTATATTAGCCTTTTAATGACCGGGGTAACATCTAGGCATCAATTAACATCATCTGAGGAATGGGACACATGTCAAACTCTTATTGAGTAGTGGTTTAATATAATTGGACCTAACACTAGAGGAGTGGGGGGGGGGTAGACCTTATTGTAGTTGTTGGTCGAGATCATGTGAGAATAACCATATCCCAATTATCATTTTCACTGTCAATGACCACACTAAAGACTGAGTCAAGTTCACATATACTCGATTGAATGCTTACATCGCCATTAGAATAACCTAGTACCCAAGCCTTATTGATCACCCATGTCGCTCCAAGTGAATGCAACCTCCCTAAACTTTCGGATGGGTGCTAAACTGGTGAGGAATTTAAATTCCCCTCGTTAAATTCCCCCTAATAATTTTTATCTCCTAAGTAAATTTAAATTATTTTCTCTTATTAAGGGATAGTCAGATTTCCCACCTCATTTGATGTGTCTTGATAGTTATTGGAATTTGCGCCTAATATTTTTCGTTGATTTGGAATTATTTCTTCTCTAAGGGCATGCATGTAGACGTATCTCATGATCTGCTGTAACAACCCCATATTGTCCATGTTGTGGTTGTCCATTCCAATACGTCGAAGATATGGTGCGTTAAATAATTTATATCTTCTTACCATCAACATAAAAAATAAAATAATTGAAGTGGATTTGAATTCATCCACAAAATGCTAAAAACTAAAATAATAAATAATAGTGGAATACATAGTATTTCAACATCCAACATAATAAACTGTAATAATCCAAGATCCATAAAATCTCTGAATGGAAATAATTAAAGTCAAACTAAAATGAGTAGATACTATGATAAGAATCAAGTTAATAGAAACTAGATTGCAAGTGGAGTTACATGTCTGAATCTCCTCAAGATTCGAATGTCTGAAAAACAGCTCTATATGATTCGGGTCAGCATCCTAAAGTTTCAAGAAACATCTTCAATATCAACAATAATAATCGTGCGATTCTTTTATAAAAAGTATGCCATACCTGCAACACTCACATGAAATAAATAACTCACCCCTCACCTGAGTGAAATATTACGAGCATGCCCCAACTCAAGGCGTAAACTATACTAAAAGTGTCTATCTCTAAATAAATAAGTAAGTAATCGACACTAAAATGTAATATGTATGTGAATAACAACTTGTGTGAGAATTAACCCCGTATATCAACCCCCTTAATGTCACCCATAAAGCATGATATACACAATCTTAAAATAACAATACATAATTATGACATATTATTCTTGTAATTTGTAACACCTCATATTTTTAAAGCATTTTAAATTACACATGGGCATGTAATTCTAAAATAATCAAAAAATAAAGTGGCCTAAATAACTATTAATTAGAGAATAAAGATGATTAATGTATATATATATATATATATATACTTGTGTGGTAAGTAAATGAAAATTTATTAAATTATTACGTCGTAAGTGAGTTTACGTGACGGGTTTATCGGTATCTTATTAGGACATGTGGATAGAGTTGTGTTGGGGATGAGGTTGAATTTCATGTTAGGTGACTAGAATTGTAATTTTGAGTGCGTCGCTGGTCCGAAATGGTTTGAAATAGTCCAAAATAAGTACCCAGAGGTTACAAATGGATTTCAGGGGCTTTTTAGACTAAGTGGGAGCCGTAGAAGGGTATAAGGGTCAATTTAATTAAGGGGCTTGACCCTATTTTAGGATTAGAGTGTTTTTGGTTAATGCATAATCAAGGTGGATAGAGGGGGTATGTTGCTATCTATCCACTTAAAGAGGCTTGGCCTTGAGAGAAAGTGAGAAAAGAGAAGAGAAAGGGAGAAAAGAAGAGGAAAACAGGATCCGGGGAAAAGAGCTAGTGAAAGAAGATTTCAAGAAGAGAAATATTAGAACTATAATTTTAAAGGCAAGTATTTACTTTCTTTAATATCCATATGGATTTTCATTTATTCATGAAATTCGGTGTAGGAATAACAAAAATTTTGGGTTGGAAAAAATATGCAAATCTAATTTTGAATAAAGTAAATGTTTTGAGATAATCTAATGATGATTACATGCTGAATCTAATATAAATTGACTAAGAAATATAAGTTTTTAATTATTTAACAAGGAAAGATCGAATCTTAAAATTAGGATTTTTAGTCTTGCATGACTTCGTGATTTAATTCGTTATTTGATGAATTGGACGTTATTTCGGTATAATTTTTACATAAAAATTGGTTGGTTTGTGTTTGGGGATGATATAGGGTCCATATATGGGAGTTTGGGGAAGCTTAGGACCTCCATGGAATAAGGTTGGAGAAGAAATTTCGTCAAAAATTCGTTCTGGCAGCCCAGTAAATCGATTCAATTCGCTAGGTAGTGCAAACCGGTTCTTCAATAGAATCGGTTTGGTCAAGCCAAAAAATTGGTTAGGTTTTTCTGGCTGGCCTCTTATACCTTGTGTTGCTTTCTTTGACCGTTTCAGGATCGGGCATGTAATTTGGGATCCGTGGATGAGTTTAGATTTTTGGGATTCCAGTGTGGGGGTTAGGAAGTGGCGTAAGCTATGGGTTCTGTGTAAGAGATATGTGAATAAGCGGGTGAACATTCACACCTAGAAATGGAAAAATCGAGTTTGGATATAGGGAATGATTAGGCTAGTGCTCAGGTAAAATAACATGTTGGCCAAAAGCACAAAGTTAAGAGAGTTAAATGATAAGTAAGTGAATACTTAGATAAGATCGAGAAGTTGATATAGACTTTGGGATTTGATAGGATAGTGTTACAAGAGATATTACGCACATTAGCTGACTTTATATATATGTACGTATTGAGTGCGACCAATATATATATATATATATATATATATATATATATATATATATATATATATATATGTGTGTGTGTGTGTGTGTGTGTGTGTGTATGTGTGTGTGTGTGACTTTATGTGAACATAACTACTCTAATATGTTATTATTGGAGGTTACACGTAGTGGGTAGTTCACCCTGGTGCATGGTGTCTTATAGCATACTGGGGATACATCCGGGAGGTCTAGCTCGGAGGATGCTATTTATATACATATGAGGAGAGATATATGTATAAGTTCACTTAAATGATTGTGTGAACATCAAATTATAACTAGTTTATAGTTACATTGCCTATTTAGCGGTATGAATACAATTGAGAAATCTTAAGTTATAGCTTATTTGTTAGCTACGTGATAAATAAAGTAAAGTAACATGTGAGTAGTATAAATGGTCAATAAGTTTAGAGGATTAGATTACATTAAGAATGTTTAGACTAGTTAGGTGGGGTAGTATAACTAGGCGAATAAAATAAATGCATCAGGTGTGCACTGTAGATGAGGGGTGAGGATAATCTCATGTGAGTGCA
The DNA here is from genome assembly GCA_949130495.1 of Sambucus nigra. Taxonomy (NCBI): domain Eukaryota; kingdom Viridiplantae; phylum Streptophyta; class Magnoliopsida; order Dipsacales; family Adoxaceae; genus Sambucus; species Sambucus nigra. Next base: position 133,601,917 of record OX422222.1, on the reverse strand, counting down.
ACACCAGATGAAAATGGATATTTCTTGCTGCTTTATTATTATTTCATTTAAAAACTTGCAACTATTTTTTGAATGTTTTGGGCGCTGACCCGTATCAAAAATATTTTTAAAACCTTTTAGATGCTCAGCCATAAGTTCGTCAAGGATAACCTTTTCATTCAAGTCAGACGATGCTGTCGCAGTTATGGATGCATGCATGATTTGATTGGATGCCTCCTTCCTTTCTATATATTTAGGATGTCATGCCACCATTTCTCCTGGGCAAGTTGCCCGCAGTTGGACAGTTTTATTACTATACATTATTTTTAGTATTTCGTTTAACCTTTATATGATTTTATTTGGGATGCCAATGATTTATTCATTTTATTATTTATGCTATCAGTATTTTTATATTTTAGTCACTGTGAATGTTTATATTTATACCGAGGAATGGTTTCATAAATGGATGTTAATGAGATTTAAAATTTGGCACTGTACTTAATAGGATATTAGTTTAATTAATTATTTTTTGACTGTGATGCTAACAAATAAATCAGATATGATTTTCATTTAATTTAATAAAGGCCTTATCAACCAGTATTAGGATAGGTGGGGTGTTACAGATGGTATCAGAGCATCAAGTTCTAGTGTCTGTTGGATCTGTGCAGACTTACTACATTTTCAGCGATACGTTTCTTTGGTATGGATCCCTATTATTAGGACTGTTGCATTCTTATTTGCGCAATTTTGATTTTATGGTATATTGTTATATTTTACGTGTAAATCTCATACAAATATGGTTTGGTTTCAGATGACAAACAACAGGAGAGGACGACTAACTCGAGCCGTTAGGAGGGTGATTCGGTATAAATATATCACAGTTATCTCCTTAATTTCAGTATTCTAATAATACCGTGTGATATAATTATCTTGGATTTATCTCATATTAATTCTACTAACCTTTTTGGTATGTATTTATTAATTTGTGTATTTATCTCTTATTTTACAGGTATTTTATGCAAGTGGATGCGAGAGGGAAACCAAAATAAAGAAAGAAAAGAAGAAAAGGAAATCCAAGGACATTCAAGTAATTTTGCAGTTAGAGCCCGGAGGTAAAGCCTAAAAAAGTTGAAGAGATTAAAGCTACGAGTATACTGGAAGAAACGACATCCAAATCCGAGCTACGGTGAAGAAGTTACGTGTAATTGAAGTTTAGAAGAGAAATTAAGGGCAAAAGAGGAATTTTATAATTTTACTGTGGCAAACTGGTTCGCCCAAGGCCCGAACCTGTTCGATGATTTAGATACGAGATTGTTATTTTAATCTTAGATTTTAGCTCAAGAGTTTTATGGTTTTGAATGACTTAAAACACGGCCCTAGGGGTTGTAACTTGTAATAAGACTTAGTTCGAGTTAAGGTTTAGCCTACTTTTACATACTTTAGAGGTAGGGAAGAAGGGTTGCATGGGGAACAACAATAAACATACATTATTGTCTTCGATTTTCACATATTATTAATTCATGTATTACCTTCTTCTCTTTTCTTTTCAAGATTTCATGTTTAGGTTATAATTTTTACCATTTTATAAGTTTGTGATTGAATACCTATTTTCTTGCATTCTATATATCATCATGTTTCCGCGCAACCTAGAAACCACGCGTAAGGTTAATTAATTGCGGTTTGGGGTACATGAACGCAGCCTAGGTATTACGGATGGATATAAAATTGAATAAAATTTAATAAATAATTTAGAGGTTTGAGATCTTGTCGGAATAAATATTGTTGGTCTTTTAATTTCGGTTCCCTAGTTAATAGGAATATTTAGGGGTATGATACGAGTGTCAATAATTTGTTTTTCACATTAAATATAATTTATTACTTGATATTGTAAGGAGTGAAATCTTCATATGTTGAGTACTTAGAAAAATTAAATGTTTTCTTTGAATTGTGAATTAAATTCTTGAAGATTTTATATCCGACGTAATTACCGATGGTCCGAGGGATTTTATTCCGAATACATTTTCTCATATAGTTTATTTCAAAATCAAAAGTTAGTCTTGCATTAATTATTTAGTTTGCATTCATTAATTAAGTTGCATTAGTTCGTAGTCACTCTTATAAATAATTCATCACCTTTTATTTTCTCCTTTTTTGGTCATTCCTTAGGTATTAGGATCTCACCGTTAGTGTCATCACAAAGTTTTGTCTTAGTCCCTGAGTTCGATACCCGACTTGCTCGAAAATATTACTTTCGTGACCCACTTATACTTGAGCCGAATTTACACACACTAGAGACACATTCAAAGTCGTGTCAAGTTTTTGGCGCCGTTGTTGGGGACTCGGTAGAAGCTATAGGTTAGGTTGAATCCCTTTAGGAATTTGATTATAAATATTTTAAAAAAATAATAAAATCAAAAATCAAAAATCCAAAATAAAAAAAATAAAAATAATAAAATGTTCTCTTAATCATTAGATGCAACATAATCATCCATTCGAAATCTTCATATAATCAATCTTCCTCGCATATATGAAAACCCCTTAGTCAAGCTCACCCCCGCTCGTAGACATACTCCTAACTCTGCCACTTTTTAGGTTCCACCTCCCACACCGAACACTCATACTATGACTCACTCTTCGAGTCAGTCATTTAGGACTACCCGTGAGGACAATGAGGCGACTAGTGAGGGTGCTATAGGTACCCAGAATTGAGAACCATGGGCCTGGACGAGTAGCCCAGTTTTGGCGGCCCAAAATCCAGGCCCTCTATCTTTCATATTGACCCGGTCTCTCCCCACAATCCCATGAAAAGAAGTTATAGAGAAGATGGCTAATATGAAGGAACCCATCATCTCCACTAACTAGCATACACATGTATAAATTAAATCCTAGGTCCGTGGCAAAGGACAAGTTGTATTATCGGTACTTATTCTAGAGAATATAGATAAATAATACTGACTGCACCACCGTGGACGTAGGCACATCTTTGCTGAACCACGTACACCTGTTGTTGTGTGATTGACGTTTTATTTGTTCTTTTTTGGTCATTACTTCTCTCATATTTATTTGTGTTGCACAATAATTGTCACCAACAGTAATTGTCACCACAATTGGCGCCGTCCGTGGGAAACGTTCATCTTTCCCTGAGAAGAACCCACGCCAAGAAAAAATCTAAGATGTCTGGTAACAACAGCAACGCTCCTCAAGCAGGAGGCATTCAAGAGCCACCTACTCCTCGCAGGATTAGGTCTGAAGTCCGACGTTCAGATCGAGGGCCTCGCTTAGAAAGGCCAACCTCAGAAGAAAGTCAAGGACCAGCAAGGTCCATGCAGATATCCAGATTGATCGATGCATACAAGGCAAGGCTCCACGAGCAGAGGGAGTCTTCTCGCAGATATGAGGCTGAGAATGCTCGCTTAAAAAGAAAACTGGAAAGACTGGAGAAGGAACTACGTCCTGATAGCAGGAGACACCCCTATCGCACTCCTAGCCCTCAGGCGAGAAAATCTCGCAGCCGAGGAAGGAGCCCTAGGCGGCAATATCCAGGGTACGAAGGTGGCGACTCAGACGACGGCCTCCGCGAACAACTAAGAAAAGATCGCCGCTACCAGAGCCCTGCTCACAGCGACGACAACATACGGAACCTGGTCCGCAGAGAAATGGACCAATATCCAGCTCACCGCGGCACCAGGTCGACCAGAGAACTCGCCAGGAGAGCCCTCAAGACCCAGATGAAGTCACCCTTCACGAGGGAAATTGAAGAGGAAGAGGCTCCCAAGAAGTTTGCCATTCCAAGATTCAAGATTTACGACGGGAAGACTGATCCCATTGATCATGTCAGGCAGTACCGGCAGGCCATGACCCTCTGGAATCACCGAGATGCACTGATGTGTCGTATTTTCCCCTCGAGCCTCCATGACGTGGCCCAGAAGTGGTTCGAGAAACTCCCTCACCGATCCATCAGAAATTTCAAATCCCTGGTCGAGCTCTTTACGGCCCGGTTCATCACCAGCAACTCCCATCCCAAAAGGATGGATGCTCTATTAACAATGAAGAAAACGCCTCAGGAGACACTCCGAGACTACTCGAAGAGATACTGGGAGTTATTCAACGAGGTCGAGGACTGCGCGGAAGAAGTGGCAGTGGCTTCATTCAAAATTGGGCTACCTAGCTCTTCCCTCCTTTACCAGTCCTTGACGAAGAAGGAAGCTACGACCATTGACGACCTGATGGCCCGGATTGAGAAATAAGCAAAGGTGGAAGATGTCACACGCTTTAATATAGGAGAAAACGGTCGAGCCAAGCTCACTACCAAGGGAAGTGAGAAAGTTGAGAACCAGAAAAAAGGAGGAAAAGTGGGGGCAAGAATGGCTCCAAAAGCGGAGGGAGCCCTGACATTACAAAATTGTTCCAGGCGGTCCACACCGTCTTCAAAGAGCCAATTTACAAAATTCTCGCGAAGATCAAGGATGATCCGTTCATCAAATGGCCCCGAAAAATGGGAGGAGACCCCTCGAAAAGAAACAATGCATTAAGATGCACTTTCCACAAAGAGGGAGGGCATAAGACCGAGCACTGCAAGGCTCTTAAGTCCCACCTCGAGGAGTTGGCCCAGTCCGGACATTTGAATGACTTTGTGGAAAAGAAGGTAGAGAAAGTGGCTGCCCACAAAGAGACGAGACCCGACAACGTATTGGAAGATGACGCTGGACACGAATTCGCAGTAATCCACGGAGTATCTGACGTCAAGCAAATCCAAGGTAACTCAGCTCGAATGGAGGTAAAGAAACTGACAGCGGTAATGCAAGCTTTTCAGATTGACCCAGCAAAATCACAGTCAGGAAAATGTCAGCGAGCAGAGGATATCAACTACAACAAGCATATTGTTTTCACGGATGAAGATCTGGTGGGAGTAAGGACCCCACATCATGATGCCTTAGTCATTACACTCAGGATAGCCAACTTTGACATCGACAGGCTGCTCGTCGATCAAGGAAGCTCATCCGAAGTAATGTACATCGACCTGTTCCGAAAATTGAAGTTGAACATCGCCGACCTAAAGGTAACCACTGTCCCTCTGGTCGGCTTCGCTGGGAAGATGACCATGCCTTTGGGCAAAATAGTACTTCCAGTGCGCGCTGGAAATGTTTCCAAGATGATCGAATTCTTGGTGGTCGACATTGATTCACCATATCAAGCCATCCTCGGCAGGGGATGGCTTCATGCAATGAAGGCAGTCTCCTCGACCTACCACCAGAAACTCAAATATGTCACCGAGCGGGGAGTAATGGAGATACATGGCGACCAGGCGATGGCAAGGAAATGATTCATAGCGGCCATCCGACCAAAGCCAGAGAGAAAAGCCGTTCAAACCAGCGAGAAAGCGGAGGAAGGTGAAACTCCTTCCTAATAGCAATTAAAATATGGAAGGCCTGGAGTGGAAGAGACCAGGCTCCTCCCCTCCGAGCGTATCGTCGAGGACCTGGTTGAAGTGACGGCTAAAGAAGGCGATAGCAGCAGAGTCTTCCTGATCGGAGCATCACTCACTGACCAAGAACAAAAGGATTTGTCAACCCTACTCAGAAGCAACATAGATGTTTTCGCTTGGGAACCCTATGAGCTGCTAGGAATCGATCCCAATATAGTCTGCCATCAGTTGCACGCCGATCCCACATTCAAGCCGATAGCACAAAAGGCACGACGAACTGCTCCCGAGAAGGCCAGAGCAATAGAAAAAGAAGTCGAAAAACTGCTGGATGCAGGGTCCATACGGGAAGTGCAATTCCCCAAATGGTTATCCAACCCAGTGGTAGTTCCGAAAAGCAACGGAAAGTGGAGAGTTTGCATAGACTTCACTGACCTCAACAAAGCCTGCCCCAAGGATAGCTTCGCTCTTCCGAAAATAGACCAACTAGTAGACGCCACCGCAGCTCACGAACGAATGAGTTTCCTGGACGCGTACTCAGGATATCACCAGATTCCCCTGTATGCCCCAGATCAGGACAAAACGGCGTTTATCACGACGGTTGGTTTATACTGTTACAAGGTCATGCCTTTTGGGCTCAAAAATGCAGGGGCAACCTATCAGCGGCTAGTTACTAAAATGTTCAGGAATCAAATGGGTGACACAATGGATGTCTACATCGACGACATGCTCGTCAAGAGCAAGGAGAAGGAAAATCACCTCTCAGACCTGTCAAGTACCTTCGAAATCCTCAGGAAGTACCGAATGAAACTCAACGCAAGTGTTCCTTCAGTGTCCAGTCAGGAAAGTTTCTTGGGTATTTGGTCAGCAAGCGAGGCATAGAGGCTAATCCAAACCAGATTTATGCAATCAACAGAGTGCAACCTCCTCGCACAGTCTGAGATGTACAAAATCTCACTGGAATGCTCGCTGCTCTAAATCATTTCATTTCTAAATCCTCCAAGAGATGCAAGCCTTTCTTCCAACTCTTAAAAGGCAGCAAAACAGTAGAATGGACCCCAGACTGCTCGCGAGCACTAGACCAGCTCAAGTCCTACCTAATCTCTCCACCGTTGCTTATCATACCACAGAAAATGGACTCTTTGTACCTCTACCTCTTTGTATCCAGTCATACTGTCAGCTCAGCGCTAATGTGTGAAGTTACAGGAATCCAACATCCAGTCTATTACGCGAGAAAAACCTTATTAGATGCCGAACAGCGCTACCTACCATTGGAAAAGCTCGCATTCGCCCTAGTAATGGCCTCGAGGAAACTGAAGCATTACTTCGAAGCTCATATGATCATCGTCCTTACGTCACACCCCCTCAAGGCTGTCCTAAGGAAGGCGGATTTGTCGGGCAGACTATCTAAATGGTCAGTCGAGCTCGGCCGATTTGACATCGAATTTCAACCAAGGACAACTATCAAGGGTCAAATCCTTGCTGATTTCATAGCTGAATTCACAAGCAAAGAACCCTTCGACCAGCCTAAGCCAACAGAACAAAACAATCAGGCTACAGTGGAAAGCTGGAAACTATTCATTGATGGAGCCTCCAACTCAAAGGGGGCAGGGGTAGGAATTGTTCTCATCACTCCAGAAAATACAGTCCTTGAGCAAGGAATCAGGCTGGGATTTACAACCTCCAACAACGAAGCAGAATACGAAGCCTTAATAGCAGGTCTCCAAAAGGCACAAACTCTGGGAGCAAAGCATTTTCAGGTATTCGGTGATTCGCAACTAGTTTCCAATCAGATAAGTGGAGACTATAACGCGAATGATGAGAGAATGGCAGCCTACCTCTCCTTGGTAAAAAACTTAAAGACGAGCTTTGAAGAGATCAACATCCAACAGTTTCCCAGGGGGCAAAACAGCCACGCTGATGCCTTAGCAGCCCTGAGCTCGGCAGTTGATTCTAGCCTTAAAAGGATCATCCCTATCGATTTCCTCAGTTGCCCAAGCATTTACCCCAACTGCGAGCTGACAACAGCAAAACCAATACTCCAATTGGAATCAGTCCCCAGCTGGATGGATCCCTTGAAAGACTATTTAAAGAACGGAACGCTTCCAGAGGACAAGAGAACTGCCCACCAGATAAGAGTCAAAGCTGCTCGCTTTCACTTATCCACAGGAGGCAACTTGTATAAAAGATCTTTCTCCGGCCCCTACCTTAGGTGTGTCCACCCAGGCGATGTCAAGGCAGTGCTTCACGAGCTTCACGAAGGAATCTGTGGAAGTCATGTCGGAGGAAGGTCTCTAGCCTTCCGAGCAATAAAGGAAGGATATTGGTGGCCATACATGCAAAAGGACTCCACAGTATATGTCCGCAAATGCCTAAAATGCCAACTTCACACTCCCATGGTCCACCAGCCCGCCAGCGAATTAAAATCCCTGACCAGTCCCTGGCCCTTCGCCCAGTGGGGGATGGACATCGTGGGACCAGTTCCCACCGCTGCCGGCAATTGCAAATACCTATTGGTTGCAACTGATTACTTTACCAAGTGGATCGAGGCAGAACCACTGGCGAACATCCGAGATGTTGACATGATAAGGTTCGTATGGAAAAATATAATCACTCGATTCGGAATCCCCAGAACCATCATCACTGATAATGGAACACAGTTCGAGAGTGGCCCTTTTCAGGACTTTTGCAACAAACACGGGATCAGGCACCACTTCAGCTCGGTGGCCTACCCTCAAAGCAACGGACAAGCTGAAGCTTCCAACAAAACAGTGATCACTGGATTGAAGAAGCGGTTAGAGCGAGCCAAAGGCACGTGGACAACCGAGCTACCGCATATCCTGTGGGCATACAGAACGACTCCTAGGCAAGAAACAGGAGAAACGCCATTCTCGCTAGCATATGGTATGGAAGCGGTCATCCCACTAGAAGCGGGATTGCCTACAATGAGATCCGACCTTGTCGAGCAAGGCCAGAACGATCAGGCTTTGCTCGCTGAACTCGACCTGGCCGACGAACGTAGGGAACTTGCCCTAGTAAAACTAGCAAGCTATCAGCAACAGCTCGCGAAGCACTACAGCAAAAGGGTCAATCCAAGGAAATTCAGAGTTGGGGACTATGTTCTAAGAAAGTTCCTGGGCAACACAGTGAAGCCATCAGACGGTAAACTGGGCCCAAACTGGGAAGGACCTTATAAGATAATTAGAGATGACCTGCGAGGTGCATATCATTTGGAAACGATGGAGGGCAGAGAGATACCACGAGCATGGAACGCAGCTAATCTCAAGAAATTCTATTTTTAGGAGTTCCATTATTAAATCTTTTATTGTATTCATTATGTGAAAGGACAGTTCATTTCTCAATTCACTAATGAAAATCTCTTAGTTGATTACTCTCTAATTAGTAACAGTTATATCTTATTACACATCCCTTCCAAATCACAGGCATAACGGTTGACATAGCAGGGGAACACCCCTCTTCCGGTCATCGTCATGAAGCACGACATACCTCTTAGCATTGCCCCTGACAATATATGAAGCCCTACAGAGTATTCTTAGGCATCAAACCTACTTTGGTTAAACAAAATCCTGACCGGATGAAGACATCCAATACCAGGTGTGTCCTCGCCAATTGCCCTGCTTAGGCCTAAGGGAGTGTGACGACACAACCTAAAAGGTAAAGTGAGGGCATGATGGTATTCTTATACTGGACTGGGCGGACACTCACATGATAAAATAAAAAGGATTGTGGAGCAGCAAAAATATAAAAGGATTGGATGAACACGTTTAGTCGGCAAAATTGCCCAAAACTCAAACTTTTCATTAATCTTTTATATTTACAAACGATGATAATACATGTTTAGTCGGTGAAGCTCGCCCAAAGCATTTACAGTTATCAAAAAGAATAAAGAGTAACAAAATCTCAAGGAGGTGGGAGCCTCCGAGCAAGATAATCAGCAACTTTAGCTCTCCTTCCATTATCAGGAGCAGGGGCGAGCTCCTCCACGACCTCATTTGCGTCCAATTCCAAGAGTTCCTAGGGAATAGCATCAATGGGGATCCATCGGTCATCCCGCCTGAATGGATTGGGCATCAGAGTAGAGGAGGACATCTCATGTCGATACCACAACGTCGAGTTCCTCGGAACCTACAGCTCTTTAAGGGCAATCAACCACCCCCTGATGAAGGAGAGCTCCTCAAACTCTGATAGTCTCGTCGGAGCTTCCATCCAGCCTTGATCGTAGCCATCGGATCACACTTGTCGAGGACCGTTCTTGAACAAATGCCGTAGTCGGGTGACGTCCCTCTGGAGCCCAGCAGCAGTCACATAAGCTCGCCGAACATCGCCGCGCAGCTCCTCCATTTCCCTCTCACGTTGTTCCTCGACTTCCCTATTCCTACCCCTGGCACTCCTACCAGCACGCGGGAGGGAAGGCCGAGCAGCTCGCGATGAAGAAGAGCCTTGTAGGACTGCCGAAACGATGCTCGGTGAATGCTCCTTAAGCCTTAGGACTTCCCTCCTCAAGTCTTCATTCTCATGCTGCAGGAACTCCCCGACCTGGTTAATCTCGGTGGCCTCCAGCAACCTTGCTCTCAGTGTACTGACTTCTTCTTGCACTGAAGCACCGATTTCTTCCATCTCCTGGAGCCTGTCCTTTAACTTGGCCACTAGCTCGAACTGATCCTTATATTTTTGGTTCCTTGACTTAGCAAACCTGCAAAGTCTAGCAAAGTCCTGGAGAACTGCAAGGCTTGCATTTGGACCAAGAGTCCTACCTAGTTGGGAGGTAACAGGAATATAGTCATCCACATCGACCAACTACAGATAAAAGAAAGATAGAAAGGAGAAATGGATCAGCGTAAACAAAAGGAGAATCTTATCATTCATTAATAAAGACCGAGTACACCGAGCAGAAAAAACTTGGGAAATTACAAGCAAAAAGTACAGAAGAAAACCCTAAGAACAAATCAACTAGTAACCTCAGGCTGCCCAGCAGTGTTTGGCTGCTTCTCCTTATCAGCCGCAGCAGAAGTACCCTCCCCAGCAGGAACTGTATCCGAGGGAAGATCAGCACCCCCGATGGTTGGAGCAGGAACTTCTTCGTCCACAGTTGGCTTGGGACCCGGGTCGTGCTCGTCAAACAAGGGAGACTCAGCATCCACACCAGCAGCTAGAAGAGCTTTGTTCCAGCCCTTCTTAAAATTCAGACGGCTGATGTAGCCAATTTGAACTTCAGCATCATCATAAGCAGCAGCCCACCCAGAGTTGTACGAGTCCTCCTTAATGGTGGCTGCCTGGGCCTTCTCCGCCTCCATTTGCTCGGCCAGAACTCTGATCTTCTCTGTAAGGTCCAGCTTGCTCGCACATACCAGATCATAAGCCTTCCTCAGCTCGCCCAGCTCCCTGACCGCATCATCCCTCTCACGAGCGGAGGTGGCAAGGGCCAAATCAGACGAGATCCGAGCAGCATCGACAGCCTTGAAACTGGCCTCGAGCTCTTTACCCTTCAGCTTCAAGGCAGAGTTTTCTTGCTCCAGTTCACTATTTTTCTTCACCATCTCGTCGCGTGAGCGATACAGCACAGTGAAGTCGGTAATGAACTACAAAAAAGAAGAAGATATAAGAAGAAGAAAGCAAAAGAAGCCCGCAAAACACGAGAAGAAAATATACCATACCAGAGCAAGCCTCTGACTAGCCTGAAGGGCCAGATGCTCCGAACCTATTGCCCTTTGGCGATCAGCCGGGAGGACAACTCTCTCAAGCAGGGCCGGAGCTAGCTGAGGGGAGGTCGCCAGGAAGCCCCCTCAGGCAGAGTAGACACTGGAACTAAGACCCGGCCGGCCTTCGTCCTTGCCTTAGCTCTCCTCTTCTCCTCCTCCTTCTCGCTCTCTCTCTCTTCCTCCTCTCCTCGACCCTTTTCCTTTCTTCCACCTTCTTCTGCTCCTCCTTCTTTCTCTCCCTCTCCTTCACTTGCTCTTCTTCTCTCTTCTTCCTCTCTTGCTCCTGAGAAGAAGGCCGGGAAGATGTAACCATAACCCCATATGCAGTCTTCTGTTTCTTCGGCCTTTGTACAAGGAGCACATGGTCGTCATCGTCGTCATCTCTGATCAGGTTCTTCCTTGGAGGCATCTTTCCGCCTGAACTGCTGGTAGTGCTCGACGAGTCTTGAGCTTCGGGATCCTCTTCAGAAGAACTGCTACTGTCAGCACTCCCTACACCCAAATTACTCACAGCGCCTGCAGGCTCACTCTCTGAGCTGCTCTCCTCTTCGTCCAACTGGATGGGCTCAACCGTAATCTCTTCGAAAGAGTCAAACTCTGGAACACTATCCACAGGTCGTGCTATGAAGCTGGAGCCTGTGTTCTTGTACTCGAGCAAAAAAGCAGCAGACCTAGGATGCTCGCCGTCACCCAGAGGCTCCCTAATATTCCAAGCTTTCACCAGTTCCGAGATACGAACCTCGCTGAGAGCAGGCTCCAAATTCTTTATCCTCGCTGTAAAAGAAAAAGCAAAGAGAGGTTAGAAAAATCACAAGTCAGCAAAAGTTGAAACAATAATATAACATCTACCTATATATTCTTCCCCATAAAAGGGAACAGTGAACCTCTCAGACCTCGACCCTTCAGACTGGGGGGAGAACTGCCAATTCCTAACAAGAAAACCTTCTTTCTAGTAGTCCTTATGGGAATCAGGTAAATTTACTACCAATACCCTATCAGGGCTCCTAGCCTTAAGGTACAGGACACCTGAACTCGTTCGAGAGAAGGAGTGACAAAAGCAGACCTCGGCAAGCCCTAACCTTATGCCGTACAATTGATTTATCCTATGCACGCCGTTCACTATTTTCCATACGTTGGGCGAACATTGTGCAGGTACAATACTAAAATAGCTAAAGAAATGCAGAAACAGATCATTAGGGGGAAAGATAAGTCCCTCCTGGGAGAGCAACAAAACATGAATCCAATGTGCATCCTCTATATCCCTAACGTTCCTAGGAGGCGAGGCACAACACTCAATCTCTACCCACTCAGGAATGTTGTAGAATTTCCTAAACTCCGCGACCGACCTATTTCCAATCTTTGCCATTGGAAAATACAAGAAAAACTACAAACCAAAGAGAAAATGCAAAAAGCACGAGAGACTTACAAGACAGAAGACCAGGTCAAATGGCGAAGAAGTAACGAGAGTAGAGATCGAAAGCAGAAGGTACAAAGCGTAAGAGTTCTCAGAAGATAGAAGATTGCTGGAAAAGCTGAAGCGACGAAAATAAATGTGTCTTATTCCAACAAGCCTTCAATTCTAATCATAGCGCACGGATAGCGAAGCGGGTGCCGTCAAAGCGACTTCACAGTTTTCAAAGAATCACAAATCAGCCGTAATGGCCGATCATTTAAATTCATTGGACCTATAAACATGGCCCAACGAATTTAGGGGCAATTGTAGGTACCCAGAATTGAGAACCATGGGCCTGGACGAGTAGCCCAGTTCTGGCGGCCCAAAATCCAGGCCCTCTATCTTTCATATTGACCCGGTCTCTCCCCACGATCCCATGAAAAGAAGTTATAGAGAATATGGCTAATATGAAGGAACCCATCATCTCCACTAACTAGCATACACATGTATAAATTAAACCCTAGGTCCGGGGCAAAGGACAAGTTGTATTCTCGGTACTTATTCTAGAGAATATAGAGAAATAATACTGACTGCACCACCGTGGACGTAGGCACATCTTTGCTGAACCACGTACACCTGTTGTTGTGTGATTGGCGTTTTATTTGTTCTTTCTTGGTCATTACTTCTCTCATATTTATTTGTGTTGCATAATAATTGTCACCAACAGTAATTGTCACCACATGTGCGATGTCTGATAATTCCAGTTTTGATAGAGGTGAGGGTGTGTTATCGTATATCCCCATTAGAGATATCCTATATCCCATGTGAACCATCACTCCGAGATGCATTATATTCCCATATAATGCAGGAAAATTTCACTTTCGCAATGGGATGATTCATATTCTTCCAAAATTCCACGGTATGGAATTGGAAAAACCATAACTCCAGATCCGTGAGTTCGAAGAGGCATGCGAAATGTTTAATAATCAAACTTGCACTCAAGACATCGCCTACCTTAAGCTCTTTCAATTATCTATGAAGGACAAGTCAAAGACTTGGCTATGGTCTTGCACCAAACTCGATAGGAATGTTGAGGTACATGCAAGCTAGGTTTCTCTAGAAATTCTTCCCATCACATCAAACTAATTCTAATTGGGCTCAAATTCAAACCTTTAGGAAGAAAGATAATGAGCCATGTGATAGATATTGGGATCATTTCAACGAGTTAATTAATATGCCCACACCATGGTTTTGAGAAGTAGGGACTCATCTCCTTCTTCCATCACGCGCTAAACTTAAGTTCTAAACAACTCATTGAGACCGTGTGCCCTGAGGAGTTCTTAGGGTTAGACACAGACAATGAAGAAGTTGAATTTAAGTATATCACTGAGACTACTCAAGTGTGGGACATATCATATCCGAACACCTAATCCCGAGATCGACAGACGTCCACGGCTCCTTATGTGTCCGGACTTTATCATTTGGACAAGGAAGCTGAGTGAAAGCTTTAAAAAATAGCAACTTGATAAGAGGTTGGAAGACACTACACGAAATCCAATGAATAGTCATGCCCATGGGGTCATGACCCAAAGTCGTGACCATATCCAATATGGTGTGACCATATCCATGACCTAGTGTGGTCATAGTTGCTCTTGGAAGTGTTCACGAACCAAATTCGTGACCATTGTGGGTTAGGGATTTTGGCCGTGATCAAGGCGTGACCATCTTGGTGCCAATGTCATGCTAAAATTCCCTCCATGTTTGGTCATGGTAGGGTCACGGACAAAGGCTGTGACTAAGGTCAGCATACACAACCAATAGGCAACGACTTGGGGCCATGACCATTTCAATGCGTGGGTCACGGCTAAAAACCGAGACCATCTTATTTCTAACACTAATTTTCAAAGGGTCATGGTGGTTGGTCATGGTCCCAGGCCATGACCAGTGTTCTTGTAATGAAATCCCCATCTCTCTCATTTCACTTCCCGCCTCAAACCCCCCCCCCTCTCTCTCTCAATCTCGGTAGTCTCTTTCCCTCAATATCATCGATTTTGCGATTTCTCACTCAATCTCAAAGGTAGCCCTAATTTTTGTTAAGTTATTTGTATATATAGATGTATTTGTAGTATTTGTATAAGTATTTCTGCAGGACATGTTTATTAATTCATTTTATTGGTGTATTTGTGTGTTAAACCCTAATATGCGTGTATTTATTAGTATATGTCTATATATGTGTGTATTTATGTGGGTATGTGTGTGTTTCTCTGTATTTTTATGTGTTATGTGTGTATATGTATGTATGTGTGTGTATATTTATGTATATGTGTGTGTACGTGTGTATATGTGTGTGTATATAGTTATTTTTCAAGAAAAGGGGATGTATAAATCAATAAACCCTAGACATTGTATTGGGGGTTATTTTTTTGACATAATATTGTTCATAACCCAAGACATTATATTTTTTTAACAAAAAATAATTAAATGGATTTTTAATAAGTAAAAAAAAAATACGTCTATTGTGTTGTGGGTTATATGCGTATCGTCGTATTATATTGGGGGTTATATACTCCAGCTGTAGGGGTATGGTATGTGTGTATAGTTATTTTTCAAGAAAAGGGATGTATAGATTAATAAACCCTAGACATTGTATTGAGGGTTATTTTTTTTGACAAAATATTGTTCAAAATCCCGGACATTATATTTTTTTAACAAAAAATAATTAAAATGGATTTTTAAAAAGTAATTTTTTTACGTCTACCATGTTGTGGGGTATATGCGCGTCATCATATTATATTGGTGGTTATATACTCGAGGTGTAAGCGTATGGCATGTGCGTATAGTTATTTTTCAAGAAAAAGGGGATGTTTAAATCAATAAATCCTAGATATTGTATTGGGGTTATATGCATGTCATTATATTAAATTGGCGGTTATATTCAGTGCAAACCTAGTGTGATAAATGAATGGGATGCTCCCATGTCAAATAAAATCGCCCCATGTTCTCATGGATAAGAAAGATACCCTCAATTGTTGGTGGCGCTGGTGACAGAACCGGTTCTCGGAGATGATAGATACGCCCAAACTATCCCTGCCCCTACCCCTACCCTTGCCTCTACATAGGTGGAAATGTCGGAATTGTCGATGGAGTTGGAAGTTGCTGCTCCTGCTTGGCACCCTTCTCCTAAACCCTATCCCTGTCCGGGCACGCTTGCTTGATGTGGCCTTGCTACCCATATGAGAGGCATCTACTAGTAAAATCTACCTACTTCTGGCCCTATTGGCCCTAACAAGGTTGGCCCTGTCTTTGAACCTACTCACCCTGGCAAGGCTTCCCCTGCCTTGCTAGACCTGGTAACCTCGGACCTGCTGGCCACCTTCCTGATTCTCTTAGACTTACTGGTCCTGAGGGGTGTGCTGTTGGGCCTGCTTGAATTTTTTGTTACTCGACATGAATCTGTTAGTAGAGTCCCTCTGCTGGGAACCCCGCTCATTCTGCCTTCTCTACTACTGTTGTGTGCCCCGCTGGTGCCACTATTTCTGGTTTGGCCATGTTGGCTAGACTCTTCGGCCCTCTTTTCTCCCCTCAGTTGGAAGCGATGAGCCTGACAGTGGAACAATGTGTCATTTATGACCTTAGTGTAGGTTCGTAATGTCGGGTTCCCTAAAGTGCTGGCGAATCCTCCATGTGAGTCCTTTAGTAAACTTAAGGCCCTATTCTCTTATGTATTCACCTCGTTTGGCAAAAAGTTTGCATGCCACATGAATTTTTCCTCATATTCGGTCATGGTTCGGCCTTCCTCCAACAGGTTAAGGGTTCTCCTCCTCATCTTTGTATGAACGACTGGCGAAAAGAACTTGCAATCGAACTGCACCTAGAACTCGTATATGGTTAAACTATCTCTCTCCTCTGCTATGGTGACTGACTCCCAATATCTATAAAGTATCTAGTATCTGCTTTTCAGTGTCGCTACACTTAACCATGCATAAATGCCTCTGGATGTCTTTATTCCACTGGCACGCAACAACCACACATGCACTCCCCTAGAACTCAAACGGATGGCCCTTATTAAAGGCCTCTCTAACTCTTTCCCAAATAGATGGTAGTAGGTGAGCCTAGACAACTAGGGCCACTGGATGCTATGGATGTACCTAAAGA
Source organism: Sambucus nigra (assembly GCA_949130495.1). Taxonomy (NCBI): domain Eukaryota; kingdom Viridiplantae; phylum Streptophyta; class Magnoliopsida; order Dipsacales; family Adoxaceae; genus Sambucus; species Sambucus nigra. The sequence goes on along the minus strand of OX422222.1, from coordinate 133,585,248 downwards.
AAATGTTGTTCCATGGAAGTCATTGCAGCATTAATTACCTATGAAATAATGGAAGAAACCTCTGCAGTTGTCATTGCCCCTGGGTGACCTATGGCTCTAGCTGAGCCTCCTCCCCCGTGGCCCTCCTAATGGTACAAGATGGTCATCCTTTCCTGTTGTTTGCCATATGAAATCAAGCTAAAATTTTATAAGATTCACTCCAATCATAAATAATAGTAGGAGAATGTACATACGCAATAAGAAACAATACTCCTAGATATAGGGATTCATATTAAAGAAAATGAATCCCTGACTACGTATCAAGTACGCACAAATTATAAAGAAACTAGGACATTATGCTCTGATACCAACTGTAACAACCCACTTATTTTAACACCGGGTGATCAATCCTTTTCCAAAATATAAGCGGCATCTCAGTATGAATTATTCTCAACATCATTGTTCCAGTAATAATAAAACATAAAGAATACAAGTAATCTATACAACCATAAAAATAGACTAAACATCGAGCATAATAAATAATAATGGTGAGCCGAATAAACCATCGATCACCAAAAACATTTACAGTGTGAACGAAAATAAAACTAAATACAAGTCTGATGCAGTGATATAAAGTCTATCATATACGGGAAACATGCCCAATGGTAGGTAGGAAATGATTGATCCTATCTGGAGAAAAAATGAATGAAACGTCTAAGCAAGGATTCACAACTACCATTGGTAAGAAAAAATCTATCCTTTCTTTCCCGGCTGCTGCTGATGTGCAACTGAGGTGTAACAAGAAAAATAAGGAAAGACAGGAATATGCGGGTTAGAGCATGTAGAGTAAAATATTTTCGCAAGTAAATAATTTTTTTAAATCTTTTAAAACCTTAGTGTATCACTTTCAAGATTAACTGATCACACTCACTTGAGATACACCTCACTTCTCAACTACAGTGCACACCTAATGTGTCCATTTTAATTATCCTAATTAAACTACATGGTCTAACTAGGATACACAACTGCTGTGTAAGCTCAACCCCACTGATACTCTCTATTAGCTTAGTCTAACTACATTCGCTAGGTATTCATATATAAATAATATTTCAACGACACACTTGCTATAACTCAATTAATCATAAGATAACATACACAGCTACAACCGTGATATATATATATATATATATATATATATATATATATATATATATAACTGTATCCCCAGAGCTTGGACACTCCAATTGCATTCCTCGTGTGCAATTAGGCTCCAGGCATCACGCCTCACACCGAGATAGCAGATTAAAATCTCACCACCAATCCCAAATGAATACACATACAATGGAAGCAGTCATAGCAATATGCTCTGGGAGCGTGACCATACCATATCGCACCCAATCGGACTTAAACCAACACATATCCTCACATATGGATAGTGGCCATGCAATAGTACTATGAATTGGGGAATCAATCCAACACCTGCTAGTCAACGCTAGGGTGGACTGCCTATTACGTGCAACCTCCTCCGATAGCACTACTGAGCAGATATGTTTAACAAGCAAGTAGCGCGCGCACACACACACACACACACACATATATATACATACACATACACACACACACACACACACATTCCTATAATATTTATATATAATAACTACTGAACTTGGACACATATCCCATCGCGCACGATTCATCAAAATCCTAAAGTTCATCCCAACTTCCCAATTCATTAACTTAATTAGTCCCTTATTAGACCACCCTGATTAATTATTATATTATCACTAATAAACATGCAACACAATTATATTTTTAATGAATTATTCACTCACTTGGATAACCTCCCAGTTACTCGCTTGAGTTCATAGAAATATCCAAAACGTTTCCCTCATCCAAACCAATCAAAAACCACGGATCGTTCGAACGAAACCCTTATCTCATTTGAACATAAAACAATACCTCGTTCGAACAGAAAATTAAGTTTGTTCGAATGGAAAGTAGTACCTCATTCTAACGGGATTCGAACATAGGCTCTCATGAGATTCTAGAGGGTGTAGCTAAAGCCCTCTTTCTTTAGCGAGATTCATCCCCAACCTCCTAACTTCGTTTTCAGGTTTTTTTCCCATCGATATAAATATAAATCTAGCATAGAAAACATCCCAGATTCAAGATTTAAAATCATATCTTAAATTAATCATCAAGATATTATCTTCCATATAAGTTCATTCTTCTTTTCCATTAGAACTCAAATTTTATCAATATAAACCGACCCAAATTTGTTCATCAATCAAGATCATGTAATTATTATCAGTAGACTAATTTATGAATCATCAATTCCAGTTTTCCATAATCAAAACCCTAATTTTCTAACATAATTCAAAAAGTAATTAACTATAACCAAAATTCCACATAAAGCAATACTTTACTTTCCTTAATGGATTACAAATCCGACGTTTTTCAATTCGGGTTGAATCTTCTCTTCAAGATCCTCCCTCCTTCCTCCTTGCATCCTTTCTCTTGTCTACAGTCCTTTTCTCTCAACCTTTTGTTGGAAAAGTGAAAGGTTGGTTGTTATCCACTTTTCCAAACCCTAATAATACTTCTCAATAGTTCAATCCCATTTTTCATTTTAACTAATAATATAAAATGACCTCACTACAAGAAAAAACAAAATTCATGACATCTTTCGACGACATAAGTATTTTCGTGTTGCCAAAAGGTATACTTTTTGATGACATGTATAGTTTTCGTGTCGCAAAAAGTTATTATTTTGGTGGGCTCCCTACTAATATTTCCCCCCAAATGTCATTTACGTCAGCGGGTGAAAACCTAAAACAACCCCTAAATGGCCTCGTAAGAGGCACGAACACGTGTCACGGGACCAACATAACATGTAGAAACTTGCCTCATAGCCAGTAGACTCTCGGGTTGAGAATACGAGGATAATTGCAAAATTTAGACTTAGGCTTAAAACATGACTTTAGAGGGTGAAAATCCAAAACAACGCCCAAATGACCCCGTAAGAAGCACAAACACCTCACATGAGACCAATATAACACATAGGAATTTACAGCATAGTCACGGGACTCCCGGTTTGATAATGGGATGATAATTTATAATAATCTAGACTTAGGCTTCAAACATCGTTAATGGGTGAAAACCCAAAATAGCTTCCAACGGGTGAACTTTTGTATCGATTGAGTTATTTATGAGCTTATTTATGTTTAATCACTCGAAGGGATTTGTTGATTATTTATTTATTTATGGCTTTGGTTGATGTCGTTGAGTTTATTTAAATGTTAAAATAGGTTGGATTTCTTTAATAAACAAAGGAAACTCTGTCGATTTTTTTTTTGAAATTATTGAGTGTTTTAAATTAATTAACTCAAACATAAGTTTAGGAAACATATTGAGAATTGGGGGTGGACCGTGTAACTAAAGTAAGACCATTGTTGGAAGGGATTTGTTGACTATTTATTTATGGATTTTGTTGATGTCTCTGAGTTAATTTTAAATGTTAAAACATGTTGAATTTCGTGAATAAACAAAGGAAACTCTGTCAAAATTTTCTAAAATTATGAAGCATTCTAAATTGATTAATTCAAACATACCCGAATTTGAAAATTGAGCGTCGAGGAGTGAAAATGTAAAACGACTATCAAAAATAGCAAAAAGAGGCAAACTTATGATAAAAGTAGATTTTTTTCCATATTATGTAATCTAATTATAGTTAACACGTGTTTATTTATTTCTTGTCCCAGATTGATGATGGATTTTGTTGGATATCGTTGGGCTAGTTTATTGGATGACTCAAAGTTTCTCGCGAAATGTGTATTATTTTTGTAGTTGGTGTTATTTTGAACATTTGTTGTAATCATATTAATTTGAATGGAATGAATTGTCTTTTAACGAAGAATTGTACAATTGAATATGGTGTCATTTTATGTGATAGTTTGGATGCTAAATTACTATAGATGCACATTTATACAGGTTATATCATGCAAAAATTTATATATAGGCATCTTGCAATCTTCTTTTGTAATTATTTATTGGAAAAAAATCTCTTTTAGCGACATAACATTGTTGTTGCTAAAAATCAAATCATATTCTGAATAATGACTTTTAGTGGCACTAAAAATGATATTTAGCGACATACACTGTCGCCTAATTAGATGACATTTCGCGACATGTTTATCATGTCGCCTAAAAGAATACCTTCCACGACATGCTATGTATGTCACCTAAAATATGACATTTCGCGGAATGTATGGCATGTTGCCTAAAGAACGACATTCCGTGACATGTATGGCATGTCGCGTAAAGAACGACATTCTGTGACATGTCATCATGTCGCGAAAGGTGAGGTATTATTTAATATAAAAAATAAATATTAATATATATTTTAATAAAAATATACATTTCGCGACATGTATCCTGTCGCGATTGGTATATACATTCCACGACATAGATATGTATGTCGCCGAATAAATTCCCAGGCGGGGCTACCGCGACACGAGGGCGACAGGAAGTCTTATGTCACGAAATGTCTTTTGCGACATAATTAATACATTTTGCGACATAGTTTTTGTGTTGCGAAATGTGTTTTTTCTCGTAGTTCCTTCTTGCCCTTATACGACCCTATTTATGTCTAAAAAACCCCGCAATCCAAATACAACACCCAGTACCTATTCTGGATTATTTAAACCCTTATCGGATTACCGATGCACTCAGAAAAGTCATTAGAGTCACTTAACTCCAATTATGCTAACTTATCATTATTCGGGCCTCACACGTGTGTACCCTACGCGTCTCCCATAAATTATATTGATACATCAATGTAACATCCTACCAACCCATCATCGATTTAACCGTCGCTAACCCTCATACGCGACCTATAATAAATAGTATAACTATTTACTTATCAGTCACAAGTAAATAATAATTTTAATAAATATTAATCCTTTATTTCGCCAATTAATATTCACTAATTTCTAATTTAATATTCTCCTAATTAAATTAATAGAATAAAGCAATTAAAATTATGGGGTATTACAATGACCTTACTAGAGCTGGGTGGTGGTCAATGTGTATGGAAAAGGTGGTTCTCTTACGTTAAGTCGAGAGGTGGATACGACTTGGTTTGTTGATTGGTGCAGAGAAGGAGAGATTCTTGGTTGTGAGAGGTGGATAACTTATTTAGAAGAACCCGTAACATTTGAAAACATGCTCCAGCTGTATTTGTATAAGTTTTGGGTATTTACATATTTTAATCCTAATATTTTATAACTTTTTCCTTATTTTCCTTAAACATTTGTTTCCATATATGAGTATTTTTTTTATAGTAAAAACTTGTGCAAGATTGATCCCCCACTTTTTCCCACTCCCCTCTGTCCCTAAAAGCATGGTTCTTTATCAATAGCTATTTAGTTCTACATGTAAACCTCTCACATTTCATTTGAATGGTTATCCTTGCATTAAACCAAAATGATAATTGTTCTTGAAGTGTTAGGTATGTTATTTTAACATCCCATATCTGATTTAGGTTTCTGACTGCATTAGAGTGATTTATTAACACCTTAAACTTATAGATTACACATAAATTGTACATGTGGTTTGCTCGTCAAGTGACCTATACCCACATAGAAAAAGGGGAAAGCTTGTTTATCAACTGCTTGGAAGAAATTTCTAGGTTAAGTCATAAGCTAACTATTGCATGCCAAATAATACTCCCATAATGGATTTATATTAGTCTTACAATGACCGGGTTAACATCTAGGCATCAATTAACATCATATGTTGAATGGGACACATGTCTAACACGTATTGAGTAGTGGTTTAATATAATTGGACCTAATCCTAGAGAAGTTGGGGTGGACCTTATCGTAGTTATTGGTCGAGATGATTTGAGAATTACCATATGCCAATTGTCGGTTTCACTATCCATGACCACACTAAAGACTGAGTCAAGTTCGCATATACTCGGTTGAGTGTTTACATCGCCATTTGCATAACCTAGTATCCAAGCCTTATTGATCACCCACATTGCTCCAAGTGAATGCAGCCTCCCTAAACTTTCAGATGGGTGATAAGTTGATGAGGTATTTAAATTCCCCCTAATCATTTTTTATTCCCCATGTAAATTTAAAGTATTTTCTCTCACTAAGGGATAGTCAGATTTCCCATCTCATTTGATGTGTCTTGATAGTTATTGGAATTTGCACCTAATTTTTTGTTGATTTGGAATTATTTCTTCTCTAAGGGTATGCATCTAGACACATCTCATGATTTGCTATAACAACCCCATATTTTCCATGTAGTGGTTGTCCATTCCAATACGTCGAAGATATGGCGCGTTAAACAATTTATATCTTCTTACCATCAACGTACAAAATAAAATAATTGAAGCGGATCTGAATCCATCCACAGCATGCCAAAAACTAAAATAATAAATAAAAGTGAAATAAATAGTATTTCAACATCCAACATAATAAATTGTAATGATATAAGCTCCATAAAATCTCTGAATGGAAATAACTAAACTCAAATTAAAATAAGTAGATACTATGCTAAGAATCAAGTCAACGAAAACTAGAATGCAAGTGGAGTTACATGTCTGAATCTCCCCAGCCTTGTGAAATCCTACTATGAATGCTTAAAAAGCAGTTGTATATGATTTGGGTCAGTGCCCTAAAGTTTCAAGAAATATCTTCAATATCAAGAATAATAATCGGGTGACTCATTTATAATAAACATGCCATCCCGACAACATTCACATGCAATAAATAGAACACCCCTCACCTAAGTGAAATATTATAAGCATGACCTAACTCAAGGCATAAACTATACTAAAAGTGTGTATCTCTATACTAATAAGTAAGTAACCGACAATCATAGTAATATAGTTGTAAATAACTACATGTGTGAGAATTAACCCCATATATGAACCCCCTCAATGTCACCCATATATCATGATATACACAATATTAAAATAACAACATATAATTATGACATATTATTCATGTAATTTGTAACACCTCGTATTTTTAAAGCATTTTAAACTACATGGATGCATGTAATTTTAAATTAACCAAAAAATAAAGAGGCTTAAATAACTATTAATTAGATAATAAAAATGATTAATATTTTATGTATATCGATATTAACTTGTGTGATTAGTAAGTGAAACTGTATTAAATTATTAAGTCGTAAGTGAGTTTAAGCGATAAGTTTATTGATGTCTTATTAGGACGCATGGATATATTCATGTAGGGAATGAGGTTTAATTTCATGTTAGGTGAATCGAATTGTAATTTTGAGTGCCCCGATGGTCCGGAATGGGTTGAAATAGTCCAAAGTAAGTATTCGGGGGTTACAATTGGGTTTCGGGGGCTTTTTGGACTAAGCGGGAGCCGTAAAAGGGTATATGGGTCATTTTACTTAAGGAGACTGACCCAATTTCAGGATTAGAGTTTTTTTGGTGAATATATAATCAAGTTGGATAGAGGGGGTGTGCTTCTATATATCCACTTAAAGAGGCTACATGTTCAGAGAAAGTGAGAAAAGGGAAGAGAAAGGGAGAAAAGAAGAGGAAAACTGGATCCGGGGAGAAGAGCTAGTGAAAGAAGATTTTCAAGAAGGGAAATCTCAAAACTCTCATTTTAAAGGAAAGTATTTACTTGCTTTGATATCCATATGTAGTTTCATTTATTCATGAAATTTAGTGAAGGGATAACACAAATTTCGGGTTGGAAATACTATGCAAATCAGGGTTTCGAATAAAGTAAATGTTCCGAGATAATCTGATGATGATTACATGATAAATATAATATAAATTTAATAAGAAAGATACGTTTTTAAATGATTTAAGAGGGAAATATCTAATCTAGAAACTAGGTTTTTTAGTCTTGCATGATTTCTTGATTTAATTCATTATTGGATGAATTAGACGTTATTTCGGCATAATTTTTACGTTAAATTTGGTTGGTTTGTTTTTGGGGGTGATATAGGGTCCATATATGGGGTTTTGGAGAAGTTTAGGACCTCCATGGATAAAGGTTGAAGAATAAATTCTGTTAAAAGTTCGTTCCGGCAGCCCAGTAACTCGAATCAGTTCTCTAGGGGGCGCAAACCGGTTCACCAACAGAACCGGTTCGATCAATCCAGCAAATCGGCTCAGTTTTTCTGGCTAGCCTCCTTTACCTTGGGTTATTTTTTTGGACCGTTTGAGGATCGGACATGGAATATTGGTTCCAGGGATGAGTTTTGATTTCTGGGAATCAAGTGTAGGGTGTCGTAGGCTAACCGTGGATGGGTTCCATGTAAGAAATATGTGAATAAGCGACTGAACATTCACAAGTAGAAATTGGAAAATCGAGTTAGGATTTTGGGAATGAATAGGCTAGTGCTTGGGTAAAATAGAATGTTGTCCAGAAGCACAATGTTAGAGAGTTAAACAATAAGTAAGTGAATACTCAGATAAGATCGGGAAATTGGGATGGACTTTGGGATTTGATAGGATACTATTACAAGAGATATTAAGCACATTAGCTGACTTTATATATATGTACGTATTGAGTATGACTAGTGTATATATATATATATATATATATATATACACACACACACACACTAGGGTGTACCCGTGCCGATGGCACGGTGATAAATTTGTAGTTGTGCGATCATGACCTTTAAATTTGAAGTTGTGAATATATTTTACAGATCTTAATCCCATGCACACCTTCATCTGTATAGGTTTAATATATTAGGAAAATCTTAATAATAACCCCTTAGAATTTTTGGAACTAAGAAAATACATACTTGTCCATGGATTTTCATATCCCAAAGCGATGGGGGGTGTGAATGCGGGTGCGAGTGCGAGTGCGTCGATGCGTTAATGTTCAAAAAATTATAAATGCGGGAGCGTCACCAAAGCAGCTATTAATTTATTAATTTTAAATTATAAATAAATTTTTAACTCAATTACAATTATAAAGCTTGGAATGAAACAAATTAACTATGAAAAAATTGCAACAACTTAAAGATAGTAAAATACGAATGGCTCGAATTAATAGTAGTTGAAGCAAAATATTAACAAATGAATGGTGGAGGTTGAGTGATAGGGACATAGAGCTACGGACTTCTGTTTGCATAGGGGCATAGGAATGAAGTGACAAAAAGAAAGACTGTCTCCCACAGGTGAACGGATGTCAGTTAACTATCTAAAGCTTATTCAGGTGATGGTTTTTGGGTACCCACGTGGAAACGTGAACTTGAAAATTTGGAGCTCGTATTCTAAACTTGGAAGTAGCACTTTTACAATGATTTCACTCATAATTCGCCAGATCGCGATTTGAGAGCGGGCGCGACACCTATACTTAGCGAACTATGTGACTACGGTTTTAACCTCTATTTACCCAGATAAAGCCGTGCCGATGGCACGACGATAAATTTGCTCTCGTGATATTGTGTACCCATGCCGATAGCATGGTGATACTTGTTCACACGCTTATAAAAAGGCAGTTGATAGAATGCCTTGGGAAGTTGATAGACATTAGGCTATGATGATTTCCTTTTACCTCGAACCATGTAAAAGGCAGTTGTGGTAAAGCCTCATTAAGCCCTGCGTCGTTTATGTATTAAATTTTATGCCGATGACACGGTAATAAATTTTGTTTGCAAATAAATTAGTAACTCGAACCCATGCGCAAAGAGGGATATAATAATATAAATTTTATTTGCAAATAATTTTTAAACTCGAGCCCTTCCGTGAATAGGGATATAATAATATATTTTAATTCAATCATAATTATAACTAAAAGTGTTATTTTTTTTTATTTAAACTGATATTTTTAAATTAAATTTTGTCTTAAATTTTATCGTTACTACTACTAATAAATGCATGTCTTTGGCTTTAGGAAAACCTAGATATAACAGTACCTAAATGCACTCCCTAGTTAATAAAAAAATTAACAAAATAGAAAATAAGTTTACTTGTCTACAGTAGTCATTGTAAGTCTTAAATACCATTTGTATATTATATTCACATTAATACATTCAATTTAATAATTCAAAACCATAAGAAACATTTCTCTATAATACATATGAATATATAAAAAAAATCCCCCAAAAGACACTATAGACACGCATGTTGGGTGCACCATTTTTATATCATGAGAACTATAGTACATCACAAAACTATATATTCAATATGAGATAGAAGCAGTTTGACTACAAATAAATCAATGTTGGGCGCCAAGGCAAATGTACCACGACATATTAGAATTTTTTTCATCCTCATAAGCTTTATGAAATCCATTGTGAGAGTGTAACTGTACACTCATAATCTGAAAATTGACTCTTGGTTTGGCATTTAAGAAGCCCCTTCGTTTTCAAATTTTACTTGACCGCGTACGAACATGAAGCATGCCATATTCAAAGAAGAAACAAATAACTATTCAAGAATCAGGCGTCATCAGCACAGTTACTATTCTTGTCAAATGACATACAATTATATGTATACATGAACAGTAAATCCCATCGAAAGAATAAATGGAAAAATAAACTTATTTGATAATATGGTTTACTTCTTGGTGGGTTTCAAGTTCGAGATCTAATTTCACATGATGAAGGAGACATGTCACCTGATTTCTAAACATTACACTAAAATAATTAAAACCTGAAAAAATAGTATATCAACAGATAAATAAAAAAATAGATTTTTTGTGATCAGTCCTATACACCCATGTTTTACAAAGGTCCGATCCTACATCTTCTTTTAATTGTTGGCAGTCCTAAATTTCCAACCGTTATACCCATTTTGTGTGTTTTTAAAAATCAACTGCTCCTATTTCCATGGGTAAGCAGTTTTTTTTCACTCTTTACCTTTGTAGGGATAGGACTAACATCCAAAATAAAAAAAGCCTAGGACTGATCACTTAAAAAATTCATAATGCAGGACTAAATGCTTGTGAGCCCATAAAAATAGTGTATCAACAGATATTTAAAAGATGAACTAAACTAACACTGAAATTTGCTATTTACCTGAATAAAGCCAACTGCCATCTCCTATTTACCCGGATAAAGCCAACTGCCACTTCCCTCATTTACCCTGATAAAGTGGTCACATATGCCAAGTACCACTACTTTAACAATAATGACAACCACACATCTCTTGTACTGTTATAAAAAGGGGATCTTCCTATTAAGTCCTGTTTGAAGGGGATATTTCATATTAGGTCCTATCACAACATTTTTTTCTTAATAGGTCCCATTTGTACATACAGTGAATTCAATGTATGTTTACAAATGGGACCTATTGGAACAAAAATCTTATTTCATGGGACCTGCTGGAACAAAAAAAAATGTTAGGACCTATTGATAAACAGGACTAATTGGTAAAAACCCCTTATAAAAAGGGCATGCGTGCACTGTTATAATTAATGAGAACCATTCCCTTTTGTTCAACATTCTTATTTACAGTTTGCTTAATTTCTGTATAAGAGTAAAAACTCAGTAAATAAAAAGGGCATTCCTTAGTGTGATTCCACCGCCCAGGCCCACCAAGGATGAAGAAAACCCATTACGATATTGGCATGAATCTGGTCTAGTCATTTTAAATTTCTCAGAACACCAAGAAGGCTTACAAATATTCAAATTTTTTCCATCAACTCTCTAACATATACTCAAGACACATCAACACAACAAATGAAAATACACTCTAAAAACCAAAAAGGCTTATTCAAGACACATCAACACAACAAGAATACTTTAAATTTCTCAGAACACCAATAAGGCTTACAAATATTCAAAGTTGCTTATTATTTAAAAGGTAAACAAAAAATGATACATTCTATGAGTAGAGGTCCGGTGAAAGGAACAGAGATAGTATCTGTCAAAACATATAAAAAATCACGAAATAACATTAAAAAATATTTAGATGGGGGATGAGGAAACCTTGAGAAAATTGAGGGGGGAACCCATTATGCCCACTCTCCACCACATTCAATCAAGCTCACAAAAGCATCTTGGTAATAGCTAAAAAGGAAACATGAGTGAGAGAAAGTAAAGAGAAGCGTTTGTATGTCTTGGTTCTACAGTATAAAAAATGTAAGCTAGTCCCTTGTAACCAAAAAAAATTTAACTAAGGAATCTAAAAACTAAAAAAATAGAGAACAAAGTGAACATGCGATATATAGAAAGAAACAAAGAAACAGAAGTTACCTTTCTAAGCATTGGTGGGATTATTTGCAGCAAGAAGAGAGATATGGTTTTTAGGGTTTGTTAATGGATGGGTGGGATTGTGAAAGTGTAGAGAGAGAGAGTTTCTCGAGCCATATAGCCATCAATTGATAAAAATAAAAAGTTCCTCCTCTGTTAGTTAGGGAATATGGGTTCTATCAGATCTCCCCGGCGAGCTCCAAGATCTGCCAGGCGGCGAATATGGGTTCTCATTCCCAGATCTACCCGGCGAGCTCCATGATGGCGGAAAGGAATCAGTCCTTGAACATGAAAACTCAAGTCGATCTCTTAGGTGTTTAGTGTTATAGAGGCCTGAAATAAAGAAAACAACAGGGGGATAGACAGGAGATTAGAGAAATAGATAGAGAGAGAAAGTTTAGGCCAACCAAAATCAAAAACAAAACTTGTTTACCCGTGTATTGAAGAAATAACGGAAGAGTCTCGACTTCAAGAAAACACAGAACTCTTTAAACCCGGAACTCATTTTTGAAACACATAAAGAAATACGAAGAGAGAGAGAGAGAGAGAGAGAGGGAGTAGAGGAACTCATTTTTTGATTTTTGGAACTGATTTGACTTGAGAGTTCGGCACATTAAATACCATATCTTCTATGAAGATATCTTTAAATGGTTAGATACAAATCATGTTAGCCATCCACGTGGTAGAAGATCAAAATCTCAACATTTAATATGAGCCGCTAGTTGATAAACACCAAACTCCTCAAGATGTAATCTGAACCGTCAGTTGGGGAGGACAAAAAGTCCCTCCTCCTTTATTTTATATATATATATATATATATATATATATATATATATATATATATATATAGAGAGAGAGAGAGAGAGAGAGAGAGAGAGAGAGAGAGGCAGGCGCCTGTGCACACTAAGTTTGCACACTAAGTTTGCACATTAAGTTTTTAAAGTAGTAAAAAGAATATTTTTGAGTGCTGGCGCACACCAATTTTTTTATGTGATATTTTAACATTTCAACGGACTCACATAAAAAAAATTAGCTCAAAAAAACTTTTTTTTTATTTTTAAAAAATCGGTCAAACTTTCGCAGTTTTTAAAGGGCTTAAAAGCATAGAAAGTTTGACCGATTTTTTAAAACTAGCTAAAAAAGTTTTTTTGAGCTGATTTTTTTATATGGGTTCCTTGAAATGTTTAAATATCACACAAAAAAAATCAACTCAAAAATATTTTTTTTACTACTTTAAAAAGGTAATGTGCAAACTTAGTGTGCACATGAGCCTGCCTCTCTCTCTCTCTCTCTCTCTCTATATATATATATATATATATAATAAAGGAGGAGGGGGTTGTTGCCACATCATAAGTTTTTGTATGAAAAACCTATATAAACATGTTTTGTAACTATATAATAAAGAAAGAGGGACTTTTTGTCTTTGTCAACTCTTATGAATTTGGATCTAACGGTCCTAAATTCTATTAAGTTTGAAAAGATTATGAGTTCACAACACTTAAAGAAAAAGGAGATACAATAAGAGCACGAGGCTCAAGAAAAGCAGAGCACCTAGATTTCAGCTTTACAATCAGAGCACGAGGCTCAAGGAAACTGGTACTCTCTTTTCCCAATACCTTTTAATCGAACACTATTTAACCCTCTTCTCTCTCTTAAACCCACTTGACCACTTACAAGCCAAGCCCCAAGGAGTAAGATTTCAACCCTCGGGAATGAATCTTATGCCGATGCTACAAATCGAACTAGGTATACAAATCATTGGGTTTTTATAGTTGGGTTTAAAATTACAAAACTGAGAGAGATAAAAGGGAATACAAATCATTGGGTTTTGGATTCTGACTCGAAAATTCGACGCACCACATCTTCCTTTAGGGTCATGTACAACCTTCTTAAAATTTCCTTTGTTTTCTTTATTTTTGTTCAAACAAAGGGTTTGATGTGTTCCGGAGGTGCTATTTCCTTTCGTTTTTCGGGTCAAACCCTCTTTTGTTTGTTTTCTCTTTCTTAACCGCACTAAATGGCTTGAGAAAACCACCATTTTGAAGCATGAATGGAGGTATCCTCTCTTTTTGTCCATTTCAGATATGATGTTTATGAACCCGCTTTTGTCTTTTATTTTGTAGGGATTGTTTGTGAAGATTATAGTGGGTTTATAAACCCTTCTTTAGATTATAGCGGGTTTGTGAATATCATTATACCGACTTTAAAATGCATCTTATGATTTTATCGTTTTGTTTCCATTTGTTTCTTAGTTTTTGCTGAATTATGTTTACTGGTATGATGCTTGAAATTAGGCGATCTCAGAGATGGGATGGATTGAAGCTTAAAATAAGGTAACGCTAAGTTAGTTTTTTCCTTTTACCCTTTTATTATTGTACTCTACACTCTCCTCTTCTAACTCTTTCAAACGCATAGGTTTTCTTGATATCTTTTTGTTTTCTACCAACTTATTTGACATGATTTGTGTTCATCTGATAGATATGCGACGGTTTAGTGGTGGTTGATTTTGGTGATCCGGAATAGGGAATTATAAACCGATTTGGTTGCAGTATGTACACGAAATGAGTTATAAATCGATTGCATTCTAAATCTTTCTCTTTAAATATATAAGTCTATAATGCTTTGCCATGTTTTGTGTACGTGTGTCTTGCCTCATGTTGTTTGCAATGTTCGTATAATCAGATTTTCATACTACCTGCTAAGCAAGAATTTAACTTTCAAGGATATTACTCATTCTTAGTGGGTTGGGAAGGGCCCCACGATTATGTGTATTTTTATTTTATACTTTTTTCCTAATGGTTACAATTTTTATTTTGCTTTGTTTCCTTATTTTAGTTTTTTTTTTCATTTCATTTACACACTTTGACATGTAGTACAACTTAGTATTATTGTGACCTTTTATAGGGAGTATTGTTGTGATCCTTTTATGGACCCTTTTTATGGATGTAACATTGGAAAATGATGCATGTTGAAATTTTATAGTAGACCAATGAGAGGAATTCCTGTTGAACTTTTACAATTTATAATATGCTATGAAGGCCCTCTTAAACCGTTGGATTTGATTTTTAGGTCCTCGTTAGGTTTCTTGTGTTTGTTTTTATTTTTACTATTGTTTTTTTCTATATGTTGAAGATATATTTATGGAAGGAACATGTATTTGATGACGAGAATGGTGATGATGTTTTCAAGAATGAAAATAATGTGCCGTTTAGCCCCTTTTCTGTTAATTTGTAGTGCTTAGAGGTTGAGTTTTTAATTGTTGTAGAGGAAAAAATTGTATTCAGGAGGACAAATATTACGATATCATAATGTATGTGATAAATGCAATTGTATTGTTCCCTTATTTATTAGAGATAAGAGATTCATGTTTCATTTACTCGGGGTTTAGATTGTGTATACATTTTTATTTGGGGTTCAGATTGTTAAGTTGAATTCAATGGAGCTCTTACTTTTCTTTCTCTGAACTTAATGTTGATATTTCATATAAATTTCTTGTTTTTCTTTTCTTTGTGATAACAAATATATCATAGTTTTGATTACTTTTAAGGTTTTTTTATCGATTATTCCCATTTACTAAGTATGTAGGTCAATAAGTCCTATCATTTTTTAATCTCCATAGGTCCCATGATTTTTTTTGCTCCAATAGGTCATATTTATAAACATATTGTGAATATTCACTATATGTATAAATAGGATTTATTGGGGAAAATGTTATGATATGACCTAATAGCAACTTTGGGTTCTCCTAATAAATTCGGTTGAATGGAATGAGTTGGAAGGAGATTTTGGGAGGGTGATTGAAAGGACACAAATTTCCAATTGAGTTTCGAACAAAAACATTTGATTCATAGGATAATACTCATGAGTATCCTCCAAGCCTATGACGTTTGAAGGTAAAGTTGAAGACGTAGCAGCTAGTATTTCAAAGTGAAGATATCAAAGCGCCCTCGTTTCAATTCCTCGTTTATACGTCATCAACAACACATTTGTTGATACCAAATTTAGTCAGTTGACGTGGACCAATCATATGAAGACACGTGTCAATATACATAACAAATACAAATACTTTCAATGAACAACATATTGTCACCGAGCTACTTAGGCGCTCCGAGCTACTTAATCATACTGAGCAACTTAAGCGGTCCGAGCTACTTAGCGTGCAGAGCATCCAAATCAAGAAAACCAAAAGGCGACAACTCATTAAATGCGCATTATTATTGTACAGATGTATATGTCTACTAGATAACAACGCATTACCTTTTCATATGTACATCCTCAAAGCTATAAATACATTGTAACCTCGTCATAAGAAGGGGACTTTGGGATCTCTGGGTGAACCTATCATCGAGATTCAAGGAAAATAGTCAGTAATACAAAAATAGTGGACGTAAGCCATTTTCAGAAGGCAGAACCACTTTAAAAATCCTTTGTCTTATTTATTCATTTTTATCTGTGATTAATTAATTAGATATAATCTAGTTTTTTACATCAACAGTGTGGCGCCGTCTGTGGGAAACGATTATACTTAGCGTTTTTCACCAAACAACTCATCATCTATGGCTGAGATTTTGAATCCAGTAATCGAAACACTGGGGTCCCTCTAAACCCCTCTACTCCACAAAATATTCATGATCTGGATGGCATAATGGCTAATTTAGCCCAAGGTCAAACGGTCATGCAAGAAACCATGCGTCAACTTATACAAACTATTCGAGATGGAGTGCCGGCCCATTCAGGACAACTAAGTGCTCAGAGAAATACCCATCTGCCATCTTCAAGAACTAGACGAACGCTATTCCTCGAGGTTTCTTAATCTAGACATACTGGATCATATCGTACAGAGAGGACTAATGATCCTTCGTATCAACCTAGCCGAACTTCATCAGTACGAGCTACAAATTCTCAACGGAATATCACTTTAACTCCATAACGGACCAGTGCTCTGGAAAGGTTGAGTAGAGTCTCTCCTTTCGATCGATTGGGTCCCATGAGGAATAGAAATCCTCCTAGGATTGTGTCGAGCAACTCTCAATATCCATCCAATCTAAGGGAAGGCTCTACTCAATGCGATTAGTCAATCGAATAAATAGTCCCGAGGTGGGAAATGATGCATGGAAAGGCTATATTCAAAGGTTGGAAGACAGGTTAGGGGAAATGGATAAGACCAAGAATCCTCTACAAAGAACTTTTGTCCAAGGGACACCATTCGTGTAGGCAATTGTGGATTTTACCACACCATTAAAATTCAAAGCTCCTATGGTGACACCTAAATATGATGGAAAAACTGATCCTGTCCTCCATATAGAGCAATACCAACCTGCTGCCGATATCTATGCGATTCCAGATGAGATGAGATGCAGGGAATTTTCAGGAACTCTCAACGAGTCAACTCAGATATGGTACAAAAACCTTCCTCGGGGGAAGATTGCAACTTTCCTTCAACTGACAGAGCTTTTCATAGGGAATTTTTATTTTGGAGTGAAGCCAGTTAAAAGAGTAGCACAATTACTGAGCGTTAGACATAAGACAGAAGAAATTACCAGGGACTATATTACTCATTTCAATAACGAGAAACTTGAGGTAATTTATTATGAAGAGAAGACAACAATTACTGCTCTGATGAGCGGACTATTAGCAGACAAGTTATACTATACTTTGGCCAAAGATCCGCCTAGGACCATGTCAGAACTGATGGCAAAGGTAGCCAAGATCATGAATGCTGAGGAAGCTATGGTTGTGAAGAAGAATACAAATACTAAGGAGACCAAGGTTGAGCCTAGTAAAACTAAGAAGAAGGATCAGAAGAACAATGGTGGAAACAAGCAGTCAAAAGGGAAATAAACGCTGGAACAGATGAGGAAGTATGGAAATTATACTCCCTTGAAAGTATATATAAATCACATTCTGGAGGAGATAAAAAACAACGAGGATCTAGCTTGGCCAGAGAAAATGAAGGCAGATCCTGACAAAAGGGACAGGTTCAAATATTACGAATTCCACAAAGACTATGGTCACACGACCAAACGTTGCATAGCTCTCCAGAACGAAATTGAAACACTCATCAGGCGAGGAAAACTAACTAAGTACGTTGATCACCAAAATGGTGGAAAAACCAACAACAGAGGAAGTCCAAGATCTTAGTCTTCTCGCCGAGCAAAAGAAGACAAGAAGAGAGATCACGAAGATGATCCAGAAGACGAACCCGATCTCCCCAAAAGGCCAAGACAGCCAGAGCACGAGGTATTTTTAATCCATTTTGGATTATTTGAATGTAATGTCATTACAAGTGGAGATTCAGGAGGTGGAGATCTCACTGCGGATAGGAAAGCATACCTCAATGAGGCCCAAGCTTGCTCTTACATACAACACATAAATTTGGCTGACGACGAGCTCCCGAGGAAGGTGAATAGGGACAAACTGGTCATCGAATTTTCTAAGAACGACGCAGGCGTACTATATCCTTATGACGACCCATTGGTGATCAAGATGAGAATGATGGAGGTGGTGATTTCACGGGTACTGGTGGAAAATGGTAGCTCTGCAGATATCATGTTCTACCCATGCTTTGATAGTTTGAATATGAAGTTAGCCCAGTTAGAGCCATATCATAGGCCCCTCCTCGTTTTTACAGGTGAAAAGGTTTTTCCACTTGGGACGATCAAGTTGGAAATGCTTATTGGTACATGGCCCGCTTGCCGAACATAACGAGTATGCTTTTTTGTAATGGATAAAAAGATCCAATCAGCCTACAACATCATCATGGGAAGAGTAGGTCTGAAGAAGTTTGAGGCAGTACCATCTACTGTACATCAATTTTTAAAGTTCCTAGCCAGTTTCAGAGTGGGAGTTATAAAAGGCGACCAGAAAGTAGCTCGGGAATGCTACTATTCATCTGCTGAATAGGAAGAATGAGAAGAATCCAGGAAGAAGACTACTACATATCAAGTGGATGAAACAGAAGATGCAGAGATTGAAACATTAGATCCTAGAGACGAGTCTCAGCTCGTGAAGGGCCAGGTCATGGAAGCTATCGAAAATATCATTCTGGATGATGAACACCCAAAGCGAACAACCCAAATTGGTGTGTCATTGGATGCATCGATAAAACAGGAGCTGGTAGCATTTTTAAGGCGCAAAAAATAGACTTTTGCATGGAGTCATGAAGATATTCCAGGGATAGACCCGAGTTTCCTGTGCCACGAGCTCAACGTTAACAAGGAAGTCAAGCCAGTGAAGCAGCGAAGAAGAGTGTTCAGTCCTGAAAAGAACCAAGCTATACAGGAAGAGGTAGAGAAACTATAGAAAGCCTTTTTTTTTATTGAGGACGTTAAATATCCAGATTGGCTAGCAAATGTGGTGATGGTAAAGAAGAAAAAAAAGTGAAGGATGTGTGTGGACTTCACTGATCTTAATAAACCCTGCCCAAAGGATTATTTTTCTTTGCCTCAAATCGATCACCTGGTGGATGCTACCTCGGGGCATGAATTGTTGAGTTTTATGGATGCTTACTCTGGTTACAACCAGATTAAAATGAAACCTGAGGACAGGGAAAGTTCCTCTTTTATCACCCCAAGGGGAACTTATTGCTATAATGTTATGCCTTTCGAACTTAAAAACGCAAGTGCAACATATCGAGGCTGATGAATAAGGTGTTTGCAGAGAAAATCAACCATAACATGGAGTTTTATATCGACAATATGCTGACAAAAAGTAAGAAAGCTGCTGATCATTTAGTTGACCTAGGTCAGACTTTTGATCAATTAGAGAAATATCAAATGAAGTTGAATCCCACCAAATGCAAATTTAGAGTACGCGAAGGTATGTTTATTGGGTATATTGTTAACCAACGAGGTATTAAGGCGAACCCTGAAAAGATCAAGGCCTTATTGGAGCTACCATCTCCAACTACGAAAAAGAAGGTGCAAAGTCTCATAGGGCGAGTTGCAGCACTAAACAGATTTGTGTCACGAGTAACAGACAGATGCCTCCCATTCTTCAAAACACTTTGAAAAACTTTTGAGTGGAATGATGAATGCGAGGAAGCCTTTCAAGAGTTGAAGAAATATCTGGGGGCACCTCCATTGTTATCTAGACCAGTGATGGGAGAAATGCTTTACTTGTATTTGGTGGTTTCAGATAACGCGGTTAGATCAACATTGATAAGAGTGGAGGACGGATTGCAGAAACTAGTCTATTACACCAGTAAGGCTTTTCGAGGAGTAGAGATCAAATATCCAAGACTGGAAAAGTTAGCACTAGCACTAATCAAAGCAAGCAAAAGGATGAGGGCATACTTCCAAGACCATACTATAGTAGTGTATACTGATATGCCACTAAGTCAAGCTCTGCATAAACCGGAGAAATAAAAAAGATTGATGTACTGGGCAGTAGAACTTGGTGAATATGACATAGTTTATGAGCCCAGGTCGTCACTTAAGGGGCAGGCAGTAGCGGATTTTATCGCAGAGTTTACTCACTCTGATGCATCCGAAGATCAGGAGTTTAATACAGACCAACCTGTGGATGTTACGGGATCATCGAAGATAACACCCGACCAACTTCCATCTGTGGATAACCAAGATAAGATAATCAACGAGCAGCGAGAAGTATCGGGGGAAGATAAAAGGAAGTATCAAATATTCCACCGAGGAACCCTGTCTGACCAAGAGTTTGATAATGAAGTATCTGTATGGAATCTATATGTGGACGGCTCTTTGTGTGCCACAGGTAGTGGAGCAGGAATAGTTTTAAATAGTCCTGATGGAATTGATATGGAGTATGCTCTACATTTCCAATTCAAGGCTTCCAATAATGAAGTTGAATATGAAGCTATGATCGTGGGTCTAAGTCTGGCCAAAACCATGAAGGCAGAGCAGGTTGTTGTATTCAGTGACTCACAATTAATCGTAAATCAAATTCTTGGGTTGTACGCAGCGAAAGGAGAACTAATGGTCAAGTATCATGAAAAATCTATGGAAGTTATCTTGACTTTTATTCCAGTTCAGTTGATCAGAATACCGAGATTGTAGAATACAAGAGCCGACGCCCTAACTCGACTGGCATCAGCAACACGAATCGAGCTACGAAGAACAATCCTAATAGAAATCCTGGAAGATCGGAGCAGAGACGAAGATTTGATGATTAACTTTATTTCCCTTGACTTGGGACCATCCTGGATGGATCCCATCAGGGCCTATATCGAAGAAGGGGCTTTGCCAACTGATAAACTTACAGCCAAGAAACTGAAGTTTAAAGCTGCTCGTTACGTATTAACTAGTGCATTTTGTATAGAAGAGGCGTTATAGCAGGACTACAGAGATGTGCCCATACCTTCGAAGTTAAAGAATTGATTGAAGAGGTTAACGAAGGGTCTTGTGGGGCCCATGTAGCAGGTCGGATGCTTTTACAGAGAATAACAACACAGGGGTATTACTGGCCAATGATAAGAGCTGACTGTGCAGCTTACACTAAGAAGTGCGATAAATGCCAATGTTTCTCTTCCATCTGAAGAACTCCCAAGCATTGTTAACACCCATTACGTCCCCCTGACCATTCGCCATGTGGGGTATAGACTTGGTCGGGCCACTTCCAATAACCAAAGGGAGATTCAAATACCTCGTAGTTGTTGTGGATTACTTTACTAAATGGGTGGATGATGAACCTCTCATTGACATGACGTATGACAAGGTCTATCAATTTATTTGGAAGAGTATTATTTGTAGATATGGTCTCCCACACGCATTCATTACTGACTATGGAACCCAATTTGATAACCAGGAATTCGCTGCATATTGCCATCAATCTAATGTACAGAAGATCCACTCTGCGCCAGGACATCCCCAGAGCAACGGGCAAACTAAAATGACAAACAGAACCCTACTGAATGGTCTAAAAAAATGGCTCGATGGGGCATAAGGAAACTGGATTAAAGAGCTACACTCTGTGTTATGGGCTTATTGCACTACACCGCAAATAGCAATTGGGTAATCTCCGTACATGTTGACATTCAGGAGTGAGGCTGTCATACCTGCTGAATTGGGCCTACCCACACATAGGGTGCTTAATTTCAATTCTCCCATAAGCGACTTGATGAGGCGTTTACACCTGAATATGTTCGAAGAAGTTAGGGAAGAAGCAGCAATCAGGAATGCTCCATACCAACAACGAACAACCTTATTCTACAACAAAAGGGTGAAGAAGTGCGATTTGAAAGAAGGGGATTATGTGCTGAAGAAAGTGATCCAAAAGCATACCAAACTGGAGGCCAAATGGCATGAACCTTACAGAGTAACTGAAGTTGTTCGTCCTGGGACATACATAATTGAAACTTTGGAGGGAGAAGAATTCAAGAATGCATGGAATACAGAGCATCTGCGCAAGTACTATCAGTAATTAAAATCCATATGTAACACAGTTCTTTCAATATGAATAAAGTGATGTTTCGCCCATATTTCCTCCTTTGTTGATTTTTTTTGGAATATTAGTGCTACACACTACACAAACATTAATTCAGAGAAGTAACCACCAACTACGGTTGGTCGGCAATTCAGTAACCACCAACTCCGGTTGGTCGGCAATTCATTAACCACCAACTCCGGTTGGTCGGTAATTCAGTAATCACCAACTCCGGTTGGTCGGCAATTCATTAACCACCAACTTCGATTGGTCGGCAATTCATTAACCATTAACTCCGGTTGGTCGATAATTTAACACCCACCAACTCTGGTTGGTTAATAATTCATCAACCACCAACTCCGGTTGGTTGACAATTTAACACCACCAACTCCGGTTAGTCGGCACTTTAATAACCATCAACTCCGGTTGGTTGGTAAATAAAAATCATACAGTGCAAAAGCCTGTTTGAGCACGGGTGATCTCAAGGGACATCCCAAACTCGGCAAGAAAATGGGTGACCTCCAGAGGCATCCACTGTCTAGGCAACAAGGTAATCCTGGCAAGATTACTACAACTAAGCATGAACATGGGATAAAAATCATTCCATTTCTTAGGCCCAAAGAGTGACAAGTCACTATAATCAGACGATAAATGGGACAAGTTCTATTGCCTAAAAACAAAACAGGACATTTCGTCCTTCTACAGATATATATATATATATATATATATATATATATTCACCAACGAATAACAAAGACATTCTACAAAATATTTCCAAGGAAATAAAATTGTAAAAGAAGCTAAACATTTCTTTATTAAAACCAAGCAGATTACATACGATATGAAATTTGATTCATTATATACAAATGTCCTATTCTATAGGTTTCTTTCCCTCTTCTTTTGAAACATGTTCCACCCCAGCTGGAGGATCATCTAATGCATAAGGGGAGTTTATAAAGTTCACATCTCGCATCATTCTGACATTAATTATAGATGGTCGATCAAGTAAGTGCTATGGACGAGATATCTCAAAATTTGAATGAAGACTATAATCACCGAGATACTTGGAGATCAAAATCTGAAGAATAACACGGGCTGGAATCCAACTAAGGTCAAGTTTGAAGGGAGGCACAGGTAAATCAAGAAATCCAGGTTCATAATAATCCCATAAGAAATGACCTTGCTCCAGTTTCAGAACACATAAGGCATTAAACCATCCCTGCTTATATCCTTCATTATTGGACTGCTGCAAACGAGCGTCAAGATGATACAAAGCTTCATTATACCCCGTGATCCAAAATTCCCTGGGCTGCTTGTGAAATTGATAAGTCAATCTATCAAGTTGCTCGTGGAGATTTTTTACCAGAATTTCTTTACTTTCTAGTGTATAACTCTGATTGGGGAGTTGGTCGGTGAAACTCTGAATTTTTTTAGACATTTCTGCCAAAGCCTGATTCTTCACCATCAATTGAACGACTTGATTTTCTAAGGCTAGTTGAGCCCTTGTCTCATCAATATTAACCCTAACAACCCTTACTCATCCACGGGAAGAAGATATTGATCTGCCACTATCAAGTGTGGAAAGCCCGATTCTTTTCAAAGTCTCTAACTCTTCCCGTAAGCTAGCATTTTTATTTCTAAAAAGGAAAAACCATCATCATTAATTGGGACCAAGGCTCCCGAAGAAGAGGAGGCAGAAGATTTGAGCTGTTTTATTTTCTCTTGCAACGTGATATTCTCTTGCTCTAGCAGCCTAGCAATATGTCTATGCTCTTCAATCTCAAGATTTAACACACTTTAGTTTTTTTCATGGGTTGAAATGTACTTGTCATATCCCCTATCAGCACTCAATTGTTGGTGCTTTTTCTCATAACCTTGATGCAAAAGTGTAGTGGATTCTCTATATTGCCGTTGAAGTTCATCGATCGTTCCTTGAAGATCCTAAATCATTTCGTAATAAGCCATATTGTTGGCTAAAGCATGATCAAGTAGGCACTTCAAGTACTGGTAAGCATCAATTGCTCGTTCAGAGGCATCTGATATGAGGATGTCAATTATTTAGGCCTCAGTAAAGTCTGCATGACCATCTTTGAAATAGTCATTGCATTTCTTCATCAACTCTGTATCATTAGCTAATAAGAGTTCCATCCTGGCCATAAACTATCAAAGAGAAAATAAAAAACTAAATCAACAATGATGCGAACAAAGCAAGTAATAAAGAAATTCCAGACGAACAACAAAAGTTCATTTTTTATTCATCACAATAAAGGAAAACACATTTCAGGGTTACATCTAAGAAACAGCGCAATAAAAGACCCGAACAACTTTAAACCTTCTCCTTATTTCCTATGACTTCTTCGGATGATTTGGATGAAGGGGTTGGTTACTCGAGGAGCAATGGAAGTTGCTCGACAGATATGCTAGCTTGTTGGAATTTCTCGGAGGGTTGGATAACAACAACAACAGGGACTTGCTCTCCTATCATCATAGAAGACTCATCTGATGCAGCTTCATCTTCTTCTTTTTTTCCAAGAGAGGGAGAAAGGCCATGAGTATGCTCCTGGAACAACTCAAAATTTTTAGCAACCTTCAATTTCTTCAAAGTCGATATCCATCTATCCCTAAAATACTTAACACTGTCATACTCCATCTGAGAAGACATTGCCAGTCCCTTATTCCAAACCTTATCCCAACCAGCACTAAAAGATTTCTTAAAAGCAACTTTCCTTTTTGCTCTCTCCGAGGAAGTCTTTTCCCTAAGGAGCTCTTCGGCATATTTTAGTTTTTCTTCTACCTCTGTCTTACGTCGTTCAACATCTTGAAGCTTGGTGACATTTTCCTAGGCAGATTTGAGCTTGACCTCAAGCTCCTCTTTACGTTGTTCAACATCCCTTAATTTCTTCTCCAACTCTTTGGAGGGAGTCACAACTTGATCTTGATTTATTTCAACAGACTTGAATTGTTTCTCCCATGCATTTTTGTCTTCCTTATACTTTTGATGATATTCCTTCAAAGGTTGAGTTAATCCATCAAAATCTTCTTCTATCCCACCCGAGGAGGTGGAAGCCCTGATGGCTTCATCTTTCTTCAAAATACTATTGAAACACGTCATGAGCTGAAAAAAGAAAGAAATTTAATTCAATATATGAATATAGTACTAGAAGATAAAAGAATCAGGCTAACGATACTTACTGACATAATGTGTTGAGCAGCCAAAGTAGTAATTCTCTCACGAGAAAAGGTGTCTTTAATACCTTGGAATTATGGGATAGTCCAAGATATGATCAAGCCCATAACAGAGCTCGGAGGAATAAGAGCAGGAACATTACCTTCAACATTTGAAGGTAATGTTCCATCTCTTATTCCTCCGAGCTCTGCTATGGGCTTGATCATATCTTGGACTGAGAGACAGAGTTAACAGGTCTCTCGATAGGACCTCTTTTCAATCTCCTCAGAGGAGCACTCTCAATTAAAGGTGCTGTCTCTCTTTGTGAAATAGAAATAGTTTCACTAGAAGGTGCTGCCTCTTTTGGAGGCACAGGGGGTTTCTTGCCAGTTTCCTTAGCAGCAGTAGAGGGGGTACATCTATATTATTTGTCCCCTCATCTGGGGCATCCTGTTTGTTCTTCTTTGCCTATTTAGTGGAAAAGGCAGACTTGTCAAAAAAAATTGGGAGCTTTCCTCTTCTTCATCAGATCAGTAATAGGAGTACTTAAATCAGAAGAAGATCCTTTCACACTGATTTCAGAAGTTGGTATCCGATCAAGATCAACCACCTCAGGATGAGCAATGAAAGATGAAGTGGAACTTCTGTACCTCAACAAATATGAAGCATACCTCACATGCTCTCCAACGATCGACTGATGCAAACTCCAGATAAGTTTCAAGTCATTTAAATTAATATCAGTTTCCCTTGGAGATTTCCTTTTACTGTCAACTGTAACAAACAAAATTAATGCCAGTAAGATATTTCATCGAATATAAATAAAATAAGATTTCAAAAATAAAAACAACCTATCCCATTGCCATAAAGCGGACATCTGGGACCTTGGTACACATCATTTCCATTTAATGGGGGGTGTTGCCAATTTTTCATCACAACCCCATGATCAAAGTAGTCCCTATTGGCGTCGGGAAGATTGACAACTAAAGCTCTATTCGAAAACCTAGTTTTTAAATAGAAAGTAGTGTCACTAGTAACCCATTTATAATAATACATAATTTCTGGAATTCTCAAATGAGCTCCATGAAGTTGATTCAACCTATATATGCCATTAACTACCCTCCATGTATTTGGAGCTACTCTTGCAGGTACAATATCGAAATATTGGCAAAACTCCAAACACAGGGGATTTGGCTGGAAAGAAAAGCCACACTCAACTACAAAAAGAGTTGGGAACCAGTGTCCCTCAGCTAAAGAAAATAAATTAGAAGGACAAGGAGGTTTTTCCAAAATAACCCACGAAGGGATTGAAAAATCAGACCAAAATTTATCCAACGATTCAACAAGATAAAGCATGGTGAATAAAGTAAATAAAGAAGAGGGAAGAAAATCTTACACAAGAAAGAGAGATCGATTGACAATGAATGATGGAAAGAACGAAGGCACAAGATAGAGAGAAAATGAAGAGTTCATAAATATAGATTTGAAAAGTAAAAGACTATAGGATTTCTATCGCACTTAAATACTTTACCTTGAGAATAGAGAAAAGCAATGATTACAAGGGAAGACGTTTGCGTTTCCGGCGGCTAAAAGAAGAAAAAGGCACAAATACGAAGTGATCGTGAAAAATTCAAAATATTTATGAAGTTTGATATTATGCGCTTAAAAGGAATTATATACAATGAAAATTTTCCTAAACTGCGAAGATCAGTAAACCAGGCAGCTTTCAAGCAAAATGTTCCACACTCTTCTTCAAGCTCAACTGTGAAACATTGGGGGCTTCTGTTGATACCAAATTTAGTCATTTGACGTGGACCAATCATATGAAGACACATGTCAATATACATAACAAATACAAATACTTTCAATGAATAACATATTATCACCGAGCTACTCAGGCGCTTCGAGCTACTTTATCATACCGAGCAACTTAAGCGGTCCGAGCTACTTAGCGTACAGAGCATCCAAATTAAGAAAACCAAAATGCGAATAATCATTAAATGCGCATTATTATTGTACAGATGTATATGTCTACTAGATAACATCACATTACCTTTTCATATGTACAGCCTCAAGTCTATAAATACATTGTAACATCGTCATAAAAAGGGGACTTTGTGATCTCTGGGTGAACCTATCATCGAGATTCAAGGCAAAGAGTCAGCAATAAAAAAATAGTGGACGTAGGCCATTTTCAGAAGGCTGAATCACTTTAAAAATCCTTTGTCTTATTTATTCATTTTTACCTGTGATTAATTAATTAGATATAATCTAGTTTTTTACATCAACAACATTATTCCAAGGTCTCTAAAAGGTATGAATGCAATTATGTTTATAGAACCTTGGATATTTTAATTGGGTGAATTTTTTAAATAATTTTAACGACTTTAGTTTACTCAGAAAATACTATTTTAGAACTTTTCATAAAATTTTTGGGGCTTAAAATGAAGTTTTTATTTTTTGTAAAGGCGTTCAAACGAATCTGGGATCTCGTTCGAACAAGATTCCCAAATCGTTCAAACGAGACTTCTAAGTACTTTAGAATTTTTTTAACTAACTTATCGTTAATAAAGTCGTTCGAATGAAAAAGTCATTCGAATGAAAATATCGTTCGAATGAAATTTGGCAGGAACAATTTTTTGTTAGTTTTTCCCATTTTCCCACTACTTTTTCCCCGCTAATTTTTTTCTAGATTTAATGATGTGCGGGAACTAACTTTTTGGAGTAACTTTTGTGATATTTCCAAAGCCTTTGAGAGGAAAAATTCTACAAAAAAAGTTCAAGTTTGTGTGTTTCAATTTTTGTCAAGAAATGATCTTCTAAAACACATACACCCATTGTTTAGTTTAAGATTCCACGTTCTTCATCTCTCTCTCTCTCTCTCTATATATATATATATATATATATATATCTTGCTTGGAGTTTGTTTGGCACGAGGTTCTATTATACCGTTTGAAGAGTTATTTGGGTTTACTTCTACATCGCTTCAAGAAGAAGATGTGTTTGTTATTGCGGCATTCCCACTCGGATAAAGGCTTTGGGTGTGGGTTGACGGTTGTCCGAAAGCTATATTGGAGGAGTCCAAGGTTCCGGTGGAGTCCGTGATTGTCGACTAAGCAGAGGTCGGTACAAGAAGACGCGTCAGGGGCTTGAAGGGGAGTCGAGTCGAGTTGTGTAAGTAATCTGTCTTGTATTTGTAAAATTCTATACTTAGTGGACATAAGGCTAGGGCCATCAGAGGTTTTTCGCATTTGGGTTTTCCTCGTACATCGCGGCGTAGTGTGTTGTGAATTTATTTTATCTTGTTAATCACCTAGAACACATGCTTAGGACTAAAAGATAAAATATGGTTTAATTAACTACTCTTGTTTAATTTGGTGATAATTAAAGTTTGGGTAAAGTTAAGGTTAATTTAATTCAAGCTGTCAGTAAATTAATTGGTTACAATTCTTGCTCACCTTGTTTAACTTGATAATTAAATTAATTTGGTTTGAGTGAATTTAAAGTGTCTGTGTGTTTAATTTAATACACTTTAGTGTTTAATGTTTAATTTAATTTTTCATCTTTTAAAGAAAAGGAAATTAAATAAATTTTAAAAAATTAAATGTTGTTAGTAACCATCATATTCTGCACGTGGTAGGAAATTCTCTTGGATTAAAAAGAAAGATTTTAATAAATGGGGGTCTCGCGTTCCAACAAGTGGTATCAGAGTAGAAGTACTAATTTACTATACTTAGATCCTTTTAATATTTTTGGTTAAAAATGAATTTTTTCCCATTTTCTAAATTTTTTATTTTTGACGGTTCTAATTACGCATATTGGGAAGCACGTATGCGTTCGGCACTTAGGGCGATAGATGAGAGGGTTTGTCTTTCGATTGTTAATGGGTGGTCCTCACCGACTATGTTAGTTGGAAATGTTCATGTACCCAAACCCATCGAGAGATGGAGTGATAATGAATTAAAACTTGCAAATTTTAACTCCCGAGGTTTAAATGCCTTATTTAGCGCAGTCACACCGGATGAATTCCGACGTATCATGACGTGATAAACCTCTAAGGAGGCTTGGGATATTTTACAACTCATTCATAAAGGAACTAGTGTCGTAAACGCTTCTAAATGCCAAAACCTCACCACTCAATTTGAAACCATCAAAATGCTTGAAAATGAAACCTTTGATGAATTTTACACTAGACTTACCGATATAGTTAATTCATCTTTTAATTTAGGAGAGAAAATGCCCGACGACCGAGTTGTAAATAAAATTTTAAGGTCCTTACCCGATAGGTTTATCCCAAAAGTGACCGTGTTAAATTCTTTACCAACTTTAGCCTCTATGAAACTAGAAGAACTCATAGGTGATTTACAAACCAATGAACTAAACATGTTTCCCTCCAAAAATGAAAAGAAAATTGATAAGGGCATCGCTTTGAAAGCCCAAAAGGAGGTAAAGGTAGTTTCGGATGATGAGAGTGACATCGATTTCGATTAGATGGCTATGATCGCAAGAAAAGAAAATTTCTTAAATTTAATAACGATAATATTAAAAAGAATTTTAAGAAATTTGGTAAATCAAAGTATGACAAAGCCAAAAAATTCCGTAAAAATCATAATGAAGATCTTAATAGGAATGAGTCGAATAGATGTTATGATTGTGAAGGGTATGGCCATAGGGATTTTGAGTGCCCCACTAAACAAAGGAGAGAGGGTAAGCAACCTATTTCATACAATGCCACCCTTAGTGATAGTGATAAGGAAGAGGGGTCCGATTCCCTCATTGAGCGCAACTTTACTGCATTCATGGCTAGTCATGTTAGTGAGTGTGAGTAATTGTCCGACAATGACATCTCAAATCATGACACTTTCGAGGCCTTTGTTTGTGAAGCTTCAAAAGATGATGGTAGTGAGAGTGGATAAGAGAGAGAGAATTAAAGTGAGGAAGAGGTTGAAGAGAGTGAAATTCAAATAGCTTTTAGAGAATTATATGAAGAATCAATTAAGTTAAAAAGAGCTAATTTGAAGTTAAAATCTAGTTTAAGGGAACGTGTCAAGGTCGTTGATGAGAGTGCGTTAGTTGATGACCTTAAAACACGCGAGAGAGATCTTCGAGAGAAGCTTGAATATATAGAAGGCGAGAGAGATAACCACCTTAAGGGTTTAATGGAATCCTTTAAAAAGGAGCTTCTCGTGTTTGAAGAGAGAAATGTTTTATTAGAGTCTAAAATTTTAGAATTAGAAGAGAAATTAAAAGACTCTAGTAAAGTCAAATTTGATTTGGAATGTAGGTCCGCTAAATTAGATAAAATTTTAGGAACCGTCCAAGTAAAAAATGACACATGTGGTTTAGGCTTCGATACTTTTAACGAGTCTACTCATAATGCCAAAACCAATATTTTGAGACAATCACCTAGGAAAACTTACAGAGGTCAATCCTTAGGTACCACTTTGCGACGTGTCTTTACTTGTTCATATTATGGTCGAAAAGGTCATCTTATGAAGTTTTGTTTTTATCTTAAGAGAATTTCTAGAAAATCCAAAAGTAAGATAACCGAGTTAGCCAAGACTCCCAATCCTCGAGATTGTCACTCTTCATTAGTTTGGGTTAGGAGATCCGAATTGGTAGCTTTATAAAGTAGGATTTTTTATTCTTATTTACTTTCACACGATACCTCCCTTGCTAAATCTAAAGGTCAAATGTGTTAGTTGTTTTGCATACTGTAGCTTTTTTGTGCTTTATATCATATATCCTTACTAGTTGTATGCATGTTTATCATTTTTAGTCATTGCTTTATCACATATCTCATGCTAGAATTATGATTTTTGTTTATCTTTTGTATTATAGTTCTTTCATTTTAGTTTGCTTTAAGTGAAAAATACAAAAAGATTTTGTTTATCATTTGTGTTTTATCTTATGAGTATTTTAGGCTTAATGAAAAATTCAAATGATTCTTGTTTATCTTTTGAGTAGTTATTTTTGTTTGGTTAAAAATTTCAAACACTCAAAAAGATTTTTTTTATTTTGTGTGTATTTTAGTTTGACACACTTTATGTGGCATATACTTGTGTTTTAATCCTTTCCTTTTTGCTTCTATGTGGCTAGAACTTTTGGTTAAGATTGTCAATCCTTAAAATGTTCTTTGTCATGCATGCATGGAGTAGTTGTATTTTGTGTTGCTTAATGGGTTCTATTTTTATATGCCTCTATTCACACATGCATGAGCTCTTTTGAAATTTAAACTTCACATGTATATTTGACCTAAGTGAGATGTTCTCCAATCAATTTTTTCATCTACATTTTGCTATGACTATGAAGGATTTGTGCATGTAATAACTGTTTCCCGAATTTAAAAAAATAGAAAAATATTTTTATCCGGTGTTGTTGTTTATCAATAGAATCGGGCTGCAAAAGACAAAATTACTTTGCCTGAAAAGCCACCATTGAATTTTCGGCCTTAAAAATGTGGAATTAATAGAATATTTTCCAAGAAAAAAAAAGGTTAATTAATATGTTCAAAAGAAAAGAAAAGAAAAATTATGAGGAGTTTGGTTGGATATATTAACGGGTTTGTACAATGACTTTGAATCCTAGTTAAACTTTTATTGTCATGACTCTATTGGTTTGTAGAATCATTAAAATTCTAGGCTTATGTGAATTGTGTATGTTTGTTCATTGAATTCAATTTATATTGTCACATGAGGCTATATCTAAATGTGATAAAGTTTTGCAATCAAATGAGAACTCCATGAACGTGTTTTAAGGGATTCGATCGAAATTTAATTGTTACTAGTTCACACCCCTACACTTTCGTTTACAACATATATTTGGACACATTTTTGCCATACGAGTGTGAAAGGATTAATGAATTTTGTGTCATGTGTGGTGTTTATACCTATGTATATGTGCGTGTGCGTTAGTCATATTCATTTTGTATACATATATATGGTATTTTTTAGTTTTTGAGTCTTTGCCTTGCTTGCTAGTTCATCTATGCTTCTAATTCATAATTGGCATCTATTTTGCTACGTATTTTGTTTAATATCACATGCTTAGTATCTTATTTGACAGATTTATATCATTTGTTTTGCATCCTAAGTTGGTATCTATTTATCCTTATTGTGGATTAGTTCTTGTTATTGTTGCCCATATGCTTTCATGTTCTTATCACCTTATGCACCATCTTGTTCACTTTCTTTCTCATATTTATATCCCTCATGTAGATTTTAGGGAGAGAAATCACACTTAGTTAACTTGGGGGAGCAATGCGTATATTAATTAATTCTATATCCTTTGTCTATTCTTGAACAAAAAGGGGGAGAAGTGGTTTCTAAACCTTTAGTTTAGGAGATCTATCTTAGGGGGAGAGCAATATCTTCTTAGGTTGATCGTATTACATAAAGGGGAAGAGTTAATTTAGGTGGGTATTCATTTTAATTTCATTTAATATTTTGATATTGCCTATGCGTTTAATGTTTTGCTTAAGTGTGCAGTAATTATTCTAATGACAACTTTCATCGACAAAGATAGTCATCCTTGGGTTTTGAGTCAATCTTGTATTTTTTATTTTGGGCGGGATGTTATTTAGTCTAGTTGAGTTTGACGGACCTTTAGGATTTTGGTTTTGGTTTTTTTCCCGGAATAGCCAAAGGGGGAGATTTGTAAGGACACAAATTTCTAATTGAGTCTTAATGTAGTGTTGGCTCAATTCCGAACAAAAACATTTGAGTCATAGGACAGTATTCATGAGTATCCTCTAAGCCTATGACGTTTGAAGTTTAATTTGAATACGTAGCAGCCAGCATTTCGAAGTAAAGATATCAAAGCACCGTGTTTCAGTGCCTCGTTTATATGTCATCAACAACACATTGTTCCAAGGTCTCCAAAAGGTATGAATACAATTATGTATACAGAACCATGTATATTTTAATTGGGTGTATTTTTTAAAGAGTTTTAACGACTTAAGTTTACTCAGAAAATATTATTTTAGAACTTTTCATAAAAGTTTTGGGGCTTAAAATGAAGTTTTATTTTCTATAAAGTCATTCGAACGAATCTAGGATCTCGTTCTCGTTCGAACAAGATTCCCAGGCTGTTAGAACGAGATTTCTAATGACTTTAGCATTTTTTTCACTGACTTATCGTGAGTAAAGTTGTTCAAACGGAAATGTCGTTCGAATGAGATTCGTCGGGAACAGTTTTTGGTCGTTTTTTCCATATTCCCACTACTTTTTCCCCACTACTTTTTGCCAGATTTAATGATGTGCGGGGACCAACGTTTTGGAGTAACGTTTGTGAGATTTTCAAAGCCTTTGAGAGCAAAAATTCTACCATCAAAAGCTCAAGTTTGTGTGTTTCAATTTTTGTCAAGAAATGATCTTCTAAAACACATACACCCATTGTTTAGTTTAAGATTCCAAGTTCTTCATCTCTCTCTCTCTCTCTCTCTCTATATATATATATATATATATATATATCTTCCTTGGAGTTTGTTTGGCACCGAGTTCTACTCTACCATTTGAAGAGTTGTTTGGGTTTACTTCTACATCCCTTAAAGAAGAAGACGTGTTTGTTTCTTCGGTATTCCAACTCGGAGAAAGGCTTTGGGTGCGGGTTGACGATTGTACAAAAGCTATATTAGAGGAGTTCAAGGTTTCGGTGGAGTTCGGAATTATCGGCTAAGCAGAGGTTAGTACAAGAAGATGCATCAGGGGCTTGAAGGGAGTCGAGTCGAGTTGTGTAAGTCATTTGTCTTGTATTTGTAAAATTTCGTACTTAGTGGACTTAAGCCTAGGGTCATCCGAGGTTTTTCCCATTTGAGTTTTCCTCGTACATCGCGGCGTAGTGTGTTGTCAATTTATTTTATCTTGTAAATCACCTAGAATGCATTCTTAGGGCTAAAAGATAAAATATAGTTTAATTCACTACTCTTGTTTAATTTGGAGCTAATTAAAGTTTGGGTAAAGTTAAGGTTAATTTAATTCAAGTTGTCACTAAATTAATTGGTTAAAATTCTTGCTCACCTTGTTTAACTTGATAATTAAATTAATTTGATTTGAGTGAATTTAAAGTGTGTATGTGTTTACTTTAATTCACTTTGTAGTGTTTGATTTTAATTTGTTTTAAGAAATTAAAATTTGTGCTTAATTTAATTTTTCATCTTTTAAAGAAAAGAAAATTAAATAAATTTTGGAAAATTAAATTCTACTAGTAACCATCATATTCTGTACTTGGTAGGAAATTCTCTTGGATTAAAAAGAATGATTTTAAAAACTGGGGGTCTTACGTTCCAATAGTGATGATTAACGTAGGATTAAATTTAGGATAGTTTTGCTTCAACACAGTTTTTGGAGAGAATCTTTTAAAAGGCCCACACAATGTTTTAACGTAGGATTAACATTGGAAAGAACTTTTGGAGAGAATATTTTAAAAGGCCCACACCATCTTTCAAAAAACCCACAATGTTGTGTTGAAATAGTTTAATTTTCTCAATCTAATTTTTTTATATTTATAAAAATGTAAACTTCTTCCTTCATATTATAGGGATGCGCAATCCCTTAACTATGAGATTATCAATAATCAAGTTCTTAGTAAATTTATTTGTAAAACATAAACATAATTATTCATATTATGCTCCAAACATCTTCATTATTTTAAATTATTATTTTAATATTTCTTTAACTAATTATTTATTGAACCTTTTTGAAATTACACAAAAAAACTTTTACGAATAATTTTTAGTAGATTAAAATTATTTCTCGATTAACTATAGATTAACTCATTATATTTTCCTTTAATTATTGAAATGTGTTTAATACCATACATAGGAGTGTGAGTGTTCTATAACCATAAATACTTGGTAGACAATGTATAACCATGCCATCGAGATGGTTATGACTGTGCTATAGCCATAAATAATCGGGAACAAATTTATCACCGTGCCATCGGCATGAGTGCACCCTAGATAAGTTTACGTGTGATAACTTGGTAATTGAAATGGCATATGGCTAAAGTAAGCTTGGTAATTGAAATGGCATATAAGTAAAGTAAGTAATTGAAATGACATATGACTAAAGTAAGCTTGGTAATTGAAATGGCATATGACTAAAGTAAGCTTGGTAATTCAAATTAATACATTTTAGTTATATAAAACTTATTTAATAGTTAAGAAATGACATATGACTAAAGTAAGCTTCGTAATCGAAATGGTCTATTTTTTGGCACAAATGTTATATATAACTTGGGTCACTTTGATAACTTTAGTTACTCATCCTTTAAGTTTGATTATTGGTCTGATTGCCACAAATTAAGTTAAATTGGTGATAATCGTTTAAATTGTTTATAATTACTTGTGTTTAATTTCTTTTTTTGATTTCAAGTATAGACATTTCAATTGCAGCACTAAAGAAATGAGTAATTGTAACATGATTGTGACACATGAGTTGTTTATCAGGATCATTGGATCAGCTTTGCGATTTTCATGTCATGTCATCGCGTCATGTCTAACTTTGTAAGTATCTATTTAACAGTTAAAAAAAAACTTGAGAAATATCAAGTCAATAATTAAAAATTAATTGTATGATTTAAAAAAAAAAGTTAACTTCCAATTTTTTTACATTATCATGTCAATATATTTAAACTATTAATTCTCGTATACCACTAACACGAGTCAATTTGGAAACGAACATGACACGTTCATGTAAGTAAATCCTAACATAAATAAGTCTTTTGAAATATTAATTTCGAATCAATGTGTTGACTTTTTCTTTTGTGTTTAAAATTTTCAACTACTCTAACAATTAAAATTAATAAATTTGAGAAATAATACATCATTAAAATATTTTCACCGTGCCATCGACACGGGTATATATATATATATATATATATATATATATATATGTGTGTGTGTGTGTGTGTGTGTGTGTGTGTGTGTGTGTGTGTGTGTGTGTGTGTGTGTGTGTGCGTGCGTGTGCGTGTGTGTGTGTGTGTGTGTGTGTGTGTGTGTGTGTGTGAATGACTTTATGTGAACATAACTACACTAATATGCTATTGTTAGAGGTTACGCATAGTGGGCGGTTCACCCTGGTGCATGGTGTCTTAAATCATACTAGGGATGCATCCGGGAGGTCCCGCTCGGAGGATGCTATTTATATATATATAAAGAGAGATATATTGATAAGTGTACTTAAATGATTGTATGAACATCAAATTATAAATAGTTTATAGTTACATTGCCTATTTAGTAGTATGAATACAATTGAGAAATCCTAAATTATAGCTTAGATGTTAGCTACGTGATAAATAAAGTAAAGTAACATGCGAGTAGTGCAAATGGTATATAAGTTTAGCGGATTAGATTACATTAAGAATGCCTAGACTATTTAGGTAGGGTAGCATAACTAGGTGAATAAGATAAATGCATTAGGTGTGCACTGTAGA
This sequence comes from Sambucus nigra, assembly GCA_949130495.1. NCBI lineage: Eukaryota > Viridiplantae > Streptophyta > Magnoliopsida > Dipsacales > Adoxaceae > Sambucus > Sambucus nigra. The sequence goes on along the minus strand of OX422222.1, from coordinate 133,548,062 downwards.
TGAGGGGTGAGGATAATCTCTTGTGAGTGAGACACCAGATAAATATGTATATTTCTTGTCGCTTTATTATTATTGCATTTAAAAAATTGTAACTATTTTTTGAATGTTGTGGGCACTGACCTGCTTCAAAAATATTTTCAAAACCTTTTGGGGGCTCAGCCACAGGTTCATCAAGCATAACCTTTTCATTCAAGTCAGAAGATGCTATAGCAGCTATGGATGCATGCAAGATTTGATTAGATGCCTCCTTCCTTTCTATCTAGTTAGGATTTCATTTCAGCATTTCTCTTGGGCATATTTCCCGTGATTGGATAGTTTTATTATTAGACATTATTTTCAGTATTTCGTTTAACCTTCAGATGATTTTATTTGGGATTCCAAGGATTTATTCCTTTTATTAGTTATGCTATCAGTATTCTTATGTTTCGGTCACTCCGAATGTTTATATTTATACCGAGGAATGGTTTCATGTACGGATGTTATTAAGATTTAAAATTTGGCACCAGACTTAATAGGTTATTAGTTTAATTAATTGGGTTTTGACAGTGATACTGACAATAGAATCAGATACGATTCCCATTTAATTTAATAAAGGTCTGATCAACAAGTATTAGAATAGGAGGGGTGTTACAAATGGTATCAGAGCATCAATATCTTGTGTCTTTTGGATCTTTGCATACTTACCACATTTTCAGCGTTACTTTTATTAGTATGGATCCCTGTGATTAGGACCGTTGCAATCTTGTTTGCGCATTTTTAATTTTATGGTAATTGCCATATGTTACTTATAAATCTCATACAAATATGGTTTGGTTTCAGATGCCAAACAACATGAGAGGACGACCAACTTGAGTCTTTAAGAGGGTGATTGGGTATAAATATATCATATATATCCCCTTAATTTTGGCATTCTTACAGTCCCGTGTGATTTAATTAGATTGGATTTATCTCATATTTATGCTACTAACATTTTTGGCAAGTATTTCTTATTTTGTGTATTTATGTCTTATTTTATAGGTATTTTGTGCAAGTATATGTGAGAGGGAAACCAAAATAAAGAAATAAAAGAAGAAAAGGAAATCCAAAGGCATTCAAGTAATTTTGCAGTCAGAACTCAGAGTCAAAGCCTAACAAAAATTGAAGAGCTTAAAGCTGCGAGTATACTTGAAGAAACATCATCCAAATTCGAGCTACAGTGAAGAAGTTACGTTCAATTGAAGTTGAGAGGAGAAACAAAGGGAAAAAGAGGAATTTCATAATTTCACTGGGGCAAACCGGTTCGCCCGTGGCCTTAACCGGTTTGGTCTTTGAGATATGTTTTTTTAATTTTAATCCTAGATTTTAGCTCAAGAGTTGTATGGTTTTGAATGACTTAAAACATGACCCTAGGGGTTATTACCTGTAATTAGGCTTAGTTGGAGTTTAGTTTTAGCCCAATTTTACATACTTTAGAGGCAAGTAAGAAGGATTGCAAGGGGAACTAGAAGAAGCATACATTATTATCTTATATTTGCATATATTATTAATTCACGTATTACCTTCTTCTCTTTTCTTTTCAAGGTTGCATATTTAGGTTATAATTGTTCTCATTTTATGAGTTTGTGATTGAATACAAGTTTTCTTGCATTCTATATATCATCATGTTTTTATGCAACGTAGAAACCATGCATAAGGTTAATTATTCCATGTCCGGCTAGATTTTATTGCAGGTTGGGGTACATGAACCCAACCTAGGTACTACAGATGGATATAAAATTGGATAAAGTTTAATCAATAATTTAGAGGTTTGAGATTTTGTCAGAACAAATATTGTTGGTCTTTTAATTTCAGTTGCCCTAGTTAATCGAAATATTTAGGGGTATAATACACGTGTCGATAATTTGTCTTTCACATTAAATATATTTTATTACTGGATATTGTAAGGAGTGAAATCTTCATATGCTGAGTACTTTTAGAAAAATGTAATGTTTTCTTTGAATTGTGAATTAAATTTTTGAAAATTTTATGACCGACGTAATTACCGATAGTCCGGGGGATTTTATTCCGACTCCATTTTCTCATATAGTTTATTTCAAAATCAAAATTTAGTCTTGCATTAATTATTTACTTTGCATTCATTAATTAAGTTGTATTAGTTCGGAGTCACTCTCATAAATAATTCATCACCTTTTATTTTCTCCCTTTTTGAGTCATTACTTAGGTATTAGGATCTCGCCGTTAGTGTCATCTTGAAGTTTTGTCTTAGTCCCTGAGTTCGATACCCGACTTGCTAGAAGACATTACTTACGTGACCGACTTACACTTGAGCCGAATTTACATGCACTAGAGATATATTCAGAGTTGCGTAAGTTTTTGGCGTCGTTGTCGGGGACTAGGTAGAAGCTATAGGTTAGGTTGAATCCCCTAAGGAATTTGATTAAAAATCTTTTAAAAAAAATCCTAAAATAAAAAATCCTAAATCCTAAATCCAATAAAATAATAAAATTTTCTCTCGATCCTTAGATGCAACATAATCATCGAAATCTAAATTTTCATATAATCAATCTTCCTCGCATCTATGAAAATACCTTAGTCGAGCTCACCCCCGCTAGTCCATATACTCGTAACGATCCTCCTTTTTGGGTTTTACCTCCCACACCGAAAACTCTTACCATGACTCACACTTTGAGTTAGTCGTCTAGGACTACCGGTGAGGGAAGTGGGGCAACTAGTGAGGGCGCGATGTCTGATAGCGCCAATTTTGGTAGAGGTGAGGGTGTGTTACCGTATAAGCCCATCAAGCATCTCCTATATCCCAAGAAAACCATCGCTCCGGGATGAATTATATTCCCATATAATGCGGCACAATTTCACTTTCGTAATGGGATAATTTAGATTCTTCCAACGTTCCACAGTATGGAGTTAGAAAAACATACCATCACATCTGTTAGTTTGAAGAGGCGTTCAAAATGTTTAATGATCAAACGTGCACTCAAGATGTCTTCTGCCTCAAACTCTTTCCCTTCTTTCTAAAGGATAAGGCCAAGACTTAGCTATGGTCTTTGCACCAAACTCGATAGGAATATGGAGGGACATGCAAGCTAAGTTTATCTAAAATTTCTTCCCAGCACATCGAACTAATTCTATTCAGGCTCAAATTCAAACCTTTAGACAAAACGATAACGAGCCTTTTGACAGATGTTGGGAGCATTTCAACGAGTTAATTAATATGTTCCCACATCACGGTTTTAAGAAGCAGAGACTCACCTCCTTCTTCCATCACGGGATAAACTTAAGTTCAAAACAACTCGTTGAGACCATGTGCCTCGGGGAGTTCATTAGGTTAGATGTGGACGATACCGAGGCCGACTTTAAGTATGTCACTGAGATTACTCAAGTGTGGGACATATCATATCCGAATACCCAATCCCAGGCTCGACTGACATCCATCACTCTTTAAGCGCCATGACTTTATCATTAGGATAAGGAAGCTGAGTTGAAGCTTTAAATCAACCAACTTGATAAGAGGTTGGAAGAAACTACACCAAATCCAATGAATTGTCACGCCCCAAGGGTCACGACCGAAAGCCGTGACCATATCAAATATGGTGTGAAAATATCCATGACCTAGTGTGGTCATGGTTGCTCTTGGAAGTGGTCACGAACCAAATTCGTGACCACTGTGGGTCAAGGATTTTGGACGTGACCAAGGCATGACCATCTTGGTGTTAATGTTGAGCCAAAATTCCCTCCATGTTTTCTCATGGTAGGGTCACGGACAAAGGCCGTGACCAAGGTCAGCATACATAACCAATGGGTCATGACTTTGGGATGTGACCATCTCAATGCGTGGGTCACGACTAAAGACTGTGACCATCTTATTTTTAACACTAATTTTTAAAGGGTCATGGTGATTGGTCACAGCCTTATAATAAAACCCCCACCTCTTTCATTTCATTACCCGCCTCAAACCCTCTTATCTCTCTCTCAATCTCGACAGTCTCTCTCTCTAAATCTTGGCGATTTCTCATTCAATCTCAAAGGTAACCGTAGTGTTCATTAATTGATTTGTATATATTGATGTAGATTTAGTATTTGTATAAGTATTTCGGCAGGACATATTCATTAATTCATTTTATTGGTGTATTTGTGTGTTAAACCCTAGTGTGTGTGTATTTTTGTGTATATGTGTTCGTATGTGTGTATTTCTATGTATATTTATGTGTTATATGCGTATATATTTATGTATGTGTGTGTATTTCTATGTATATGTGTGTGTATGTGTGCATCTGTGTGTATGTGTGCATATAGTTATTTTTCAAGAAAAGGGATTGTATAAATCAATAAGCCCTAGACATTGTATTGGGGGTTGTTTTTTTGACAAAATATTGTTCAAAATCCAAGACATTGTATTTTTTTGACAAAAAATGATTAAATGGATTTTTAATAAGTAAATTTTTTTACGTCTATCGTGCTGTGGGTTATATGCGTGTCATCATATCATATTAGGGGTTATATACTAAGAGTGTAGGTGTATGGTATGTGTGTATATGTGTGTATAATTATTTTTCAAGAAAAGGGATGTATAAATTAATAAACCCTAGATATTGTATTAGGGGTAATTTTTCGTGACAAAATATTGTGCAAAATCCTAGAGATTATATTTTTTTTAAAAAATAAATTAAAATGGATTTTTAAAAAGTAATTTTTTTACGTCTACTATGTTTTGGGTTATATGCGTGTCATCATATATATTGGTGGTTATATACTCGGGGTGTAAGGGTATGGTATGTGTGTATAGTTATTTTTCAAGGAAAAGGGGATGTATAAATCAATAAACCTTAGACATTGTATTGGGGGTTATATGCATGTCATCATATTATATTGGGAAATATATACTTGAGGTGTAGGGGCATGGTACTGAATGGCTATCCATATGAGGGTTTTAGCTTTTAACTTTTTAATTTTAGTAATTCTAGTGTACATATGAGGGAGAATTTAAAATGGATCTTAACGAAATGGAAAAAATGATTAATTATTAAAAATTTTAAAAGAAAAGAACTAGTGGACCCCAATGAGTAAATACGAGAACTAGTTTACCCCAATAGGTAAATATGAAGAACTAGAGGACCCCACTTTCCATGTTATTGTTGGGATTTCATATCGATGAGATCCAAAATGCAAGGGATTAAGAGAAGGGTAGTGATGAATCAAAATCTTAATCAAACTATTATACCCTTTATACCTCATATGTTTGAATAGATAGTTATGAATTAATTTGAGACGTTAATTATAGGACTCATATTCATGCCCTCGTATACTTTTCTCAAGAAAAATGAGGCACATTGATAACCATTGGCAACAAGGGTGGGAGAGGTTGCAATTGGACAACACACATAACTCTTTTATTAGTGTGCGCCATATAGAGGGTACTCCTATTTATAAGTATGGAAATAAAAAGATCGAACAATTTAACTACCTTGTAAATCGTGGAGTTAATTTCCTGCACGATTAGTTGTTTGATAGTATTCTATTTTCCCTACCAGAAAACTGGGATGACGTTATAGAAAATATATTTCACACACATAATCCCGACGTATCCCTTACCTTGGTTATGTTGTTGGAGAAGGCGGAAAAAAATCCACCTGTTATGGATACAACTGCGTATAAAGAGCATTGACATAGACTGTGATATCTCGTGCCATATGCACGTAAAATTGAATCTTGCCAACAAGTTGAAAAAGATGGTATTCTAAGCTCATGTCACGGATCATAGATACCCTTTGTCCTAATTGGCCACGTGCAAAAATTCATAGGTTCTTAAAAACTAATACCGAATGGATGGAGATTAGAAACATTGAACATATTCTAATGTCTTATTCTGAAGAGGTATATATATATATATATAGTCATAAGCTTGATTAATCAATTATAATTTCATATTATTATAATTATCTAGTCACTTATGGTTTTTCATTTTTGTAGATAATGTCGAGAGGAAACAACCCAAGGGTACCAAGTGACGGGGTGACATCGCAAAGAGGTTCACCATCTCGTGAACAACCTGAATTTTCAACACCAATGACTGAGGAATTCACAACTCCACCAATGGTTCATTCCTCACTAAGTCCAACTCCAAGTGCTCTTCCACACTTATCCAGCACTCCCGTTGCTCCAACGCCCCCATCTAACACTCTCGACACCTCCCACTTAATCTAAAAGAAGCCCACTGGGTTCTCCCTTATTGGGAATAACCCGTCAGGTGATAGGAATGACATGTTGAATTTAAAGTCCGATGTTTTTCACTGAAAAAAATTAATGTGAGAGTCGGTGGACCAGACAACTGGAGCTTTGTTGATTAAGCTGTCAAAAATGACATATATGATCAAATTTGCAAGAATTTCTCATTTCCTGGCCACGTCAAGAGTAATGTTTTATCCTGAGTTGATTAAGCATTGAGGACCTACAGGAGAAACCAATGGAAGAAACATTTCCCGAAGTTGAAATGATGTGGAGCGGTGGAATAATTTTCTGGAAAATTAGGCGAAGGAGAAAAATTTGGTACAGGGGAGAAAAATAAAAAAAAATAGGGCACAAAAAACTGATATCCACAGACTGGGATCCAAATCTTATGAGGATTTGAAGAATGAATAGGAGAGTAGGACAAATGATGTTTCAGATGACGGTAAACAACCAAATTGGGCCAACTTATTCATTCATGCTCGACGGGACAAAGATAATAAATTCCCGTACCACTTGGCTAAGATGCTAGAATCAATACAAGCCATCAGCAGTCAGTCCAATTCGAGCCCTATTGATGACTTTGACCTTGATAACGATGCCCTAACGCAAACCTTTGGAAAGCACAAAAGGGGAAGGATGAGAGGTGTTGGCTCATACATGCCAAAACTAAATTTCACACACTGCACCTGTCATGGATGAGCTTTCTTCGGTCAAGGATCGTGTCTCGTCCACTGAGGAAAAATAGTTTAAGACCGTTGGGGATGTCCAGGAGATTAAAAATAACTTGGGAATCTTATTGGATTAAATTGGGAAACTTGTGAGCCTTTTTCAAGGTTATAGGCCTCCAATGCCTCCTCAAGGTTACCCTTACCCTACTCCTCAAGTTTCTCCCCTCAATTTGTCCTCCCCAAATTCTGCCTCCTTCAACATTCCACTCCCAAATGTCGCCTCATCCAGCATTCCCCTCCCAAATGTTGACTCCTCCAATATTCCCCTACCCCGTGCCTCCGCTTGTCACGTGACTTGGATCATCGTTAACAACTCATGGTAACTATAGAGAACAATGATATTTCAAGGACCTAAGCAACACGCAAATTATTGGGGTGTGCACAATCATGTCCATTGTTTCCGGAACTCTAGTACACGACCAACCTTTAGGTAGTGGTGAGGCTCAAATAATGGTTGTTTAAATATACACCGACCGTGGAGATGTACTAGTGCTCATTGACAACGGGGAAGGGAGGGAATTAAAGAATTATGCAAACCATTTTATTATTTATCCAATTTAATTTAATGACCAAGATCTACAGGATATAAAAATAAAGAAGAAACTGCGGTTAAAAAATGATCCTACAATTGGAGGAATTTTTACCCCCTGGGTTGCTTTCACTTTAACTATGAGTGGGAAGAAGATGCTCTTAGACACATTGTTCAACTTGAAGGCTCTAACCGATTATTCTAGTAATTTACATAGCATAGTAAGCTATTAAGAAAATGACTTGAAACAGTGCAATTCTCACGACTACCACATAATCATCCAATTAATCCCTCTATTATTTCGGTATTGCTTTTCAGAATATATAATTCTCCATCGGGAAATAATGAAAATCCGTTTGTTCTTTACACTACTTTTTGGTAAAAATGGTAAATAGAAGGCACATTAAAGCGGGGAAATCGACATTAGCCGAGGCTGTTTGTGTATTAGAGAAATATTTTCCTCCGTCATTCTTCGATATCAGCATTGTCACACCCCAAACCCAATATCCATACTAATCATTTATTATTAGAATAATTAAATCATAATCTAGAGCCCATTGGAAATATAATTCATCTATCCATATTTTACTGTATAATGCGCATAATCAACATAATATTATTATTGTGCCATAACGAAATCAATATCAGAGTCATAATTTAAGCGGACATACAATACTATGATTAACTACGATAAAATTTCACAATCATCAACTCAATCCATACTAACGCAAAATATACAATGTGTGAGTAAATTAAAATATTCAGTGTGACAATGATAAAATCCCCACATTTAAACCCCGGCTCCTTCCAACGGTGCAACTCTCAAAGTTACCGGTCATATGGTATTCTAGTTGGCAGCATAGAAACCTGAAATTGTTAAAATATAACTGTAAGCATTAAGCTTAGTGAGGTACTCCTTCCCTACAATGTAATAACAATTCTATATAGAATAAGTGGATATAAAATCCGAACAATCCTGCCCATTGGCAATAACAAATCCTGGAACATAAGTTCCAACAAATCATTGGATCTTTGTCCAATTCCAATCCTGGATCATAAGACCCAACCAATCCTGGATATTTTAATATCTAAACAAATCCTGAATACCGAAGTATTCAAACAAATCCGCTCTTAGAGCTATATTCATATTTATATATGAAACAAATCATAAGTACACTCACCTTGACAGTTTAACTGGATTTTCCCTTGCCTTTATCCTGTACTTGTTCAATCAGCTCTTCTTCCCTTCCTATCATTCTCACAATATTAGTATCATCATAAGAATATTAATAGTCCAAAGAATAACTTCAATCATAACTCAATTCATAAGCATCATATTATTCAATTCAAATCATTCATTAAAATGAAGTCCCATCTAGACTCAGGTTCTGATATCTAACATATTCAAATTACAGCCCAAACCCTTTTTAATTATTCTTGGTAATCCAATCCTTATTATATCATGTTTCCAAAACAAAAGACGGCACATCATTCCGAGTTTCCTAGAGCAAAATAAGCCTATTTCTTCACTACATAGCAAATCTGCCCTATAGGCTCTTTTATTGTTCATTCAACTTCCAGGAATTTTCATGATTTTTCTACATCATAAATTTCTATGATATTTCACCCAACATCAGTAAACACATTGAAAAATATAAGATTAAAGTGTCATAATTTTTAAGGTTCGTTTGCTATGTCAAGAAAAACACCGAACACATGGCGGGCATATTTTCACCCTTAGGGCAGATTTCTTACCCGAACTTCAAACCCTCACCAAGGACTCATTTGTTGGTATTTTCACATGATTTTCGGATATGTCATACATATATGAGTCCAGGTTAATATCCAATTGGAAGCAATCGATTCCAGTAACTATACAAAAATATATGGAAGTTTGAATAAACAAAGTTTCTAAACAAAGCAATCTTAGGGTTTTGTACATTCAACTTAACTTAAACTTGCATATATCCATACATATGCACCCAAACATGAAAGTTCAATAAAAATCAAGGATTTATATCATATAAATCATAAATGAAAGAAAAAATAGCAAGATTCATGGTTGGAATTACCTTAGGGGCTTTTTCGTAATTTCCTATGAATTTTCTTCAATTTTCTCCTCACTTTTTCTTCCTAACTTCCAACTTCTCTTTCCTTAGGCTTAAAATCTCTCATGGCTGCATTTTGACTGAATAAAGAGGTAATTCTAAGGGTTTGAGGTCGGCCAAAGCCACCACCCTTCCCAACCAATGAGAATAAAACATTTGTTGCCATATTAAGACAAAATACTACTTAACGGATGGACTACTTTGCCCTTGTTTCGTAATTTTGGGATAACTTCTCACTCGAACCTCCGTTTCATTCACCGTTTGTTGTGTTACAACCATAACTTACTTGTCTACAATTATGTAGTTTTCACCTCAAGTCAATTGTTATGTCATAAAGGTCAAAACTAGCCTTAAACATGGACATTCCTATCGAAACCTTCAAATTTTGTATTTGTAACTAATTCGACATTTCATGCTTTTTGGAGGTAGGATTAGACTAAACATAATAAATTAACATCACATATATTAATAACACACTAATCATATCACACAAGCTAGGCATGATTTACATATAATTAATCATAATTATATTCGGGTTGTCACAATTCTCCCCCTGTTAGGAAATTTCGTCCTCGAAATTGACATACCTTGGTTGTCCGTATCAAACAAATAGGGATAACGCATTTTCATGCTATCCTCACTCTCCCATATAGCTTCTTCCATGGAATGCCTTCTCCACACAACTTTCACAAGTGGGATCACCTTTGATCTCAATATTTGTTCTTTCCTATCGACGATAGCAAGCGGTTCTTCCACGTAGCTCAAATCTTCCTTCAACTCAATAGGTTGTTCCACCAATACATGTGAAGGGTCTGCTACATACTTTCTTAACATAGAAACATGGAAAACATCATGTAACCGAGATAATTATGGTGGTAACGCTAACTTGTAGGCAACCATCCCGACTTTCTCAAGGATTTCATAAGGTCCAATGTAGCGTGGACTTAATTTCCCTTTCTTTCCAAACCTCATAACTCCTTTCCATGGAGGTATCCGAAGAAACACATAATCCCCTTTCTGGAATTCCAAATCTTTTCGTCGTTTATCCGCATAACTTTTCTGTCTGCTTTGAGCTATTCTCATTCTATCTTGAATAATCTTCACTTTTTCAGTGGTGACTTCAATTAATTTTGGACCCTCTATCTTCCTTTCACCAACTTCACCCCAACATATCGGTGTACGACATCGTCTACCATACAAGGCTTCATATGGAGCCATACCAATAGTAGACTGAAAACTATTGTTATATGCAAATTCTATCAAAGGCAAATATTCATCCCAATTACCTTTGAAATCAAGCACACAAGCTCTAAGCATATCTTCCAAAATCTGTATTGTCCTTTCAGACTGCCCATCTGTCTGGGGGTGAAAAGCCGTACTAAACTTCAAGTTAGTACCCATAGCATACTGCAAGCTATCCCAAAATCTGGATGTAAAAGTAGGGTCCCTATCTGAAACAATAGATACCGGTGCTCCATGCAATCGAATAATTTCATTAACATACAATCTAGCATACCTATCAACTGTATACGTAGTCTTGACTGCTAGAAAGTGAGCGGACTTTGTCAATCTATCCACCACTACCCAAATCGAATCTGACCCCTTCTGAGATCGAGGAAGCCCAACCACAAAATCCATCGTTACATGATCCCATTTCCATTCCGGTATCGGCAATGGCTGAAGCAGACCAGTAGGTTTCTGATGCTCCACTTTCACTTGCTGACATATAAGGCACCTCGCAACAAAATCAGCTATTTCCTTCTTCATATTATTCCACCAATAATGCTCCTTTAAATCCCTATACATCTTAGTGCTACCAGGATGCATAGTATAAATGGAATTATGAGCCTCATCTAAAATTTCCTCTTTCAATCCACACACATTAGGCACACACAACCGATGCTTATACAATAGAGTGCCATCATTCACAATACAAAAATCTTCAGACTTACCATCTCGGAGATCTTGTCGTTTCTTCTCAAGGAAAGGATCTTGACTTTGCAAATCATGAATACGGGTAGCTAACAAAGGCCTCACGCTTACATGAGCAAAGAATCTGTCCCCATCTGCTAGCTGCAATTCCACTCCCATCAATCTCAACTCCATAATATGAGCAACTCTAGCACATCGAATACACGATAACCTGCCTGAAGCCTTTCTACTCAAAGCGTCTGCAACTACATTTGCCTTTCCTGGGTGGTAGTGAATTGTACAATCATAATCTTTAATTAACTCCATCCACCGCCTCTGCCTCAAATTCAACTCCTTCTGAGTAAACAAATACTTAAGGCTTTGATGGTCAGTAAAAATTTCACATACCTCACCATATAGATAATGACGCCATAATTTCAAAGCAAATACAATAGCAGCAAGTTCCAAATCATGTGTAGGATAATTACGTTCATGTGTACGTAACTGCCTAGAAGCATAAGCAATAACTCTACCATGCTGCATAAAAACACAACCCAACCCCTGATGTGAAGCATCGGTATAAACAACAAAACCATCTCCACCATGCGGAATAGTAAGAACAGGTGCAGTTACCAACCACTTTTTCAATTCATCAAAACTATTTTCGCAATCAGAATTCCATTCAAACTTAACATCTTTCCGGGTTAGTTTAGTCATTGGTAAGGCAATCGAAGAAAATCCCTTAATAAACCTTCTATAATACCCAGCTAAACCCAGAAAACTCCTCACCTCAGTCACATTATTGGGCCTCTCCCATTTTACAATAGCCTCTACCTTTTTAGGATCAACACATATACCATCTCCCGAAACAACATGGCCTAAAAATACAACTTGTGATAGCCAAAATTAACACTTGCTAAACTTGGCATAAAACTTCTTATCTTTCAACAGATTCAAAATAGTTGTGAGATGCCTTTCATGTTCAACCATATCACGTGAATAAATCAGAATATCATCAATAAAAACTATCACAAATGAATCAACAAAAGGATGCAGTACCCGGTTCATAAGATCCATAAATACAGCTGGAGCATTAGTCACCCTAAAAGGCATCACCAAAAACTCAAAATGACCATACCGAGTGCGAAAAGCAGTTTTAGAAATATCACTCTCCTTCACCCTCAACTGATGATACCCTGATCGCAAGTCTATTTTTGAAAACACTTTAGCACCCTGTAACTGATCAAAAAAATCATCTATACGAGGTAAAGGGTATTTGTTCTTAATTGTAGCTTTATTCAGTTGCCTATAATCAGTACACAAACGCATGGTACCATCTTTCTTCTTCACAAATAAAACTGGCGCACCCCATGGAGATACACTAGGCTGTATGAACCCCCTATCAAGTAAATCTTGCAACTGAATCTTGAGTTCTTTCAACTCAGCAGTTGCCATTCTATACGGTGCCATAGAAATAGGGGTTGTCCCTCGTGCTAATTCAATACTAAATTCAACTTCTCTTTCTGGAGGTAACCCTGGCAACTCACTAGGAAACACTTCAGGAAAATCCCTTACAATAGAAACATCAACTAATTGTAAAGCTCCCTTCCCAGTGTCAAGAACATATGCAATAAAACCCTCACAACCCTTACTCAATAATTTCCTCGTCTGAATAGCTGAAATGATGCAACTGGGAACAATTTTCCTTTCCCCCACAAATTTAAATTCAGGCTCACCAGGCATATTAAAAATAACTTCCTTACAGAAACAATCCATAGATGCATGATATTTAGATAACCAATCCATTCCCAGAATTATATCAAAATCAGAAATATCCAATGGGAGTAGATCTATAACTGTATCTCTAGCCCCCACAGTCAAAACACAATCATGAAAAACATATTCAGTTACAACCATATCCCCCATAGGCATATAAATACCCAACCCCACATCTAAACGAGCACACGGTATATTCAGGTATATGGCAAAAGCATAGGACACAAAAGAATGCGTGGAACCAGGATCAATCAAAACATAATCACTTCTATCAGTAACAGAAAGTGTACCTGTCACCACATCTGGAGTAATCTGAGCTTCTTTCATTGTAAAAACTCGTCCACCTGGCCTGGAACTACTAGCTTTTCCTCTACCCATACTTTTCACTGCACTGCCCGGAGATAACATTCTGCTTGCTACTTCACTATGTGCTGCTGGAGTCTCTGCCAATTGCGGACAATTCTTCTTAATATGATCCACTTGATGACAATGGTAGCATTCCAATCCCTTAAGCTTAGGACACTCAGATTTATAATGCCCTTCCTCTTTACAAAAGAAACATGTAACAACTCTTGTCGGTGCCTCACCCTTTCCTGACCTCCTAACCAGACTAGAAGATTCTCCACCCCTAGTATCTCTGCCAAACCTCCCCTGACCTCTACCACTATCTCCACCACCTCTCTGAAATTTATGAGGTTCCACCTTAACACTTCCACTCTCACCTCCCCTATACTGAGATGCGTCGAATCTACTTTTCTTAAAACTCTCTCTGCTCGCCACCCTTTGGTTCATTTGCCTTTCTGCTATCATGGCTTTGTTTACCAGAGAAGCATAATCTTCTAACTCATAAGTGGCCACTCTATTTTGAATAGGCAAAATCAGTCCATCTTGAAACTTATTACATTTATCTTTACGAGAAGCTACTCCTTCTTCTCTAGGTTGTCCATTCCCAGGTTCCATCTGGAATAATCTGTAATACAACAAAGTTCTAACAACCAATATAAACAGTTTATAATACTAAACTATTGGTTAGTACATAAACAATTCATAAATATCAAATCAACTCAATACTGCCATCTAACCGTCACACACGTCCAGAATTTATAACCACGCTCTGATACCACTAATTGTCACACCCCAAACCCAATATCCATACTAATCATTTATTATTAGAATAATTAAATCATAATCTAGAGCCCATTGGAAATATAATTCATCTATCCATATTTTACTGTATAATGCGCATAATCAACATAATATTATTATTGTGCCATAACGAAATCAATATCAGAGTCATAATTTAAGCGGACATACAATACTATGATTAACTACGATAAAATTTCACAATCATCAACTCAATCCATACTAACGCAAAATATACAATGTGTGAGTAAATTAAAATATTCAGTGTGACAATGATAAAATCCCCACATTTAAACCCCGGCTCCTTCCAACGGTGCAACTCTCAAAGTTACCGGTCATATGGTATTCTAGTTGGCAGCATAGAAACCTGAAATTGTTAAAATATAACTGTAAGCATTAAGCTTAGTGAGGTACTCCTTCCCTACAATGTAATAACAATTCTATATAGAATAAGTGGATATAAAATCCGAACAATCCTGCCCATTGGCAATAACAAATCCTGGAACATAAGTTCCAACAAATCATTGGATCTTTGTCCAATTCCAATCCTGGATCATAAGACCCAACCAATCCTGGATATTTTAATATCCAAACAAATCCTGAATACCGAAGTATTCAAACAAATCCGCTCTTAGAGCTATATTCATATTTATATATGAAACAAATCATAAGTACACTCACCTTGACAGTTTAACTGGATTTTCCCTTGCCTTTATCCTGTACTTGTTCAATCAGCTCTTCTTCCCTTCCTATCATTCTCACAATATTAGTATCATCATAAGAATATTAATAGTCCAAAGAATAACTTCAATCATAACTCAATTCATAAGCATCATATTATTCAATTCAAATCATTCATTAAAATGAAGTCCCATCTAGACTCAGGTTCTGATATCTAACATATTCAAATTACAGCCCAAACCCTTTTTAATTATTCTTGGTAATCCAATCCTTATTATATCATGTTTCCAAAACAAAAGACGGCACATCATTCCGAGTTTCCTAGAGCAAAATAAGCCTATTTCTTCACTACATAGCAAATCTGCCCTATAGGCTCTTTTATTGTTCATTCAACTTCCAGGAATTTTCATGATTTTTCTACATCATAAATTTCTATGATATTTCACCCAACATCATTAAACACATTGAAAAATATAAGATTAAAGTGTCATAATTTTTAAGGTTCGTTTGCTATGTCAAGAAAAACACCGAACACATGGCGGGCATATTTTCACCCTTAGGGCAGATTTCTTACCCGAACTTCAAACCCTCACCAAGGACTCATTTGTTGGTATTTTCACATGATTTTCGGATATGTCATACATATATGAGTCCAGGTTAATATCCAATTGGAAGAAATCGATTCCAGTAACTATACAAAAATATATGGAAGTTTGAATAAACAAAGTTTCTAAACAAAGCAATCTTAGGGTTTTGTACATTCAACTTAACTTAAACTTGCATATATCCATACATATGCACCCAAACATGAAAGTTCAATAAAAATCAAGGATTTATATCATATAAATCATAAATGAAAGAAAAAATAGCAAGATTCATGGTTGGAATTACCTTAGGGGCTTTTTCGTAATTTCCTATGAATTTTCTTCAATTTTCTCCTCACTTTTTCTTCCTAACTTCCAACTTCTCTTTCCTTAGGCTTAAAATCTCTCATGGCTGCATTTTGACTGAATAAAGAGGTAATTCTAAGGGTTTGAGGTCGGCCAAAGCCACCACCCTTCCCAACCAATGAGAATAAAACATTTGTTGCCATATTAAGACAAAATACTACTTAACGGATGGACTACTTTGCCCTTGTTTCGTAATTTTGGGATAACTTCTCACTCGAACCTCCGTTTCATTCACCGTTTGTTGTGTTACAACCATAACTTACTTGTCTACAATTATGTAGTTTTCACCTCAAGTCAATTGTTATGTCATAAAGGTCAAAACTAGCCTTAAACATGGACATTCCTATCGAAACCTTCAAATTTTGTATTTGTAACTAATTCGACATTTCATGCTTTTTGGAGGTAGGATTAGACTAAACATAATAAATTAACATCACATATATTAATAACACACTAATCATATCACACAAGCTAGGCATGATTTACATATAATTAATCATAATTATATTCGGGTTGTCACAAGCATCCACCTGCTTGTGCATGTATGTGATAAAGCTTTATTACGTTGTCCCGTCAGGTATCATTGGATGTATCCTTTTGAGCGCTTGATGAAAGACTTCAAAGATTACGTAAAGAATACAAGTTATATTGGAGGGTCAATTGCTTAAGAGTACGTAAGGGTGGAATCATCTCTATATGCTAGGGAACATATGCCAGAATAAGAGGTGAGATCGAGTGATCGAGGAACCTGAGGATCTTGAGGACAAATTGTTATTTGGGAATCCTAAAGAGGTGGAAATCACAAATCTATAATACGAGAAAGCAACTCGTTATGCTTTTGAATCTCAAGATGAGGTCGAAGACTGGAGAGAGTGAGTATCTATTGAATTCTTCTTCTTTGATTATATGTATTTTATATTTTATAATCTAAACTCTACAATTTAGCAGTAGTAAGTACGAGAACGAAACAGCCAAAAATCAAAGGAGAAATTGCACGACAACTAATATTAGGGCATGGGTGTCAAAAGAGGAAATTTTCAAATCTTATGTGTGCAGTTATTTATTCATGTGTGGAAAAACATGTCCTAATACAAATTCATTAATAAATGCAGGTTCTAAAAAGAGGTGATGTCTCTTTGAGACTTGCACGCCAAGCAAAAGTCTTAGTTTTTGTATAAAAATAAGAAATTTCGCACCATTAGTTTTGATTACAATTTATATTCTTGTGAGGAAAATATTTTGACGAAAAATAGTGGAATATCAATTCCCGCCTTGACCACCCGTATCGCTAGCAAAAGAGATAAAAATCTAAAGAATACGGTGCTAACATATTATGGAATAGTCTAACAAATTCTAGAACTTTATTACTTAGATTTCACAAAAATATATTCTATTGCGAATGGGTAAAGGTGGAGGATACAACAAATTCTTGTAAAGTTGATCCTGACTCCAAACTTATTATGGTAGATTTATCAAAGATGAAGAATAAAGATCACATAGTCGACAAGCCTTTTATTTGTGCCTTTCACAACGTAAAAAAGGTATTCTACTCGAAGTGTGTAAACGATGGCAATTGATCTATTATTGTGCATGCGCCAAAGGGTGTGCTTACTCAAGTAGACGGATTAAAGGCTCCAAAAGAGTTATAGTCAGCTCTTGGTAACAACCCTAATTTGAAGGATCTTTTGGTTGATTTAGCGGAGATTGAGTATCAAATATTATTTTATCACTTTCAATCTTATTTGTATCCAATTATGATATTGACATTGTATTAGCGCTTTACTTTGATGTATGAATGTTTACTTAATTTACGAATGTTTAATATGATTTATGTAAGTTACCTTATGATAATATGTTATGTTTAAGTGAATGTTTAGTTACTTTTATAAGACACTCGGTTTGAGAATAGAGTCATTTGAGTTTGTGATTGGATCAGATTGACCCAACTTAATTTCCACATGTTTCTATACATATACATTTGTTGATTTGTTTCCTTGATGCAGTGTTCATAAAATGAATTTAAATTACCTTCATTGTAGGAAGATCGTATCAAAGAAACTAATCAACAATAGTACATGTAAAAAATTATGCTGGGGGCTCCAAGATCAATTTGGTCTAATCACACATTCAAAAGACTCTATTTAATAGCCTTCTTGGATAGCAGGAATAAGGTACTCTTTACTTTAACTGAAGTAGTTATATAATTTATATATAAGTATTATCTTTTAAATCTTTTAGATGATAGAAGGAGTACGGGATAATTATTGGTTTTGTTTTGTTTGGTTGTTGGATAATTATTGGTTGTTGGCTTGTTTTGGATAGTCTGTTAGAAGGAGTATATGATAATTAGAAGGAGTACGAGATAATTATTAATTTGATTATTCGATAATTATTGGTTATCGTGGTCATTAGACCCCCAGTTTGAGAATATGATGCTAATTTGAATATATCTAGGCCTAGGCTTAAAAACTTACCGTTAGAGGGTGAAAACCCAAAACACCCCCCAAACGGCCCCGTGAGAGGGGCGAATACATCCCACAGGACCAATATAACTTAAAGGAGCTAATAGTGTGGTCACGAGACCCCCAGTTTGAGAATATGATGATAATTTGAAAATATCTAGACTTAGGCTTAAAACATGTCGTTAGAGGGCGAAAAACCCAAAATATCCCCGAAAAAGCCCTGTGAGAGGCGCGAACACTTTGCATGGGACCAATGTAACCCCCAAGAAGTGATCGCATGGTCACAGGAACCCATTTTTTAGAATATGATGATAATTTGAAAATATCTATACTTGAGATTTAAAACATGCCATTAGAGGGCGAAAACTAAAAACACCCCCAAACGGCCCAATGAAAGGCACGAACACCTCGCGCAGGGCCAATGTAACTCACAGGAACTGACCGCATGGTCATGGGACCCCATATTTGAGAATATGATGATAATTTAAAAATATCTAGACTTAGGCTTAAAAACATTTCGTTAGAGGGTGAAAAAGCAAAACACCCCCAAATGGCTCCATGAAAGGCGTGAGCACCTGACACGGGGCCAATGAAACTTGCATGAGCTGACCGTGTGGTCACGGAACTCCTAATTTGAGAATATGATAATAGTGTGAAAATATCTAAACTTGGGCTTAAAAACATGCCATTAGACGGTGAAAACCCAAAACATCACCCAAACGGCCCCATGAGAGGCGCGAACACCTTACACGGGACCAATGTCTGGTTGTTGGATAATTATTGGTTTTGTTTGCATGTAGGATTCCCAATTTTTCTTGCCATCTATCTCCATTTAATGTCATGTTTGCAAAACTCTTGAGCTTTAAGCAGTTGCGCACGAGGTGTTTGTGCCACTCACGATGCCGTTTGGGTACCATTAGGGGTGGCCATCCCCCGACACGTTTTCAAACCTAAATAAGCCTATTTTCAAATTTTATTGTGTTTTATAGACAAAATATGCTACTCTAGACAAACACTACACTATCTTTGACACATTCCCAAGTATCCAATACCATACCTATGATAGTAAATCCTGAATATGACATGGAGTACAAATCAACTGCCGGCGATGCTTTGTACACCTCTCGACTGATTATCCATGATCATTATCCGATTGTGAAGCTCTTAAACATCCCCAACTCTTGCAAAGAAAAATTCAGTGCCCACCATTTCAAACCCTACAAGCCATGGACGACTTTTGTTAGAGGTCCGGGCTTGTATCCGGACAAGTACATGAATTCTACTACTCCAAAATAATCAAAGGCATCATTGATAGGAAACAATTCATCCATATGAGTATCGATGTATTTTGGAATTTTTGAATGATACTCGTATGGACGCATGGACAAATTTTTGATGGATAATTTGAAAATATCTATACTCTAACTGATTATTCTAGTAATTTACGTAAGGTAGTAAGCTACCAAAAAAATGACTTGAAATAGTGCAAGTCTCATGACTGACATGTAATCATTCAATTAATCCGTCTGTTATATTTGCATTACTTTTATGAACAAAAAGATCTCCGTCGGGCAATTATGCAATTCGTTCATATGAGTATCGATGCATATTGAAATTTTTGACTGATACTCGTATGGACAAATTGTTTCCATACATAGGGTAAAAATATTTCTTAACTAGTTCTCATTGTTAGTATAGCTCCTTCAAAATCTTGATTTTTTTAATCAGATAGGTCTTGATATAAACAAAAATAAACTAGAACTCCCAAGACTATTTGGTACCATGTATACCAAGGATGTCAGTAATTCTGGTGCCATAACAGACATGTTAAAAAGTTCACGGAATAGGTCCAAAGGTAAATTGTCAAAAAATATAATTTGGAAATAGCAAATAAAAAAATTTAAAAATGAATATTTAAATTTTTAATCCATCAAAGGAATAGTTATCATTACATATACAAAACACTTATCTATGCTACAAAAAAACCATAAAGATTATAATTGGAACTAGAAACTTCATTTTCTATGGTGATACTTAATAAGCATGTGACATTCAAAATACCTTCATAGTGATCCATGTATGATTTGCTAGATTTATTGGTAGAGTACAATTTCATCCTCCCATGTAAATATCTATGGCGTCCCACTGCCTTGTGTAGGTTTACTTCGTGGAATAGCTTATCAAGGTTATCTTGGTTGTATGGCCTCCTGAGAATACTCATGATATTATCCTTAAACTGAGAGTCACCATTTTTATTTCTTAGACACCCACAGTCATCATATTCTCTCTTAATATTTGTAAGATAGCATACTTAGTAAAATAAAAAAATAAAATCATATGTAATGCTAAAAAATACATAAAAATCATCAAATGCGGATGCTATAAAGCCCTTTCACCACAATGTGGAGCATTATCCATGACCAGTATTTCTGAATCAGAATCCTCAGTATTGTCTTCTCAATATTTCAACCTCTTACCACAATTAATCGTAAATACTATACAATCTCCTTCAAGCTGGACAAATTTCATGAATGACTAGTAGCATTCATCCATTACTATATTCTCCGTATCATGCTCCTCATGTGAAAATAAGGACGTTTAAGTCAAAATCTTACTCCAAAGGATAATCATGTAATTGAGCCTGAACCTGAGCGTGATATGGAGGATATAGTAATGGGTGAATGCTAACAGCCATTCTTGAAATCTGTCCAACTTGAATGTGATTGTATAGTATTTATGATTAATTGTGGTAAGAGGTTGATGTATGAATAAGACAATATTGAGGATTCTGATTCGAAAATACTGGTTATGGATAACGCTCCACATTGTGGTGACCGGGCTTTATTGCACCCGTATTTGATGATTTTATATGCATTTTTTTCATTAAATATGATTTTACTTTTTATTTTTTTATTTTTTTTATTTTACATATTATGCTATCTTACAAATATTAAGACATGAGATGATGACTGTGGGTGTGTAGGAAATAAAAATGGTGACTCTAAGTTTAAGGAAAAGCTCATGGGTATTCTCTGGAGGCCATACAACCAAGAATAGCTTGGTAAGCCATTCCATGGAGTAGACCTATATAAGCCAGTGGGATGCCATTGACATTTACGTGGGAGGATAAAAGGATGAAGAGGTCCCCTTGGAAGAGAGTGATAAAAGCAACACATTTAGGCCTCAGGTTGTGTAATACTGCGTAGTTTTACATATATTTAATTGGATATTTCATTTGTACAGGTGACACATAATTTACTTTAATCACAAAATCATTTGAAAATAAATAAATATTAATTTAGGGTGAAATGAATTAATATTTATGTGATTGTGTATTTACTAGTGTGTTACATTAAATAAAATTTAATTATGTTGTAAGTGAGTAAACGCAAAATAATTTTATAGTATCTCAATCGAGACATGTATGATTAAATTAAATTAGATTATGATGGGAAAATATTGATAAGTGACTCGGATGACGATTTTGAGTGCACGATTGATCAGTAATGGGTTGAAATAGTCAAAATTAAATATCCGGGGGTTGGTTTTGGGTCTTGGGAGATTTTCTAGACTTGATGGTACTAAAATAAGGGTATCGTGGTAATTTAATGGCACATGATGTAATTCCCCGTATTTTTATGGCCTTTAATTATTGGAGTAATTAAATTTAATTGGGATAGATTAATTTAATATTAATCCAATTTTTTTAATTGAATATTTACTAGCGTGACGAGAGTTAGTAATTATTGTTAAGAATTATATTGAATATTACTAGATGAGTAAAGTAATACATGAGATTAAATTTATTAAAATTGTCCCGAGTGAATAATACGACAATTATAGAAATTAAGTCGGGACGTGCATGTGTCATGTCGGGACTAAATTAATGGAATAAAAGTGAATTAATTATAAGTCTCTCGTATGGTCATTTCGAGTGCGCCAATGTGTTCGGAAGGTTCGAGATAGTGAGAAAAGTATAATACCCAGGGATTTAGTTTGAGTCTCGGGACTTTTTAGGCCCAACCGGTAACCCGAGAGGGCATTTTGGTAATTTTCCATTTTTGGCCTTAATTAATGACGAAAATAGAGAGTTTATATCTGAGGGAAGAGAGAGTCCTTGAGGGTTAGAAACTTTGGAGTTGCAGAGAGGCTAAGGAAGAGAGAAGAGGGAAGGCTTCTAAGGGAGAGAACCACCTAGCCAACACCATCCTCACCAATTCCACCACCAACGCGTAGATCGTGGAACGAGGAGCGAGGAACGAAACCATACCCATCATCATCAAATATTCAGACTTCTATCTCTGAGGCAAGTATCTAACATGTTGTTCTTTAGTTGATAACACATCCATGCTAGTGTAGGAATTTATTCTCTCATGTTTTCTTGAAAATAAAATATTGTTTGGGAGGTTTTTATTGCAAATTTGGAGTAGAAACCTTGTTAGGAGGGATATTTGTCATATGTAATATAGTATCCTCGAAATTTATGCCCAGTAGAGAGAGAAATCTAGAAATTTAAATGAATTCTTGAGAAAATTGGATGAACTAGGGTTAAATGTTATCTTTTTGAATTAATCCCCTTTGGTGACGATTCTTGGTGAAATTGTAATGTTTTACGTTAGAAATCTTCTATATTGGCTTATATAACATTCATGAGGTTTGGTTGGGAGTTTGGGACATGTTAATTGAGGTTTGAGGATTTGGAGTGGATGAAACCCGTAGGCTAGAATTGTAGAAACGGGCCAATACCTGCTTGATCGATCGATCGACCTTTTTTATTGATCGATCGACCCCTTTTTGAAACCGAAACTTCCTCGCCTTTTTATGTTAATCCAATACCAATGCATAAGGACCTTTGGACATAATTTAAATATCTTATGTCATATGAGAAGGACCAGTAGGGTATAAGTAGGGTCCGGGTAAGACGAGTTTATCTGAGATTTAATCGTGGGGTTTCAGGAATATAAATTTAGTTGGAAATCGTGCATACATTATAGCAAGTCTTGTGAGAATTAAGAAAGACTTAGACCAGTAGATTAAGGAGGGAGAACCTACTGATTTTATGTTTATCTGGAGGATACACTTCGAGAGTCGAGAAGTACTTAAGGATTTTCAATAATTAGGAGAATAAAAAGAGTGATTTACTTATACGTATAACTCGAGCGTTATATGCTACGCATGGCCAGAATATGTTATGGGTCATGGGCGTACCTAGCTAAATAGTGTAAATATATATATGAGTGCATGTATATATATTATTTGAATATCTATGTTTAATCATACCCGCGCTACTTGCTATCACGAAGTTTTCCAGGCCGGGACTGTCCTATTCTGATGTGACCTTTATGGGGGATATTGACTCGTACCCTAGAACATAGGATCCTTGGTACAAGCTATCCGTGGATGATAGTCAGACGGTCCTAAGAAACGTGAGGGTATGTGCTGACCTCTTAGTGACTTGGAACTATGCTTCGCCTCTAATATATGATTTTTGTGTTAATACAGTTCGAGAGTTATTACAAACTAGTATTTCCCTTTGTACGAGAGATACGGGGACTTGATAGCAGAGTATGCCATCACCATAGATTTATGTGGGGTTCCCTATTAGTATATATATTATGAGTGATAAATATATATACCTGTGATGAATCTACTGTGCTTGTAAGTAGATACGAATAGAATAATTAATATCAAATGAATTCAAGTGGCTGCGAACTTAAGTTTGTAATGTGATGAATATAACTGGATTAATACTTTCATAAGAAAAGTCTATCTGATATATACTATGATTATACGATTACTTGAAACAGAATTTGGTGTGGGGAAATTGGGTTAGACTAGTGTATTGGGTTAGATAGGTGAATTGGGTTAGTTTCATCTATATTAGTCCATTAGTACATTAGACGTACACTTTAGTTGAGGGGTGAGAATTCCCAAGTGAGTGTCGAGGTACTAACATGTATGTAATATCAACTGATAAGCATTTTAAATACTTGCTAACCTATTTTTAAAGTTGTTTTACACTCGGGCTCTGACCCGTTTCATGTCATCTCTTCCTTCTCTTGTATATATATATATATATATATATATATATATATATATATATATATATATATGTATGTATTACAAGTGCCGAGCCACCGGGGCGTCAGGATCTTAGATCCTTGGATTGTTGACGTGCTGTAACTAGTGTGGGAGTTGCAGGTCCTTGCAGTAGATGACTTCATCATTGCCTTCTCAGTCTTCTATTTAGTCATCATTAGATAGGGCATGTGTCACCCATTTCCAGTTTTATCTAGTTGAGAGATATTTGTACTCTTGATTTATTTCAGCATTCTATTTTAGTTGGGATTGCTTTTGATTATTACATTGTCCTATGATTTGGGATATTTTATTTGGATTGAGTTATCTAGCAATGTTCTTTCATTTGGATGGTTTAGTTTTAATACTGTCATTTGTATTCGTGAGAATGGTTTCATAGTTAATAATAACAATTGGATTTAATTTATAAAATTAAATGTTTTGACACTTAGCTTAATTATTTATTAGGCGATTAATTAAGAAAATGATTTTTTGATAGTGATGCTAAGAATGAACCAACTAGACACTTTGAGTTAATTTAATAAAGGACTGATCACCCGGTATTTAATTAGGCGGGGTGTCACAGGTGGTATCAGAGCATCACGTTCTAGTGTCCTTAGGATCTGTGCGGCTTATAATGCTTCCAGTGTTGCTTTGTTTGATATAGAGCCCTATGTTTAGGATTGTTGATTTCTATGGTGAAATTCCATTCTCACGCGATAACGTATGTATATTAGTGAATCTTATTTGCGTTCGGGTGCGTTCGAACAATGAAGTATTTTAGGCAAGGGCCGTTGGGCAGACAACAGGAGGCAGGGCTTAGTTGAGGTTTTAGAGTATATTAGAGGATGATGACCATAGTCGAGGTCACCCCTATTCTGGCATGAGAGGCCATGACTGTAAAGATGGCTAGGGTGCAACAGATGATTTCCAAGTGCTGCTAGTGGAGAGGTACGAGTGTAATTTTGGACTCATTGTGGTCATTTCATATCCGCAACAATTATAGTTAATAAGTGAAGCATATTAGGATAATTGGGAGAAAATATTACCTAATGGTAATGTAGTGTGTAAACACTCATACCTATTTATTGTGGACAAACTGCTTATTAATATTTTATGTGGAAAAACCTTAACTATTCTCCCTCTGGTTGCTTAGAGGTGAGTGGATAATCAAAATTTTTGATTGGTCGAGTTAGAGTTCGATGATAGTGGTGGAATTACCATGGCTATTTTAGGTGACTTTTGACTATCGTAAGAGTTACGTCGCCCAAAATCGAGATTCGAAGAACTGATAAGAGTGGTCAGATGTTCGCATGGTTTCTCTCAGAATGGGAGTTTTGTGTTTAGATAAATACGAGTAGTTGACACGTAATGAGGCCATCCTTCCAATAATATTGAAATAATGGGAGTCAATGATGTATAGGTTAGCCTTATGCGAATGTTATCGGATATGATCACAATGTGAGGTGCCGTTAATGAGAGT
The DNA here is from genome assembly GCA_949130495.1 of Sambucus nigra. NCBI lineage: Eukaryota > Viridiplantae > Streptophyta > Magnoliopsida > Dipsacales > Adoxaceae > Sambucus > Sambucus nigra. Next base: position 133,521,991 of record OX422222.1, on the reverse strand, counting down.
GTTAAACAAGCTTGCTGTGAGGCGGGGGCTATAGTGATTGAGCGCCTTACTATGAAGATAGTTTACGTACTGATATGGTATCAAGAATTGTTTTACCTGGTAGGCCTTATTTTCTGAATTTTGGAATGAAATTACGTTATTAATGGGGAAGTAGGTCATACCCCGTATTTTTATGGCCTTTAATTATGGGATTAATTAAATTTAATTGGGATAAATTAATTTAATATTAATTCGAATTTTTTTAAATTGAATATTTACTAGCGTGACGAGAGTTAGTAATTATTGGTAAGAATTATGTTGAATACTACTATATGAGTAAAGTAATATATGATATTGAATTTATTAAAATTGTCGCGAGTGAATAATACGACAATTATAGAAATTAAGTCGGGATGCGCATGTGTCGTGTCTGGACTAAATTAATGGAATAAAAGTGAATTAATTATAAGTCACCCGTATAGTCATTTCGAGTGCTCCAATGTGTCCGGAAGGGTTGAGATAGTCAGAAAATTATACCCGGGGTTTAGTTTGGGTCTCAGGACGTTTTTAGGCCCAATCGATAACCCGTGAGGGCATTTTGGTAATTTTCCATTTTTTGCCTTAATTAATGACGAAAATAGAGAGTTTATATCTGTGGGAAGATAGAGTCCTTAAGTTTTAGAAACTTTGGAGTTGCAGAGAGGCTAAGTAAGAGAGAAGAGGGAAGGCTTCCAAGGGAGAGAACCACCTAGCCAACACCATCCTCACAAATTCTACCACCAACGCATAGTGTGGCCATCCCCCAAGGATATCTCCCCTGGTGACGGCGAGAGAGGATCCCTTTTAGGTCCCACGCGTCCCTCTCGGGAGCGCTTCGGCCAGCATCGTTGATGAGGTAAAAAAAATAGAGAGATAGAGTCGTCAGTCTATTTTACTCAAAACAGACAAAAGAAAAGGGAGCCATCCCGAAGGACAACATCCAAAGACATGCTGATACATGCGAAACCAAGAATCATTCGAAAAGGGTCCAGAGGCTAAGTTATGAAATGGGAAGGTGTTTGGCACCCATTCCGCCCTTAAGGTCTCTCATGAGTTGTTGCTATTTTCCTTTATTTCCCTATGATATGTGTGCATGTGTATACGTAGTGGAAATAGGAATCATCGACTTGTATCATGGAAGAGATAAAGTGAGTCATCCATAGGAATGTCCTAAAAGTAATATTTAGAAAATAGGATTTATGCGATTATCCTAGCGTCGATCATCATAAGGGAATGATAACGCATTTGGAATAATACGCCATTGAAAGCAAATATATATATGTAAATACATATAATTTAAGAGAGTTAAGTTTAAAGAATATAGAAAATAGGAAAAAAGTGGAAAAAGGGGACTCGAGTCTCGGGTTTTACCCCGAGATGCCTACGTAGACTATAGAGGCATCAAAGTCCACGTAGTTCGTATGCAAAATGAGGGGTGGGATTTATCCCATAAATCCAATCGGGGACTTCTCTTATATATATGTGTGTGTAAAAATGTATTTTAGTTGTGAGAAAAGTGTGAAAAATAGTGTGAGAATTTCCGTTTGGAATTTATGAGCAAATCCTATTTTTCTTATTTTTTTTGGGTTTTGTTTATATGAAAATAAGAGGTGTGCAATAATACTAGATAAAAAGTATATTATGATATGTGAGATGAGAGAATAAAAGTTTTAAGTAATAAAACAAACTAAGGTGAATTTAGGGGAATTTAAAGAGAGAGCTGAGAAAGTTGGACCTTCTTGAAGATCTTGAGCTTGATCATGGATGTTGGAGAGTAGCCCTTGCTCTTGGGTGACGATGGAGGATACTTAATTCACCAAGTTTGATGAAGAAAGTGATTAAAGGTGAAGGTTGGAAAGGGTTTTGATTGTGGAAATCACGCTGACTTCGAGAGGGGTTTTCTGAGTTTGCTGAGAGTGATGCATCTCTGATATTCCTCCTCCTTTGAATGAGGTTAGGCCCTCCTTTTTATAGGCCCAGGGAATTTCCGATCGGTATAGCCCTGGTCCTGCCAATCGATAGGTGTGTTTAGGCACACTGTTGATAGGCAGGGCTTGGAACCTGCCGTTTGGCAGTGTCTTTCAGGTTCCTTCAGAAAATAGTTCGTAGAGCGCAAACCATTGATCTGAATCATGAACGAGGAAAACCATTGGAAATTTATTTCAGATACCTCCAAAAGTCCTTTGGACTGCTCCTGGGTTCAAGAGTTAACTTTGGGTCAAATGTGGCTCAGAAGCGCTCGTCGGTCCTTTGGACGAGGAAACTTCGAATGCAAACGGATCGTTTGTCTACATGGTAAGTAAGAATTGTGCAGGGGGCAGACTGTTAGAAATATTAGGAGATGTATTTTGACATTCCAAATAATTTGACCTAGTTCAGGGAGTTGACTTTGGTCAACCGGGGCCTGGAAGCATTCGGTGACCTTTTGAAGTAAAACAGATTGTTCGTTCGTATTGTAAGATAGAATTGCGCACGGGATGGACGGTTGGAAAGGGGATTCAGTGACCTTTGAAGATTCATTCAGTCTCAGTCGAGTTGAAGAGTTGACTTTGGTCAAATGGAGCCTAGGAGTGTTCGGTGACATCCTGATCGAGTTTCGGCAGAAAATGGGTCGTTCGCCCTTATGGTAAGTCAGAATCGCGCACGGGACAGACTGTTGGAAAGGGGATTCGGTGACCTTTGAAGATTCATTCAGTCTTAGTCGAGCTAAAGAGCTTGACTTTTGGTCAAACGGAGCCTGGGAGTGCCCGGTGGCCTTTCGGTCAGTACTCGGGGTATGACTTGGGTTTACAATTATGAAAGGAGATGCTAGGGACCTTAGAAGAGGTTAAGGGGTATTAGAATGGGGTGTCAACAGTTCCCCTCGATGGGTGAGTTTGGAATAAACGATGGCCGTCGAATAGACACCACATGATGCCTTTTAAAGAGGATAGGTCGAGGTCGATTCTGAGGACCTAAGGATGAGGATGACCAATTCTATGGGTCGAAGCCAGTTCTGAGGGCTTGAATATGAGGGTGACTACTTCTGCGGGTCGAAGCCAATTATGAGGGCTTAAAGATGAGGGTGACCGATTTTACGAGTTGAAACCAATTCTGAGAGCTTGAAGAAACCTGTCGGGGATGGCATTAAAGGAAGTGATGACCAAAATAATGATGGGGGTGACCAATTTTGCGGGTTAAAGCCAATTCTGAGGGCTTAGGTCGTGGTGTCCCATTTTACGGGTCGAAGCCAATTCTGAGGGCTTAGGTTGTGATGACAAATTCTGTGGGTCGAAGCCAATTCTATGGCCTTAAGGATGAGATGACCAATTCTACGGGTCGAAGCCAATTCTGCGAGCTTAAGGTGAGATGACCAATTCTACTGGTCAAAACCAATTTTGCGGGTCGAAGCCAATTTTGCGAGATTAAGGATGAGATAACCAATTCTGTGAGTCGAAGCCAATTCTGCGGGCTTAAGGTGAGATGACCAATTATGCGGGCTTAAGGCGAAATGACCAATTCTATGGGTCGAAGCCAATTCTGTGGGCTTATGGATGAGATGACCAATTTTGCCGATCGAAGTCAATTCTGCGGGCTTAAGGTGAGAAGACCAATTTTACGGGCTTAAGGTGAGATGGCCAATTCTGCAGGTCGAAACCAATTATGCGGGCTTAAGTTGAAATGACCAATTCTATGGGTCGATGCCAATTCTGCAGGCTTAAGTTGAAATAACCTCGGGGAACTTTGCCGGGGAGCCGATTGCTAGGGAAATGATTAGGTGGTCCAGGGTTTGGATGTGTTTCTCGGGGAAAATTGAGACTTTTGGGGAATAGGAGATGATCCTGATGTTTTGGATATTTTGGAGGTCCTCTGGGGACGTTATCGGGGAGAGATTCGTTTATCTTTTGAGAGTTTCGCTGGGGAAGTAGGGGTTCCACTTGAGGAGGTGCGAAATTTTCTTGGTGAAAATGTTCTAAAGCCTTTCCAGGATTTTTTGGAATTTTTTGAGGATTTTTAGGTATTTTTTGGGAATTTCTCTACGAAAATTTGAGGGAGGTGCTGGTCGGCATGGCATGGACTTTTGGATTGCCTCGAGAAGGCAAAGGGTCAGTGCTGATCGGTAGGTGGGGGGTCAATGCCGATCGGCATTACCCTTGGCATCCTATATAAAGGGGGAGAATTCCCCTCATTTTTCACAGCTTCTTGCCTTCTCTCTTTTTGAAATTTTCTTCTACGAATCGTTCTAGCATTTTGATCTCTAAGAAATGGCCGCTTTTGTGAGCACTGCAACACACAGGGAGTGGTTGGCTGTTGATGACTGGGCAAACGTGGAGTGGAGGGCCAGGGCGCCTCTTGCTTTGGGGAGAGAGAATTCTTTCTACGCATTAGAGCCAGTTGCAGATGAGCGAACCTTGATGTAGGATCCATCGCGTCATCGCTCTTAGAGGGTGGTGAACCCTGGCGGTTATGTAAGTAAAATGACTTTTGGCATTCTTTTTTGGTCATTTTCCTTTTTTCTTGGATTTTGACAAGGATTTTATCTTTTGGCAGTCTGATGTTTCTCTGTCGAATATGCGTGCCCGCGGGATGACGGGGCTTAAGGATGTCTGGGAGCATCTTCCACCTGTGGTGCATTGGGTGGTATCCTCAACAGGCTTTGGGAGGTTAGCATCTATGCTAGATGAGATGCCTCATTCGACGACGGTCTTATGTGCCCCGGGGGAGAGGTTGTGGGACACTACCCACACCTTTCATTTTAGTTTTAGGGAGATGACTGTGACTCCCATAGATGTGCAGTAGCTACTGGGGCTGGATTGTGATGGGGACCAGATAGAGGTGGATCTCTCTTTGCAAGTGAGGTCGGAGGCGGTGCGCGCAGCGCTTGGTGATGTGGGGAGGATTGTGTTTGGGACTCCATCTGTCTGTCGCTGCTGAAGGACGTTTTATTGGGTAGAGTGATCAATGTGGAGGACGGGCTGCAGGTGAGACAAATGGCTCGGTTGTTCATTTTGCTGGTGTTGGGGGGATTTTTGGTGGCGTCGAGCAGCGACATTGTCCACTTATGGTTTTTACCATATCTGAGGATGTCTTCGAACATCCCCTTATATGACTGGGGGAGCCTGACTTTGGCGACCCTTTATTTTGCCTTGGATGCATTCAGCCGGTGCTGTCGGTAGTCTTTCACTGGAGCCATGTATCTTCTTGAGGTATTCTTTAATTTTGTGCATTTTCCTTTCATGCATTCGTATTTTCCTTATGCATCTTTTTTGATTTCGAATTCTTATCTTTGGCAGACATGGTTCTATGAGGTGATCGGGTGTAATACCCAACTAATCGCTTTGAAGGATGAGACTCTTGGGGATTTTTGCCGATTGTATCAATGACGCAAGGCCAATTGGCATTCAAGGAGGTCTCTCTCTCTAAAGGCGGTGCGTGAGGTCTTGAATGTCCTGACTAGTGACAGGGTAAGACTTTTTCTTCTTCAGTCTAAGACCTTTGGGTTTTTTGATTCCATATTTCCTTATATTTTTCTGAGGATGTTTTAGGTGACCTTTTACCCTTGGGGGATGACTATTCAGGACACGGGCTTGACTGGAGTAAATGTGCAGATGAGGCATTTGCTGGCGCACGAGTTTGGCCCCTCTTGGTATCTTGGGGAGAGGGTGGTTCATCAGATTGCTGAGGGGGTGGTGGTGGTTCCACCTGCGACGCCTCCTATGTCTATGAGGTGGGAGCGGCTACTGCCGGAGGATGCTAGGATCGCGATGATGATTGGTGAGTCCTACCTACTATACACCGATACGGATGTGCCGTATGATTATATAGACTTTGTGACGAGCTGGCTGATGGCGCCCAACATATATGATGCACTGCCCTTCCCTCCGACGGGTTCGAGTTGGCCAGTGGGGTCCTCCCACAGCGGTGGTGGTCCTTCGACATCTGCGGCGGCGGAGACCTCGTAGGTCCCCTTTGTGCGGCTGCATACTCATTCGTACAATATTCGGTGGGCTGATGGAGGGATGGTGCCTATGCTGCATCGTCCTCATGATATGGACCCGGAGGAGTTGGGCTTGATAGAGGAGGTTCTTCGCCCTGAGGTATATCTTTTCTGATCTTTTCTTTTCCTTCCTTTTGATTTCTTTTGATCTTTTCTGTTTGAAACTGATTTTGCCTTTTCTTGCAGCATGTCCAGGTGTCCACCACTTGGCTGAGGGATATTAGGGATTGGATATCTTTGGCGACTGCCCATATTTGGGATGCAGTTCCTATTACTTCTTTCTTGGTGTCGTCTGCCTCATCCGGGGAGGAGTCTAGTTCAGGTAGTGGTGGTGCATCATCTCGCCGTCGGGGAAAGAGAGCGTGTCGCATGGGTGGAAGCTCTTGAGAAAGAGGGCAAGTGATAAAGAGATTGAGAGAATGTGGGTTCGGGCTGAGTCCCGTTGTTTTTTGCTTTTCTTTATTTTCTTGCAAAATGATGTAACACATAACCATATCTATGCAATGCAATGAAGTTTTTTGATTTCCTTCTATTAATGATGAATGAATGCATGCACATGCGCTTTTTACTTTGCTGCTGAGACTGTAAAAAGAAATATTTTTTTGGGGATTTTGAAAGAATTTTTTTTATTGAGAATGAGAATTTATATAAATATGGAAGGGGATTTTGAGAATATCAATTTATTTTGAGTTTTCTGAATTTTGACAAAAGAGGAAGAAGGAAAATTTCCAAAAGTAGGGTTGCCGATGGCAAACACCTTGTCCTGCCTATCGACATGTCAGTCCACTCCCATCTAATCAAAGCTTTGATCAGTACCTTCTTCAGCCTTTGGTACCTTGTGGGGAAGGATTTCTTCCAATTTCTGTGAGATTATGTTTTTTGTGCGCTTTTTTAAGTACAAAAGAGGGGGTAAGGGTGGAGTGTTTTCCTCACATCTTCACATCCTGACTTTCTTATTCTGTGAGATGTCTCTCCCTAGTAGTGTTGAGTTTTCCAACTACCTCGAGACTTTGGAGGGGATGTGCTCCTATAATGTCGACTATGATGCTTACAACATATGTCAAGTTTCTTTATGGTGTAATCGGCCCATAGAGTGGAACATGCTGATGGCGGCAGTACAATTCTGGTACCCCGAGACCATGTATTTCTCTTTGGCTTAGAAGAAGTCTGTCCGACTTATGAGGAATTTTCTTCCATGTTGGGGATAAATCTCGACGTTGCTATGGATCTGCCTGAGTTTTTCCATTCTCCCCGAGAGTTGTTGGCTGGGCTTCTTTGTATTTCGTCCTCAACGGCCAGATCACTAGTGGCTGGAGGTATGATTTCTCTTGTGACGGTGTTGCGGTCCGTGCATTTGCAGGAGTTTGGTGATGCTGGATATGTCGGAGCTGTCATTCTAGGCTTGGTTTCAAAATTGCTGCTTGTGACTGGGGAGCTATTGGTGGACCCACAACTTACACCTATTACCTCATGGATGTTCTACCATCGCAATCCTACGGCGGTGATACTTACGGAGACTTTAAATGGCCTGGATGCCTGGCGTGAAGGTCGTTTTGACTTTCTGAGGGGTAGCCCTGTGATGTTGTTCATATAGTTGTCTGAAAGATTTCTCCTGGTGACGCCTCCGGAGTACCCTTTGTCGGTTGTACCCAGTTTCTTTTTGCGCCATTTCATCAGTGTTGGCCTGGATATTGAGAACTGGGAGAACTGGTTTGTTGAGCATGGGTCTTTAAATTTGTATTGATCTATTCCTAAGTGGGGACAGCTGCTGCCTATTATAGAACTCGGAGAATACCCGTATGTCCAGTTGGTTGGTCTCAAATATACCTATTTTTATTTCCCTTGGCGTCTTTGCACCAATTTGGTTGGGAGAAGATCGTGCCACCGACACTAGACTTCTTTTCGGTAGAAGATTTGACAGAGCATCTGCATATGCAGATTGGCTCTTTGTGGGAGAGTCAACGTCCGTCGACCCGTCCTTCTCAGTCTGTTGGGAGAATTTGGCACATCCCTGGGGATTATATAAAGTGGTTGTGTAGGAGAGTAGTTAGCAAGATGTTGGAAGTGGAGACTGGACAAAGGTGTCTTGCCTAATCTGATACCATGGAAGGAGGTGTGGTAGTTTTTGTGAGGCTGGTTTGACCCTATCGGTCCATGGAGCGTGTGCGGCATTCTATTCAGGCAGGGGAAGCTTGGGGACCCTAGGATGTGGATGATGATGATGGAGCGGGTTCCTCTGGTAGCTGTGGGTAGGACTCTTGGAGACTTTGTTTTGTAATGGGGAATAAATTTGGGGATTTTATTTGGTTTTCTAGGAAGGTAGGGGGAAGGGAGTTATCCGATCCTATTCTTATGTAATTGTACTGTAATTTCTTATTAATGAAATAAACAAGTTTTTGATCATCTAGCTGTGCCTTTTGATGAAATCTATATTTTGAATTATCTATACCGATCGCTAAGGCATGCATAATTCTTTTGTTCAAGTATATGTTAAAGTGAACGGTCATTCTCGGAGATAAGAAAAAAAAAGTATTTTTATGAAAAAGAAGGGGCCGTGCTCATGTAAGATGTATGAGCTGCCTATGTACCTCTGGGGGTTTTTAATTTTTTTTATGAGAATAATTTTTACGGAGGATCAGCCCCACGTAGTTCTGGGTAGAGGGAATCGAAGATATTTTTTTTGTAGAATAGAAGGGAGATGAGAGGAGTCGTAGCGCGCCGAGATTTCAGACTAGGGGTAAAATTTCTTGAGATGGTCCGGTTGATTGGATGAGCCATTTCTTCTCCGTCTAAGTCAGTGAGCATGGCGGCACCGACGGACAAGATCTTCTTCATAATGTATGGGCTGCTCCAATTAGAATTGAATTTCCCTCTGGCATTCCAGATGGGCTCTACTATTTCTTTGAGGGCTAAATCCCCTTCTTGGATACCGCAGTCCTTGACTCTCTTATGAAATGAACGCGTTATTCGGCGATGGTACCCTTGTATGTGATACAATGCTTTTAATATCCTTTCGTCCAGGAGTGACAACTCGTCGAGGCGACTTTGATGCCAGTCCTCCTCACTGACCTTGCTTTCAAGCATGACGCGTAACGAGGGTATTTCCAGCTCCACGGGTAGGACTACTTCCATGCCGTATACTAGAGAGTAAGGGGTAGCCCCAGTAGAGGTTCGGATTGAGGTTTGGTAGCCCCAGAGGGCATATGGGATTCGATCGGCCCAATCTCGATAACTTTCAGTCATCTTGTTGATGATGGCTTTGAGGTTCTTATTGGCGGCTTTGACTGCACTATTAGTTTGTGGTCGGTAGGGAGAAGATTTGTGTCTCTGGATCCCATACTCATTGACCACTTCCGTGACTTATTCCTCAAAATAAAACCCATTATCTGACACTAGCTCATACGGGACCCCATATTTACAGATGATGTTTTCTTGATGAATTTGGCCACTTTCTTGGTGTTCAGAACTGCATATAACTCAGCCTCGACCCATTTGGTGAAGTAATCAATAGTAACCAGGATGAACTCGTGCCCGTTAGAGGCCTTGGGTGTAACCTTCCCTATAATGTCGATGCCCCAGGTGGAGAATGGCCAGGGAGAAGTCATGTTGTATAATTCTCATGGAGGCAAGTGTTGAAGGTTAGAGAACTGTTGGCATTTGAGGCATTTTCGGACATAAGTGGTGTAATATTGGATCATGGTGGTCTAGTACTAGCCTTGTCGTATGATCTTCTTGGCAAGCATGTGACCATTCATGTGGGGTCCGCATTCCCCGCTGTGGATTTTTTGCATTACCTCTTCAATGTCAGCCGAAGTTTCTCTTAAACAGTGCTTTGTGACAGATGATGTACTAGGCGACCTATTTTTGCAGGGTTTCCCAGACTTTCTTATTAGAACCCTTGGGATAGTTACCATGCTTAATAAGGTGCCATATATCATAATACCAGCAATTGGCTAGCTCGGGGCCTTCTTTGGTGATGAGCTCAATGTGGTAGCAATGGGTTGGTTTATCTTGCTTTTGAACTAAGAAGTGGGGCATTGTTATTCCTTCGAGCATGTCGACCATAGAGGCTAGGGTAGCAAGGGCATTAGCTAGGTTGTTTTTTGCTCAAGGTAGGTAATAGAAGGTGATGTATTGGAATTGGGAGGCTAGTTCTTCTAAGTGGGCATGGAAGGGTTGGTGTTTCTCGTCCTTAACTTTCTATTTTTGAGCACTTGACCGATGATGAGGGAGGAATCCCCGTAGACATATAGGCATTGGATACCTTTCTTGAGATCAACTTTGAGGCCTACCATACACGCCTCATATTCAGTTATGTTATTGGTGCAGGGGAAATCCAACTTGATGGCGATGGGAGTGTGAGAGTCATCTGGGGCGATCAGAAGTATCCCAATGCCATATCCCTTTTTGTTGGCGGCACCGTCAAAGAACATTTACCATCGAAGGTTGTCTTGAGCGGCGCAGAGGGTGTTTTCATATGGGAATTCGGAGATCTAGTTGTCAGCTTCTTCCATGGGGTAGTCAGCGAGGTAGTCAGAGATGGATCTTCCTTTTATGGCTTTCTGCATGATGTACGTGATATCAAACTCAGCTAGGAGCATCAACCATTGAGCCATTTGGCTGGATAAGGTAGGTTTCTCAAGAAGGTACTTGATGGTGTCCATTCGGGATACAAGTTTAATGGGGAAGGTGAGCATGTAGTGTCACAACTTTTGGGTGACCCAGACAAGCGCGATGCATGCTTTTTCCAAAGCAGTGTAGTTAGATTCGTACCTAACCAATTTGCGATTGGCGTAATATATGGCTCTTTCTTTGCAAAAATCTTCAAGGTATTGGGCTAGCATAGCCCCAGCTGCAGTGTCAGTTATGGTTAGGTATAGGATCAAGGGGAGATCAGGCTATGGTGGCATGAGTACCAAAGGTTGAATCAGGTATTATTTTATTCGGTTTACGGCTTCTTGGTAGGCCTCGTTCCAAACTTTGGTTCAATCATTTCAGAGGAGTTTGAAAATTGGTTCATAAATGGAGGTGAGCTGGCTGATGAACCGGCTGATGTATTGCAATTTCCCAAGGAAACCTCGAACCTCTTTCTCCGTTCGGGGAGGTGGCATCTCAAGTATGGATTTTAGCTTGGTAGGTTCTGCTTCTATCCATTTTTCACTGACCATGAATCCCAAGAGTTTTCCCTTTGTAATGCCGAAGACATATTTCTGTGGATTGAGTCTCATCTAATACTGTCGCAGTCGTTCGAAGAACTTTTGGAGAGAGGGAACATGACCTTTTCTAGTTTTGGATTTGATAATCATATCATCCACATAGACCTCGACTTCTTTGTGAATCAGATCATGCAAGATGGTTGTGGTAGCCCTCTAGTAGGTAGCACCATCATTCTTGAGACCAAATGGCATAATAGTGTAGCAAAAAGTTCCCCATGGGGTGATGAACGCGGTTTCTTGTTGATGATCTGGGTGCATTTTGATTTGGTTTTATCTGACAAACCCGTCGACAAATTACTTGAGAGCATGACTGGACGTATTGTCCACGATCATGTCGATATTAGGTAGCGGGTAATTATCCTTTGGAGAGGCTTTGTTCAAGTCCTTGTAGTCTACACACATCCAAACTTTCCCTCATGATTTCAGCACAGGCAGTATATTGGCTAGCCATGTGGGATATTCGATCACACGAATGAAACCCACATTCAACTGTTTGACCACCTCTTCTTTGACTTTGAGCGACCATTCGGTGCGAAGCTTTCTTAGCTTTTATTTAACCGACTTGTAATCTGGAAGAGTGAGGATCTTATGCTGAGGAATTTCAGGATCGATGTCGGGCATGTCATCTTAGGACCATGCGAAGACATCTACGAATTCCTTCAATAATTCTTCTAGTTATGCACGCTTATGCTCGTCGAGGGTTGCCCCTATCCTAATCTCGCTCATTTGGATACTAGAACCGAGGTTAATAATAACAGTCTCTTCTTCATTAACTTGAACGCAGTTATGTTATTTGTTATTAACCTTATTTAGACTAGTTAAGAATTGTTCATTTGCAAAATCATCATCATCAAAAGTTTTATTAGAATCTAAACAATTAATGTAAGGCACAACAAGATACTCAAAATCTTCGTTTATTTCATTGATAGGAAAAACAACATTAAGAACCTCATCAAAGGAGGTCTCGATTACATTTGAACAAGGATAGACAACATAAGAAGAAATGGGGTAAACATTTGGAATAGGTATGAGTTCAACAGGTAGAACCGACACAGCATGCCAGTTGAGGAAAGGTGTAACAACAACTTTAATCAAGTAGGATGGATCCAGGGATGTAGTGCTTGAATGAACCATGCAGAGTGTCATCCCCAGTGTCTGCAAGTTGAATGATTCTTTGGAGTCACTTTCCTCAGTCTCTTTGGTATCTTTGATGAGCGGTTGTACATGGTGTTGGGAACTTTTAGCCCATGGGTAGCTATCTTGAAAAAAGATCTCCATTCCGGGCTTCATCTTCTTGTCTGTATGGTCATACCATGGTTCTGAAAAGGTGGAAACGGGGAAGTCCTCACCCTCTTTGATGAATCGTCCATTCAAGGAGTCACCTGAGATAGTCTGGATGCAGTCTAGTCTTCTCTTTGGTCGAGACTAGCGGATCATTCTGAGTTCTTATTCTGATGGTTGATACCCCAAACCACAAGGAGGGAAATCTTTCTTTAGTTCAATGGGCTCAAGTTTCTCTTGCTATCTTTGTCCTAGTATCAATCCGGGCAGGAAGTGCATGTTTTTGAACATCTGAATTACATTGACGTTCCCATGGGGGTCGTATTCTGGACAAACCCTTTCTTTGAAATCGTCACCTATCGGGAGTAGGAGTGGATCAACTCGAAATCCTGATAGGAGCATATCATTTGACCTGTGTTGTATCTCAAGGATCGGATTGCTGGTACTTGCACCCTCGGTATTATCGTCGTCGCCCAAAATGGTATAACTCGTCCATTGACGAAGAAACTCAATTTATGATGGAGTGAGGAAGTCACACCTTTGATACTGTGGAGCCAAGATCGTCTGAGTAACAGGTTGACACAAGCTGGGATGTCAAAAACTTGGAATTTAATGATGGGGTTTATAGGGCCAGCCCCTATTACAAGTTTTATAGATCCCATCATCTCCCGACGAGTATTATCATAGGCATGTACAACAGTGAAAGTTGGAGCGATATCACTTTCTTTCAGTACTAAGCATTTTAAGGTTCTTAATGGGCAGACATTCAAGGTGGATCCATTATAGACAAGAGAGAGTGGTACGATTTTACCCATAACTTCGACGGAGATGTTATGTGCATAATTGTGGTTTGGCCCAATTCTGGGGATTTCTTCTTCAGAAAAGGATAGCATTCGAGTAGAGGTTAAGGATCCGGAAAAATTTATTGCTTCTTCTGGTGTAGTAGAAGGAGAAACTAAAGGTCCAGTGAGCAACTTAATCAAAGCATTTCTCTGCAGCTGGGAAGACATGAAAAGCGCCCGTAGAGTGATATTAGCCTGAGTTTTCTTCTGTTGATCGAGGATCTTTCTTTCCTCGAGGGTAATTTCTGGCATAGGAAGGGTTTCAATGCCCTTCCCCTTATCATTGTCTGGTAGTGAGCTTGGCATATGGTAATGCCTCCTTGATCTGGTCATATGATTTACTGAAGAAGGGGAGAACATAAACCTTGTTTCTTCATCTATCTCGAGTTGTTCTGTAACTTTTTTTATTTCTCTGAGGAGCTCCTTAAATGACATCATCCCACACATATCGGCGACGAGGCCAGTTTTCTCGAAGGCTTGTTCTTCATTCGAATCTTTGAATTCTTCCCTCCATCCGGTGGCAAAAATTCTGTCTTTCCATGTAAACTCAATGCATTCCACAACTTCAATGGCTTCTTAGGGTGAAGGGACCAGGCACCCTTGTAATTTTAGAGTATCAAGTAACTCAGTCATACTGTAAATGCCATTGGTTTGCCTGAATAATTCTGCCATGATCTGGGCGACATCATCCAAGATTACTTCATCGGTGGGTACCACCCAACTGTCTACCTCTCGAGCCCATTTTCGTGCTTCCAAGAATAACGTGCTGAACCCCTGGTAATCAATGATCATCTGTGAGGGAAATTTCAGCCCAAACTCTAGGAGTTGGTCTAATACTTCTGATAATTCCATACTTCCATTTTCAGAATGGGCACGGACAGCGATGCATGCTCTGGAAAGGTGTGACAGTGCCTAGTCAGCGAGGCTAATAGGGTGTAGGAGGAAATATGGGAAAGTTTGGAGAGGTTTAGGAAAGTGTATGGGTGTGATTTGAGTTGAGGGATCAAATTATAGATTCATTTCTAGGAAGATAGCATTGGTATGATTTGGGAGTGGGTTATGAGAAGTGTTTTGCTTAGGATTGGCTGGTGGGGCAATGGTACCCCGGTCAATTAGACCTTGCATTACGTTTTGAAGGTGAAAGCATTGGTCGGTGGTATGACCAGTGGTTTGGTGAAAGGCGCAATAGGCATCTGTCTTGAAGTTTCTTGGAAGTGGATTGGGCAATGGATGGGGGTCCAAGGGTTTGATGAGGTTTCGGCTTAACAGGGATTGATAAACTTTGGAGAGGGGGACATGGAGCTCGGTGTATTCCTTTTGGACTGGGACAGGGCTCCTTTCTGGTTCCCATGAAGTGGTTGGTTGAGAGATGTTATTAATGGTTGAGACTGCGGTACTGGTAGGTTTGTCATATTTTATGGGGGTGAACTGTCGAGACACTTTCTTTGGTTCAGCCTCTGTTTTAGCAAGACCTTCCTCGATTTTTACTCCTCCTTCTCTGAGAGCTCGGAAGTGGGGATAGTATTGTCCTCCCATGGTTGCTCGGACATGGGGCAAGAATTTCTTCTTCACTATACTGACTTGTTCTTCTTCGGAAGGCCGATTGGTCATAGTGGCTAACGTTTCCCTCTATCGGGCTATGAAGTTACTGACTGATTCCCCAGAGTTCTATTTGAGCATCTCTAAATCGCGAAGGGTGACCTCAATCTCTTCGTTATATTTGTACTGCGACATGAATTCTCGAGCTACATCCTCCCAGCTACGGATTCTGGACTCTTCGAGAGATAAAAACCATCGGAGGGAGCTATCCTTCAAAGTTTGCTGAAAACATTGGGCCATCACTTCTTCAGAAGCCCCTAAGAGAGTCATATCACAGTGATAACTGCGAAGATGAACAATCGGGGGTCCACTTCCTCCGAATTTCTCGATATTCGACATTTTGAACTTCTCGGGTAACCTTGCCTTGGGATAAGGAGATATGTGGGTGTAGTCCATGTAATTTCCGGAGAATCTGACTTGGTCGAACTTCTTAGTTAGCATCTTGAGATCTTCTTTGACTTTGTTCAACTCTTCCTCTTTCGAATCAACGATCATAGGCAAGTTAGCCCCAGACTGGGCAAGGTTTGGCATAGGAAGCTAGGCAGGTAGGGCCCCATTAATAGGAGGGACACGGGGAGAGTGCTGATATTCTTCGGGAACCCAGATGGGATCGAGTGGATCCATAGAGCAATGGAATAGGGCCTCGGGCTCTTGAGGAATAGGAACCTGGTTTCGTTGCATCTCTCGAACCTCAGTCTGAAGGTTGTCAATCTTGGACACAAGCTGAGCTAAAACTACCATCAGATTTGGCTGAACAACTAGTGCTTGATTTGTGTTTTCCATGGAAAGTGGATGGATGCCGAACTCGGAAGAGGTAGCAGGGGAACGGATGGAACTCGAGGGTGATTTTACTGAAGACCGAAGCCAATAAGGAGCCTGGAGTACAATCGACCTGAGAGGGCATAAAATGGGATTTATTTTTGAAAAAAAAGAAGAAAAATATTTTTAACACATTTTTTTAGATTGAAAGACAAAATATTTTTGGATTTTTGGTAAAGAAAGGAGAATTATTTTTGGATTTTTGATAGAGAAGGGAGAAATGTTTTTGGATTTTTGATAAAGAAGGGATAAATGTTTTTGTATTTTTGATAAAGGAGGGATGAATATTCTGGAGACGGGTCTCAGCATGATTCTGATTATGATTATGATTATGATTATTATTATTATTATTATTATTATTATTATTATTATTATTATTATTATTATTATTATTATTATTGTTATTATTGTTATTATTATTATTATTATTATTATTATTATTATGTTCTCACTTGTATTAAATTCTCCTAAATGCAAAATGAAATGCCGAACGGGACCCGAGCCTGGAAAAGTTGGGTTTGTAACATGTGCAAAGCTATGGTTGGACTTGTAACCAGGCTCCCGGGCAGGGTCCTATTTGAAAAATGCGCAAAAATTTTGGGCGGTAGGTCGACCCGAAATTTTGGTAGAGTTTTAGGTTGAAACCAATAATCTAACATGTGTGTCCTAGGCTTGACACCTATATACGGATATGGAGTTTGGTTGAGTGAATCAGAAAGGGTTCCCCCCTTTGGTGTGGCTTCCACGATATACGTCTTGCTTTTGAGGGCAATCGGTACGTTTAGACAAGCCATTTGATATACCTGAGTGTACGTGAATTGCCTCACTATATACCTCATGGGGACGGTACGTGTGAGAGAGAATTCGATATACTCGGCGTACGTGAAGGAGTTCCCTGCGATATACCTCCCGTCATGACTTTGGTCAAGCGATACGATGCGGGGGAAACGTTCGATATACGTCGAAGGTACTAGGCCAATGGAAGGTGAGAGTCGTATCACTTAGGCTAACTGCGCCCTGTCGGATCAACTCCCATCATCAAGTGACCCTCCAGTTGCTGGACAAAATTTGTTCAATCACAATGCTCTTTGGTGATATTGTGTGAATCATGCATAATTCTCTTATTAGTATCTTATGATGAGAGTATCTTTCTTGATCATGCCGAACAGAGAGCAAAGTATGAGTACTAATGGTAGACCAAGTATGGGTGATGCGTGCAATATGAGGATATATGTGATCCTAGGTGCACGTGGTGTGAAGTGTACATGGAGAATTTTCTACAAGTGTGTGAATAGAAACATAAGCATGAGGTACACATAAATAGTAAAAAGGGGAACATGTAAAATATGGGAAAATATAAACAAATATGACACCCATGTAAATAGAGTCTAGCCCTCAAAATGAAAAATCCTCCCCAGTAGAGTCTCCACTATGGCCATCCCCCGTCGGATATCTCCCCTCGCGGCGGTGAGAGAGCATCCCTTTTAGGTCCCGCGAGTCCCTCTCGGGAGCTCTTCGGCCGGCATCGTTGATGAGGTAAAAAATGTAGAGAGATAGAGTCGCCAGTCTATTTTACTCAAAACAGACAAAAGAAAAGGGAGCCAACCCGAAGGACAACATCCAAAGAGATACTGATACATGCGAAACCAAGAATGATTCGAAAAGCGTCCTGAGGCTATGTTACGAAATGGGAAGGTGTTAGGCACCCATTCCTCCCTTACAGACTCTCATGGGTTGTTGATATTTTCATTTATTTCCCCATGATATGTGTGCATGTGTATACGTAGTGGAGATAGGAATCATCAACTTGTATCATGGAAGAGATAAAGCGAGTCATCCATAGGAATGTCTTAAAGTTAATATTTAGAAAATAAGATTTATGCGATTATCCTAGCGTCGATCATTATAAGGGAATGATAACGCATGTGGACTAATACACCATTGAGAACATATATATATATATATATATATATATATATATATATATATATATATATATATACACACACATAGAATTTAAGAGAGTTAAGTTTATAGAATATAGAAAAATAGGAAAAAAAATGGAAAAAGGGGACTCGAGTCTCGGGTGATGCCCACGTAGCCTATAGAGGCATCAAAGTCCACGTAGTTCGTATGAAAAATTAGGGGTGGGATTTATCCCATAAATCCAATCAGGGACTTCTCTTATATGTGTGTGTGTGTAAAAAGGTGTTTTAATTGTGAGAAAAGTGTGAAAAATAGTGTGAGAATTTCCGTTCGGAATTTATGAGCAAATCCTATTTTTCTTGTTTTTTTTTGGGTTTTATTTATATGAAAATAAGAGATGTGCAATAATACTAGATAAAAAGTATATTAGGATATGTGAGATGAGAGAATAAAAGTATTAAGTAATAAAACAAACTAAGGTGAATTTAGGGGAATTTAAAGAGAGAGTTGAGAAAGTTGGACCTTCTTGAAGATCTTGAGCTTGATCATGGATGTTGGAGAGTAGCCCTTGCTCTTGGGTGACGATGGAGGATACTTAATTCACCAAGTTTGATGAAGAAAGTGAATAAAGGTGAAGGTTGGAAAGGGTTTTGATTGTGGAAATCACGCTGACTTCGAGAGGGGTTTTCTGAGTTTGCTGAGAGTGATGGATCTCTGATATTCCTCCTCCTTTGAATGAGGTTAGGCCCTCCTTTTTATAGGCCCAGAGAATTGCCGATCGGTATAGCCCTGGTCCTGCCAATCGATAGGTGTGTTTAGGCACACTGTTGATAGGCAGGGCTTGGAACCTGCCGTTTGGCAGTGTCTTTCAGGTTCCTTCGGAAAATCAGCCGTAGAGCGCAAACTGTTGATCCGAATCGCACACGGGGTAAACTGTTGGAAAGGTATTTTAGATACCTTCAAAAGTACTTGGGACTTCTCTCGGGTTCAGGAGTTGACTTTGGGTCAAATGTGGCTCAGAAACGCTCGTCGGTCCTTTGGACAAGGAAACTCCAGACGCAAACGGATCGTTCGTCTGCATGGTAAGTCAGAATCACGCACATGGTGGACAATTAGAAAGGTTAGGAGATGTATTTAGACATTCCAAAGAGTTTGACCTCGTTCGGAGAGTTGACTTTGGTCAGCCGAGGCCTGGAAGCATTTGGTGACCTTTCGGAGTAAAATGGATCATTCATCCGTACCATAAGTCAGAATTGCACACGGGGCAGACTGTTGGAAAGGGGATTCAGTACCCTTTGAATATTCATTCAGTCTTAGTTGAGCTGAAGAGTTGAATTTGGTCAAATGGAGCCTAGGAGTGTCCAGTGACCTCCTGATCGAGTTTCGAGGGAAAGCTGGTCATTCGTCCGCATGGTATGTCAGAATCGTGCACGAAATGGACCGTTGGAAAGGGGATTCAGTGCCCTTTGAACATTCATTCAGTCTCAGTCAAGCTGAAGAGTTTGACTTTTGGTCAAACAGAGCCTGGGAGTGCCCGATGGCCTTTAGGTCAGTACCCGGGGTATGACTTGGGTTTGCAATGATGAAGGGAGGTGCTAGGGGCCTTAGAAGAGGTTAATGGGTATTAGAATGGGGTGTCTACACGTAGATTGGGGAACGAGGAATGAAACCATACCCATCATCATCAACGAGTCAGACATCCATTTCTAAGGCAAGTATCTAACTTGTTGTTCTTTAGTTGATAAGACATCCATGCTAGTGTAGGAATTTAGTCTCTCATGTTTTGTTGAAAATAAAATGTTGTTTGGGAGGTTTTTATTGCAAATTTGTAGTAGAAACCATGTTAGGATGGATATCTGTCATATGTAATATAGTATCCATGAAATTTATGCCCAGTAGAGATAAAAATTTCGAAATTTAAATGAATTCTTGAGAAAATTGGATGAACTAGGGTTAAATGTTATCTTCTTGAATTAATCCCCTTTGATGACGTTTCTTGGTGAAATTGTAAATGTTTTACGTTGGAAATCTTTTATATTGGTTTATATAACATTCATGAGAGTTGGTTGGGAGTTTGGGACATGTTAATGGAGGTTTGAGGATTTAGAGTGGATGAAACCCGTAGGCTAGAATTGCAGAAATTGGGTCAACACCTACTTGATCGATCGATCGAGTCAAGAATGTCGATCGATCGACTGTGTTGATCAATCGACTGTGTCGATCGATCGTCCCTTTTTTTAGATCGATCGACCCCTCTTTGAAGCTAAAACTTCTTCCCCTTTTATGTTAATCCAATCCCAATGCATAAGTACCTTTGGACATAAATTAAATATCTTAATGGGATATGAGAAGGACCAGTAGGGTATAAGTAGGATTCGGGTAAGACGAGTTTATATGAGATTTAACCGTGGGGTTTCGGGAATATAAATTTAATGGGATATCCTGCGTACGTTATAGTAGGTCTTGTGAGAATTAAGAAAGACTTAGACTAGTAGATTAAGGAGGGTGCACCTACTGATTTTATGTTTATCGAGAGGATACACTTCGAGAGTCGAGAAGTGCTTAAGGATTTGCAATAATTAAGAAAATAAAAAAAGTCATTTACTTATAGGTAGAACTCGAGCGTTATATGCTACGCATGACTACAATATGTTATGGGTCGTGGGCGTACCTAGATAAATAGTGTATATATATATATATATATATATATATATATATATATATATATATATATATATATATATATATAGAGGCAGGCTCCTGTGCACACGAAGTTTGCAAACTAAGTTTGCATATTACTTTTTTAAAGTAGTAAAAAAAATATTTTTGAGTTGATTTTTTGTGTGTGATATTTAAACATTTCAAGGAACCCATATAAAAAAAATCAGCTCAAAATAACTTTTTTTGCTAGTTTTAAAAAATCGGTCAAACTTTCTATGCTTTTAAGCCCTTTAAAAACTGCGAAAGTTTGACCGATTTTTTAAAAATAGCAAAAAAAGTTTTTTTGAGCTAATTTTTTTTATGTGAGTCCGTTGAAATGTTAAAATATCACATAAAAAAATTGGTGTGCGCCAGCACTCAAAAATATTTTTTTTACTACTTTAAAAACTTAATGTGCAAACTTAGTGTGCACAGGAGCCTGCCTCTCTCTCTCTCTCTCTCTCTCTCTCTCTTCTCTCTCTCTCTCTCTCTCTCTCTCTCTCTCTCTCTCTATATATATATATATATATATATATATATATATATATATATGAGTGCATGTATATATATTATTCTCTCTCTCTCTCTCTCTCTCTCTCTCTCTCTCTCTCTCTCTCTCTATATATATATATATATATATATATATATATATATATATATATATATATATATATATATATATATATATATATATATATATATGAGTGCATGTATATATATTATTTGAATATCTGTGATTAATCATATCCGCGCTACTTGCTATCACAGAGGTTTCCAGGTCGGGGACATTTTTATTCTGATGTGACCTCTCTGGGGGATATTGACTCGTACCCTAGAACATAGGATCCTTGGTACAAGCTATCCGAGAATGATAGTCAGATGGTCCTAAGAGACATGAGGGTATGTGATGACCTTTTAGTGACTTGGAACTATGCTTCGCCTCCAATATGTGTGTTTGTGTTAATACGGTTCGAGAGAGATTACGAACTAGTATTTACCTTTGTACGAGAGATACGGGGACTTGATATCAGAGTATGCCAGCACCATAGATTTCTGTGGGGTGCCTTATTAGTATATATATTATGAGTGATAAATATATATACCTGTGATTAATCTACTGTGCTTGTAAGTAGATATGGATAGAATAATTAATATCAAATGAATTCAAGTGGCTGCGAACTTAAGTCTGTAATGTGATGAATATAACTGGCTTAATACTTTCATAAGAAAAGGCTATCTGATATATACTATAATTATGCGATTACTTGAAACAGAATTTGGTGAGGGGAAATTGGGTTAGACTAGTGTATTGGGTTAGACTGGTGAATTGGGTTAGTTTCATCTAGATTAGTCCATTAGTACATTACAAGTGCACTCTAGTTGAGGGGTGAGAATTCCCAAGTGAGTGTCGAGGTACTAACATGTATGTGATATCAACTGGTAAGCATTTTAAATACTTGTTAAACTATTTTTAAAGCTGTTTTACACTTGGGCTCTGACCCATTTCCTGTAATCTCCTCCTTCTCTTGTATATATATATATATATATATATATATTACAAGTGCCTAGCCACCGGGGCGTCAAGCTTAGATCCTTGGATTGTTGATGTGCTGCAGCTAGTGTGGGAGTTGCAGGTCCTTGCAGCAGACGACTTCATCCTTGCCTTCTCAGTCTTCTATTAGTCATCATTAGATAGGGCATGTGTCGCCCATTTCCAGTTTTATCTAGTTCAGAGATATATGTACTCTTGATTTATTTCAGTATTCTGTTTTAGTGGGGATTGATTTTGATTATTACATTGTCCTGCGATTTGGGATATTTTATTTGGTTTGAGTTATCTAGAAATGTTCTTTCATTTGGATGGTTTGGTTTTAATACTATCATTTGTATTCGTGAGAATGGTTTCATAGTTAATAATAACAATCGGATTTAATTTATAAAATTAAATGTTTTGACACTTAACTTAATTATATATTAGGTGATTAATTAAGAAAATGGTATTTTGACAGTGATGCTAAGAATCAACCAACCTGAAACTTTGAGTTAATTTAATAAAGGACTGATCACCCGATATTTAATTAAGCGGAGTGCCCTACATGAATAGTCAATTTTGGGTTTGGGCGTATATATTGGAGGGTTAAGGTGAAAGTACAAGTCATTTTCACTATACAAAAGGTTTAGTTGAGTTATACAAAGAGTTGAAGAAAAAGTGAAAAGAAATTAGAGGAGAAATTCAAGAGTTCAAGAGAAAAGTGAAGAGTAAACTCAAGAACTCAAGAGAAGATTGGCTAGGAGAAGATTGTCGAAGAATTCTGGGCTAGGAACATCACCAAAAGGATTTCTTCACATAAATTTAGACTCAACAAGTGATTAAGGCAAGTAATTAACTTTCTTAGTAATTTGTGTTTATAATTCATTTCATATAATTGTAGGTTAAAATTGATTTGGCTAGGACTCATATTAAAATGGGTTTCGGGACATAAATTTCATTATAATGGGACATGAATTATATGAATTAAATTAAGAAAATAGGAACTCATGTAGACATATTGATTGTTAAGAGGTTTTGAGGTTATGAACTATAGGGTTAATGTGAAAATTATTCAATTGTGGAAAAATAATGATGAATCCCATGTAGTTGTCATGAATGTATGAATTGAATATGAAAATGGATTAGTTTTATAGTTAGAACTATTGGAGAAGTGAAATTCTTCGTGGAATTGGATTTATAGAGAAACGAAAATGGGTGAAAATTGCTAAAATTCATAAAAGGATGAATCTGGGCAGTACTGGAGGGGCAAAATTCTTCGCCCTCAAACCTAACCGGTTCGACACCCCTGTTACTCCCAAGTTATTTTTCATAAGATATTATTGATGAATTTAATTTCGGGATAAACTATGATTTTCGTGAATAGGTTGGGACCCTTAGAAAGTAATTAACAATAGTATAAATACCTTAGGATGAGTTGAAATATATCCAGGGTAGGAAATTTAGTATTGGGGGGAGAATTAGTTGAAAAAATTGTTAATGGGTTGATAATGAATATTCGGGGTAATGGGGATACAGGCTGTTGGAGAAAGGTACATATCCAGAATTAATGTTTTGATGATAAATTAATTAATTAGGTGAATAATTAAATAATTGAGAATGGAAACTATATTCGAAATTGTTAGGCTAAGTACTACGAGTCATATACATGGTTTGCCAGAATTAT
This sequence comes from Sambucus nigra, assembly GCA_949130495.1. NCBI lineage: Eukaryota > Viridiplantae > Streptophyta > Magnoliopsida > Dipsacales > Adoxaceae > Sambucus > Sambucus nigra. The sequence continues at coordinate 133,498,398 of OX422222.1, read as the reverse complement.
TGGGAAAATATGTATTTTGGTATAAAGATAGTGTATATATATATATATATGTGTGTGTGTGTGTGTGTGTGTGTGTGTGTGTGTGTGTGTGTGTGCGAATGACATAATTATGTGAATGTACCACTTTAGTGTTATCTGGGAGGTTGCCCACATGAGTGATTTCTTCCGGTGAATCCTAGCAGGTGTAGTATCGGCCCCAGGTTCATATGGCCATGCATGCCCATCCTATGTGAGGTTATATCCCTAGTGAGGTGATTTATGGCATGGTCATGACTCACTGGCTCAGGACAATGACCTCCTCCAGTACTTTTGCGATTGTTATAGAGTTTGGTGTGAGATTTTAACTCGGTAGCCTAGGATGATGTGTGTATTCCCTGGAGCATGATAACATTGTAGAAACCGCATATAGTGAGCTATGACTATGAGGGATGATTATTTTACATGACATATGTGTACTTGTTGTTGTATATAAATGTGCAAAAATTATATACGGGCATAAGACACTATTTGTGAATAATGATTTAATAACTACTCAATTTATTGAAAATGAGTTATGTGATATTGATTTGTGAATAATGAAATAATAACTAGTGAAAGTTATTTGAAGTTTAATAGTAAATTATAATTGTTAAGCGGAAGAGAAAGCTAATTATATAAAATACGCATGACACAGGGTAACATATGAACTTAAGGGTACTTAGAGACTAGTAAGCCAGAGTAGCATATCTAGGATGTTAAAATTCGAACTTTAGGTGCCCACTATAGTTGAGGGGTGAGTATTGACTCATGTGAGTGCGACACCAATTTAAGTATAAAAGAATGCACTCATATTTATTATGAATTTTAATTACTTTAAAAATATTTTTAAAAGAATTTGGGCTCTAACCCGTATCAAATTTATTTTTAAAATCTTTTAGGTGTCTAGCCACAGGGATGCCAAGCATGATTATTCTTCCTAATATTGGAGCTATGATTATTGTGGGACATTACATGATTTGATATAGTTGCTTCTATTATCACATTCTAGATAAGGCTCTTTTTATATTCGAGCGTGTTGTCTTCGTTAGTCAGATTTAATTTACTTTACTTCATTATTGGGATTAATTTTTTGGATGTTATATGATGATACGAGAAATGGGACATACATCTGTATTGATTAACTTATCAAGTATAAAGTATAGACAAAGAAAGTAAAAAGGAGACGAACACAAAATATAGAGTGGTTCGGCTATAAAATGAGCTTATGTCCACTTTGGTGCACTACTCTCATATATGTGTCGTTTGATACACAGTTATGGTGCCATTAGAGTCATACAAGATAGAGATGGTAAGAGAATACATGAGATTAGCTAAGCAGGCAGCTCCGGATGTGGCCTATGAAGGTTGACTAGTGTTGCTGCGGTAGGGGTGAGCCCCCAAGTGTGGTGATCTCTAGAGAGAGTTGAGAGCATGGCAAGACTTTGCCAAGAGTTTTATTCCTTAAATAATGAGGTGATCACTTCAATTTATAGAAGTCATAATGACGGTGTCACGTGATATATGGATAAGCTGTACGAATATGGAGTCATTCTTGAAGCTAGGTAGTTATCAAGTGTTAGATGTTAGAGTAGGGGTCGCAGACTGTTTGAACCCAGGAAGCGACTAATATGTCGTAGCATGTTTGAACCTAGTAAGTGGCCAGTGTTGACTATATCTTGTTTGATCCTATGCAACAATAAATGTTTGAATGAGTGTTGTGGCCTATTTTAACACAGGCAACGACGAGTGCAACTGAGAGGTGACTTTGCGGCTACGTGTCCATATTAGGTATATCAATAAGCCCCCAAGCCGTACTACCAAGAGGTAGCGAATTGATACTGTGGCTGAATTCTATAACCCTGCCACAGTGTTATTGTTTATTTGGTATTCAATAAGGGCTTCAATAAACGCAAGGCGATGCTTCACTTTCTAGCTCCCTCTTATATAAATGGGATTTTATCGTGGTCTTCATTATGTTATCCTATCTTTTAAGAGAAAATCGAGAGAGAACTATTGGCAGTTTTCCCTTTGCATTTTTTGATGACCTTTGAGGCATTCCAAGGCGGTTTAAGTGGTGGTTTGAGGATGTTGGTGGCTAAGAAAATGGTGGTCTTCCATTGTACATTCATTTTCCAGGTAACCATCTGAATAACTTATTCTTTTTCGGTATTTCGATTCCCCTTTTTTATCATGTCAGTACTTTAATACATGTGATTTATTTTTTTGATCTCTGAAATACTGTAGAAACCAAGGATTTCTAGTGTTTGAATCTCTAGTAGTATGTTGATGATTGGAATTTTTCTTGGATTTTTTAGAACATAGCTACAAATTGGGTTTGGGATTGGAAATTAATTTAGGTTAGGATTCCCGGTTTTGTTTTTTCCAATTTTTGCATTAGCCGAGACCGGTATTCTAACTTATTATATTTAGCTATGACCTTTTCTCAATCCTTTATTAAAATCAAAACCCTTTGTCCACTCTCTTGGACTCCTTGCTTGCGGCCTCAAAATTACTTCATGTTGTAACCTGTTAATCCCTCTTGATGGTTGCAACCCACATACTGTTGCATCAATTGATATAAAGTTAGGAAATTCTCCTCGGTTGTAGTTGACTAGGGGATTAATTGGGTGTAGTCTTTGAATCCATATCTTTGTCTTTATAATATTCCTCGTATCTGCCGTGGCCTAGAAGAGGTTTTTCTGACCATAGTGGCTGTGGCACCTAACTACGGAGCCTTTTTGATTTTCATGCCGTGTGTTTATGAATCGGAACCCTTCAGAGTTCCTGGGGTGCTTCTAAAAAAAATCACTTTGGCATTCCTCCTCTCAAAATTCCCTTTGTAAGGACTTTGAAGGCAAGTGGGCCTTTCCCACTTAAGGACTGCCCATATTGTCTCACTATTGATTCTGACTTTGCCGACTCATCTAATTGTAGGGATACAAGAGAGGCTACGGACGTAATCGAAGAAGATATAAACTCTAGCACTAATCATCCCGTTGAAATGATGGCTGCAACGAATACTGGGATTTTTATTGTCCCATTAGAATCCCAAAATACTCCAGCTGGCCCTTCCAGCCAAGCTACTGAAAAAACACTCACGGCATTGAACATTCGATGCATCATGGATGAAGACTGGATCAATGAGGTTGCTGCGACCTTTGAATTTCCCCCAAAGAGTCATCTGCACACTTTGTATTGCGGAAAAAAGGTCTTGTTTTGCAATCCTCAATGAGGGGATTTGTTTTCCATTGCACGCCTTTCTCTTGGGGCTGTGATTGCTAGTCCTTGTCCCAGTTAGGAAAATATTTAATACTATGAATCTGGCCCCAACCCAATTCGAACCAAATGGTCGGAGTGAAATCCTTACCACTTTAGTGCTTTGGGAAAATAAATTTAATAGGGACATTACACCTGCAGAGTTCTTTTATTTTTATAGACCAAAGTAGAATTCTAAAGATTTTTCGTGGTTTTATTACTTCATGTTGTTGAGTGGAGATAAATAGCTTTATACTGAGAGGCTTACCAGTGTTAAAAATTGTAAAGGCAAAATTTTCTTCATATCTAGAAACAGTTGGGAAACACACTCAGAGAAAATAAAAGAGAGATAATTATAAGGTTCCACGGACATGGGGATATCCCTCCAAAATAGGTAATCACTTGCCGCAAATTTAAGCTTGTCATACTTTGTTCTATTTTCTGCGGCCTGTACTAACACACTTGTTTAGTTCTTGACAACCCGTTGTTAAACAATGGGAAAAAGAAGATAGTTTTGGATGTGACAGTCTTGAGTGATTAAGAAAAGAAATTTACTGCGCTGGTTACCTCCCCGACAATTTTATAGCAAGGTTATTTTCTTCCAAGGATCAACCAAAGAAAATGACTGCGGAAGGTAATTCTTAATACCTTGGTTGACTAATATATTTTGCTGCATCTTCTATTTTGTAATTTGGTGAAATCATTTTTTCCTTCATGGGAGGAGATTGACCATGAACTGCTTGCCGCCCAATTTGTTGAGATGGATTAGGATGCAGTTGCGCTAGGAAGAAGGGGAAGAAGAGAAAAAGGTAAACCAAAGGAACATCTCCAGTGGCTGAGCCCACTACTATTGTTGGGTTTGAGGATATAAACCCTCCCACAGAGAAGGACGTATCTCCCACTGCTGATTCTGTGACTAAGGGGACTCAAAATAATGTTCCAATTGACGATGACATTGGACATGAACTGGACGTTATAGGTATAACATTTTGTGGTGGGGACCTCCAGGGTGGACTCAACCCCATCCATGTCTCAACTACCCACTCTCTTCAAGAGACAATGATGGCGATTAATGCCAACTTGGCCACCCCCCAAAGTAGGGCTAATAGAGATCCTGACGGTTGTCCATGACCTAGGTTAAGGCAACCCGATCCCAAATCTTCCTGGGATACAAATTCTAGGGTTGTTGATGAGAGGGAAACTGAGTGTTCGTGTAGGGACCCTGTCATTGATTTTGGCTCCCTCTCAACTTGCAAAAACCTAAGCTACTACTACTAGAATTGCGATGGAAGAACATCGGTAAGTCGGGTATCGTAAGAAATACCTGAGGAGTGATTGAATTTTAGATTTTAGTTGTTTAATTACTTCAGGAGTAAAAGTGTAAAATAAATAAAATAAAATGTGATGGTTGGTTATGGTGGTAAAAAAAAGAAGAAGTTACGCTACAGGAAAGTAAAGTGAGGATTGGGATCGTATTCCTCCACATGGATCGAAACAACTACTAATTAGAGTTAAGGCTCGAAAGCTATTTAATCGAGGATTTTCAATTAAGCATAAACGTCACACAATAAGGAATTTAACCCAAAGTTACGAGATTAAACATTTAACTGAAAATGGTCACACGTGGATTAAATTTGGATTCTCTCTATAAACTCTAACGTTGCGTGACAAAGAAAGATAAACGCAAAGCAATCCGACTTTGATACGCGCATTCAATTAAACGCAATTTTACACAAAACCTAGTTTTAGCAGTTCAAACCCATTAATGGCGGAACACAACCCCGACCCTATTTATCTAGGGGCACCACATCAAATAACTAATTAAACTACAACTAAACTAAATAAAACAAGAAATAAATTAATCTAGGAAAGAAAGTAAAGAAAGCAAGTAAATGGAAGCATGCAAATGAAGGAAGACAACTAAATTAATGAAATTAAAGTAAATGTACAACTTACAAAACAAAGAGTATAAGAGAGGAGTAGGGTTTACTCCCCAAGTTTATAAACCCTAAAACTAGACAATAATGAAGATATTTCCAAAAGAGAACAAAGGCTCCCTTATATAGTAAGTTGGAATTAAAAATAGAAAGGAAAAGGAGAAAGAAATGAGAAGAAGAAATATCTCAGCAAAAGCTGAAGGGTCGATCGATTGACCCCAGGAGTCGATCGATCAACTGATCAGGTCTGAGCATAATGCCTTCTTCGAAGGCTAGAAATAAGAGAGGTCGATCGATCGATCAAGCAGGTATGCAACCTCCCCTGTTTTCCCCTAATTTGGTTGATTTGATTTCCACTTCCGCTAAAATCGCTGTAACTTTTTCGTTCGGACTCACAATCGCACACTGTTCACAGACACGCGAAGCTTATAAGGAGGTCTAAAACTTTTTTGTAGATGTTGGGACAGTTACCTAAACTTTGAAATGATCGAAATGCGCTTGCATGTGCGATTGTGTACGGAACTTCACCGGAATGCGTCTGAACTTCATACTAAGCATCCATATACCTATTAAAGCTCAATTAACCCCTACAAAACATATATATATACAAATCCAAAGTTATCCAGTTAACGAGCATAAATATAGGGATTAAGATACCCGGGGGGCTAATAATGCGTAGGTTAACGGGTGAAATACGTAATATTTGCGTCGTATCATCTGTCTCCAAAATGAGGAAGGTTGAAGACATTTCTGACCATAATCGTTTAGTGGATGAGGATGCAGATGACTTAGAGGAATATGCCTTCTATATCTTGTTGAGGGTAAATTTTCTTCCAATTTGCTTCTTATTTCTGCGGTATTTTTAGATGTTAAGTTAGCTTTTTTTCTCTTTTTCAGCCTACAGAGGTAGTCATTTCCTAAAGGACCAAGTATGTGGCACTGTTCAAGCTTCATAGGACTGCGGAGTCTATATATAAGAACGATTTGCAGAATTATAGGACTTCGTCCTTTGAGGCTGGGAGGCAGTTTTCTACCGCAGCACTTGAAGCCTATAAGATGATGTGAATTCTCAGATCTAGGCCCCAGGTGAGGCCCAAGGGAATGTAGAGGAAAATTTTGAGCAAGCTGTGGATTCTTTAAAATTTTCTAAGACAAAGGCCCAAGAAACTTCCAGATAGGCTGCGGCCTCTGATCAAAAGTGTGACCTTATGCAAAAGAAATAAAATGAGTTGTATCAAGGACACACTGCTGCTCTCCAACAAAAGGATAACGATCGCGCAACAGCCCTTAAACAAAAGGATGAGGATCTTGCTGCAACATTGAAGAAAGTTTCGAACGATGTTGTGGCCGCTTATAAGACATCCAAGGACTTCTTCACCGCTAATAATAGGGCCTATCTCTGCGAATTTTGGGAACTCATGCACATAGTTATCAAAAAATTCCCTGAGGCAAAGGACAAGGTCTTTTACTGGAAGCTCAGTGATGTTATGGACTTAGAGTTTGGCAGAGTTGAGGGCTGCCGGGGAGGAGAGAGCTAGGAAGCAATTAGAGGATGTTACAAGAGATGATAAGGAAACTCAGACTACGACCGACGATGTAGAAGATGGAGATAAAGATAAGGATGCAACCTCCACTACACCAAAAACAGGAATCTGGCACGGTTTAAAACTGTGCCAGATCAAATCTGGCACGATTTTGAACTGTGCCAGAATCAAGTGTTCCAAAATGGTAATTTTTTTCTGGCACGACTCAAAAGTGTGCCAGATTTAGCCAAACAGGGACACTTCTGGCACACTTTTAAACCGTGCTAGAATTTGATATTTCTGGCACACTTTTGGCACAGTTTTTAACTGTGCCAGATTCAGTAAAATAGGACACTTCTGGCACACTTTTGAATCATGCCAGAATTTGATATTTCTGGCATACTTTTGGCACAATTTTTAACTGTGACAGATTCAGCAAAATAGGAACACTTATGGCACACTTTTAAACCGTGTCAGAATTTGATATTACTGGAACACTTTCGGCACAGTTTTTAACTGTGCCAGATTCAGCACAGTTTAAAAAAATTTGGCACAGTTCAAAATCGTAACAAAATATGATAAACTTTTGCCACGGTTTTGAACTGTGCCAAATTTTATATATAAAAAAAATTAATTATTTGAAAGCACAAAATTCACAAATTAATAATATTGCGCGTTGTTAATAATCTAATGTAAATACAAACTTCAAAATATTACAAGTCTTTAACAGCTCTCAGACCCAAAAAAAATTGGGCAGAATTTCCTCTATTTTCTGGACATTCTAAAACCTGTTAATATAAAACCTACCTAACATAAAGCCCGCACGGCTAGAAAATATAACAATTAACTTACAAAAGCTCGCACGGACATAAAAGTCAACAATAAAACAACAAAAGACCCTACGACCATGACACAAAAAATGGAATCATGAATAAGCCCCTTGTTGTAAACCATTGAGCTCTTTGTGTGTTCCACGTGAATAAAAGCCAACGATAAACTGTTAGCCTGCAAAACAAAAATAGGATACAAAAAAGATACGATATTAGTAACCCAATAATTTACAAAAAAAAAAATTACTCAAACTAAAAAATTACATATATGAGTGCAAATTATCGTTATACACTCAAACAGGGAGTCCAGGGACTACGCGGTTAATTCCTACAAGTTACATTGGTCCCGTGCGAGGTGTTCGTGCCTCCTACGGGGTCGTTTGGGTTTTCACCCTTTAACGGTTTGTTTTTAAGTCTAAGTATGATTTTTGCAAATTATTGTCATACTCTCAAACCGGGATACCCGGGACTACGCGGTCAGTTCGTACAAGTTACATTGGTCCCGTGCGAGGTGTTCGTGCCTCCTACGGGGTCGTTTGGTGGCTGGTTTGGGTTTTCACCCTTTAAAGGCATGTTTTTAACTCTAAGTGTGATTTTTGCAAAATTATCGTCATATTCTCAAACCGGGAGACCCGGGACTACGCGGTCAGTTCCTACAAGTTACATTGGTCTCATGTGAGGTGTTCGTGCCTCCTACGGGTCGTTTGGAGGCTGGTTTGGATTTTCACCCTTTAATAGCATGTTTTTAACTCTAAGTGTGATTTTTGGAAATTATCATCATATTCTCAAATCGGGAGACCCGGGACTACGCGGTCAGTTCCTTCAAGTTACATTGGTCCCGTGCGAGGAGTTCGTGCCTCCTACAGGGTCGTTTGGGGGGTTTGTTTGGGTTTTCACCCTTTATAAACTTATTTTTAAGTCTAAGAGTGATTAGTGGAAATTATCGGCATACTCTCAAATCGGGAGACCCGGGACTACGCAGTCAGTTCCTACAAGTTACATTGGTCCCGTGCGAGGTGTTCGTGCCTCCTACGGGGTCGTTTGGGGAATGGTTTGGGTTTTCACCCTTTAACGGCATGTTTTTAACTCTAAGTGTGATTTTTGCAAATTATCATCACACTCTCAAACCGGGAGACCCAGGACTACGCGGTCAGTTCATACAAGTTACATTGATCCCGTGCCAGGTGTTCGTGCCTCCTACGAGGTCGTTTGGGGACTGGTTTGGGTTTTCACCCTTTAACGGCATGTTTTTAACTCTAAGTGTGATTTTTGCAAATTATCGTCATACTCTAAAACCGGGAGACCCGAGACTACGCTGTCAGTTCCTACAAGTTACATTGGTCCCGTGCGAGGTGTTCGTGCCTCCTACGGGATCGTTTGGGGGCTGGTTTGGGTTTTCACCCTTTAACAGCATGTTTTTAACACTAAGTGTGTTTTTTGCAAATTATCGTCATAATCTCAAATCGGGAGACCCGGGACTACACGGTCAGTTCCTACAGGCTAGTTTGAGTTTTCACCCTTTAACGACATGTTTTTAACTCTAATTGTGATTTTTGTAAATTATTGTCATATTCTCAAATCGGGAGACCCGGGATTATGCGATCAGTTCCTATAAGTTACATTGGTCATGTACGAGCTGTTCGTGCCTCCTACGGGGTCGTTTGGGGGTTGGTTTGGGTTTTCACCCTTTAACAGCTTATTTTTAAGTCTAAGTATGGTTTTTTCAAATTATCATCATACTCTCAAACCGGGAGACCCGGGACTACGCGATCAGTTCCTACAAGTTACATTGGTCCCGTGCGAGGTGTTCGTGCCTCCTATTAGGTCGTTTGGGGGCTGGTTTGGGTTTTCACCCTTTAACGGCATGTTTTTAACTCTAAGTGTAATTTTTGCAAATTATCGTCACACTCTCAAACCAGGAGACCCGGGACTACGCGGTCAGTTCCTACAAGTTACATTAGTCCCTTACGAGGTGTTCGTGCCTCATACGGGGTCGTTTGGGGGCTGGTTTGGGTTTTCACCCTTTAACGGCATGTTTTTAACTCTAAGTGTGATTTTTGCAAATTATCGTCATATTCTCAAACCGGGAGACTCGGGACTACGCGGTCAGTTCCTAAAAGTTACATTAGTCCCGTGCGAGGTGTTCGTGCCTCCTATGGGGTCGTTTGGGATTTCACCCTTTAACTACTTGTTTTTAAGTCTAAGTGTAATTTTTACAAATTATTGTCATACTCTCAAATCGGGAGACCCGGGACTACGCGATTAGTTCCAATAAGTTACATTGGCCCCGTGCTAGGTGTTCGTCCCTCCTACGGGGTCGTTTGGGGGCTGGTTTAGGTTTTCACCCTTTAACGACAGGTTTTTAACTCTAAGTGTGATTTTTGCAAATTATCGTCATATTGTCAAACCGGGAGACCCGAGACTACGCTGTCAATTCCTACAAGTTACATTGGTCCCGTGCAAGGTGTTCGTGACTCCTGCAGGGCTGTTTGGGGGTTGGTTTGGGTTTTCACCCTTTAACAACTTGTTTTTAAGTCTAAATGTGATTTTTGCAAATTATCATCATACTCTCAAACCGGGAGACCCGGGACTACGCAATCAGTTCCTGTAAGTTACATTGGTCACGTGCGAGGTGTTCGTGCCTCCTACTGGGTCGTTTAGGGTCTAGTTTGGGTTTTCTCCCTTTAACGACATGTCTTTAACTCTAAGTGTGATTTTTAGAAATTATTGTCATACTCTCAAACCGGGAGACCCGGGACTACGCGGTCAGTTCCTGCAAGTTACATTGGTCCCATGCGAGGTGTTCGTGCCTCCTGCGGGGTTGTTTGGGGGCTGGTATGGGTTTTCATCCTTTAACAACATGTTTTTAACACTAAGTATGATTTTTGCAAATTATCATCACATTCTCAAATCGGGAGACCCGGGACTACGCAGTTAGTTCCTTCAAGTTACATTGGTCCCGTGCGAGGAGTTCGTGCCTCCTACAGGGTCGTTTGGGGGTTTGTTTGGGTTTTCACCCTTTATAAACTTATTTTTAAGTCTAAGAGTGATTAGTGGAAATTATTTTCATAATCTCAAATCGGGAGACCCGGGACTACGCAGTCAGTTCCTACAAGTTACATTGGTCCCGTGCGAGGTGTTCGTACCTCCTACGGGGTCATTTGGGGGCTGGTTTGGGTTTTCACCCTTTAACGGCATGTTTTTAACTCTAAGTGTGATTTTTGCAAAATTATCGTCATATTCTCAAATCGGGAGATTCGGGACTACGCGGTCAGTTCCTACAAGTTACATTGGTCTCATGTGAGGTGTTCGTGCCTCCTACGGGGTCGTTTGGGGGCTGGTTTGGATTTTCACCCTTTAGCATGTTTTTAACTCTAAGTGTGATTTTTGCAAATTATCATCATATTCTCAAATCGGGAGACCCGGGACTACGCGGTCAGTTCCTTCAAGTTTTATTGGTCCCGTGCGAGGAGTTCGTGCCTCCTACAGGGTTGTTTGGGGCTTTGTTTGGGTTTTCACCCTTTATAAACTTATTTTTAAGTCTAAGAGTGATTAGTGGAAATTATCGTCATACTCTCAAATCAGGAGACCCGGGACTACGCAGTCAGTTCCTACAAGTTACATTGGTCCCGTGCGAGGTGTTCGTGCCTCCTACGGGGTCGTTTGGGGGATGGTTTGGGTTTTCACCCTTTAACGACATGTTTTTAACTCTAAGTGTGATTTTTGCAAATTATCATCACACTCTCAAACCGGGAGACCCAGGACTACGCGGTCAGTTCATACAAGTTACATTGATCCCGTGCCAGGTGTTCGTGCCTCCTACGAGGTCGTTTGGGGACTGGTTTGGGTTTTCACCCTTTAACGGCATGTTTTTAACTCTAAGTGTGATTTTTGCAAATTATCGTCATACTCTAAAACCGGGAGACCCGAGACTACGCTGTCAGTTCCTACAAGTTACATTGGTCCCGTGCAAGGTGTTCGTGCCTCCTACGGGGTCGTTTGGGGGTTGGTTTGGGTTTTCACCCTTTAACAGCATGTTTTTAACACTAAGTGTGTTTTTTGCAAATTATCGTCATAATCTCAAACCGGGAGACCCGGGACTACACGGTCAGTTCCTACAGGCTGGTTTGGGTTTTCACCCTTTAACGATATGTTTTTAACTCTAATTGTGATTTTTGTAAATTATTGTCATATTCTCAAATCGAGAGACCCGGGATTACGCGATCAGTTCCTATAAGTTACATTGGTCCCGTACGAGCTGTTCGTGCCTCCTACGGGGTCGTTTGGGGGTTGGTTTGGGTTTTCACCCTTTAACGGCTTATTTTTAAGTCTAAGTATGATTTTTTCAAATTATCATCATACTCTCAAACCGGGAGACCCGGGACTACGCGATCAGTTCCTACAAGTTACATTGGTCCCGTGCGAGGTGTTCGTGCCTCCTATTAGGTCGTTTGGGGGCTGGTTTGGGTTTTCACCCTTTAACGGCATGTTTTTAACTCTAAGTGTGATTTTTGCAAATTATCGTCACACTCTCAAACCAGGAGACCCGGGACTACGCGGTCAGTTCCTACAAGTTACATTAGTCCCTTGCGAGGTGTTCGTGCCTCATACGGGGTCGTTTGGGGGCTAGTTTGGGTTTTCACCCTTTAACGGCATGTTTTTAACTCTAAGTGTGATTTTTGCAAATTATCGTCATATTCTCAAACCGGGAGACTCGGGACTACGCGGTCAGTTTCTAAAAGTTACATTAGTCCCGTGCGAGGTGTTCGTGCCTCCTATGGGGTCGTTTGGGGTTTCACCCTTTAACTACTTGTTTTTAAGTCTAAGTGTAATTTTTACAAATTATTGTCATACTCTCAAATCGGGAGACTCGGGACTATGCGATTAGTTCCAATAAGTTACATTGGCCCCGTGCTAGGTGTTCGTCCCTCCTACGGGGTCGTTTGGGGGCTGGTTTAGGTTTTCATCCTTTAACGACATGTTTTTAACTCTAAGTGTGATTTTTGCAAATTATCGTCATATTGTCAAACCGGGAGACCCGAGACTACGCGGTCAATTCCTATAAGTTGCATTGGTCCCGTGTAAGGTGTTCGTGACTCCTGCAGGGCTGTTTGGGGGTTGGTTTGGGTTTTCACCCTTTAACAACTTGTTTTTAAGTCTAAATGTGATTTTTGCAAATTATCATCATACTCTCAAACCGGGAGACCCGGAACTACGCGATCAGTTCCTGTAAGTTACATTGGTCACGTGCGAGGTGTTCGTGCCTCCTACTGGGTCGTTTAGGGGCTAGTTTGGGTTTTCTCCCTTTAACGACATGTTTTTAACTCTAAGTGTGATTTTTAGAAATTATTGTCATACTCTCAAACCGGGAGACCCGGGACTACGCGGTCAGTTCCTGCAAGTTACATTGGTCCCATGCGAGGTGTTCGTGCCTCCTGCGGGGTTGTTTGGGGGTTGGTATGGGTTTTCATCCTTTAACAACATGTTTTTAACACCAAGTATGATTTTTGCAAATTATCGTCATAATCTCAAATCAGGAGACCCGGGACTACACGGTCAGTTCCTACAGGCTGGTTTGGGTTTTCACCCTTTAACGGCATATTTTTAACTCTAATGGTGATTTTTGTAAATTATCGTCATATTCTCAAATCGGGAGACCTGGGATTACGCGGTCAGTTCCTACAAGTTACATTGGTCCCGTACGAGCTGTTCGTGCCTCCTACGGGGTCGTTTGGGGGTTGGTTTGGGTTTTCACCCTTTAACGGCTTGTTTTTAAGTCTAAGTATGATTTTTGCAAATTATCGTCATACTCTCAAACCGAGAGACCCGGGACTACGCGTTCAATTCCTACAAGTTACATTGGTCCTGTGCGAGCTGTTCGTGCCTCCTTCGAGATCATTTGGGGGTTTGTTTGGGTTTTCACCCTTTAACGGCTTGTTTTTAAGTCTAAGTATGATTTTTGCAAATTATCATCATACTCTCAAATCGGGATACCCGGGACTACGCGGTCAGTTCCTACAAGTTATATTGGTCTCGTGCGAGGTGTTCGTGCCTCCTATTGGGTCGTTTAGGGGCTAGTTTGGGTTTTCACCCTTTAACGACATGTTTTTACCTCTAAGTGTGATTTTCGTAAATTATCGTCATGCTCTCAAACCGGGAGACCCGGGACTACACGGTCAGTTCCTGCAAGTTACATTGGTCCTGTGCGAGGTGTTCGTACATCCTACGGGGTCGTTTGGGGGCTGGTTTGGGTTTTCACCCTTTAATGACATGTTTTTAACTCTAAGTGTGATTTTTGCAAATTATCGTCATATTCTCAAATCGGGAGACCCGGGACTACGCGATCAGTTCCAACAAATTATATTGGTCCCGTACGAGGTGTTCGTGCCTCCTACGGGGTCGTTTGAGGGCTGGTTTGGGTTTTCACCCTTTAACGGCTTGTTTTTAAGTCTAAGTGTGATTTTTGCAAATTATCGTCATATTCTCAAATCGGGAGACCTAGGACTACGCGCTCAGTTCCAACGAGTTACATTGGTCCCGTGCGAGGTGTTCATGCCTCCTACGGAGTCGTTTGGGGGCTGATTTGGGTTTTCACCCTTTAACGGATTGTTTTTAAGTCTGAGTGTGATTTTTGCAAACTATCGTCATATTCTCAAACTGGGAGATCCGGGACTACGCGGTCAGTTCCTACAAGTTACATTGGTGGTCCCGTGCGAGGTGTCCGTGCCTCCTACGGGGTCGTTTGGGGTCTAGTTTGGGTTTTCACCTATTAACGAATTATTTTTAAGCCTAATCTAGATATTTTGAGACTTATTTACTCAGACTGAACATAGTAGCCAAATTCCTTTCAATTTCAAATAATGCATAAATGTATATTATACCATTGTATCATGGACTAGTCACATCACTCATCACGTTTACATAGTCCCTGAACCTAAGAAAGCATCAATTCAATTCAATGCCATATTAATCCGCAGCCCATCATGATGTTAACACAATAAGTAATTTTTAGCCCATTACGATGTTAAATAATGTTTACCATTTGATCAACCAACATTAAGACTGTCTTCAATGAAAATTTCCGACCACAATACACAAATAAATCTTCAAGACTCGGTCCCAACAATGATGATGAGGTGAATTTATATCTAAAAAGCATAAATGAAACACTAAAAGTGGCAATAATGATTGAGAAACAGAAGTGAGAATGAATGAAGAAAAGAGCACATCATGAAAAAAATTCAGCAAATAGAAAAATTCAGCAAATAAAAACATTTAGCAATATGCATAAAATAAGAAAATAAACTAAAAAAATTTACCACTGAATGAAGATAAGAGCATGAGGGGGAGGCAGGCATTGTCCTCACACACTTAGGTCCGCCACTGGATGCAAGAGATGTCCACGGGCAGTACACTGGGAGGAGGCCGCAACAAGGTTGTCCGGGGGCAGGGGAGGCATCAACAACAATAGCCGGGGAAACGGAGGGAGAGGAGAGGATGGGAGGCAGCAACAGCAACATCCGCAACAGGGCTGTCCATAGATGGGAACCATCCTACAGGCCAAATCACAAAAAGAGAAAAAATTATAGAGCAATAAACATTGAAATTGCGTGCTAAGTAAAAGAATCTTCTGCTACCTTATGAGACAGTTCGAAACACCTTCTGAATTTCTCATCAAATTGTTTCTGCTTATCATTTAGTATACTAGTCAGTGAGGTGCCTAGAATTAATGAAAAACATATCTTTACTAAAGGGGTAAACACAAACTTATATTCATTAACATCACACACATGATTAATATATGTTCAAAATTGAATAAATTTAGGTCATAAATTCTTGGTATAAATGTACCCAAATCTAATCATCTAAGAAAGAAGGTAGAACCCAACTTTGAGATGACTAGATAAAAAATCACTTGTGATGCTCGTCATATGTTATTTTATTCTCGCACTATCTGAACCAGTTCTAGATACAAAAGCTATATCTCCTCTAAAGGGAGTTCTACTAGAAATCTGCATTAAAGAAAAAAGGGAAAAGAGAACCACTCAAGGATAAAAGCTAAAGAGTGAAATTAAGAGAGTTTTTCAGTATAATCCCACTCTTCACATAACTAAGGTATTGTTTATTTTTTCGAGTCTGAAATTAAGTCTATTCGGAGTTTAGAGTTGTTAAATGTTGATTATTTTCTAGGGCCTTTAGCTGGTAGTCCCTAACATGAAAAAGTGTTAGCGTCCAGTACACGTCTTTTTCCCCGTAAGTATGCAGTCCCTCATCTTTAGAATGTGGTTCCCTTAGGTTTGCAGTCCCCCACCTCCGGAGAAGTGTATGGGCTTCATAGGAAGAAGTAGAGTCTAGAATACTATTTGAGCAACATACTGAAGAAAAAAAATCATCATACTAACAGTTAATTAGAATTAAAATTTTAGCATACTAAAGTAATTAAAATTAACTAACATACTGAAGAAAAATAATTAACTAACATACTAAAAAAAAATAACTAATATACTGGAAAAAAATAACGTACTGAATGTGTGGGACATAATGTATAGGCTGCTGGACTGCTACTGCCGAGCCAGCCGGGTGCTCCATCCTACTGAGTCGGGCCCAGGTGCTCCATTCTCGCAAAGCTGGAAAAAGTACTTGCCCGGTGTGTGGAGAAGAACTCAGTGCTAAATTGGGAGAAATTCCATTTATGGTCACCGAGGGAATAGTTCTTGGCCACATAGTTTCATCCAAGGGGATTGAAGTTGATAGAGCTAAGATAGATGTTATATCCGATCTACCCCCACCTAAATCGCTGAAAGACGTGCTCTCCTTCTTGGGCCACGCAGGGTTTTATAGACGGTTCATTAAGGACTTTAGCGCCATCGCTAGACCCTTAAGTAATCTCCTCATGAAGGACACCCCATTTGAGTAGACATAAGCATGCCATAGCACTTTTGAAAAACTGAAAACCATGCTTGCTTCCTCTCCCATCAAGCAATTTTCGGATTGGTCCTTACCATTCAAGCTTATGTGTGATGCTAGCGATTATGCGATAGGGGTTGTTTTGGGTCAAAGAAAAGACAAACATGATCATGTAGTCTACTTCGCTATCCGGACTCTTATTGGACCATAACTCAATTACTCCACCACGGAGATGGAGTTGCTAGCGGTGGTATTTGCTCTCTATAAATTTCGGTCCTATCTCATCGGTTCTCCCATCACTTGTTTCACCGACCACGCGGCATTGAAATACCTACTTGCGAAGAAAGACGCAAAGCCGCGCCTCTTAAAGTGGATCCTACTCTTACAAGAGTTTAATCTCTCCATTAAAGATAAAAAAGGAGTAGAAAACATCATTACCGACCACTTATCACGGCTTTGTTCCGACGTACCTAGTGATCTGATACCCATAGATGAATATTTTCTTGATGAGAACCTCTTTGCTACCTCTTATTTGCCCTGGTTTGCGGATATAGTGAACTATCTTGTCATGAGAGCCGTCCCTCCCGATTGGACACTGCAAGATAAGAAGAGGTTCATCACTTGGTCACGCATGTTTTTCTATGATGATCCTTTCATTTTTAAATATTGCGCCAATCAAATCATCCGACGATGTGTATCAAATGACGAGATTCCGAAAGTAATCCAATTTTGTCATTCGGAAGCTTTGGAGGTCACTTTTCAATGAAAAAGAAGGATGCTAAGATTCTTCAATGTAGCCTCTATTGGCCCACACTTTTTCGGGATGTGAAAAATCGCTGCAAATCTTGCGATAGGTGTCAAAGGATGGGAGCGATTACCAGACGAGACATGATGCCATTAACCCCGATACTCATTATTGAGATCTTTGACTGCTGGGGTATTGACTTTATGGGCCTTTTTCTCCCATCTTTTGGTTTCTTATACATCCTTGTCGCGGTAGATTACATTTCTAAATGGGTGGAAGCTATAGCTACCAAGATAAATGATAGCAAAGTGGTGATTAGGTTCCTATAGGAACATATACTTTCCCGCTTCGGTGCTCCGAAAGCGAGAATTAGTGATAATGGCACGCACTTTTGCAACAGGCCATTCGCGAAGGTCATGAGAAATTATGGTGTCATTCACATGGTTAGAATGACCTATCACCCACAAATGAATGGGCAGGCCAAATTAGAGAATCGGTAAATTAAGAACATTCTCGATAAGATCGTTAATCCCACTCGGAAAGATTGGTCACTTTGATTGAACGATTCACTATTGGCCTATTATACCGCATATAAAAATCCACTCAGCATGTCCCTATTCCGCTTTGTGTATGGAAAACCTTACCATCTTCCCATTGAATTAGAGAACAAGGCGTATTGGGAAATTAAGAAGTTGAATTATGACATGGATACAGCCGGTGAAGCTCGCAAGCTTCAACTAAACGAGTTAGAAGAGATACGCAATGATGCGTATGAGAACGCAAAAAATTCAAAAGAAAGGATTAAACTCGCTCATGATAACATTATTCGATGCAAAGAGTTTCTTACCGCACAAAAAGTGCTTCTCTATAGCTCTCGGCTTCATCTATTTATGGGCAAGTTGCGATCACGATGGTCTGGCCCATTCATTCTAAAGAATGTATTCCCTCACGGAGCTAAGGAATTAGACGATTTAGAAGGGGGAAATACATTCAAGGTTAATGGACAATGCCTAAAGCCATATCTAGAGGCATGTGTAGAAGAAGTTGACACCGTTTCGTTGTCGGACCCCGTTTATGGGGTCGAATGAGCTTGAAAGAGAGGTCGTCGCACCCCCGACGCGTATGGGGTGATTTCTTGTGTATAGTAGTTGTGCTTCGGTAGATTAAATTGATTTCGTAGGTAGGTTATGTGAGGTTAGGGTTAAGATCATGCATTCCAACATGCACTTCGCGAGGGCCTCGAGAAATCCAAGTGGGTGAATAAGTGCGAAAGCATCTAGAAATTCGAGAGTGCAGGATTCTAGTGCAACAGTCTGAGAAGAGGGTTCTGCTAAAGATGGAACCAAACCAAATCCCCTAACGGGATCGGTTCAATTTTGAAAAATTACAAAATAAGAAAGCCCTTGAACCGGATCGGCTCTCCCCTGAACCGGATCGATTCTGTTTCTGTGGTTTTGGTTCTTCCCGAGGTGCCTATTCCTTCCCCGATCCACTCCCTTCCCTCCATTCTTTCCATTTTCCCCCCCAAAACAATCCACTCCTCTTTCCCTCCAAAAATCCCTCCACCCCTATAAAAACCACCTTTATGCTACCATTCCACTCACACCTCCACTCTACTTTACCTCTCTACAACCCTAGTCTTTCATCTCCTAAATTTCTAGCTTTCCCCCGGGCAAATCCCGCTCTTCCCGCAAAATATATGTCCATCGAGATTCTGCGAAACAACAATGGATAATACCTCTCCCACATGGAGCGCGTATGGTGCAAACGATTCTTCAGCTTATCCCGCCAACAACACATTGAGTGATTCATCAATTGGGCCGAGCTTCTCTGCTCTATTACTACTCTTTTTAGCCGGAGGGGGTGGATGCAATACCTCCAAGAACCCCACAATATCGTGTGGGCGGACTATGTTCGGTCCTTTTATGGCTCTGTCATTCGCACAGGCGAGTTCGAGTGCCAAGCCTTTGTCGAAGGCCGCCCCATCCCATTCTCCTTAGCCATCCTCTCCCACAAACCTGCTAACAAGGGCGTCCCTTGCCCGAAAATCTATGACTACCCAACCAATGCCCCCACCATTCCCAAACAACAATGCATCGATCGGCTCGCACCCAATGATATTTGGGAACGTGGTACCTTCCCTGTGGGACGCCTAAATGATAAGGCGCGCATTACCTTCCATATAGTGTGCGCCAACTTGCATCGAACCGCCAATGACTCGACGATGTGCCCTCGCCAAGCCACAATCGTGTACCACCTTTTTGACCCAAATTTCATCCTAAATTTGGCCCGCATGCTTTATGATGATATCCTTTATGCGGCCTGGGAGCAAAAAGGTGTGGTAACCCTCCCTTATGCCCACCTCATAACTTCCCTCCTTGCCGATGCTAGTATCCAGCCACCTCATGCTTTCCTACGCCTCCCTGTGCCCATTAGGAAGGTATCACGCACTCGGAGTGCCCAGCAAAGGGCTGCCATTCGAGCCGCCCGAGAGGCGGTTAATTTAGAGGCCGAGGAGGAAATCCATGTTGAAGAGCCCAAGGCTGAGGACATCGAGGTGGGCGGTGCTGAAGAAGAAGAGTACAACAAGGATGATGATTCAGATTTCTAGCCCCTGGGAGAGGATTTTGATAGGCGCCTTGCAATGGTGGAATCCCGTTTTGACGGGTTCATTACCCAATACAACCGAGACCAAGCAGCCTATCAAAGGGATCAAGAGGCCTACCGACGGAACACAAGCATGATGCATCAACTCCAAGCCCATCTATACGAGCTAAACTTCGGTGGACCGCCCCCACCTTCTTCTATGATCCCTACGATCCCAGCGCACCCGGGCCCTCAAATCTGCCGCCCCAATGAAGCCCTTGTTTGTGTTAGCTGTTTGTGTGTGTTGTGGTTGTTGTTTAAACAATGTTGGTTGTGTGTTCTTCCTTACCCTTTGTAACAAAGATATTTTTTATCTATAAAAATGTTGCATTTCTGTTTCATTTGTTTGTTTTATTTTCTCGCACTTTTAATTCACTTTGAGTTTGATTTTAGTCCTTTTTGCTTGAGGACAATGCGAAAGTCTAAGTTAGGGGTGCTCACAAGTGCGTATTTCTAAAACTTCACAAATTTTAAAAAATGCCCAGAAATTAAATAAATCATAAAATCTTGAAAAACACAAAATTATTTTTTGTTCAAAATAAATAAAAATTGGAATTCAAAATTTTCAAAAATATCATTAAAAGTCGATTTAAAGTCTAAAGTTGTAAAATTCAAAATGCACAAAGTCGAAATTGACCAAAGATGGAAATTGAGCGAATGTAGGCGACTTAACGAATAAATGTGGAGATTAACAACCCCGGTGAGATTCGAGCCTTTCATTTTTGTGAAGTTTATAAATAAATCCGAGTTACTTGTTAACTCAAAAGTTCTTTTCAGCGTCAAATAAGTCGTCGAGGATCTCACTTCTTTCACTTTGATTGGTTATGGAAAATGTGTGTGATATTGCCTTGAAAAATGTACCAAAATAGATCTCTAAAATTAATTAATCTCGAAACGCATATGGTAACGCAATTAGTATTTTCGATAATAAAGTGGGCCCTCATTTGTCACGTAAAAATATTGGCCGAAAAAGTAGCGAAAAATCACCCCTTTTGTAACCCAAATTGAGCCGAATAAATTTTCCCCTTTCGTTTGGCAACTCAAAAAACCCCAACTGGCCCGGAATTAGAAAAAGGAGATAATCCCAGAAATTAAGTCTGAAAAGTGCCGAAAAAGGGGCAAGAAAAAATAGCTATGCTCAATAAAAATAGAAAAAAAAGAAAAGCGTGAAAAATAGAAAATGAAGAAAAAAAGAGCAAAAGCCCGGAAACGCACTAACGGACATCATAAGAAAACTTTCCAATTCCAGATTTCTCGTACCACTCTCACTTTACCCAATACACCGTTAGCCCGAAAACGTCCTAACCGAGTTCAAAATTACGAAATTGGTTACCGCGTGGAGAGCAAAAACACAAAAAGATAATAAAAGAGATCAAAGATACTAATTAGAGGCAATGTTCCCATTTTCTTATATCGTAATCCGATGATGAGATCCGGTTACCATAAAATTTACATTTTCTACTTGTTTAAGTGAACTTGGTTCCAATACATTTACTCTTATAAATCACGCATACCGAGAGAATAGCCACATTTCGAGTGATTCATTTGTGAGAGCACATCGTGAGATTTTGAAATCAAAACAAATTTTCGGATAAGTAACGTAATGGTCAATCGGTGGAAATTCGCGGTTACATTTCTTGCTTCACACACACGCACTATGAGTTGAGACTCTTGAACATGAAGTGATGATGACTATTTTTTGAAAAAGTTTGAATTATACAATTTTTGCATATTTTGAGTTTTCTTTGAGTCGAATTTTGTGGGTATATTCTCTACAAACCCTCACGAGACACAACTCGTCCTACTAGGGTAACCTAGGGGTTTAAAGGCTTATTGCATATGCTAAATGCAATCGCTCTCCCGTGAAAGCGGCATTCTATCCCATTTTTGAGGTATTCCATGTTTTGATTCTTTTACATTGATCGGGACGATCAAAGTTCTAAGTTAGGGGGTTTGATTAGGCATAAATTCTTCCCATTTATCCCCTTAATTTAGAGGCTTTTATCGCTCCACAAAGTGTAATTCAAGTGGATTTATATCATATCATTACTATTGATAAGTTTCTAATGAGTACGCCGAGTTTCGTGTGTTCTTCATTTATTTCTCAGGTGTTAAGTGTTTTAATTCGAGTTTCGTACCAAAAGCTTCAACGAAGTACAAGAAGGAAAGGTTTTTGCAAAAGCTGACAAGATGGAACCGAACCTAAGTGGAAAGAAAAAGAACCGATTCCATCCTGGGAAAGTTCCTTTAAAGACTGTCAAGACAGAATCGAACCGAAGGGAGGAAATAAAGAACCGATCCGGTGCTCGAAAAAATCTCTGTAAAGGCTGTCAAAGACAGAACTGAACCGAACCCCTTAATAGGATCGGTTATGTTCTTGATTATTCGAACTTATCCACTTGTAAAAATTAGAATCATACTTGGCTCAAACTCTTAGATTTCATAGAGTATAAATTGTAAACTCCTCCCAACATATAAGGAGGCTTCTGATTCGTTAGGGAAGCTTTGTAATCAATTTTAGAGAAGAAGATCAATAAACCCTAGTTGCTTTCAGTTTGCAATTCAAGTAATAATGTTCTAGTTCTTGTTTTACTGCAGTAATTACTTTTCTAATAACACCTTCATCTCTCTTCATCTTCATTCAGTATTAAAAATGTTTTCTTTCATTCCAAATGTGTTGTCTACAAGTTTTCATATGTTCGGCTAGATTTTTTAAGGTCGGGATGCATGAACTCAACCTGATGTGGTAGTTGCATGTGTATAAAATTAATCCTCTAAATTTAATGATTTATTACGACCGTATTGCATAAAAACGCGATAATTGTATATCTTTGGATCTCGTTTGCTTCAAGGTAATTGGGATGCTTCAAAATGCAATTCGAGTGTCACTATCGCAATACCAATTTACTCGTCATCTGATTATGTATGGTGCGGGCTTGAACCTCATATATGTAATGCTTGGGAGTATTAAAGTTTGGGTTTAATTAATCCCTTAAATTTACGATTAGTTTTATACCATTAATACTCTAGGGTTGAGGGATTGTATTCCCGTCCTGTTTTCCCCATCATATAGTTTAAGTTTTAATTCAATCATTATCAGTATTTCAAGTAATTTAGAATAGTTGCATTCCATTAATACTTTAGTTTATTAGTTAACCCTTTTCAAAATTGCATCTAGTTGTAGTTATTCCAACAATCAAATCACTTTTTCGTTTTCTTTAGAGTTAGAGTTAGGGTTCCTTCATCTGTCCAACATCGTTACAACTCGTTTATCCTATTTTCCTGAGGATCGATACCTGACTTATCGGATTATTACTTGAGCGACAAGCTTGCACTTGAGCCTAGAGAGTACGCACTTCTGAGACACATTTTTAGTTGCGTGATCGAGGAGCGCAACGATATCTTTTTCATCAACAAATCAAACATTTGAATCCCAGGTAAGTATCTATCTTGCTGATTTCTAGTTGGTATTCCTTCCATGTTAGTCTAGGAATGAAAATCATATGTTTTAATTAAAGAATTATATGTTTTGGAAGATAATTTATATGTATTGTAGGGAGAATCCATATAGTCTGAAATCGTTATCAAATGTAGAGGATTACCCATGAATTTATTATGATATTTGGGAAGAAAATCTGGATTAAAATAGAGGTTTGTGATTATTCATGCAAAATTTGGTTTTATAAATAAATATGAGATTAAACCCCTTTTTGATTGATTCGTTGAGGATTTATTAATGTTGTTACGTTATAACTTTTTTATATACACTGCTTATACATTTGGATAACTTGGTTGGGATTTTGGGATGAAATTATAGAGGTTTGGAAGGGTTAGAATGGTTGAACCCGTAGGTTGAAAATTGCAAAAAACTAGACAAGAACTGCTTGATCGATTGATCAACCAAGAAAATCAATCGATCGATGATCGATCGATCCTAAAAAAGTGCATATTTTTCTCCTTTTTGTTTAATTCAGATAAAATACATGGGAACTCTTGAATATCTTTTAAATAGTATAATGGGTTATGAAGAGGACTAGTAGGGTCTAAGTATACTCAGTTGAGAGACATTAATATGGGATGAAATTGCGGGTTAACGGGGAGTTATTCATACATTGAAAATTATGCGTACATTTACTAAAAGATTGAGACTTGTGAAAGATTTAGACTAGAAGGTAAATGAGGGTATACCTGCTGAAATTATACTTAGTGAGAGAGAATACTTCGAGACATGAGAAGTAAGTAGGAAATAAATTATAAATGAGAATAAAAGAGGCAAATCCATTATGTGAGATAATTGAGTAATTTGTGCTAAGAATAGATAATTATAATTATGGGTCGTGGGCACATCTAATTTGAAAAATGTGAATATTTATATATATGACTGTGTGACTGTGCATGTGGTGACAATTATTATGCAACACAAATAGATAAGAAAAAAGCAATCATCAAGCAAGAATATGAAACGTAAAATGCCAATCACACAACAAAGGATGTACGTGGTTCAGCAAAGATGTGCCTACGTCCACGGTGGTGCAGTCGATGTTATTTCTATATACTCCGGGGAGTGATTACAGAGAATACAACATGTCCTTTTGCCCCGGACCTAGGGTTGAATATATACATTTACATTTAGGTAAGTGGGGGTGATGGATTCCCCCACGTCTTCCATCTCTCCCTATAACCTCCCTTAATGGGAACGTGGGAAGAGACCGGATCACATTCAAAATAAGAGGTGGGGGGCCTGGACTTGGGCCGCCAGAATTGGGCTACTCGTCCAGGCCCCTGGTTTAAATTTTGGGTACCCACAATTGCCCCTAAGTTTGTTGGGCCACGTTTATGGGCTCAATAAATTTAAATGATTAGCCATAATGGATATTTTGCTATTCTTCGAAAGCTGTGAAGTTAATTTTGGCGGCACCCACTTTGTACCTTGTGCACTATGATTAGCAAAATTTGAAGGTTTGTTGGGATAACCACTTTTCTACCGTCGTTTCAATCTTTCCAGCACTTTTCCATTCTCTGTGAGTTCTAGCACTTCATACCTTCTTCTCTCAATTTCCATTCTCATTTCTTCCTTGTCGTTTGGGCCTGTACTTCTTCATCGTTCGAGTCGATCTTCTATCTTGTAAGTTTCTTGTACATTTTCTTTGTACTTTCTCTTTGAGTTTGTAGTTTTCTGGGGTTTTCCAATGGCGAAGATTGGGAATAGGCCGATCTCTGAATTTAGGAAGTTTTATAATATCCCTGAATGGGTAGATATTGAATGCTGTGCTTCCCCTCCTAGAAACGTTAAAGAGATAGATGATGCCCACTGGATCCACGTTTTGTTGCTTTCCCAGGGGGGACTCACTTTTCCTCCCAATGATTTGTTCTTGCATTTCTTTGGCTACTTTAATATTGTTCCTGCACAATGCTCGTCCAATGTGTGGAAAATAGTTAATGGCGTACATAAAATAAATCAGTTGTATGGTACTAGGTTAGGGCTCGCCCAAGTCTATTTTTGCTATTTCTTCTCTCGAACTAGCTCTGGTGTCCTCTACCTCAAAGATAGGAGCCCTGACAGGGTATTAGTAGTAAATCTACCTGATTCCCATAAGGACTATTGGCAAGAAGGTTTCCTTACTAGAAACTGGCAACTTTCTCCCTAATTTGAAGGGTTGAGGTCTGAGAGGTTCACTGTTCCCTTTTATGGGGAAGAATATATAGGTAGACATTGCTCTGTTGTTTCAACTTTTGTTGATTTGTGATCTTTCTAACTCTTCTTTGCTTTTTCTTCCACAGCGAGGTCAAAGAACTTGGAACCCTCTCTCAGCGAGGTTCGTCTCTCAGAATTGGTTAAGGCTTGGAATATCAGGGAGCCTTTGGGCGACGGCGAGCATCCCAGGTCTGCTTCCTTTTTGCTCGAGTACAAGAATGATGGCTCCAGCTTCATAGCAAGGCCTGTGGACAGTATCCTAGAGTTTGATTCTTCCGAAGAGACTGCTGCAGATCCTATCCAGTTGGACGAGGAGGAGAACAGTTATGAAAGTGACCTCGTAGGAGCCGTAAGTAATTTGGGTGGAGGGAGCTCTGATAGTAGCAGTTCCTCTGATCGTGGGGAGGTCTCTGAAGCTCGAGAGTCATCGAGCATGTACAGTAGTCTCCACCCCGGAAGAACCTGATTCGGGATGATGATGATGAAGACCATATGCTTCTCGCACAGAGGTCAAAGAAGCAAAAATTTAGCTCTGGGGCTGTGGCTACTGGTTCCCGATCCTCTGCTCAGGAGCAGGAGACAAAGAGGAAGGAAGAGGAGCAGGTAAGGGGGAGAGAGAGAAAAAAGGAAGAAGAGAAGAAGAAGATGGAGGAGAAGAGGAGGGTAGAGGAGAGGAAGAAGAAAGAGAATGAGAGAGAGGAGGAGAATAGGAGGGTGGAAGCGAGGATAAAGGCTGGGAAGGCCTTAGTCCCAGTGTTCGTGCTTCCCGAGGGGGCTTCTGTTGCAATTTCCTCCCAGTTGGCCCCCGCTCTGCTCGAGAGAGTTGTCCTCCCAGTTGATCGTCAAAGGGCGGTAGGGTCCGAGCAATTGGCCCTTCTGTCTAGTCAAAGGCTAGCTCTGGTAAGGTTTTTCCCTTCTCTCCCATGTTTTTATGAATTCCCTCATTTACCTCTTCTAATGTCTTCTTTTTTATGCAGTTTGTTACTGACTTCGTCGTGCTGTATCGTTCACGCGATGAGCTGGTGAAGAAAAACAACGAGCTGGAGAAGGAAAATGTTGCCCTGAAGCTGAAGGGTAAAGAGCTCAAGGCTAGTTTTAAAGCCATTAACTCTACTCGGATTTCATCCGACCTCGCTCTTGCTACAGCTAACAAGGAGAAGGATGCGGGAGTCAAGGATTTGAAAGAGCTACGACAGGACTACGACCTGGTTTGCTCGAGCAAACTAGCCGTTGTTGAGGAGAAAAGGGTGCTCTCTGAAGAGATGAAGAAGAAAGAGTCTGAGGTTATTACTGCCAAGGAGGACTCATACAATTCTGGTTGGGATGCAGCATACGAGGATAATGAAGTTCATATAGGCTATATTAGTCGTCTGAACTTCAAGAAGGGCTGGAACAAGGCCCTTTTGGCTGCTGTCATCGACATCGATTCTCCCCTATTTGATGAGCATGACCCGAGTCCGAAGCCAACCATGGATGAAGTCCCTGCCCCAGCTGTTGAAGGTGCTGACTCTGTCCCCCAGATGACTCCTGTTGATGCTTCCCTCGTTGTGGCGACAGAGATTGCTCCTGCCGAGGGCGGTGCTCCTTTTGATGCCGACAAGGGGAAAGGGCCATCGACCTCTGGCCAACCCGAGGTTGCAAACTAGTTATCTTCTAGGATTGATTTGTATTTTTCTTTTTTCTGTCTGTAAACTTTCTTGTTATTGTTCAATGTAACTTCAACCATTATTAATGAAAAGGCTCTTTTTCTCCTCGCACTGATTTGTCTTCTTCTCTCCTTGTCTTTCTATTGCTTGTAGTCGATTGATGTTGATGATTACATTCCCGCTACTTCTCAATTGGGCAGGACCCTTGGTCCTAATGCGAGTCCTGAAGTTCTCCAAGCCTTCGTCAAGCTTTACAAATCCCTTAGGTCTAGGAATCAAAAGTATAAGGAGCAATCTGAACTTGTGGCCAAGCTGAAGGACAGGCCCCAAGATATGGAAGAGGTTGGTGCTTCAGTGCAAGAAGAAGTGAATGCGTTGAGAGCAAAGCTTCCCGATGCTTCCGAGATCAACCAGGTTGGTGAGATGCTTCAGCAAGAGAATGAGGTTCTGAGCAGAAAGTTCTCACGACTTAGGGAGCATGCGCCGAACACTGCTCCAGCAGTATTACAGGGTTCCTCGTCATCGCGAGCTAGAGCTGGTCAGAGTGATATTCCTCCGGTGCTGCAGGGTTCCACTGGTCCATCTGTTCCGTGAGCTGGCAGGACCACCAGGAGCCAAAACAGGGACGTAGAAGAACTTCGAGGAGGGAAATGGAAGAGCTTCGTGGTGATGTCCAGCGAGCATATGTGATTGCTGCTAGGCTTTAAAGGGATGTTACTCATTTGGGACACCTGTTCAAAAAAGGTCCTCGACAAGTGTGGACTGATGGCTACGACCAGGGTTGGTCAGATGCTCCAACAAGGTTGTCGGAGTTCGAAGAGCTTTCCTTTGTCAGAGGGTGGCTGAGTGCTTTGAAGGAGCTGCAAGTCCCGAAGTACTCGATGCTCTGGTATCACCATGAGATTTCTCCCTCTACCCTGATGCCTAACCCCTTTCGGAGGGATGATCGATGGATCCCCATTGATGCCATCCCTCGGCAATTATTGGAGTCGGATGCGAATGAGGTTGAGGAAGAGTTAGCTCCTGCTCCTGATGACGGACGAAGAGCTCGAGTGGATGATTATCTCGTTCAAAGGCCTCACCCCCATTGAGATTTTGCCAGTTGTTTTTTGTATTTTTGATGATGTAAATGCTTTGGGCGAGCTCGCCGACTAAACGTGTATCACCATGGTTTGTAAATATGATGAATTAATGATAAGTTTGTGTTTTGGGCAATTTTGCCGACTAAACAAGTGCGTCATATTCTTCATATTCTTGCTGCTTTGTTATCTTCTAAGTTTGTTTTGTCATGCAAGTGTCCTCCCAGTCCAGTATAATACCGAGATACCATTGTGCACCACTTTACCTTTTAGGTTGTGTCGTCACACTCCCTTAGGCCTATGTGGGGCAATTAGCGAGGACACACCTGGTGTTGGATGCTTTATCCGATCATAATTTTACTCAACCGAAGAAGGTTTGATGACCAGTATAAAATTTGGTCATATAGCCTAAGGATCCCCTGTAGGGCTTCATATATTGCCAGGGGCAATGCTAAGAGATCCTTCGTGTTTCATAATGATGACCTGAGGAGGGATTTCCCCTGCTATAGTGTAGTGATCAATGTGCTTGTTATTTGGAAAAGAGGTGCGATAAATCTCATGCAGCTGCTACTCATTAGAATGTAACCAATTAAATAACTTTCATTAATGATAAGGGAAATGAACTTCTAGATTCATAACAAAAGAATAAAAGAAAGATCTAAAAATAGAATCTCTTGAGATTGGCTGCGTTCCATGCTCGTGGTATTTCTCTTCCTTCCATCGTTTCCAAGTGATAGGCGCCCTGCAGATCGTCTCTTGTTATCTTAAAGGGTCCTTCCCAGTTTGGACCTAGCTTGCCGTCTGATGGTTTCACTGCGCTGCCCAGGACTTTCCTTAGAACGTAGTCCCCAATTCGGAATGTCCTCGGGTTAACCCTTTTGTTGTAATGCCTTGCGAGCTGTTGCTGGTAGCTCGCTAGTTTCACTAGGGCTAGCTCTCGACGCTCGTCGGCTAGGTCGAGCTCAGCGAGCAATGCTGCATCATTATGGCCTTGGTTGACAAGGTTGGACCTCATCGTTGGCAAACCTACTTCGAGTGGGATGACTGCTTCCATGATATATGTCAGCGAAAATGGGGTTTCTCCTGTTGCTCGCTGAGGAGTGCTTCGGTATGCCCATAGGATGTGGGGTAGTTCATTTACCCATGCACCTTTGGCTCGCTCCAATCGCTTCTTTAATCCATCGATAACAGTTTTGTTGGAAGCCTCGGCTTGGCCATTGCTCTGAGGGTAGGCCATCGAACTGAAGTGGTGTATGATACCGTGTTCGTTATAGAAGTTCTGAAAGGAGCCGCTTTCGAAATGCGTTCTATTATCGGTGATGATGGTTCTGGGGATACCAAAACCAGTAATTATATTCTTCCATATGAACCTTATTTTATCAGCATCTCGGATGTTTGCCAGGGGTTTCGCCTCTATCCATTTGGTGAAGTAGTCAATCGCAACCAACAGATATTTATGATTGTCGGTGGTAGTAGGCAGTGGTCCCATGATGTCCATTCCCCATTGGGCAAATGGCCATGGGCTGGACAGGGGTTTTAGATCGCTGGCGGGTTGGTGGACCATAGGAGCGTGAAGTTGGCATTTCAGGCATTTGCGGACATATATCCCGGAGTCCCTTTGCATATATGGCCACCAATAGCCTTCCTTCATTGCTCAAAAAGCTAGAGACCTTCCTCCGATATGGCTTCTACAGACTCCTTCGTGAAGCTCGTGTAGCACTTGCTCGACATCCCCTGGGTGGACGCATTGGAGGTAGGGACCGGAGAAGGATTTCTTATACAAGTTGCCTTCTGGCGATAAGTGAAAGCGATAAGCTTTGACTCTTATCTAGTGGGCAGTCTTCTTATCATCCGGGAGCATGCCATCCTATAAATAGTCTCTTAAGGGGTCTATCCAGCTGGGGGCTGATCCCACCTGGAGTACCTGCTCCACGTTTGGTGGCTTACTGTCGCAGTTAATGCTCAGACAAGTGAGGAAATCGATGGGGATGACTCTTTTTAGGTCGGAGTCAACTGCCGAACTCAGGGCTGCTAAAGCATCAGCATGACTGTTTTGCCCCCTGGGAAACTGCTGGACGTTGATCTCTTCAAAGCTTGACATTAGTTTTTTCACTAAGGCGAGGTAGGCTGCCATTCTTTCATCCCTTGCATCATAATCTCCACTTATCTGATTGGAGACTAGTTGGGAATCGCCGAACACCTGTAAATGTTTTGCTCCTAAAGTATGCGCCTTTTGGAGGCCGGCTATTAGGGCTTCGTACTCTGCTTCGTTGTTGGAGGCTGCAAATCCAAGCCTGATTCCTTGTTCAAGTATTGTGTTCTCTGGAGTAATGAGGACAATGCCTACCCCTGCCCCCTTTGAGTTGGAGGCTCCATCAACAAACAGTTTCCAGGTTTCCTCTGTTGCTTGGTTCTCCTCTTGCCTTATTGGTCGAGGTTGGTCGGAGGGTTCCTCGCCCGTAAATTCGGCTATAAAATCAGCAAGGATCTGCCCCTTGATTGCGATCCTTGGTTAAAATTGGATGTCAAATCGCTCGAGCTCGACTGACCATTTAGACAGTCTGCCCGACAAGTCCGCTTTCCTCAGGATTGCTTTATGGGGGTGAGATGTAAGGACAATAATAGTGTGGGCTTCGAAATAATGCATCGGCTTCCTCGAGGCTATTACTAGTGCAAAGGCGAGCTTCTCCAGTGGTAGGTAACTCTGTTCGGCGTCCAATAGGGTCTTGCTCGCGTAATAAACGGAGTGATGGATTCCGCCAACCTTGCATATTAACGCAGAGCTGACAGTGTGGATGGAAACAGAGAGGTACAGGTACAGAGAATCTGTCTGTCATGGTATAACGAGCAGCGATGGAGAGCTTAAGTAGGATTTGAGCTCGACCAATGCTCGCAAGCAATCTGGGCTCCACTCTACCATCTTGTTCCCCTTTAGAAGCTGTAAGAAAGTTTTGCACTTCTCGGAGGATTTAGAGATGAAACAATTTAAGGCAGCGAGCATACGAGTGAGCTTCTGTACGTCCCAAATTGTGCGAGAGGGTTGTACCCTGCTAATGGCATCGATTTGGTCTGGGTTAGCCTCTATGCCTCTCTTACTGACCAAGTACCCAAGAAATTTTCCTGACTGGACATCGAAAGAACACTTGCTTGCATTAAGTTTCATTCGGTACTTCCTGAGGGTTTCGAAGGTGTTTGACAGGTCTGAGAAGTGATCTTCCTTTTTCCTACTTTTAACGAGCATGTCATCGATGTAGACCTCCATGGTGTCTCCCATCTGATCCTTGAACATTTTGGTGACCAGCCGCTGATAGGTTGCCCCTGCATTCTTGAGCCCAAAGGGCATGACCTCGTAGCAGTATAACCCAACTGTTGTGATGAAAGCCGTTTTGTCCTGGTCTGGGGCATATAAGGGGATTTGGTGATACCCCGAGTATGCGTCTAGAAAAATCATTCGCTCGTGAGATGCAGTGGTGTCTACTAGTTGGTCTATCTTTGGGAGGGGGAAACTATCTTTAGGGCACACTTTGTTGAGGTCAGTGAAGTCGATGCAAACTCTCCACTTCCCGTTGCTGTTCGGAACTACCACTGGGTTGGATAACCATTTGGGGAATTGAACTTCCCGTATGGATCCTGCATCCAGCAGTTTTTCGACTTCCTTTTCAAACCCTTTAGCCTTCTCGGGTGCAGTTCGCCGTGCCTTTTGCGTGATCGGTTTGAAGGTGGGATCGACGTGCAACTGATGACAGACCATACTAGGATCGATTCCATCCAGCTCGTATGGTTCCCACACGAAAACATCTACGTTGCATCTCAGCAGAGTTGTCAATTCCTTCTGTTCCTGGTCGATGAGAGATGCTCCAATCAAGAAGACTCTGTTATTATCACCATCTCCAGCCGTGACTTCTACCAAGTCCTCGACGAAAGGCTCGGAAGGGAGGAGCCTGGTCTCCTCTACTCCAGGTATTCTGTACTTTAATTACTATTTAGAAGGTGTTTGACCTTCTTCAACTTTTTCTATGAGCTTATCAGCCTTCTTCTCTGGCTTTGGTCGGATGGCTGCTATGAAGCACCTTCTTGCCATCGCTTGGTCGCCGTGAATCTCCATTACTCCTCGCTCGGTTACATACTTGAGATTTTGATGGTAGGTCGAGGAGACTGCCTTCATCGCATGAAGCCATCCCCTGCCGAGGATGGTCTGGTATGGCGAGTCGATGTCGACTACCAAAAACTCGATCATCTTGGAGACGTTTCCAGCGCGCACCGGTAGTACAATCTTTCCTAGGGGCATAGTTATTTTTCCAGCGAAGCCAACCAAAGGGACGGTAGCTTCCTTTAGGTCAGTAACGCTTAACCTCAACTTTCTGAATAGGTCGAGATACATTACTTCGGACGAGCTTCCTTGATCAACGAGCAACTTGTCGACGTCAAAGTTGGCTATACTGAGGGTAATGATCAGAGCATCGTGATGTGGGGTTCTCACTCCCACCAGATCTTCATCTGTGAAGACAATATGCTTGTTATAGTTGACGTCATCTGCTCGTCGATGCTTTCCTGACTGTGACTTTGCTGGATCGATCTAAAAAGCCTGCATTACCGCTGTAAGTTTCTTCATCTCCATTCGAGCTGAATTTCCTTGTATCTGTTTGGCATCAGATGCCCCGTGAATTACCGCGAACTCATGTCCAGCGTCATCCTCGAGCACGTTGTCAGGTCTCGCCTCTCTATTGGTAGCCACTTTCTCTGCCCTTTTCTCCACAAATTCGTTCAAATGCCCAGACTGGGCCAGCTCCTCAAGGTGAGACTTAAGAGCTTTGCAATGCTCAGTCTTATGTCCTCCTTCTTTGTGAAAAGCACATCTTAGCACATTGTTCCTCTTTGAGGGATCTCCACCCATCTTCCTGGGCCACTTGATGAATGGCTCATCTTTGATCTTCGCGAGAATTTTGTAAATTGGTTCTTTGAAGACGGTGTTGATCGCTTGGAATGCTTTCGACGCATCATTGTTTGCTCCGTTCTTAGAGCCATTTTTGCCCCCGTTCTTTCCTCCTTTCTTCTGGTTTTCATCTTTGTCACTGCCCTTGGCGGTGAGTTTAGCCCGACCGTTTTCACTTGTACTGAGGTGGGTGACATCTTCCACCTTAGTGTACTTCTCGATGCGAGCCATCAGGTCGTCAATAGTCATAGCCTCCTTCTTCATCAGGGACTGATATAGAAGGGAAGAACTAGGGAGCCCGATTTTGAAAGAGGCCACTGCCACTTCCTCCGCGCAATCCTCGATATCATTTAATAACTCCTAGTACCTCTTTGCGTAGTCTCGTAGGGTCTCTTGAGGCGTTCTCTTCATTATCAGTAAAGCATCCATCCTTTTGGGATGGGAGCTACTGGTAATGAATCAGGCCGTAAAAAGTTCGGCCAAGGATTTGAAACTTCTGATTGACCGGTGGAGGAGCCTTTCGAACCACTTCTGCGCTACATCATGCAAGCTCAAAGGAAAAATTCAGCACATTAACGCGTCCCGGTGGTTCCAGAGGGTCATGGCCTGTCGGTACTGCCTGACGTGATCAATGGGATCAGTCTTATCATCATAGATCTTAAACCTTGGAATGACAAATTTCTTGGGGGCTTCTTCGTCCTCAATTTCCCTCATGAAAAGTGACTTCATCTGGGTTTTGAGAGCTCGCCTAGCGAGTTCTCGGGTCGATCTGGTACCGTGGTGGGCAGGATGTTGGTCTATCTCTCTGCGGACCAGATTTCGTATGTTCTCTTCGTTGCGAGCAGGGCTCTGGTAACGGCGAGCTCATCGCATCTTCTCGCGGAGGTCGTCGTCTGATTCGCCTCCTTCGACCTTTTAAGATCCTCGCCTAGAGCTCCTTCCTCGGCTACGAGACTTGCTCGCCTGAGGGCTAGGAGTGCGGTATGGGCGTCTCCTGTTATCAGGATGAAGCTTCCTCTCCAGTCTTTCCAGTCTTCTTTTCAAGCGAGCATTCTCAGCCTCATATCTGCGAGAAGACTCCCTCTGCTCATGGAGCCTTGCCTCATATGCATCAATCAATCTGGATATCTGTGGGGACGTTGCTGGTCCCTGGCTTTCTTCTGAGGCTGGTCTTTCTAAGCGATCCCTCTGATCTGAACGTCGAACTTCAGACCTAATCCTACGAGGAGCAGGTGGTTCTTGAATATCCCCTGCCTGGGGGGCATTGCTACTGTGAGAAGACATCTTAAACTCCTTTCTTGGTGTGGGCTCTTCTCAGGGAAAGATGAACGCTTCCCACAGACGGAGCCAATTGTGGTGACAATTATTATGCAACACAAATAGATAAGAAAAAAGCAATCACCAAGAAAGAATATGAAACGTAAAATTCCAATCACACAACAAAGGATGTACGTGGTTCAGCAAAGATGTGCCTACGTCCACAGTGGTGCATTCGATGTTATTTCTATATACTTCGGGGAGTGATTACAGAGAATACAACGTGTCCTTTTTCCCCGGACCTAGGGTTTAATATATACATGTACATTTAGGTAAGTGGGGGTGATGGATTCCCCCACGTCTTCCATCTCTCCCTATAACCTCCCTTAATGGGAACGTGGGAAGAGACCGGATAACATTCAAAATAAGAGGTGGGGGGCCTGGACTTTGGGCCGCCATAATTGGGCTACTCATCCAGGCCCATGGTCTTAATTTTGGGTACCCACAGTGCATATATTATGTATCTGTGTAAAAATCATATTTTGGGGATATTTGCTATCACGGAGGTTTCCGCGTCGGGACGATCTTATCTCAATTGGACCTTTATGGGGGGATATTCAATCGTTCCCTAGAAGATAGTATTCCAGATAGAGGCTATCTAAAAATGATAGTCAGATTTTCTAAGAGACGTGAGGGTATGTGTTGACCTCTTAGGATTCGGAACTATGCTTCACCTCCATTTGTATGTGTATTGTGCTAATACAGTTCGAGAGTGATTTTGAACTAGTATTTCCCTTAGTATGATTGAAACGGGGACTTGATAGCAGAGTATGTCAGCACCATAGATTTATGTGCCGATAGTATATATATATATATATATGCTTATATATGGAAACTTTATATTGTGTGTACACATAGTTAAGTAATGAATAAATGCTTAAGCTTTATAACAAGTGTTTGTAAATTTTGTAATGGTAACTAAGTGGTTCTAAGAAACGTAATAATATGGAAGAGAATGATTTTCTAAAACTAAATATTATGGCATTAGTACTTCTCGGGATAGAACTTTATGGGAGGATAAGTTAGATAGACTTATGTTATCAGTAGTACGGTAGGCGTGCACACTAGATGAGAGGTGAGAATTCTCAAGAGAGTGTCGTGCACTAACATGGTGGTTATATTAGCCACTAAGCATTTTAAATACTTGCTAAACTATTTTTAAAACTGTTTACACTCGGTATCTGACCTGCTTCCTATTATTTCTCTTGCTCTTATATATATATGTATGTATTAAATGTGCCCAGCCACCGAGGCGTCATGCTTAGATTCTTTGGACTCGACGAGCTGCAGCTTATGTGGGAATTGCAGGCCATTGCTTTAGACGACCTCGTCATTGATTATGTTCTTACTTTAGATCTATTAGTTAGGGCATGTGTAGCCCGATTTCCTATTCCGTTTGGATTTTTTCAGAGATTTATATTCATTTATATTTTCGGAATTCAGTACTCCTTAGGAGTTTACTATTGTCAGGATGATTTAATTTATGGTTCTTAAACTTGGTTTGGAGTATCGAGATGGTTTAATTCTTGTGTTTTAACTGCCATCCTTAGTATTTATGTGATTCATAAACTGTTGGTTATTAAAAAGGTTTTTGTAATGAAATTTAATAAAGTTAAAATAAGACTTTAAATTGTTTTAACACTTAGCTTAATTATTTAGGGTGTTCAAATTGGAAATATTATTTTACGACAGTGATGCTGAGAATGAACCAACCGTTCACCTTGATGTTAATTTAATAATGGACTGATCACCCGATATTTAATTAGGCGGGGTGTTATATCCACCTCAGTAAGTTGTTTGTCTTGCTGCTATCAAGGACGTTCTCCACATTTGAGGTCGGGGGGGGTAGTGCTCATAAGCCTTTTTTGGCTTGGGCTTTTCTAGCTTCCTCTTTAATGTCATGGGTACATCCCTGTCTACAGTGGCCGTGGACTTTTGCTGAGAGTGGGCTACTGCGGCTTCCAACATCATGACCCTCTACGTCAGGAAGTTGATTTGGCCATGGAGTGAGGCCTGACTGTCATATAGGTGGTTAATGTAGTTGTATAGCTGAGCAATCTCTTCAATCTGCTGTGGATCTGAACCAGGACTTACTTCCATGGCTTATTCTTTGTTAGTCTTTAGAAATATATACTCTGAGATGAACTAAATAGTGGTGAGAAAACTAAAAATTTAGAGAAAAATATAAGTATAGTAACATGGATAGTCTTTGGTAATCTATAAAATTATGTTGCTCTAGTCGCGGCTTGTTGTGCACATGTAGTTACTGTTGTGGCTTTGTCAAGGGAAAAATCCACTATAATTGAGCTTGAGGACAATTTATCATAAGTCCCTTTTCCCCGGTAGTGAACTAAAATCTTTACACCAACTACAATAGAAAGGTTATGACATTCTTGCAATTAAACTGCCAGGTCGCACCTTGCCTGAGGCAGTGGAAGGGGTGATCCCAAAAATCGAACCTAGTACCTGAGTTTACCTCATAATAGGAATTTACCAAGGATAAAATATCTCTTACGTGAAAAAAATAGAACAAATCTAGTACAAAACCCTAAATCACGTGCGTAAAGAGCAAAAATGAGTAAGTAAAGCTCTTCCTTAGTTACCCGCCTTTATGAGGCTATCACCTTTTGTGTTTTTTAACACTAACTAGGTAGGGAAATGTCATTAGGGTATAGAAAATAAATCCAAGTCCAATCAAAAGGACCTAAAAATAGATCTAAGAATAAAGAACCCTCACGAGGTTTACATGTAAAATATGATTTCAATAACCAAAGATCTCACCCATGGGATGATGACCTGAGGGTCCCTGTGGATGAAATAAGGCATTTGGAGACCTAAATAAGAAGAAACAAGATAAAAATACCTTATTTCCCATAGACATCCCCAAAATGATGATACGAGAAATGGCACATACATCCTTCTCAATCAACATGTAAAGTATAAAGTATAGACAAAGCAAGTATGAGTGTCGTAGCCTATTTGAACATAGGCAGCGGCCAGTGCAACTTATAGGTGACTCCGTGTCTATGTGTTTATATTGGTAATATCATTATACTGATGATTATTTGGTTAAGTTTTTCATGTATGGGATTTCTGTTTCAGATTTAAAATGTGATTGTGGACTCTTATAGTTGTTAGAATAAATATTTGTTTGCTTATGGTATTGTTGTGTCACGTTAATAAGACTAAAAATTTGACACACGAATATATGGTTAGTAATTAATCGGTTCGACAGTGGTGCTAAGAATGAGCCAATGAGATTCCTATATTATTTTAGTAGGGTGTCGGCCACCTATTATTTTAAAAAGGGGGGGGGTGTCACTGATGGTATCTGAGAATCAGGTTTTAGAGTCAGACTTATTATGATTCCAGCGTAGTGTTCTTTGATATAGAGCAATCTTATTATGACTATTGTACTCATTTACTCAGTTACGTTCTTTTGCTGATATAATTTGTATTAACTATGGACTTATAAAAATTCGATCTGGTTTCAGATGCCACCTAGGGCCACTGCAGGGGAAAATGTGGCACAGGCACAACAAGGGCCACAGGTGCCATAAGGGACCGTGACAGCTGTAGAGGTGGATAACATCGTTTCTCAGGTGATTAATGTCGCAATGACCATTATGGCTCATTAGTAGCAGCCGGTGGCACCATCCGTCTAGGCCTACCTGGGGCTGTCTGTGTGGGAAAAGGTGAGAGAGGCCTTCTATAAGGGACATCCACCAGAGTTTTAGGGAGGTTAAAATATGATAGCTGCCAGTCAGTTGAAAAAGGAGATTCATCACCACCTCCATATAGTCGAGTGCAACGACACCTAAAGGCATATGTTGGCAATATTTATGCTTGTGGGTGCAGCGTTACAGTGGTGGGAGTCGGTTACTACTACAGAGGAGTGAGATACGAAGCTTATTATTGAGTTTTTGGTGCGGTTTAATCACAAGTACTTCCTTCGCTATTCAGACTAAAATGGGAAGGAAATTTTTGGAGGTTAAGCAGGCAGACTATACAATGGCTGATTATCAGAAAGAATTCATTTGTATGGCAAACTTTGTACTAGAAAAAGTAAATACCGAGGAAAATAGGAGGCAAAATGTTATGAATAGGCTAAATTGAAAGATTAGCTATCACTTATTGGGAAACCCAAAATTATATACATACATAGATGTCGTCAATATCGCGTTATTACACAATCAGGAATGTCGCTTCCATCTAAAAGGGAGAAAGAGAGAAGGGGACTCTAGCTAGTCGAGTAGGTCAGGAAGAAATGGTGCTAGTGGGGTACCATTACAGTAGATTGGGCAGCAGCAGGAGCGGGATTCCCAACAGGGGAATTTTGCTAAGAAATTTAGTTATGGGGGATTTAGGCCTAATGTCAGTGGATTTAGGCAGGGTTAGTGGGTCCCGCAACATCAGTAGCACGTTCCTCAAGTCTAGTAGCGCCTAAGGAACAATGGGGGAAGCTAGCAGGGTCGAGGTCACTAGGGCCAACAATCGAGATATCCTTTCTTTGGCTAGGGCCTGGGGTAGGGAAACTTTTTAGGAAGATGATTTTAGTGTAGGGACATAGGTCATAAGAAGAAATATTTACCAAAGTGGGGTCATGCACAACAACAGGGAGCCCATTAGGGGTAGCAACCACAGATAACATCTATAGGAGGGTAGTGAGACTGGGGTCTATGAATAACTGGAAAGGGTGAGGCGTGACCCACTCCAATGGACGTTGCCTGCAAGGTCTTCAAGGTCTCCTGGTGAAACTTCTGAAGAAAACTTCTCCTTCTGGTAACAATGGAACTCAAGCTTCAACTCACTCCCTGCAAGAAGATGAACTTTCACAGAAAAAATAGCAATTTTCTCAAGGGAAACACCTGAGAGTGATGGCTGTTAGTGGGGAGTGAAGGAACAAGGCACTCAGCACTAAGAGAATGAGCAGGGAGAGAATACTTAGGTAGGTCTGGTGATATTTTGGCAGAGTAACAGTGCAATTTCTCTTGTCTATCTTTTTACCTTGCCCAGAGGTCTATTTATACATGGGCGTAAGGGGTGAGCTGGCGATTTTGGGCGCCAAAATTGAGAGAGTTGGTGGGGAACAATGTCTGAAGTGTACCATTTGTCCCTACCTGTAGGCAGCCTGCCTGTCCCCTCTGCAGGCGCCACCTGGCGCCGACCAAAACTCAAAAAGCACATATGTCCCCTAATGGAGACAAAATAGCAGATTTTGGTAGTTATCTTTTGAAACGGTAACTTGTGGTGCAATTTTGCAAATCTTGAGAGAGGAGACCCTCATCTCCTCTAAAAGTGTTATTTTTCTTGAGAGGGACCTCGAGGACCCCCTTTTCTGGAAAAGTCATTTTCTTATAAAGAGTTTACTTCTTGTGAGTAGCCAGCTCTTTGCATGCTCCCTCATTTGTGACCAAGTGTGCAGTATGTGTGGTCTCGAGTGATTTCTGGGTCTTCCTACTAGTATTCTCTCAATCTTATAGTGCTAAGTGGTTGAGCTTGCTCAACATACCTTGTCCCTCAGCCGCCAAGCCAAAACTCCCAGGAGGTCCCAACGCGCCTGTTCGAGCCCTGCTTGCTCGACTAGGCAACCTGTACAAGAAAGTAAAGTGTTAGTGCTGTTGTTCATTTAGAGACTGATGTTTCATGATGGGGGGTTGTTCGCGATAGTTACTCCCTCGATATGAATTTCTGTCAAAACCCCTGTAGCAGCACTTCTCGAATAACATTTCTGCAGTGACTCTTGTAGTGGCGCTGACTCTTGCGGTGACGCTGACTCTCTCAACTGTCATTACTGCAGTG
This sequence comes from Sambucus nigra, assembly GCA_949130495.1. NCBI lineage: Eukaryota > Viridiplantae > Streptophyta > Magnoliopsida > Dipsacales > Adoxaceae > Sambucus > Sambucus nigra. The sequence goes on along the minus strand of OX422222.1, from coordinate 133,458,065 downwards.
GCCCTTGAAGCGGCGCTGGCACTTGAAATGGCACGGACCCTTGCGGCGGCGCGGACCCTTGCATCGGCGCTGCTATTTGAAGTGGCGCCGACACTTGCAGTGGCGTCGACACGTGACGCGGTTCCGACGCTTGCAACGGCGTCGACACTTGAAGTGGCGTTGACGTTCGAAGCAGCGCTGATACTTGAGGTAGCGCTGACGTTTGAAGTGGTCGCTAATACCAGGGGCAGTGCCGACCCTTGTCGCGGTGCCGACACTTGAAGCGGCGTTGACGTTCGAAGCGGTCCATGATACCTGAGGCAGCGCCGACCCTTGTCGTGGCGCCGACGCTCGACGTGGCACGGACGCTCGAAGTGACGCTGACGCTCGAAGTGGCGCTGACGCTTGAAGTGGCGATGATACTTGAATTGGCGCTGACATGTGAGGCGGCGCCGACCCTTGTCGTGGCGCCGACGCTCGAAGTGGCGCTGACGCTTTTAGTGGCGCCGACGCTCGAAGTAGCATTGATACTTGAATTGGCGCTGACATGTGAGGCGGCACCGACCCTTGTCGTGGCACCGACGCTCGAAGTGGCGCCGACGCTCGAAGTGGCACTGATACTTGAATCGGTGCTGGCATGTGAGGTGGCGCCGACCCTTGTCGCGACGCCGACGCTCGAAGTGGCGCCGATGCTCGAAGTGGCGCCGACGCTCGAATCGGCGCCGACATGTGAGGCGGCGCCGACCCTTGTCGTGACGCCGACGCTCGAAGTGGCGCTGATGCTTGAATCGGCGCTGACGTGTGAGGCTGCGCCGACCCTTATCGCGGCGCCGACGCTCGAAGTGGCGCTGATGCTTGAATCGGCGCTGACATGTGAGGCGGCGCCGACCCTTGTCGCGGCGCCGACGCTCGAAGTGGCGCTGATGCTTGAATTGGCGTTGACATGTGAGGCGGCGCCGACCCTTGTCGCGGCGCCGACACTTGAAGTGGCGCCGACGCTCGAAGTGGCGTTGACGCTTGGAGTGGCGCTGACGGCTGAGGTAGCGCTGATGCTTGAAGTGGCGCTGATGCCTGAGGTAGCGCTGATGCTCGAAGCAGCGCTGATACTTCGCGTTGGCTTTTGGGCTTCTTGGTGACCCTCGCGGGTACCTCTCGGGTGTCATTAATAAGAGAAAGTATTTTTTATTTCATTTGCTTTTTTTTCTGTTGATAACACCCTTCTACATTAGCCCCTCGTGCAAAGATTTTTTGGTTGGGTAGACTAAAAAAACTTTGTACGCTATAAATCTGGTTTCAACAATCATATATATATATATATATTCTGAGGGATCCTAGGATCATTAACTTCTGTGTCCCTTTATTCGAGATTTTTAATTTTTTGAGAACCCACGCGTCAGTGTGGGAACTGTCATCTCATCATTTGAGAAAAAAAGGTCATCGCCTTTTTGCCTTCCTGCACGTTTTCCCATTTTGGTGCAAAAAAAAACATAAGCCCCTTTTCTTGGGCTCCTTCATCTTCTTCAATAAAAACATAAGGCACCTTTGGGTTTGTAGTGAGAGAAAGTGAGGAAGGGATTTTTAAGACACCAGAGCCACCCATCTCCTCATTTTTTCTCTAACTTTCCCAACCACCATAGCTTCTCATTCATGGATTCTAATCCAAAGAATGGCTCTCCAAATGCCAACAACCCCAAAACACCCAAGGTTCTACACTCCATACCGTCTCCATCCGTCATTCCCATCGCCTCCATGACCTACATAGCTGCCGCCGGCGACGATTTGCCCCGTACGGCCAGCGGCGCTGCCGCCCTGCGCGCGGTACCTGTTTTTGCAGATTTCGGGTCGAGAACCCTCATGGGTTCCTCGCCCTTTCAGTCGCCACCTACGGGGGGTCTCGAGAGACGATTTTCCATGGTACGGGGGGTCTCGAGCGACGGTCTTCCGACATCTAAGGGGCTTGCGCCCGATTGCGGTGTGCGCGAGGAGCGCGAGGTCTCAACCGAAGGTTTTCTGATAGCTAAGGGTCTCGCGCCCGATTTCATTATGCGCGAGGAGTGTGGGGTCTCGACCGGGGCTGTTCTGACCGCCAAAGGTCTCGTGCCCGATTACGGTGTGCGCGAGGAGCGTGGGGTCTCGACCGAAGGTTTTCTGATAGCTAAGGGTCTCGCGCCCGATTTTATTGTGCGCGAGGAGCGTGGGGTCTCGACCGAGGCTGTTCTGACCGCCAAGGGTCTCGCGCCCGATTGCGGTGTGCGCGAGGAGCGTGAGGTCTCGACCGAAGGTTTTCTGATAGCTAAGGGTCTCGCGCCCGATTTCATTGTGCGCGAGGAGCATGGGGTCTCGACCGGGGCTGTTCTGGCCGCCAAGGGTCTCGCGCCTGATTGCGGTGTGCTCGAGGAATGTGGGGTCTCGACAGGTATTAGTGCTGACGCAAGCATCTCGACCTCGGGTGTCTTTATGCCTTTGACTGTTTCTGAAATGGGTATTTCAGCTTATGGCAGCATGGCGACCTCTCGTCGGCAGTCGGGGGCCTCGAGACTTGGCCTCGCGTCCACGGGTCTCTCATTCGTGCAGGGGGGTGTCTCAACATTTTGTTACCTCGGGGGTTCCGTGACCCAGGGTGTCTCGCCGACTATTGGTGTTACGGAGAGCATGCCACCGACCAGGGGCTCTTCACATGATTTTGCTGGGGTTCCTATCTCTACTTCTTTTTTTGCGACAGGGGACCCCGAGGGTCCCTCGCTCGGAGTCCCCACCAGGGAGAGTTCTTTTCTTGAGCCCATGGTTCTAGGTGGTTCATCGGCTATGCCCAGCTCTTCTCAGGCATGGAAGGACTATATGCACATTCGCCAAGGGCGGGACTTTGGTATTTATCGTCGTGCTCCTTTTTTTGGTCCTGCTGACAGTTTCATGATTTCCCTTTCCAATTTTGGGGAAAGATTTTCGGGTGCTGTTCTCGAACGTTCTCATGCAGGGTTAACTGAGTCTGCTGATCTTCCCACTATTTCTTCGGATTCCATTCTCCGAGTCCGCGTTGACGGTGGTGATTTTCCTTATTCCAACGTTGAAGTTAAAACCCCGGGTGGACCCACAGAGGAGTGGGCCAGCTGGGTCGATTATGTTCTGAGCGTTCCTGATTATGTGGCTATTCTTAGGGAGGTGGGACTCTTCACCGCCGTCAGCAGCCTGAAGTCCTGCACCATATTTAAACACGGTTCTTCGCTCAATCTCTTATTGTCTCGGTGGAGTATGGAGTCTCACACCTTTGTCACGGGGTGGGGGGAATTTACCATTACCCTAGAAGATATATGTGAGTTGTACGCCCTTCCTTTCTTTGGGCAGCAGGTATTTTCTGATGACTGCGAGGACTCCCTAGAGCGGGAGCTGGTGGGGGAGTTACGGTCATCTCTCGAAGAGTGCTCGAGGTATGTGGCCATAAATATAACTGGTCATTCCAAGCATTCCTTTGCCAAATGGCAAAGATACCGGTTCAGAGACTTTGAGCAGTTGCAAAAGGGGGAGACTTCTTGTGCAGCCCCCAGATCCCAGGATGGTCCTAAGCTTCAGTCTCCCGCACATTTAGCCGCTTTCCTCGTTACGTTCCTGACTCGGTTCCTTCTATCAGGTAAGCCTGAAGATTGTCCTCGCGAACTTCTTTTTAGATTGGCTGTACGATTGTCTCGCGGTAGGTCGGTACCCATGGTTGCCCTGACCTTGGGTTCTCTTTACACCTGGATAGATCGAGCACACATAGATGTAGAGAGGTCCTGCAGTCGGTATGATGTTGCTAATCATGTCAACGCCCCTCTCTTAATGGCCTTTTTGTTTGAGCATTTCCCCCACTTTACTTCAGGGTCTCACGTTTGTCATAGCGACGCTGCGAGACTTCTTCGGTGGCATAAGAAAACTCCCAAGCAGTCTCTGGGAATGTTGATTGATGATATCAAGGAGTTTCAGTTTCGGCCTTACACCAGGCGCCCTGGGGGTACTTTCAGCTGGCTTTCTTTCCCCGGCGACGGCGGGACCTTCTATTGCCCTTCGGCAGTGGGGTCGGTTTCCACGTGTCCTCATATTAATGTGGTGACGATGCTCTTACCGTGTCACCTTCCTTCTTGGACCAATTTAGGTCCGCGTGCTGAATCTTATCATTCCGAGAGGGCAAGACGACAGTTTGGTTATGATCAGGGCATTCACACTCCTCCTCTTCCTTCCTACAGCAGTCATTCTGAGGCATTCTCTGAGGCGTGTGCTAGCTTTACTCTTCAGGGATTATTCCGCAGAGTCAGTGGTTTGGATGGTCTCTATGTGCCTCCCTGCGATTATCACCCTTCATTCACTTCATCTTGGTTCCTTCTTTGGCAGCAGCAGGTTCGTCTTATCCAAGAATGTGTAGTTGGGCCTCCTTATGAGACTAACCCCATTAAATACACCAGAGCTCAGTTTCTGGTCAGGCGGACGCAGAAAGATCCTTGGTTTCTCAGCACCACCTCTGTGCCACCCTTGGAGCAGGCCATCCCTATTTTAGTGAAACCTCTCATTGACGAGTCACTTCCACCTCCGTCGACTGAGCTTCCCCCTGTGAAGTCTAAAAGCCAACTAAAAAGCAAAGGGAAGGCGGGCACCTCTACTACCAGCAAAAGGAAACACCATGACGCCGATGTCTCCAATTTTGTTCCTGCTACTACTGCTTCTCCTCCTTCTTCTCCTGTGAGGACCCGGGCTACGAAGAAAAAGAAAGGAGATGGCGCTGGCATAGCTGCTTCCTCTACGGTGGATCAAGAGTCCAATACTGGCAACCTTGGTGCAGGAGGGACTTCCCAAGTGGTGAAAGGGAAAGGTTACTCCTCACCGAGCCTTACTTCCCAGGAGACGCGGGTCGCGTCTATTCCTATTGCAGAAGGTACTACATCACAACATCCTTTACTTAGTGGAACTAGTTCTCAGGGAGTTTCTTCATCTCCCTCCCCTTCATTGGAAGAGGAACTAGTTGATTATGGAAGAACCCCTTCCTATGACGACCATAGTTCTTCTTCGGGTGATATGGGCGCCCTGGGTTTCCATAGCGAAAGCACTACTGACACTTATGCTTTGTTATCAGTCTCCAGAGAGTCTTCTAGTGATGATGAGGCCTCCCGTTCTCCTGGGGGGGTCAGCCCCACCCATCTCCCTTATAGCCAGACTACGCGCCCTGTTACTGTAAGCATTCTCCCTTTACTTGTCTATATTTTTTTTGCATATGATTTTCTTTCTTCCCCTCATTATATATATATATATATATATATATATATATATATATATATATATATTTTCATTCAAAGCATTCTGTTATATTTGTGCAGGCCATTTCCGTAGAGGCAAGTAGTTCTCCTCTTCCCCCACTACGATCGACGCCCTTTCAGCGGGAGAGGAACTCCATGCTCATTTCCTCTCGAGGCCTGTTTAGAGAGGTTTGCTGTCTCCTTAATTCATTTAACATCTGTTGTAATTTATTCGTCTTCTAACTGCCTTTTGGTTGCGTACACTGTCATTTCCTCACAGCTTTCATCCGTGCACTTTACTGTCACCAGGACCACCCCTGTGGCTTCCCCTTCTCCTCAGGTATGCCTCGCTATTTCCAAAACTTCCATTGTGCCATTTTCTTTTTTTTTTACTTCTTTCTTTTATTTGTCCATTTATCCTGCGTAGAGAGTTGTGTCTTCGGGCGTTGTCACCCTACCTTCTCTTGCCTCGACGGTGGGCGTTTCTGCAGCTGAGCCCCTGGAGGCCTCTTCACCTGGGGTACGTATTTTTACTTTTGAATATTCGTTTCTTTTTTAATAGGAGTCCTAATGGCTCTTGGACTTTCTTCTCAGGGAGGGGCTCCTCCCTTAGCTGGCGTTATCGCCCCGGGTTTATCCTCTTCGGGGAGAATTTCTATCCCTAGGGTCCGTGTATCTATGGATGGTAGACCTTTGGTTCAGGCGATCTCTCGTGGCCTGATATTTACTGTGGCTTCAGCCCGCGAGCCTACGCTTCAGGTCAGGCCTTCTTGCTGAAACATGTAATCTCTTTCTCCTCGATCATGCGATGAATAACATACTTTCATTCTTTGCAGGCTATCAGCACAGCCCCCGCTGCACCGACCGTCCTTTTCCGCGCTTCCCCTTTGGATGGGGTTCAGGTACTCTCTTATTTTTTCTTGTTTCTATATATCTTATCTATCCAGCTTGTACTTATCGTAGCCCTCTTTTACTTTGTCGCAGTTATCCCTTGGCGTTTTTTCGAGTGCAGTTTCGCTATTATCTCTTCAGCAGCCCCTCTCGCCCTTTCCTGTCACTCGCAGCCCCGCCTACCCCTGGCGCCCTCCGTCGTTGAGATTGTTCTTTCGAAAGTGCCGGGGGTTGAGGTAGCTTTTTCGATAGCGTTGGTCGCTGAGGCAGCCCCTTCTAGAGCATCGACTAGTGTTGCTGCCCCTATGGGAGCCCCTGCTCCTCCTTCTATGACCGTTACGGAGGGCGTTATTCAGGTACTGTGTATAAGAGTATCTACTTCCCTCGTGTCATTCTTATGTCTTTATTATTTTGTTTAAATTGGGCAAGCATTCTCCTCTTCACCTTTGTTGCATTGTCTCCAGGTGAGCGAGGTCGCTCTGATGACTAAGGAGCCGGATGAAGTTGTTCCGATACTTGTGGAGTTTGAGAATGAGATGGCTACGAGAGAGGTATTAAACTGGCATACTCTCTTTTTACTATTTCCCTTCTTTTCCTCTTGCGTATACTGTGCAGGCATTCTCATTTCACCCTTGTCTCATTGTTTCCAGGTGCGTGAGGGTACTCTGATGACTGTGGAGTCTGGCGGTGGGGTAACTACGAGAGAGGTATTAGACTGGCATACCCTCTCTTTTCACTATTCCCCTCTTTTCTTCTTGCGTATACTGTGCAAGCATTCCCATTTAACCCTTGTCTCATTGTTTCCAGGTGCATGAGAGTACTCCGATGACTGTGGAGTCTGGCAGTGGGGCAACTGTGAGAGAGGTATTAGACTGGCATACCCCCTCTTTTTACTATTCCCCTCTTTTCTTCTTGCGTATACTGTGCAAGCATTCCCATTTCACCCTTATCTCATTATTTTCAGGTGCATGAGAGTACTCCGATGACTGTGGAGTCTGGCAGTGGGGCAACTGCGAGAGAGGTATTAGACTGGCATACCCCCTCTTTTTACTATTCCCCTCTTTTCTTCTTGCGTATACTGTGCAAGTATTCTCATTTCACCCTTGTCTCATTGTTTCTAGGTGTATGAGAGTACTCCGATGACTGTGGAGACTGGTAGTGGGGCGACCGTGCAGGGAGATCATAGTTCTGAGTTCACTCCTTTGGTTGGTGACGCTGATTCTGGTGGAGAGTCTTCTTTCCTTCCTTCTGAGGCGAGGTCTCGTCACTCCGATGGTGATGATGAAGCTGAGGATGCTGCGACTATTTCTAGTAGGCTATGGCGTGAGGAGTTACCAGGCCGCTTCAGGGTACATGGGCATCAGCTCTTGGATCTCATCTTGGAGCACCATCCCGAGACGTTCACTTCTCAGAGTATACTCCAGGTTGACAGTATTACGGCCTTCAACCTGAGGGCCCTTGCCAGCCATGTTCATGAGTTCTTGGTTACCTCCCCTGCTAAGCTGACTAGCTCTTCTATCTTGCTATTCTTGGATGCTCTCCGCGACTTACAGCAGTTCTATCATTTTCGTTTAGATTGGCTTGACGCAGGGGTTCGCCCCTTTCTGAGTGTTCCTTTTCGAAAGATAGTGAGGTTTCACACTTCCCGGCAGTCCAGGGTTGAGCAACGACATGCTGAGGCTACGAGGATCCGGAATCAGATCGCCCTGCTGCAGGTGAAGCTCGCCAGACTCGAGTCTGGCGATGAGGAGGATGAGGCTAAATTCGTCAGGTTGGAGGAAGAGTTTCTGCGGGAGGCTGGTCCGTCATATGCTGGCGCCATCGCGCGTGATGATTTATTTTTTGTGGTTTCTAGCCGATAGGCTACTTCTTGCTTTGTAGTGCTCAGAATTCTATGTGTATATCACTTATCATTCCTATATGAGACACTTTGTTTCTTCTGCACTTTCTTTTTCTTTTGTTCTCCCTTTATGCTGTGGGTGTTCTTTTTATGTGACTTGCTCTAATTTCTGTAAGCATTTAGTCTACTGGTGGCTACCCCATATACTGCGGGGTATTTGCATTGATATGAAAAGTTAAGTATTATCATATTGTCCATATTTTTTTTTTGAAAATGCACCTCTTGTAGCTGTGAGGTGTTGGCATGTGACTTTCTTGGGTTGCTCCTCCTGTCTGTGGGGGTATTCCTACATATTACTGCTTATAGTCGTAGAGGCTGGGTTGGAGAGGAGGGTGACCCCCGCCCCTTTCCGGAAGCCTGATTTTATTATAAAAAACTGTATTAATTTATGTCTGGGGGACTTTGCTCAGTATACTTTCTCTTAGGATGGACTTAACTCCCAAGTGTAGTGAGCAAAGTTCCTGATCTTTTTTTTTTGTACTCTCTTCTAACTTAATAGGGAGTGTATATGTATGTATAAATGAGCAAGCAAAGCAAATGTCAACAATGATCAAAAGTGTTGCTATTTCATTTCTTTACCTTTGTGTGCTGTTTACAGTGTAGTATTGCTCTTTTAAAAAAAAAATCACAAAAAAAAACTTTTCTGGTATAGGAGCAATCCTCGAAATCCACTACAGACATGCAAAACACAAACAAAACTTGTTAGTTGTTACTAAGCATAGTACCTCTTCAGCCACTTGCAGTTGATGGACTGGAGGCAATCACTCTCTGGTTCTGATATTTGGCAGTAGCCTGACTTCCCCACCCCTCTGACAACAAAAGGGCTTTCCCAGTTAGGTTTGAATTTTGATGCCGACATGCTACGGAGATGGTGAGTTGATGCTCGCAGGACTAGATCTCCCACCTGGAATTCCCTAGGCTTAACCAAGTTTTCGTAGGCCCTGGACAGTTGCTGAGTGTAGACTTTGAAATTCTCTCTCGCCTTGTCTCTGTGCTCGTCCAGCGCCTCCAGTTGCACATGTCTTGGGTCTGGGATGAGCCCATTGCTAAGAGAAATTCTGGCTGAAGGTACCGCCAGTTCCACTGGTAGGACAGCTTCGGTCCCATATACTAGAGAGAAGGGAGTGAAACCTGTTGGCTTTCTTTTCGAAGTACGGTTGGCCCATAACACCATAGGCAACTTCTCATCCCATGCTCCCGGCATGTCTTGTAGCATTTTCTTCAAAATATTTATCAGGGTCTTATTAGTAGCTTCTGCTTGGCCATTGCCCTTGGGGTAGGATATGGTTGAGCTATTATGCACAATCTTATACTTGTCCGTGAGGAGGGCCATCTCTTTGCATACAAATTGCTTCCCACTATCCGTTAGGATCACTTTGTGTATACCAAACCTACATATGATATACTCCTTTATAAACTGGGTTACCACTTGGGCGGTAACTCTCCTTAAAGGAATGGCCTCCGCCCATTTGGTGTACAATTCTGTAGCTACGATGATAAAAGCCTTGCCGTGAGATGCTGGGGCGATCTTACCCACCAGGTCGAACGCCCATGTGTGGAAGGGATAGGGGGTTTCCAAGCTTTGTAGGCTGGCGGAGGGAGCGTGCACCATGTTTCCATGCACCTGGCATGCTCTACACTTTTTCACATATCCAATGGAGTCAGCCTCCACGGTCGGCCAGTAGTATCCCAGCGTCATCAGTTGATCATACAGCTTGGCGCCTCCCATGTGGGAGGGCTCATGAGCTTCTTTCAGTACCCTTTCCACTTCCTCTTTGGCTACGCATCTTAGCGCCTTCTCATTGTACCCTTTTCTATATAACTCTCCTTTCACCAAGTAGAAACGTGCTATCCTTTTTCTAAGGTAAATTTCATCCGCTCTCTCGGCGGGCAGCTCCCCATCTTTTAGATATGCTAGGTACGGCTGTCTCCAATCTTCGAAGGCTTCCACGAAGTTAGCCTCCGTCGGCTGGTCAAAATTAGCTTGGCACTTTAAACAACTTTGTTGCAAGCGGGCTGCTTCTACGCTCATGGCGGGCCAAAAGTACCCGCTTCGCTGCAATCGTCTTTACAGGGGGATATCCGTATCTCCACAGTGCTTATGGTGAATTTCTATTAACCTCTCCTTGGCTTCTTTCTCCCCTACGCACCTTGCCAGGAACCCCCCAGGACTCTTGAAGTAGAGAGTTCCCTGCAGCAGATGATAGTTGGCTAACTCTAATATTTTCATTGTCCCTTCCCTGGTTTCAAGTTGCTTCTCTACCAGATGCCTCCAATCTTCCGGCTCGTTACTTGGGAATAAGGACTTTACGGTAGTAGGTACCGTTCTCCGCCTCACTGTGATGGTTGCTTCTGACTCTTCCATGTCCAACTTTTGTGCTATGGTGGCCAGCGCGTCAGGGTGCCTGTTCATCGTTCGCGCCTGCCTCTCCACAGTTACTTCCAAGAACTGTCCTCGCAGTCGTTGGATGACGTGTCTGTACGGTGCTAAGTTGGCATGTTTAAGGGAAAACTCTCCATTGACCTGCCTTACGACCAGATTGGAGTCTCCTCGTATACACAGTACCTTGATCCCTCTTCTGAGTGCTTCCAACATCCCTAGAATGAGGGCTTCATACTCAGCTTCATTATTTGAGCATTTAAAATCTAACTTGAAAGAGAGGGTAATCTTCTCCTTCCCATTTGACAGTATGACGCCGACCCCACCTGTTCATTGAGCACTGGAACCATCAAACTCCATAAACCACTTCTTCACCTCCTCCGCCATGCATGCTTGAAAACTTTCTCCGGGTAGCTCTTCACTAGGCGGTTCGAAAATCCCACTCGGGAAGTGGGCCAGCAGATCTGCTACTGCCTGGCTCTTAATGGCTTTAGGCACTACGCATTTTAGATCGTACTCTGACAAGATCAAAAACCACCTTACTGCTCATCCTACGAGTATAGTCCGCGCGAGGAGGTACTTGATGGGATCACACTTGGTGACTATGTGAATGGTGAAGGCTAGAAGGTAGTGTCTCAACTTCTGGGCTACAAATACCAGCGCCAGGCAGTGCCTGTCAACGCTGGTGTATCTCGATTCTGTTCCGAATATTACTCTTGACAGGTAGTAGACCGGTTTTTCCATTCCTTCCTTCTCTTGCGCCAAGAGGGCCCCTATCGACCTCTCTGTAGAAGTGAGGTAGAGCAGCAGCGGTGCTTCGGCTTCGGGGGGAATCATCGTGGACGGAGAGGCTAGGATTTCTTTAATCTTCTCGAACGCACTCTCTTGCCTCTCTCCCCAAACCCACTTGGCTTTGTCTTTTAGTAGAGGTGCGAATGGATGAGTTACTTCTACCAACGCAGGTATAAACCTCCTCAGGTAGGATACCTTTCCCAGGAAGCTCTTAAGTTGTCTCTGACTCTTGGGCGGTGGCATCATCACAATGGCTTTCCTCTTCTCTGCATCCACTTGCACTCCTTGTCTATTCACCACAAAACCTAAGAATTTCCCTGCAGTAACCCCAAAGGCACACTTTGAGGGGTTCATTCTCATCTTGTACCACCGACACGTCTCGAATACTCTCCTGAGATCCTGAATGTGCTTGTTTTCTTTCCTAGACTTCACCACCAAATCATCCACATAGAATTCTAGTATATCGTGAAATAAGTCATGAAAAATTTCCATCATGGTCCGCTGGTATGTGGCTCCAGCGTTCTTCAATCCGAAGGGCATGACTGTATAGTGAAAGTTCCCTAACGGTGTGCGGAAGGCAGTCTTCTCTGCGTCCGCGGGGTCCATTTTAATCTGGTTATAGCCAACATACCCGTCCATGAAGCTATACATCTCATGTCCCGCGGTGGAATCCACTAAGCTATCTATGCTGGGTAGTGGGAATTCATCCTTAGGACACGCCCTGTTCAAGTCGCGAAAATCTACACAGATTCTGATTTGGGTCTTGTCTTTCTTTGCCACTGGCACTATGCTGGACAGCCATATGGGGTGCTGAATAGGCTTGATGAACCCTGCCGCTAACAACTTCTCCACCTCAGCCTTTATTTTCAAATCAAGGTCTGCTTTATATGTGCGTGTGGCTTGCCTTACCGGAAGGGCGTTGGGAAGGATGTTCAATCTATGAGAACTCAATTCTGCGTCTATTCCTGGCATCTCCGTGTACTTCCAAGCAAATACATCAGTGAACTCCTTAAGTAGCTGAATGAGATCTTCCTTCTGCTTCGGTTCCAGGCACTTGGAAATTAGAATGGGTCTACTCTCGCCCTCTTCTAACCCCAACTTGATTTCCTCTAATTCCTGTAGCTGCTCTCTGGGTCCATCTTGCATGCACTCCGGCGCCTCTTCTAGTTCTTCAACATGCTCAATAATATGGGATTCATCAACAATAAAACACTCGGGCGTCGGGTCGATGCTCTCGTCCCAGAACATCGCCCGCACAGACCGTTATAAACGGTATATGACTTTTCCATTGGACAAGACCACTTTCTTGCAAGTTCGAGGAGGTCTAGCTACCTCCTCTACCTTCCTCTTTCCTTTTGCCATATGGGGGATTACCCTCTCCCCTAGACGGTCATGAACGGATTTTTTCTGCGGGACCCTTCCCTCAGCTACCTTGATTCCTGCTAGCTTTCTTGTAAAGACCTTTCTTTCCTCGTCCAACTCGGTGTAAAAGGCAGCATCTACCAGGTGGGCCTCCTCAACGGCGAAGGGTCTCTGCGTGGCCTTGATCACTATCTCTGTACCTCTAATATTTGCCTTCGCGCATTGATGGTAGGTGGAAGGCACTACGCCATGAGTATGCATCCATACCCTTCCAATGAGTAATTGGTAGCTGGTGTCAGCGTTAATAACATGAAATTTGATGTGGGAGGTGAAATTTCCCAACTTAATTCCCGCATTCACGTATTCAATAGACTGCATTCCGGCGTTGTCGAATCCAGAAATTACTAGCGGTACCGGGACCACCTTCTCCTGGTCAATTCCTGTTTCATATAATGTACTGATGGGCATGATGTTAATGGATGCTCCTCCATCCATCAACGCCCTAGGAAATGAGACTCCATTAATTATGGCTGTGACGTACAACGGGCGGTTGTGGAAGTAGGGTACCACCCTATCCGCTTCTGAAAACACCACTTCAGAGGTATACTTCTTAATCATTCTTTCGATTGGCCCCTGCCAATTTAGCGAAGGGTCTCCCTGCTGCTGCACCGCCTCCAAGACTTTCCTCGTGATGGACACCCTCGTGTCGTACTTCACCCCTATCTGGTCGAAAAACCACTTGAACTTGGGGCTCCTCGCTATGGTCTCACATTCAGAATCTAAGTCTACCTCGTACGTCTGGGCACTGCAAACATACTCCGCTTCGGAGGTCCCTCCCTCGTCTAGAACGAGGATGACGTCTACCTCGCCTTCTGAGAGAGAGACTTCCTCAACTTCCCCACTTCCATTTTCATGTTCCGGAGTGAAAAACCACTCCTCTTGCTTTCTTTCTAGCTGAAGTCTGCTCAGTGACAGATTTTCTAACTCCTCACATAACTGCTCGCCACTCTCCCGCTTCACAAGACTTCTCGTAGCTTCTTCATCGTAGGCAACTACCATGTTGGCGGTGCCAAAGTGATGCGCAGGAAGCGGGTTCTCGTTAACGTCCACAGGGGGTATCTGCAAGGTACCGCTGGCCATCTTCTCCCCAATGATCCTTCTCAAGTAGTAACAATCCTTGGTAGAGTGTTGCACCCGTTGGTGCAATTCGCAGTACTTTGGATTGGCTTTGTCAGCTGCAGTGGGGGTCTCTCCTTTTAGGTGGGGAGGTCCTGCTACGCCTTCTCGCACTAAGGTGCGGTAACAGTCCATAGCCTCCGCTACGCTGCACGGTAGTGGCGGCGGGGCGTCTTCCCCGAATTTTCTCTTGTTGCCGGGACTGTCAGTCTTGGCCCCAGAGCCTCCCTTCTTCCTTTGTTATTCCCGTCCACATAGTTCACTGCTTGCCTCCTCGCAACTTGAAACCTCCCAGGAGTCAGTGGAACTTGTGTCCTCCAACCCGGGGCTCTCGGTTTGATTATCATAGGGATGTTGCTGGCGGCCCTGGTGAATTCTCTGAAAGTTCCATCTCTAGTTTCGTTGATCAAGTGCAGCTTGTACTCTTCCAAGAGTCCTTCCACACATATTTGTAGCAACCTGACCTCCGCCACGTCCTCGTGAACATCTAAGGCCCTCTCGAGAAATCGCTTGATGTAGTGCATCAATTCCTCTCCTGGCTTCTGGACCTCTTGCGCAAGGTGCCTCAGTGTAAATTCATCCTCCGCTACGAAAAACTTCTGAAGGAACTGTCTGTGCATCTTTTCCCAAGTAGGGACGCTATTAGGCGCCAAGTGGGAATACCATGTATAAGCCTTCCCGGTGAGGGTTTTAGAGAACTCCCTCAACCTCAAGTTCTTGTCGCCAGCATGTATTCCCAGGTACTCGACGAACCTCTTCACGTGCTCCCTAGGGTTCTCCCTCCTACCACCAAACTTGATAAACTTTGGTGGAATATACCCCTCAGGGTATGGCTTCTCACTTACCTCCTGTGGATAGGGGTCTTGTAACTCCTCGTATAGGTGGGAACCCTCTCTTTGAGTGGAGGAGAGGAGCCTCCTCACTTCTTCCATAGTAACAGTCTTAGAGGGTGATTCCTCCAAACATGTGCTCTTAAGAGCTGGATAACCTGTTGGCGCCAGGACCTGCTCCGGCGCCGCCTTCCGAGATGGAACCGCCTCTGCTGGAATCGTAATAGGAGTGGCTACCCCTCCGGAAGGGGCAGCAGCAGGTGTCACACAACCTTGACCCAAGTTTGATAGATCCACGTTGTTTTGCTTTAAAAAGTCAAAAAACATTGCCATAAGGTTCATACCTGCCATTGGAGCCGCTGCCGGCGAACTGGTCTGACCTCCCTGGGGCACTGGCGCCTTGGCTCCGATCACCACCACTTCTTCCTAAGTAGTCTGGTCACTGTGAGCTCCATTACCAGATGGAATGTCCTAAAAAACCAACTGCTTAGAGACATTAAAACCTTCTTTGTCCATGGAAATGAGAATACCTCCCCAGCAGAGTCGCCAAATGTAGGAGGGTAGTGAAACTGGGGTCTATGAATAACTGGAAAGGGTGAGGCGTGACCCACTCCAATGGACGCTGCCTGCAAGGTCTTCAAGGTCTCCTGGTGCAACTTCTGAAGAAAACTTCTCCTTCTGGTAACAATGGAACTCAAGCTTCAACTCACTCCCTGCAAGAAGATGAACTTTCACAGAAAAAATAGCAATTTTCTCAAGGGAAACACCTGAGAGTGATGGCTGTCAGTGGGGAGTGAAGGAACAAAGCACTCGGCACTAAGAGAATGAGCAGGGAGAGAATACTTAGATAGGTCCGGTGATATTTTGGCAGAGTAACAGTGCAATTTCTCTTGTCTATCTTTTGACCTTGCCCACAGGTCTATTTATACATGGGCGTTAGGGGTGAGCTGGCGATTTTGGGCGCCAAAATTGAGAGAGTTGGTGGGGAACAATGCCTGAAGTGTACCATTTGTCCCTACCTGTAGGCAGCCTGCCTGTCCCCTCTGCAGGCGCCACCTGGCGCAGACCAAAACTCAAAAAGCACATATGTCCCCAAATGGAGACAAAATAGCAGATTTTGGTAGTTATCTTTTGAAACGGTAACTTGTGGTGCAATTTTGCAAATCTTGAGAGAGGAGACCTTAAGGCCTCATCTCCTCTAAAAGTGTTATTTTTCTTGAGAGGGACCTCGAGGACCCCCTCTTCTGGAAAAGTCATTTTCTTATAAAGAGTTTACTTCTTGTGAGTAGCCAGCTCTTTGCCTGCTCCCTCATTTGTGACCAAGTGTGCAGTGTGTGTGGTCTCGAGTGATTTCTGGGTCTTCCTACTAGTATTCTCTCAATCTTATAGTGCTAAGTGGTTGAGCTTGCTCAACATACCTTGTCCCTCAGCCGCCAAGCCAAAACTCCCAGGAGGTCCCAACGCGCCTGTTCGAGCCCTGCTTGCTCGACTAGGCAACCTATACAAGAAAGTAAAGTGTTAGTGCTGTTGTTCATTTAGAGACTAATGTTTCATGATGGGGGGTTGTTCGCGATAGTTACTCCCTCGATATGAGTTTCTGTCAAAACCCTTGTAGCAACACTTCTCGAATAACATTTCTGCAGTGACTCTTGCAGTGGCGCTGACTCTTGCGGTGATGCTGACTCTCTCAACTGTCATTACTGCAGTGGCCCTTGAAGCGGCGCTGGCACTTGAAATGGCGCGGACCCTTGCTGCGGCGCGGACCCTTGCATCGGCGCTGGTATTTGAAGTGGCGCCGACACTTGCAGTGGCGTCGACACGTGACGCGGTTCCGACGCTTGCAACGGCATCGACACTTGAAGTGGCATTGACGTTCGAAGCAGCGCTGATACTTGAGGTAGCGCTGACGTTTGAAGTGGTCGCTGATACCTGGGGCAGTGCCAACCCTTGTCGCGGCGCCGACACTTGAAGTGGCGCTGACGTTCGAAGCGGTCGCTGATACCTGAGGCGGCGCTGACCCTTGTCGTGGCACCGATGCTCGACGTGGCGCCGACGCTCGAAGTGACGCTGACGCTCGAAGTGGCGCTGACGCTTGAAGTGGCGCTGATACTTGAATTGGCGCTGACATGTGAGGCGGCGCCGACCCTTGTCGTGGCGCCGACGCTCGGAGTGGCGCCGACGCTCGAAGTGGCGCCGACGCTCGAAGTAGCGCTGATACTTGAATTGGCGCTGACATGTGAGGCGGCGCCGACCCTTGTCGTGGCGCCGACGCTCGAAGTGGCGCTGATACTTGAATCGGTGCTGGCATGTGAGGTGGCGCCGACCCTTGTCACGGCGCAGACGATCGAAGTGGCGCAGACGATCGAAGTGGCGCCGACGATCGAATCGGCGCTGACATGTGAGGCGGCGCCGACCCTTGTCGCGACGCCGACGCTCGAAGTGGCGCTGATGCTTGAATCGGCGCTGACGTGTGAGGCGGCGCCGACCCTTGTCACGGCGCCGACGCTCGAAGTGGCGCCGACGCTCGAAGTGGCGCTGATGCTTGAATCGGCACTGACATGTGAGGAGGCGCCGACCCTTGACGCGGCGCCGACGCTCGAAGTGGCGCTGATGCTTGAATTGGCGCTGACATGTGAGGCGGCGCCGACCCTTGTCGCGGCGCTGACACTTGAAGTGGCGCCGATGCTCGAAGTGGCACTGACGCTTGGAGTGGCGCTGACGCCTGAGGTAGCGCTGATGCTTGAAGTGGCGCTGACGCCTGAGGTAGCGCTGATGCTCGAAGCGGCACTGATACTTCGCGATGGCTTTTGGGCTTCTTGGTGACCCTCGCGGGTACCTCTCGGGTGTCATTAATAAGAGAAAGTATTTTTTATTTCATTTGCTTTTTTTTCTGTTGATAACACCCTTCTACAACATCTGCAACATTAGCATTAGCAGTTCCACATCAACAGGGACATATGCAGTATGGGCGTGTTTATAATGTTCCACTGTGATGTTAATATAGGCGCCACTAGTGCCACCTACAGTCACTATAAGAGAACTTGGTTTTGACGACGGTTTTTTGGTGACGCTTATAAAAACGTCGACATGGAGAGGATATACCGATGTTTTTTTTAAACATCGGTTATTTTACTACGTTTGGATTAAATGTCAGATATTGATAACGTTTACTTAAAAATGTGGGATATTTTTTGTCACTTTTTAATAAAAACGTCGGTTATTTGGCACCTTCCCGCCAATTTGTTTTGGTAACCTCCTGAAAATCTACAATCACTCCATATCTCCACTTCTCTAATCTCCGTTTTTGAAAATCAGTAATCCCTCCAAATCTCCATTTCCCATCGTTATGCATTTGATTACGACACACAAAAATGTATAAATTAACAATCCCTCCATATCTTTGTTCCTCATTCGTTCAGCATTTGTTCTCCGTTCTCCGTTCCCCATTCCATCTGAAATCTTTAATTATTGAGCCTATTTCTTGATTTCATCAATCCCTCCATCTGCTCTTGATTTCAGATGGTAAATGTCATTTTTGTGTAGGCACCGATTTCCTGATGCCGCTGACCTCATTACCACTGATTAAAAGGTAAACAAATGTTGGGCCAGGGTTTTTGGATTATAAATGGTTTAAAGTATTCAGTGATTTGAAAAGTTGTCTCTAATAGATTATTTAATCAAAATTTATCTTGATATTCTTGGATTCATTTATTTACTTACTGATTATTATCCATTTTTTAAGGATTGGTTGGATTGTATGTTACCGAGGCTCATTCACACTCTCTAGAAATTAATTCAACATCTATACTTTTTTTAAAAAGTATAGATGAATCATTTAAATCATTATTTGCATATCTCAAGGGGTTAAGTAAAAAAAATAATAATTTACCATAGTAGTTCAATTTCTAATGATTAAGACAAATTAATTTATGAGACAATCAATACCCCTGTGATGGTTCTTTAATTGCTGTTGTGTTGCAACTAATAAGTCAAATTTAGCCCCTATTTATCTTCTACTTTGTGAATTGTGATGGTAGTTTCACACATTAATTTAGTTTGTCCTGAATATGAATATTTTATTAGAGTAGAGAGAAAATTTGGTTGAGACCCACACAAATTGTTATAATGAAGAATGTATATGTAGTAATATCTTTTTTTGATTCATTTTTTTCACTAAATCATGAATTAAATTTCAAAATCATTAGTTTTCATTATTGCTTACTGGGAATTTTTCTAGATATACGATGGTGTGTCAATGCAAAGGAGTCCATTTGATGTATATATTCATATATGATTTTAGAACACCAGTAGCAAAAGCCAAAAGCATAGCAGTGTATATGCACTATTGAACTAAATTCTACATACATTTATTCACTAATTCATAAACAACTAAATTGGATACATGATGCTCTTCTCCTACCGATTACAACTGATATACAGAAAACTAGACCCCTCTCCCATTTATTTTGAGTTAGAGTAATCCCTGTTCAAATTCAACGATAACTCCAAACTTTACTCACTCATTCACCCATTTTATGTAAATCTAACTACTATATTTTCATTCACTTCTTGAACATACTTGCCAAAGTTTATGTGATTTCATTGAGGGAAAATACATAGAATAAGAAATACGTTAGACCTATCTCCCTATTTTGCCATGCCAATCACGTTGTCAAATAATTCACAGAATATAGAATGGGTGATTAGAAGGGTCTCTCATTGTTGATGTTAATACCCTAGGTAATGCTGGAATTTCAACCTTGATTGCAAAAATGAAATGATGGAAGTTTATGCCCCATCGCTGTTATTGTTGTTCTTGTTTTCTTTTTGGTTATTTGATTAAGATGATGGGTTGTAAAACCTCGTTTCTCTTATTACCGGTTTTAATTTCATTTTGTGACAAGTCTCTGATTTATATCTTTCGTCGTGACAATCATATCCTAGTTTTCAATGTATTATGTACTTTTTCTAAAACTCTAACAAATTTTAGTTTGATATATCGTGTTTCAATGTGACAACAACATAAATTTAATATAATTATCATGCCTCGAGATTGTGTGATATGTACATAAGCAAATATTATATGTTATAAACTATTTACTTTGTGTTCGATGTGTTATACTAATAGATTAGTGTGGTGAATGTTTTAAAATTTGACTTCAATGTTAATTGCGATGACATTTAGATTGATTTACATATATTCGTCAATTATCAACATGGTTTTCTCCTCATTCCCCTTTGTTATGTAAGGTGTCTTGATGAATTCAACTACAGAAGATTCGTGATATCTTAATCAAATTAATGGTCTGCTATAGAAGCTATAGTTATACCTGCATATTTCTTATCAAGTGGAAGTATAGAGGGATTAAATATTTAGTAACCAGTGACTTCTCATAAAAGGAATAATATATATGTTATAACTCCCTTATGGCATTTTAAGAAATCCATGTTCCACGCTCTTTCAGAGAGTTTATTTACTGATTCATTTGGCCAATGCATCATTTGTAATTGGATTTGGGTCCTTAAAGAAAAATATGTATTCTCTAGTTAATATTACTAATGGGTTATTGTAGTATGATTTTGACATGTATTCTAGAGAGAACTTTAGGACACATCGTTCTAAAATCACCATGGTTCTAAAATCACCATTGTTCTCACAACTAGTTGTTGTTTCATCAAATGTTGAATTCAATTCATTGATCTTATATTTTTTCCTTTTTAATCGACTTATTTAGCTGATTACGTCTCGTGTTTGATTATAGTTTTGTGTTCCTTTGATATGAATAGGTGTGTTGAACTGTGAACTTTTGTCAACAATCATTTGGAAAGAATATAAGAATAGCACCAAATTTCCATTCCTGAGAATATCAATTTTTGACCCAAATGTCAGGACTTTCGACCCAAGTCGCCTTTCTAGAATAGGCAAATATAAAGTTCAAATCAATTTTTTGAAGTGAAACACTTATTTTGTTCTTTCTAATAGGTAAATATAAATAATCTGACTATCATTTGTACAAATATTATTAAGGTAAATATTTTTTTGTGCTATACTCATGTAGGGATCAAGAAACTCGAAGAAATCGTAGACTAATGGAAGTGAAATCCTCTGTACTTTCGATTTTTACCTTACAAGGTAAATAATTCTTCCCTAATATTTCTGACTCAAGCTCCTGGTCTCTCTAACTTCCCGAATATTTTTGCCTTATTAGCTGTGATATTATTGATTTTCTCCCTAACTCAAGCTCGATCGAATTACGCAAAATAGTGATAATATTGTATTTCTCCCTCTTTGCTTCATCATTCTCTTATTAGTTTTTTTCTTATTTATCAATTTTTAGTAATTGATCATATGAGATTTTGTTTACATTCTTGATATAATGATTTGTTCATTTCCTAATCACACACCGGGAGTGTGTATTGATTGCTGAGTTACTTAAAGACAATGTATTTCATATATGTTAATGGGTGAAGTGGAATTATGTTTTTTGAGGAGATATGATTCCTAACTATGTGAAAAACTCACATAATACTAACTTTCCATGATGAATAGATAAAAATAATACAAATTTGATTATAAATATTATTTTTTTCCTAGTATTTTATTTTTTATCTTTGTATTTTGTTTTTCAATGGCATTGTAATGATTTGAACTCCCCAAAATATCTAACTGTTCAATTTGTCTCCTCTTTTGCCTATATCTTTATATAACAACAAATATTTATGTAAAGATATGCAAGATATTACTAGAATGAATTTTATTTTGTTGACAAATATATTCCAGTGTTATGACTTTTAGTATTGTATCATATTAGTAAGTTTCTTCCTCACCCCTCTCGGTTATTCTTATTTTTACTGTCATCTCGAAAAAATTATTGCAACGAGAAACTGATTAGCCTTATACTTGAATAGTCTCGTAAACTAAAGTTATCAATTCAAATGAGAAACTGAGATGTACTATTGATATGTTTTGTTGTGTTTATGTGTTTCATTAGAATTAAATTCGTATTTCTTGTTTTGTAATCTCATAATTTCGTATTGAGATAGGTACATAATTAACTGATTTACACATGCATGCATTTGTTTCTCGCTACAATGTGTGACCTAGATTTGTAGATGTATTCATTTGTAATTTGTAATGCTTGGATTACATTGTATTGTTGAGTTATGTTTGTTGTGGGGACAAAGTGAAGTTTTGGATGAGAATATTATTGTCTTAAGCCGAGTCTAATATTATAAATTTCATCTCAATAGTGGATTTTATATATTTCCGTTTCATTTGACAATATATTTAATCTTTTATTTTTGCATCCTATTCCGTTGTTTAAACAAATGGAAAGAAAATCAAGACGACCATCTTTTTTTTGCTCTCTATTTTTTATATATGAAAATCTTAGACCATGAATAAAAGTCATGTTTCATGGTACTTTTTTGTTATTTTTGTGTTGAACTTACTAAGGGTCCGTTTGGTTCGTGGTGAAATATTTTTTACTGCGTTAAAATATAATTCACCTAGGTAAAATATGTGTTTGGTTGGGCATTTAACACGGTGAAATAAAATGAATACGGTGAAAAGTGAGGTGAAACTTTAACCATTTTAAACCATGGGTAAAGTGAATAATTTAACAGGTGAAAACAATGAAATTTATCTTATTACCAAAGTAACCTTTCTTATTTCCACTTATAACTATCACACATTCATTTCTCCCTCTTAATTAATACGATCATCAAATATTCATATTAAAAAAAAAAAAAATTCTAAATTTTATTTTTTATTTAAAAAAAATTATTTTTTATTTAAAAAAAATTAAAAAATAATTTAAATAATTAAATTTTTTAAAAATAAATAAAAAATAGAATAGCTATTCCTACACCCTCTATGTCTTTCCCCACACCCTTTTCAATATTTAAATACTAAAGATCAAAAGACCCTCTATGCATATATGATTTGAGCAAATATAATCTTTTGCCCAAAAATCTATTACTTAAAAAAAAAAAGGTAATATTATGAAAAAAATAAAACATAATATTTTGAAAATAAAAATCCTAATATTCTAGAAAATTAAAATTTTAATATTCTGAAAATATAAAAATTATAAAAGTTATTTTTTCATTTAAAAAACATTATGTTATTTATAAAAAAACATATTATTTTTTATTTAAATGGACGTTGATAAAAAAACTGTTTCGTTATTTATTGTAAAAATTGGACATTCTTATTATCATTTCTAGTTAAAAACTGTTTCTTTTATTTATTTAAAAAAATTGTTTCGTTATTTATTTTTTCAGTTAAAAACGGTTTTTTTTTCTATTTTAAAAATAAATTTTTTTCTACAAAAAAAAATGGTCCGCGTCAGCGGTATGTATAGGCAGTTCGACCACTTATACATACCGTTGGCGCGGACCAACATATTAGATAATAATGCTCCGCGCCAGCGGTATGTATAGGTGGTCGGACCGCCTATACATACCGCTGCCACAGACAATATTTTTCAAAATAGTAAAAATATTATTTATAATATAGTACAAAAAAAACAGTTTTTAACCAAAAATAAAATTTGTAAATAAAAAGTAAAACATTTTTTAAGAAAAGAGTTTCTTAAGAAAAATAAATTTTACGTTTTATATACAGTTTTTTAATAAAACAAATAGATAAGATTTTACGTTTTATAAACAATTTTTTTTATTATTACTTATAAAAAACAATTTTTTTATTGAAAATATAATTTTTTTGTTTTTATCAAATGTATTTATTTTAGTTGGAGGTGAAAAAATTGGACATTTAGATTTTATAAATTTAAAGGCACAATTGTCATTTATTATTCAAAGGGTGTGGGGGAACGTATAGAGGGTGTGAGAATATATATTCCCATAAAAAAATAAAAGAATATAAATAAAATAAAATAAAATAAATGAATATTTGTTTGGTGCATGGTAATGTGTTCGGAATTTAATTACTAATTGGAACGGTTTCATAGTTGGGAACTATTTTTTTTTAATTCTTTTAATTGGAACACTTTTTTTTCACAGTTGGGACTTTTTTTTTAATTGGGACTGTTTTTTTTCAATGTTGAAAACTTTTCTTTTAATTGGGACTGTTTTTTCATTGTTGAGAACTTTTTTTTTATTGTGGACTATTGTTTTTATAGTTGACTCTTTTTTTTTATTGTGGTTGTTTTTTTTACAAATGACAATTTTTTTTCATTGTTGGAATTTTGTTTTTTTAAATTGAGACTGTTTTCTTTTTTAATAAGGATTTTATTTTTAATTGGTACTGTTTTTTTACTTATTTGTCTTGCGTAGCCAAATATGACTAGTTGTGTGTGTATGTGGGGGGGGGGGTGATTATGTCAAATTTTAGTTTGAGGTAAATGCATATTTTTTAATGGCCGTTGACACTTGTGTGATGAAAATCAAAATAGTTATGTGCATTTGAAGTATGAGGGTAATATGGTCATTTTATTTTTTCACCATATTAATCTTGACCATCCAAACAACAAATGGTGAAAAAGTTAAAATTTTCACCTAGTGAAAACTCGACCATCCAAACGGAGATGGTGAAAACAGAATCACCGCACTAATAATTCACCTTTTACTTTTAACACGGTGAAAAGTATTTCACCACGAACCAAACGGACCCTAAATGATAAAATTTTGTTATGTTGTTCATTTCATGAGGTTAATCATACTGATGGATAAGAGTTGGGTTAA
The DNA here is from genome assembly GCA_949130495.1 of Sambucus nigra. Lineage (NCBI taxonomy): Eukaryota > Viridiplantae > Streptophyta > Magnoliopsida > Dipsacales > Adoxaceae > Sambucus > Sambucus nigra. The sequence continues at coordinate 133,433,789 of OX422222.1, read as the reverse complement.
TATAACACATAGAGGTCATCCTTCGTATGAGAAAGGAGCTGAAGAATTCGTTAAGTTTGCCTCTAATAATAAACCTAATGCTGAAAGAATATCATGTCCATGTAAGAAATGACACAATATGCAATACGTGAAGAAAGATGATGTTGTAGAATATATATTGCTAAATCGGTTTTTAGACAGCTACACATGTTGGACTTATCACGGGGAATTTACCTCATCTTCGATTCCTTCTTCAAACTCGGTTATTGGTGATGAAATGAGAGAGATTATATATGATGCTTTTGGACTTCTTCCTACAAGTCCACTTAGCTTTATGGGTGGTGGGGAACATATGGATGTCCCCGAAGAGAATCTGAAAGAAAGTTATACCCAGATTTTAATAAGTATACAACTCTCTCGTTTCTTGTCCGATAATTGCATTTAAAGTTCCTTGGTGGGTGTAGTGATAAGAAATTCACAATGTTGCTTGAATTATTAAAAGATGCATTTCTTATGGTGAAATATTGCCAAAGTATTTTTACGAAGCGAGAAAGTTCATTTGAAACTTAGGGCTAGAGTACAAGAAGATACATGCATGTCCTAACGATTACATGCTCAAGTGGAACGAGACAGAATGATAGAATGACTGCCTAAAGTGTCATATCCCAAGGTACAAATAAGTAAATGGTCAATCAGATGTTGATGCCATTAAAATTCGAAAAATTCCTGCAAAGGTTGTATGATACTTCCCTTTGATACCAAGACTTCAAAGGCTATTTATGTCATAAAAGACGACATCACAGATTAGATGGCATGCCGTTAAGCATGTTGATGATGAAAATGTAAGGCATCCAACTGATTCTCTTTCTTGGATTAATGATATTTATCTAGATTTTGCACTGGAACTGCGGAATGTTAGGCTTGGATTATCCAGTGATGGGTTCAACCCATTCAGGAACCTGAGTATTGTCCGTAGCACGTGGCTCGTAATTATAAAAATATATAACTTACCTCCATAGTTGTGTATGAAACAAACATATATGATGTTACCAATAATTATTGATGGCCCTCGCAGCCTTGGATATGACATTGATCTTTATTTGCGTCTTTTAATTAAATAATTAAAAGAATTATGGATTGAGGTAAACACTTATGATGCAGCCAGTAATCAGATGTCTAAAGTGCGTGCATCATTTTTATGGACAATTAGTGATTTTCCATCTTATCCAAATTTATCGGGGTGGAGCACAAAAGGTAGATTGGCTTGTCCCTATTGTTATAAGTACACTCAAACTCATTGGTTGTTTATTGGAGGTAAGAATTTCTACTTGGGTCATCGTCGATGGTTGCCTGAAGGGCATAAATTTAGAATAGAGAAAAACTCCCTTGACATTACAATTGAGTTGCATACAAAACCCACCCGATTATTTAGAGCTGAAGCATATGATGAGGTAAAAAATTTCAATAATAATTTTAGGAAGGAGCCAGAGGTAGAAGGTAAGAGGAAAAGGGTTGATGAGAGAGATGAAACCTCAACACATAATTGAAAAAAAGTATATTTTTTGAGTTAGATTATTTGAAGGACAATTTGTTACGCCACAATCTTAATATAGTGCATATTGAGAAGTATGTGTGTGATAATGTGGCTTGTACATTATTAAATATTGATGGAAGGGGGAAGGGTAACTTAAAATCCCATCATGACTTAAAAGATATGGGTATTTGTAAGCTGTTGCATCCTAAAAAATGGGCGGACAATAAATATTATTTACCACCTGCATGTTTCACCTTGGACACTAAGGGTAAATATATGGTCTGTAAAATGTTGAAGGAGGTGAAAGTCCCAGATGGTTATGCTTCGAACATATCGCATCTTGTTAACCATGAAAACATATGATAACAGAACTCAAGAGTCATGACAACCATATATTAATGCAAGAACTACTTCCTATTTCCTTAAGAAATGTGTTGCCTAAGAATGTGCTTGGACCATTAGTTGAGCTAAGTAACTTCTTTAGGAATATGTACTCGAAAGTGATGAATGTAACCGATTTATATCATGTTTAATCTGGAATTGAGATCATGTTATGCTGACTTGAGAGAATTTTTTCACCTGCATTTTTTGATGTCATGGAGTATTTGGTTATTCATTTAGCAAAAGAGGCGAAGATTGGAGAACCACCGCAATAACGATCGATGTATCCTATTGAGAGGTGTGGTATTGGTTGATATATTTTTATTTTTTCTTTAAAATTATTTTTCACGATAGTTTTTTCTTACTAAGTGAAATTTCCCATACCATAGATACTTGTTCACATTGAAGAATTATGTGAAGACCCACAGTCATCCAGAGGGTTAAACTGCACAAGGATGTTGGGTAGAAAATGCTTGACATTTTGCTTAAGGCACCTACATGATGATGTTGAGACGAAGTCTAATCCCCCAATCAGGAATGATGATGGTAGTTCTTTTGATCACTTTTGTGGTCGTAAATTAGGAATAGCAGAGGGATTTGTGCTTGATGACATTACATATATACAAGCAGATTGATATGTGCTTGATGACTCCATTTCGAGAGTAGGTATCTTCTTGAATAAAATTCCTTCATTTTTTAGCAATGTAAAGAGTAATGTAATGATTCCTTTTAATGCAACACTCATCGTGCATCAATTAGGAGTGATTCTCATCTCATACCACATAATGTGGATCGTATTTATAATGAATCATTTCATTTGTGGTTTAAGGATCATCTAAGTGAAATGTACATTAAAAGCAGTGTTTTACATTTAAATGTATTATTACATAACTATAGATTGTGTTCTTTAGTCCATTTTCTTATTTTGAACTTTTTTCCACAGGTTGCATACAATGGTGACTTGGTTTTGTGATTTGTTGTTTTTAATATTTATTTAAGCTTTGCATCCTCATATGCTTGAAGTGTGTAACATTCTTGTTATGTGAATAGCTTATGCCTTTTCATTTCTATTGTTAATTTTGGATTTATGTAAACTACTCTTAACGACTGAAGTTGACTAATGTGGGAATGTCTGGACGTACACTAATGGAATAAATGCACTTTTCAAGGTGACTAATATAGTGGATGTTGGCCCTATATTAGATAGAGATAAATACCCCTAACAAAGTAATGTAGCATACTGAGCAGTTCCCTCTTTAATACTAGGGGTGGCACTCTTTTGTCTTTTAAAATTTTTCTTTTGTTTTTTCTATGAATTGATTTTCTCAATGATCAACTTGATACTGGGAGTGTTCATTTGGAGCTTGAATTTATGGATTATAAATTCATCATATTTAAAAATATAGTCAGTGAATCCTAGTATCTAATAAATGGATTAAAACACTTGGCATATAAAAAAAACAAAAGTTCTCCTTAGCAAAGTAACGAGTATGGTTCCCTCTTAAATACCAGTGGTGGTATTCTTTGGTCTTTTTAATTTTTGTTTTGTTTTTTCTATTAATTGATCTTCTCAATGATAAACTTGAGACTGGGAGTGTTCATTTTTAGATTGAATTTATGGATTATATATTCATCATATTTAGAAATATAGTCAGTAAATCTTAGTAGCTAAGGAATAAATGGATTAAAACACCTGGCATATAAAAAAACAAAAAGTGCCCCTTAGCAAAGTAATTCATCATACTGAGCAATTCCCTCTTAAATACCAGTGGTGGTATTCTTTTGTCTTTTTATTTTTTCGATCATTTTTTCTATGAATTGATCTGCTCAATGATAAACTTGGGATTGAGAGTGTTCATTTGGAGCTTGAATTTATGGATTTTACATTCATCATAATTAGAAATATAGGCAGTGAATCTTAGCAGCTATGGAATAAATGGATTAAAACTCTTAGATTATAATATTCTCTTCACACATTAAAGAGCATAAAAAATTACCATAAAACGTATAAACATGAATTGTGATTTGTTAATCATTTTTTCACTTTATAAATTAAGAATATGATTAAAAAGTTCCATAGTCCATAATCAGTCCATTTGCTTATATGCTATTTCGATTTTAAGCATATGGTACCCGTAATTGTTTGAGTGATAATTTTACTGTGAAACTACATCCATTTTTTTTTCTTGCTAAGAAAATATTCTATGAACCCCAGAGATTATTTTTGGGATGGTTCAACTATCATATGGATCTATTTGTTTTATTTGGAACCCAATGTTGAGTCCATTATAGTTTTTGTTTGTATGTATATTGATGTTTGGCGTCTCAAGATTGTTATGTAGTAACCTCACTTTTGGATGATTTCAAGACATGATCACAATATTTATCATTTTTCCTCATTTAGAGTATTTTCGTTAATTCTAATTTGAAGTTTTGAAATTGGAGCTCCCAATAATGAAATATGGGTGGTTTTGGTAACTTATTTATCAAACTAGTGCATATATTGATATAAGATCATTATATGAATGACACTATGATAATATGATGCTTTTTCTTCTTGATTGAAAGAACACCTACACCTTGAGGCAATGCTAATGTAAATCATCTGGATCTACTTGTCAAGAGGAATTGATGTATGAATATTTTGCAAACAAGAATGTATATTTTAAAAGGGCAGTTCTTATGCCGAAGAAATTTGAAAGACTAGAGGTAGGTCCGTAGTTTTTTTGAGATATCAAAATTATCATCAGCATATGGCTTCTATACCAAAGAACCATTGATTAAAGTTATATTTTCTTCAATAATATTATGAACTTCTCTGATTCTTCTAATTATGTGAGACCCATTCTTTCCATTAATGATTTTGTATTTGTACGTCCAATGCATGAATGAGGACCAAACGTCCAATGCATGAATGAGGACCAAATACCTTTATTTGATTTTGGATTCTTGTAGAGTCTTAAACTCCCAGGTGCCATAACATCAGTAACCCTTATGTTCAAACTAGTTTTTCAGTAGGGTAGCACACAATTTCTTATTTTAACTACTGTAGAAAGAAAATGGAAACGTGTATATTTATGTTGTAGACATTTATCGAATATATGAATTCTAGACTTGGTGGTTCCTTTTGTTAATCTATGTGTTTTCTGATATTGTTTCATTCTCTACCATGACGATCAACATATCTCAAACCCATCACATTAGAGGAGCTATGACAAACCCTGAGCAGCAGCAGGAGCATGTAGGAGCCAACCCTGCCATGCTTGAACCTCTATCGAATTGAACAACTATTACACCATTGGTCCCTCCATTGTCGGGCAACAACGAAGAACAAGTTACATGTATGGTTTTTAGTTGACTTATTTATATTTGTAATTGATGAAAAATATTATTCTTGCAATTTAAGTAATTTATTAATATTTTTTTATCAATCCTACTTAACATAGATCCAAGCTTCGGCCAAGAGGAGGAGCTAGAGGATCAGAAACGAGTTCGAAGCCCCATTTTAATGCATATCGGGTGCGGTAAAGATGGGGGAATTTTAGAAATTGAGGTGAATGAGATTGGCCAACCAATTGAAGAACTCGCGTCTAAACTTGCTTCAAATTTAGGGGTTCTAACACGCAATGTCCAACTAGCACCATTAACTTACTTTGATTGGAGACAAGTACCCGAAGAGGATAAGAACATGGTTTGGATTGACATCAAGGTACAATGTTAATAAAATAAAAACAGGGTTCCTAATTTGAATACTTGAATATATATTTTCCAGTTTATCTCTCTAACACATTGATGTAATGTAGGAGAATACGAATTCCACGAAAGAGATGAGAAAATTTATGATGCAATCTATCGAAAGAAAGTGGAAGGAGTGGAAGGCCACGACAAAGCTCCAAGGTTATACTAAGTATAGAACTAATGAGTAACGCTTGAAAAATTATCCCCAATGAGTTGAGAAAAATCAATGAAAAACACTTTTCTATAACTGGGACTCCGCCCGAGCACATGTATATACTAGTTGTTGAGTCTTGTCATGAACTACGTGTAAACACTATGATTATCTCGCCTATAAAGAACATCATGAAATGAATTTATTTATTAAAAAGATTAATATTAGGATTTAATCAAAATAATTTATATGATTAACTGTATTTCCATTGTATTAGGTCAAAAGTGTGAAGAACAAAGCCATCCGTGTGGTTTTGCAAATGTCGCACACATTTGGTAGAAAAAATCATGCTCAAGTTAGACACGCAGTAACAATTTTTTACTTACTAATTCATTGTTAATATTGTATTGTTATGTTATGCTTTGACACTTATTATATTGTACTTGTAGATTACTAAAGCGATGGGATTCAAACCAACTCATAGGATGGTGTATACAGAGACACATGTAACCAAAGGGAAGGGGCCTGTTAATGAAGAAGCTGCCCGAGCGATTGTATGTATCTTTTGTGCTATGATTTTTTTAGATAACTAGACATAGCCCCTTCGTTAATAGTTTTTATATAACTATACATTTCTCTTATCTTTTAGAAATATAGTCAGTGAATCTTAGAAGCTAAGTAATAAATGGATTAAAACACTTGCAATATAAAAAAAACAGAAGTGCGTCCTTTAGAAAAGTAATCCATCATACTGAACAGTTCCCTCTTAAATACCAGTAGTAGTATTATTTTGTCTTTTTATTTTTTTGTTATGTTTTTTCTATGAATTGATCTACTCAATGATAAACTTGGAACTGGGAGTGTTCATTTGGAGCTTGAATTTATGGATTATAAATTCATCATATCTAGAAATATAATTAGTGCATCTTAGCAGCTAAGGAATAAATGAATTAAAACACTTGGCTTATTCTCTTCACACATTAAAGAGCCTTTAAAATTACCATAAAATGTATAAACATGAATTGTGATTTGTCAGTTATGTTTTCACTTTATAAATTAAGAATATGATTAAAAAGTTGCAGAATCCATAATCAATCAGTTTGCTCATATGCTATTTCTCTTTTAAGCATATGGTACCCCTAGTGGTTTGAGTGATCATTTTACTTTGAAAGTACATGCATTTTTTTCTCGCTGAGAAGATCTTCTATGAACCCCCAAAGATAATTTTTGTGATAGTTCAACTATCATATGGATCGATTTATTTTGTTTGGAACCCAATGTTGAGTTCAATATTTTTTTTGTTTGTATGTATCTTGATGTTTGTCGTCTCAAGATTATGATGTAGTAATCTCACTTTTGGATTATTTCCAGACAAGATCACAATATTTATCATTTTTCCTCATTTAGAGTATTTTCATAAATTCCAATTTGAAGTTTTGAAATTAGAGCTCCCAATAATGAAGTGTGGGTGGTTTTGGCAACTTATCCATCAAACTAGTGCATATATTGATATAAGATCATTATATGAATGACAGTAAGATATATAGGATGCTTTTCCTCTTGGCCCTATTTCTATTATCTTTAGGTCATAACAACGCATCATTGTCATTGGTTAGTTTGTGTAATCTTTTCTCATTATATTTTTGTCCAAGCTAAATAACTATTGTTGCTAGAAGATCCTTGTAAAGTGATCTTTTCTCATTCACCCAAAGTTATGACTGATTTTATCTTTAAAAAATGTACATAACACATTTCATCCCTAAACATACAGAACATTTCACCCCTGAAGTGACACACCCATAAATAAAGTTGGGGTTTAAGAATGTCAAAGGTTCTTGTGTGTATATGGTTAAGCATTGAAATTGAAATGTCGAGCTCCCAAAGGAAGAATTTACGTGTAGTTCAAATTATCAAGAATCAACCATACAGACTTAATAATTTACCTGAGGTACTTCTAACAGACATTCTGTCATTGTTACCAACCAAGGATGCAGTTGCAACCTCTGTTCTATCAACCAAATGAAGTGTACAGATATATTGCATACTTCAGTGACATAGATATACTGCAAACTTCACATTAAGGGGTGGCAAAACGGGTTAACGAGTCATGTTTTCATACGAGCCGATACGACACGATGATAAATTAGTGGACCCAAACACGACACGACACGATAGCGTGTTTTTCTTCTTTAACCCAAAGGCGACACGACACGGTAGCACGATACGTAAATATGATTCGATTGGACACGATTAAACCCGACCCATTACGACACGATTGGACACGATTAGACCAGTTAGTGAGGAATTAAAAAAATAGTGGGTTGAAAATGAATCTAAATGGGGTCAATAGTGGGTCTACATAAGGTATATATCATGTCCTTAATTAGATCACTATCGGGTCAATTTCGTGGCAGAAATTGGACACGAATACGACACGACCCGATGGCGGATCCAAAAACCCAGACCCGAACATGACCCGAACTCGAAAGACCGTGTCAATTTCATTTTGTTTCGTGTCATGTTATCGTTTCGTTCCCAAAATTTTCACCCCTAGTTCAGTGATATAGATATACTGCATACATCAGCGTAGTGGACCAATAAGTGGTCGAGATCACAATTATGTGAGAGGTCCTAAATTAACAGTCGTTCTTTTCTTTTTGGCCTGTCCCAAATTAATTTCCGCTTTCATTTTTTGAACGTAATCAATGAAACAAATTCCATGACAGTGACTAGTCTTGATCTTGATCATTGATTGAGTAAATCCTTAAAAATTGTTGTTTTTAAATGGCGATTATCAATTCAGAATGAGGTAATGTAAATTTTCATTGAAACCAAATAAATAACCAATTGTAAATAAAAAACTGAGCCCTTAGGGATATAAAAAGAAAAAAAGAGGTATTTACAAAATAATTAATATATCAACATCATCTGAAAGAGTATTTACCATTTTTTTTTTATGTAATAGAATAGAGTCTTTGATCACTTCAGAAGTAATGTCCAACTCTATGAAGCATGAACTCGACATGCAATATGTGTTTCGACACGACACACGACACACTAGGATACGTATAATATATAATATATATTTAATCATATAATATAGAAATAAAACAATTTTTTCCAGGGTTGAATAAAAACAAAATTTTATCCTGGGTTGAATAAAACAAATCTAATCTTTTTTTTATTCAGGGCTGAATAAAAAATAGGGATGAAGATCTATAATCTAATCTAATAGTTTTTTAACAGGGCTGAATAAAGAATTAACATCTATAATCTAATCTTTTTTTTTAAGGGATGAAGATCAAATAGGGTGAACATCAAAAAATAGGGATGATACAACATCAAAGAACAAAAGCAAAAAAAAAGTATTGACAGTGTATTTCGTAAGGGAAGGAGGGATGACAGCAAAAATGGGATGAAAGATGAAAAGACAATGTATTTTTCGTAACTAATTAGAAAAAAAAAGATACAATAACAAAATGGATTAAATACAACTGACCCATGTGATGGAGATGAAGCTGCGATGGAGATGAAGAGATATGAAACCGCGATGGAGAGAGAGAGATGAGGCTGCGGTGGGGAGAGAGAGACAGAAGTTGCGATGGTATCTTAGGTTTTCATTTTTTTTATTTTGTTGTGATGGATAGAGAGAGTGAGAAGTTGTGGCAGGTTTAGGGTTGTTTTTTTATGTTTTGAGTTTATTGTTGAGGGTATTATATGATACGATCAGTATGTTTTTGTTTAGGGTAAGTTTGGTATGTTTTTTGTTTTCATTTTTAGGTTATTTAGTTAAAGTTTTAATAATTATACATTTGGCCCCATTTTAAGTTTTTAAAATTTTACATTTCCCCCAACGTATCCTATTTACGTGTCCACAGCGTGTCTGTTTAAAAAAAAGGGATACTCTGAGACTCGCGTGTCTTAGCGTGTCGAAGCGTGTCGAAACGTGTCACTTGTCCGACCCCTATCAAACTAGATTCGTGCCTTTCAGGAGAATGTCCGTGCTTCATAGTTCCAACTTATAATCATGTTAGAGAGAGTCTCTCAAATACTGACTTAAACTGACTGAAATCAAAATTAACCAATAAGGATCTTTCAAATCCGTAACCAATACATGTGTCCGTCAAATTCGTAACTTGTGAATATCAGTTCATCCACTACTCTTTTTAGACTGCCATGTACCCTTCATAGTGCCTGTATCATCGTTTAAAGCCTATCCAAAAAGAAAGAAAATACTTGCCTCTCTCTCTCCACTCTCATACACACAACCTTTATCAACCTCTGAGATCCTTCAACTTTGAATAGAAAATCAAACCACAAACCGCAGTTCTTAATCAAATCCTTAAAAGATGCTCAAACATAGGAAAGAAATAAGCCTACGATAAAGTCCTCCCACTCGACGTTCCCAAGGGACACTTTGCCATTTATGTTGGAGAAAACAAAGGTGAATGTAGAAAAACAGTTACTATGATTATTTGTGTGCCCAAGAGTTTACGTTAGAAAAAACAGATCTGAATGCCATTTACGTTGGGACACTTTAACATTCCCAAGAGTTTAGGTGCATAATGAAGAGATAAAGAGATTGAACAATAGTTTGAAAGAATCATACGAAGCAGAAAAGTAGGGAAAAACTGAAGATAATGCACGTCTGAAGAAGAGGCCAAGGGTATGCTCTAAGATAGAAGTCTAATCACATTTTTTTGCTTCATTTACTAACCATAGTTTTTTCATTCTCAGACTATGATTAACTAAGACTTATAATAGGTGTCGTCTAGGCACGTTATATATAGATTACTTACACCGGTGAGTTAGATAGTACACTGTTCCTGATAACAGTAATAACCAATGATGAGTCACCAAGCAGGTTATGTTGGAGTTAGTAACATTTTGGGCAGTTATGTAGGAGTTAACGTCAGTTTTGTAGTTTTGTACCGTGCATAATGCATGATAGTGGGATACACAATACCAAAAATTTATAATATTTGTTAAATCATACACAATAATGACAAAACTAATTTGTAATTGCAAAGAACACAATTTATTACCTTACGAATTTGTAAGAGTAACAATTATAGACAAAGCGAAGATGTAACTCTATTTTGCAAAAACAACCGGAGCATTGTGAAACAGGTTTGCTCCCTCTTGGTGCTTAAGGTTGATGACCACCTCGCAAGATATAACGAATTTCATCCCTGACCGAAGTGGTAGAAGTGGTACTCTAACTGATCAGATTAGCGGCGAACTTAACTTTTGTTCTACTCGAGAGGGAGGAGAGAGTCTGGTTGATATCATAACCCTGTGAGTAGTCATAGTTCTTTATCCTAAAAGGTTATAATGATTCGGACAGATAGAAGGAGATGGACATTTATAACTATTTATTTTTGTGTCTATTCGGGCTTCCAAACGCGCCTTTTAAGAGCCTCGTGTCCAAATACTGCTCTTTGGTCTAATACAAAGACCTCAAACCAGGGCGTGAGCTGTCATGTTCGTGTGGGGCTTAGACCACGAATGGATGTGCATCTAGGTCCTCTCCGCGAAGCTCCTTCGGACCCGAACCTAGTGCGAATAAGGAGTGCTTTATCAGATTCTAGTATTCGTCCCTCAAATCAAACAGGCTTTTATGTCCAAATGTTTGAATTTCAAAAGCTTATGTCCGAAAATATTGATATTCGACTTGCGAGTACTGTGGAAATTCACAGCTAACGCGGCTCAATGATAAAGCATGAAGTTTTCATTAGGCCTTTCAATTGAGTCGAACAAATCTGAAGCTTACTTGGTCGGCCCATTAAATCTGAGTCGAACTTTTATTGATTTTGAACCGAGCAGAGTTTGGGCCTAGATATTAAGCTCGAATTCAATTTGAGGCGAACTTTAGCGAAGCACTGTTAAGTCCGAACTAGGCTTGACTCGAAATAATATATATATATTTTTTAATTTTCTATGATATGTAAAAATGTTTTAAAACAAAATACATTAAGTTATTTTATTCATTTGCAAATTGTTAGGATATAATTTATAAAAATAAAAATAAAGTAGGTCATTCCACATGTTGATAGGCCTAGTTCTCATGCATGCATACAATGGATAGAAATTTGAAATTTTTGAGACATCAAACTATTTGATGTCTTGGATTCTGATTGGTCAATGCCGCTGATGCAGACCCATTTCCATAAATGATGTGAGTCCCCACCAACACTATTGACCAATCAGAATCCAAGACTTCAAATAGTTTGATGTCTCAAAGACATCAAACTTTTTCTGCATATAATAGTTATTACGTTGTTGCAACTCTTTCTTTCTTCATTAACTATTTTCTTACATGTTTTTTTTTTATTTATTTACTTATAATTTCATCGTGTTTATTGTGGAAATAGGTTTTGTGGACGTTTCTTTGAATAAGAAAAAATATACTATTGATGTGCATGCATTTGATCATAATAATTACTTTTAAATTTGGAGGGACTTGATGAACATACGATTATTTAATGATATGTCATAGTTTCATAAATGTATATTTGACCGTTAAAATGTGTTATACTCGCCCTTGCATTACACCTGTTATTCCTTGGAAGAATTGAAATTAGACATGAAGTGTACTCGAAAGATTCCTACTTCCTTATATTTTTCAAACCTCAATTTCCTACAACTTTTTTGGGTTGGGATTTTGAATGAGGATTAATCTGGCTCAACTAAAATGAACTCAATTTTAGTTTTTGTATCCTTGAGATGTGTTTAAGATGTATCCATTTGTCGAAGGTAAAAGCTATCAATATTGATACTCCAAAGCTCAACGAATTCAAAATGTCACAGGTAGATGATTATGTAGTTAAGATCAATGCACGAAGTCTCAAAGAATTTGAGTGCTTGATGTCTTTATTTGTATAATTCATTATGCTTAGCCCGCCATCAGTTGTTAGTGCAACTATAGAGCTTTCCATTATTAATTGAGATCCGCAGACATTTAAGAAGGGTATGCTTACTTGTACATTCATTATACAATTCTCCAGCCAAAAAGATCTAACACTGTCTGCTCCAACCATTTGAGTGTATTCCCTTAATTTGTAGTATCTTTCAATTGTTTATAAATTCGTAGTTATTTTTTAGAGTCGTTTAAATAAAGTCGCAACATCATGAGAAAAAAATACTTTATTTTACCTTATGCAGTAAATTTATCATCAACTATAGAGCTTCATTACATAGTTCAACAAAATGGTTGGGCAATATATGAATATAAAATCTATAATTCTGTTGCAATTGCAATGTAATTATTACTGTAAAGAGTCTTGAAACTTAAAGAAAAATAAGTCTTTCCAATCCTTTTATGATATCATTGACACGTATTTATAAAAAAAAATGATATCATTGACACGTCAAAGATTGAGCCACAACTATTATATAATAGTAATTATGTCTTCTATTTTGATTGGCTTTATGTCCTCAATTTCACTCATTAAGATGCACTCTAAATAAATTGTTGGTGATAGGAAGTCGATTAATGTTTGGTTTGATAATTATCTTGACCCTACCATTCCATCTTCTCTAAACGTTAGTTGTTCAACTCCTCTTAAGTATAATATTTATGATATCATTGTTCATGGTAATTGGAAGATGCCTGATTGCTTTATTAACTCAATTCCCTATATTTGTTATTCTTTTTCAAAATTAAACGCCCTATTTCTTAAACCAAAGTTAAGCGTATTTGGAAATTCTCTTCTTCTGGTGACCTATCTTTTGATGAAGATTATAAGTGTGTTAAAGGTGATGATTTTGTGGTTGTTGATTTTAAAAATCTTTAGATTATGTTTGTGAGCAGGTAGACTCGACACCTACACCTTGTAGTATCATCAAGCTAGAGTATCTCAAAACCGAATCAAGGTAGGGTATCTTTAATATAGTAGTTTATAATTGCATGATCAAGATATTTTCCTTTTTTTTTATCTTGGGTCCAAACTGTAATAAAATCCTTGAATGAGTTTTTCATGATTATGAACTCAATTTAGATATATTGTTCCATATTATGAATTATATATGTGCGTCTTGATGGAAACTTAAATCATGTATATAGGGATTCTTACATATGTATGATATAATTTAAAGTTTGTATAAGAACTGGGGTTGATTTTTGCAGCAAGAGATGGATGATCTAGAATTGCAACATCCAGAGACAATAGAGAGTGATGTTGCACGTGATGACATATTTAGGCAAGTTATGGCACCCGAAAGACATGGGCATATGTGCACATTTGGACTTGGTATCTCTCCGAGTATGATATTTAGACCATCATTTAAGCAATCCCAATATGAGTTGAGAGATATTGAGACATGTCATTAACAAGAGCTAAAAAGGATGCGATGTGAGATAGAGGCAGAATATGAGATGAAGCAAGCTGAATATATTTTAAAGATATATACATCACTATTTTTTAGTTTGCTCGTACAAGTTCCTATAAGTTTTCATTATTACTATATAAGTTATTGATTTGAAAACATTGAAGCTAATTACTATTCATCTTCCAACTATTTTCTTGTTCAAATTTTAGGAGTGGATGAAGAAGGAAAAAAATACCAACTAATTGAAAAGTTTGATTTGAGAAGTAAGTCCCTAACCACCTTTATTTTTTCTTTTGTGCATCACTTTTACATTGACTTATTTACTTTAAAATACTTATTTTCTTTCTTTTTACATGTGGTTTTGTCATGTCCATGGTCGTGGAGACATCATATTGACTGTTTTGAACATTACTCTAACATTTTTTAATGATGATAATATATGTTTCATATTTTGTTTGGAATATGTAGACAACTTTGGGATGTTTAAAGATACACTCTCTTCATTTTGTTTTGGAATGATTAGATATTATAGTATATAGTTTTTCTTTGATTGATTAACAATTTCTTTGATGGATCAATTATAGTATTAATGATGTCTACTTGGATATTATATGGCACTTAAAATACTTACACTTTACAAAAAAATGTTGGAATATAGTATCGAAAAAGTTAGTTAACATTGTAATGTTTTCAAGTAAATGATTGAATCGTGTGTTAATGTCTTAATTTAATATTCCTCTCGCTTTTGGGGAAACATTGAGACAAAAGCCGACGTTTTCCAAAAGACTTCGCAATTATGCCACAAGGTAGGGACAATTGTCGACTGTTAATAAAAGTAGCCAGAAGCGTTGGGAAAAGTCTATCCGACGTTTTTAAGAAATGACGCTTATTTCCCAACTATCTATATGCCGTCGTTTTCAAAAACATTTCCCAAACGTAGGGATTCCTTTCTCGATGTTTTTAGATTTTATTCTGACGTTTACAAAATGTCGCTAAAGCCAAGTTTTCTTGTAGTGAGTTAAGGGTACATTTATTGTCCATGGGCATATGGGTCGGGCGTTATTAGATACGGGAGCATCACATTCATGTATACTTACTAGATTTGCACGTACGACCAGTTTATTAGAGGCAACCAATAGCCTTATCATGTGTTTATATTCACCTTTTGATAGTGGGGCACTTATTCACTCCGTATTTAGAGGGGTGGGATTGATGTTGGGAGACTAATTTTAGTTGCTGACTTGTGTTATATATGACTGAGTATGATGTTATCCTGGGTATGGAATGGTTGGTAAAATATCAAACAATGGTGGATTGTTTTGGTAGGACCATTTTGTTTACCGTTCTAGGGCAGGAGATGTTCTTAATGGCGATGCCTATTACAAAAGGAGGGTTGATCACTAACCTTTAATATATTAAGGATGAGACCATGAAGGAGGTGGCTATATCACTAGACTTGATCCCAATGCTTAGAGAGTTTGTGAACATATTTCAGGAGATACTGGGATTGTCGGAGAGTTAGGAAATAGAGTTTGTTATTGATTTAGCGCCTAGGAATAAGTCGATTGTACGTGTACCATATCGTATGGCACCATCATAGATGTAGGAGTTGCATGACCAGATTTAGTAGCTCTTGGGTAAGGGTTTTATTTATCGAAATACATCACCATGGGTTGCTCTATTGCTGTTTATGAAGAAGAAGGACGGTTCACTTCAATTGTGTATTGATTATCGAGAGTTGAATAAAGTGATGATTCAAAATAAATATCTGTTACCTCGAATCGATGACTTGTGTGATCAATTGAGGGGATAAGTGTATTTATTCGAGATTAATTTGAGATCAGGATATCACAGTTGTGCATTAGGGAGCATGATGTCCCTAAGACTGCATTCCTGACGCGATATCGGTCATATGAGTTTCTAGTTATGCCATTTGGGCTAACCATTCCTCTAACTGTATTCATGGATCTCACGAATAAGGTGTTGAGAGATTTTCTTGACCAATTCGTGATCATATTCATTGAAAATATTTTGGTATACTCTAGGACTAAGGAGGATCAAGTTGAGCACTTGTGCTTGGTTTTACAGACATTATGGGATCATTAGTTGCAAGCCAATTTATCGAAGTGTGGATTCTGGATACTTGAAGTGCAGTTCTTGGGTCATGTGGTATCTAACAATGGCATATCTGTGGACCCGAGTAGTGTGTCAATGGTAAGGGAAGGGGGACACCGCAAGACACCAATAGAGATTCGTAGTTTTTTGGGACTGGAAGGGTATTATCGTCGGGCCATAAAGGACGTTTTGAAAATTATGAGTCCATTGATGAATATGACTCACAAAGGGGTGACATTTTTATGGAATAATTATTATCAGTTAGCTTTCGATGAGCTAAAAGACAAGTTGACCTCAACACCTGTGTTCGCACTGTGTAGAATAAGAGTTCAGTACCTAGTATTTATTGATGTGTCCTTACAAGGACTTGGAGGTATACTGCAGTAGGAGTACCGGGATATAACGTATTCTTCTCCTAAGTTCAAGCCACATGAGACAAACTACCCCACACATGATTTGGAGTTATCTACGGTAGTTTTCATCTTACATATTTGTAGGCACTATGTCTCGGGGGAGAATTTAGTTTATTCACGGATCACAAGTCGCTACAGTATTTGTTCGATCTTAACATGTAATAATGTAGATGGTTAGAATTCATAAAGGACTATAAGTTTGATAGTCGGTACCACCCAGGTAAGGATAACATTATAGCAAATGCGTTAAGCTGAATACCTGTAATGGCATTAGTGGCCATATGGAAAGGTAAGTGGTGTGATCTTTGTCAAACTGATTTGGTTGCTAGGGCAAGCATGGAAGTGTTGACTGTTACACCTGAGATTGTGATGAAGGTTGTGAAAGCACAGGAGGGGGATCAGTTTTGTTCGGATGGGGTGAAACACATATTGGCAGAGGGAGGTTTACGCTTCAATGGGAGACTCGTGGTCCCGTAGGATAGAGATCTGAGACACACTATTATGACAGAGTCCCATGGGTCGAGATTTGTATTACCTTCGGTCGGGGACAAGATGTATCAAGGTATGCATCGACAATATTGGTGGGCAGGCATGATGAGGGATATAGTTGAGTTTGTCTCGTAGTGTGCTATATGTCAGTTGGTAAAGATAGACCACCAGAGATAATTTGGGATGTTACAATCGTTGGAACTTTTGATGTGGAAGTGGGAAATAATGTTAAGGGATTTTATCACAGGGCTACTGTCATCACATAGGGGTCTTGATTCCATATGGGTGATAGTGGATCAGCTGACTAAGGTGGATCACATTTTGTCAATAAGGAAAAATTATATGACAACGCAGTACGTCCAGCTTTTAATAGACGAGAAAGTGAGGTTACAAGGGGTATCAATTAAAATTATGTCCGACAAGGATAAGAGTTTTGTGTCCCATTTTTGGTAGTGTTTTCATGAGGTATTGGGAACTGAATTGCGGTTGAGTATGGCCTATCACTCGCAGACTGATGGGATGACTAAGCGTGTGAATCAGATGTTAGAGGATATGCTTAGAATGTATATACTTGATTTTCGAGGAGGTTTGGAGAAGTATCTTCCATTGGTGGAATTCACATATAATAATTCCCACAATTTTACTATTGGGATGGAACTTTATTAGGCATTATAAGATCGATCTTTTCATTCTCCCGCTTGTTAGTTAAAGTGGGGGACAACAAGCTCCTTGAACTTGAGATGATCTAGGACACTTCTGCTATGATTGAACTCATTTGGGGGCGCATGAGAATTGCACTGGATAGCTAAAAGAGTTATGTCGACACAGAAAGGAGACATGTAGAGTTGGAGGTAGGTGACCAAGTAATTCTACGGGAGTCTCCTATAAAAGGGGTAACGCGATTCGAAAAAAAAGGGGAATCTCACACCGAGATATGTGGGACCTTTTTCAATCATTGATAAGGTAGGTCCGGTAGTATATAGAGTCGCATCGCCAGAACATGTACATAAGATTCACGACGTATTCCATGTATCATTGTTGAAGAAGTATAAGCAAAGGGAGATAGCTTATTGGAATATTCCATTAGAGGAGAATGATTTATAGCCTGATATCTCATATGAGGATAGATCAATTATTATTCTAGACCATAGAGAGCATAAGCCGCGTTCTAAGGTAGTTCCCTTAGTTCGTGTTAAGTGGGGACATCATAATGACAATGAGTCGATATGGTAACGGGAGGAGGATAGGTATGCCAAAATTTTGGGGACAAATTTTCTTTTCAAAAAGGCGAAGTATGTATTACCATATATATATATATATATATATATAATTGGATATTTAAATTATGAGGTTAACACATAATTTACTTTGATTGAGAAATAATTTAAAAGTAAATAAATATTAATGTAGAGTGAAATGAATTAATATTTATGGGACTATCTATTTTCTAGTGTGTTACTGTAAATAAAATTTAATCAAGTCGTAAAAGAGTAAACATGGCAAAATTTAATAATATCTCAACTGAGGAATGTGTGATTAAATTATATAATGTTGAGATGGAAAAATATTGATAAGTGACTCGGGTCAAAATTAAATATCCGGGGGTTGTGTTTGGGTCTGAGGAGCTTTTTAGACTAGATGCGACTAAAATAAAGGTATTATGATCATTTTAATGGCACATGAATAGCGAATTTTGAGTTTAAACTTATAATTTTAGAGGGTTAGGGTGAAAGAAAAAGTCATTTTCACAATTCCAAAGGTTTAGTTGAGTTATACAAAGAGTTAGAGAGCAAGTGAAAAGAAATTAGAGGAGAAATTCAACACTTTAAGAGAAAAGTGAAGAGTAAACTCAAGAAATGAAGAGAAGATTGATTGGGAGAAGATTGTGGAAGAATTTTGGGATATGGTCATCACTAAAAGGATTTCTTCACACAAATTCAGACTCTACAAGTGATTATGGCAAGTAATTAACGTACTTAGTAATTTGTGTTTGTAATTCAATTAATATAATTGTTGGTGAAAACTTATTTGGGTGGGATTCATATGAAAATGGGTTATGTGATATAAATTTCATAGTACTGAGACATGAACTATATGAATTAAAATATAAAAATGGGAACTTATGTAGAAAGATTAATTCTTAAGAGGTTTGGAAGTTATGAGCTATTGGGTTAATGTGAAAGTTACCCAGTTATGGAAAAAGAATGATGATTCCCATGTATTTGTCATAAATTATGAATTGAATAAGAATATGGATTAGTTTTATAGTCAGGACTATTGGAGAGGGGAAATTCTTGGTGGAATTGGATTTTTAGGTAAAGGGAAATGGGCGAAAATTGCTAAATTTTGTAAAAAAATGAATTTGGGCAGTACTAGATGGGTAAAACGGTTCATCCTCAAGCTGAATAGGTTCGGCCCTTGTTACGCCCAAGTTGTTTTTCCATAAGATTTTGTTCATGAATTTAATTTCGGGATAAACTATGATCTTCGGGAATAGGTTGAGACACCTGGAAAAATGGTTAACATTAGTGTAAATACTTTAGGATGAGTTAGGATATATCCGAGGAAGGAAATTGTGTATTTGGGGAAAAATTGTACTCGAGAAAATTGTTAACGGATTGATAGTATAAATTTGGGATAACGGGATGTTGGAGAAAGGTACGTATATAGAATTAATATTTTGATAATCAATTAATTAATTAGGTGACTAATTAAATAATTGAGAATGGAAACGAATATTCGAATTCTTTTGGCTAAGTGCTATGAGTGATAGGCACCATTTGCAGGAATTATTGTGAAAATATATATACGGGTATAGAGACAGTATATATATATATATATATGTGTGTGTGTGTGTGTGTGTGTGTGTGTGAAGATACCACTCTAGTGCTATCAGGGAGGTTACGCGCTGGGGTTGATCTCTCCTGGCAAATCCCAGCAGGTGTAGTATCGGCCCTAGGGCCACAGGGCTATGCATGCCCACCCTATGTGATGTTGGAACCCTAGTGAGGCAATTTATGGTATGGTCATGACTCACTAGCTCAGGATTATGACCGCTTCGAGCACGTTTGCGATTTTTATAGAGTTCGATGTGAGATTTTGACTCAATAGCCCAAGATGATGTGTGTATCCCCTGGAGCATGATAGCATTGTAAAGACCACATCCAATGAGTTATGACTCTGAAAGATGCTTTTTATACACGACATGTGTGCTTGTTGTATATTATTACATATATAATTGTGCATAAATTACATACGGGCTTAAGACACTATTTGTGAAAATGATTTAATAACTAGTGAAAGTTATTGGAAATGTGATATGTGATATCAATTTGTAAATAATGAAACAATAACTAGTGAACGTTATTTGAAATAAAATAATAAATTCTAATCGAAAATTATAATTGTTAAGAGAAAGAGCAAGATAATTATATAAAACACGAGTGACACAGGGTAGCATATGAACTTAGGGGTAGTTGGAGACTAGTTAGGTGGGTTAGCATAACTAGGATGTTAAAATGCAAAAATTAGGTGCACACTATAGTTGAGGGGTGAATATTCACTCATGTGAGTGTGATACCAATTTAAATATGGAAGAATGTACTCATATTTATTATGCATTTTAATTATTTGCAAAATATTTTCAAAAGAATTTCCCCTTTGTCCCGTATCATTTTTATTTTTAAAAACTTTTGGGTGTCCTTCCATGGGGATGCCAAGCATGATTATTCTTCTAGGTATGGGAGCTGTGACCATTGTGGGATGTTGCAGAATTTGATGTAGTTGCTTCTATTATCACATTCTAGACATGACTCTTTTTATTTTCAGGCGTGTTGTCCACATCGGTCATATTTAATTTATTTTACTTCGTTATTGAGATTTATTATATGGATGTTACACCGATGGTTGTTCGATTAAGTTTTGCATGTATGGGATTTCTATTTCAGATTTAATGTGTGATTGTGGATTCTTATTGTTATTGGAATAAATATTGGTTTGCTTACGGTATTGTTGTGTCACGTTAATAAGACTAAAAATTTTGCACACGACTTAATTTAATAATATGTGGTCAATTATTAATTGGTTTGACAATGACGCTAAGAATGAGCCAATAGATTCCTATTTTGTTTTAGTAGGGGGATGACCACTCGTTATTTTAATAAAAGGGGTGTCACAGGTTGTAGTGAAACCCATAACTTTCGTTTATTTCCCTCAATGGTTGTCTCCTCCTCCTAAAGGGACCTCCCATGAATACGTATTAGATGTGCTAAAATAAGTAAAGATAAATTTACCTTTTCTCGAGGCAATAAATCAAATTCATACATATGAAAAGTTTCTTAAGGACTTGATAACAATGAAATGTAGATTAAAGGTGCAAAAGAATGTATTCTTAGCACAAAACGCAAGCTTCGTACTTTTGAGTGACCTCTAGCCGAAATATAAAGATTCGGGTGCACTAACCATTTCGTGCATAATTGGACAGAATCGCATTGAGAAAGCCTTATAAGATTTAGGGGTAAGTGTTAACATTATCCCTTACTCCATCTATAGGAACTTATATTTGGGTGACCTTAAGCCCATAAAAACCACTCTCCAACTCGCGGATTATACCGTGAAGATACCTTGAGGGATTGTTGAGG
The DNA here is from genome assembly GCA_949130495.1 of Sambucus nigra. Taxonomy (NCBI): domain Eukaryota; kingdom Viridiplantae; phylum Streptophyta; class Magnoliopsida; order Dipsacales; family Adoxaceae; genus Sambucus; species Sambucus nigra. The sequence continues at coordinate 133,412,018 of OX422222.1, read as the reverse complement.
ACGTGATCCTCCAAGTGGACACTTTCTTCTTCCTAGTGGATTTTGTCATTTGGGACACAGATCCCTCCTCTATCTCAATTAATCATGAGATATTCGCGTTCGAGAATATGACTCTCGAGACAAATATCTTTAACATCACCAAGCAAGTGGGTGATGAGGACGAGTTCCATGAGGTAGATCTTATAGAGGAGGTAGTATATGAGCATGTCGAGGTTAGTCACACGAGATATGCGTTAAGAGTGTTCCTTACTACCGAGAGTGAGAGAGATAGTACATACACCAATTTCGAGCGTGAGGTAGGTGGAATGAGAGTATTCCTAGATGAGGATGAGAGCATCAAGGGAATGAGAGATGTTAATTGGGTCTCTCGATTCGAGGAACTACCACCGAGGAAAGCTAACATGGTTCCCTATGATGTGAAATTTCTTACCCTAGAATTGAAAAAGCTTCATTATAATGTCATATATGCATATTTAGGAGAGGATGATACATTTCCTATTGTCGTCTCCTTGAGCCTGAGTCAAGAGCAAGAACGAAAAGGTATGGCCATATTAATGAAGAAAAAAGGTTCTTTTGGTTGGATCATTGTGTATTTTAAAGGTATAAGTCCTTTGATTTGTACCCATAAAATCCATCTCGAGGAGGATGTGCGACACTCAAGAGAGATGTAAAGACGCTTGAACCTGGCGATAAAAGACGTCGTGAGAGCGAAGATCATTAAATTATTAAATACGGGAATGATCTATCCCATCTAGAAATAGAAAATGGGTGAGTCCTATTCAAGTCATCCCAAAGAGGTCGGGAATGAATGTGGTTGAAAATGTGAAGAGAGAACTTATTACAAAATGTACCACCACCAGGTGGCATATTTGCATTGAAGATCGGAAGCTTAATGTCACGACTAGAAAATATAACCTCCCTTTTCCGTTTATGGACCAAATGCTTGAGAGAGTCTAAGGACACCCTTTTTATTTCTTTTTAGATGATTATTTCGGGTAGAACAAAAATGTGGAAGATGTGTTAGATTAAGAGAAGACTACATTTATATGTCTCTTTAGAACGTTTGCCTACAAACGTATGCCATTTGGATTGTGTAATGCTTCTGAGACTTTTCAAAGGTGCATGCTTAGTCTTTTTGGTAACATGGTCGAGGCCTTGAGGTTTTTATGAACGACTTTAGTGTCTTCGGCCCCTCCTTTTACCATTGTCTCGCTAATTTTGAGAAGGTGTTCGCTTGATGTGTGGAAAAGAACTTGGTATAAAATTAGGAGAAGTGCCATTTTATGGTCACTGAAGGCGTAGTTCTTGGTCACATATTATTATTCGTAGGTATAGAAGTAGATAAGGTAAAAATTGACATTATAATCGTTCTTCCCCCACCTAAGTCACTAAAATATGGGCGTACTTTCTTGGGCTACATGGGGTTTTATCGTAGGTTTATTAAGGACTTTAGTTCCATCGCTAGGCCCTTAAGCAACCTACTTAAGAATAATTCCCCCTTTCAGTGGAGTTAAGCATGCCAACAAAGCCTGCATCATTTATTATGCTAGCTGGACCTTAACCAGGCCTCAATTAAACTACTTCACCATGGAGAAACAGTTGATAGTGGTAGTATTATCCCTTGACAAATTATGCTCCTATCTTATTGGGTCTCCTATAACATACTTTATCGACTGCATTACTCTAAAATATCTCTTTCCAAGGAAGTGTGCGAAGCCCCGCCTCATTTAATGGATCTTTATACTCCAAGAGTTTGACTTTTCATTTAAAGACAAGAAAGGAGTAGAATACGTCATATCCCATCATTTATTAAGGCTCTCGTCCGACACACCTCAACATACTTTACCCATAGATGAGTACTTTCAGGAGGAGTAATTATTTGCCACTTCCTCTCTCCCCCTATTTGTAGATATCGTGAAGTATATTATCACGGGAGCCATCCCCCTGATTGGACACCTCAAGAGAATAGGAAGTTCTTTATGTGGTCACACATCTTTTTCTATAATGATCCATACTTATTTAAGTAATCCGTAGATGTGTACCGGATGACGAGATCCTTAGTGTCATTCGAAAGCTTATGGAGGACACTTTTCCCCCAAAAATACGTCTGATAAGATTATTCAAAGTTGTCAAAGTTGTCTCTATTGACCCATAATCTTCCAGGATGTGAATACCCATCGTAAATCTTGTGATAGGTGCTAAAGAATGAGAGTTATTACTCGATGAGACATGATGGTGTTGACCCCTATTCTCATCATCGAGATATTTGAATATTGGGTCATCGACTTCATGGGACCTTTTTTCCTCTCTTTTGGTTTCCTATACATTCTTGTCACGGTAGATTATGTGTCGAAGTGGGTAGAGTCCATAACTAGAAAAACAAATGGCAGTAAAGTGGTGGTCGAATTCATTCATGAACACATACTCTCTCAGTTCGGAGCTCCGAAGGCCATCATTAGTGACAACAACATGCATTTTTGCGATAGGCCGTTTGAAAAAATTATAATAAAGTATGGTGTCAGCCACAAGGTTGGGATGACATACTCCCTCCAAATGAACGAGCAAGTAAAATTAACAAATTAAGAGACCAAAAACATTCTTGAAAATACCATCTATCCTAACCCAAAGGATTGGCCCAAGCAATTGATTGATGCGCTATGAGCATATAAGACCTATTACAAGAACAACCTCGGGATGTATCCATTTTGCTTTGTATATGGAAAACCTTCCATCTCCGCATCGAGTTAGAGCAAAAAAACATATTGTGCCATCAAGAGGTTAATCTATAACCTAGATCAAGCCGGTTAATCAAGGAAATTACAATTGCATGAGTTAGAAGAAATATGCAACGATGGCTATGAAAGCACTCAGATTTATAAATAAATGACGAAACTTGCCCATGAGCATACTATCAATCGCAAGGAGTTTCGTTCAGGACAAAAAGTGCAACTATATAACTCTATATTACACTTATTTCAAGATAAATTACGTTCTCGGTGGATCGGCCCATTCGTCGTTAAGGAAATGTTTCCCCACGGAGCGATAGAAATAAAAAATTTGAAAGGTGCGTATACGTTCAAAGTAAATGGACAATGCCTAAAGCCATATCTCAAGGCATGTGTTAAGGAAGCTGACACAATTTGGTTGTTGGACCCCATATACGGGGATGGTTGAACTTTTGAGAGAGGTCATCGCACCCCCATTGCGTATGGGGTGATTGTGGTGCATATGTGTTTTAGGGCGTTTGTAACTTAGTAGAGCCCACATTAGAAAGGGGAAGGAGCTTAAATTTTTACCCTACCATTCCCAAGTGAGCATAAGTCACAAAACAGAGAGATTTTGAGGGAACCCAGTGCCCAAAGTTGAAAGGTTTGTTTAAGGTGTAATTATAGGGGAACAATAAACTTCCATCACTTATCCTAGGAAAAACGGGGTTCAACAATTCGTTGGGACATAAAAAATTTCGAACCAGTTTGCCCTAGGGCCGAACCGGTTAGCTAGACCTGAACGAATTTTCATCTTCTTCTCTTCCTTTTTCCCACCACATTTACCCCCATTTCTCTTCCAACCTTCCCCCTTCCCTCCTATCCGAAATTCGACACCCTTTCACTCCCTCCATCCCCACCCATACCCTAAATTTATATCCCTCCATCCATTCCTCTACCACCTTTTCCTCCCCCCTCCCCACCCACCTATAAATACCACACTCTTCCACCATTTTCCCCACATAAAGTTCCACTCTTCTCCTTTAGAATTCTACTCACCAATCCCTTTGACGAAATTGCCACCATGTCTCGCTACACAAAATACGATTCTGTCAAAACTATCGACGAAGGTGAAAATGATGGTTTCCATTCTTGCCAAGAGCGTAATTGGGTTGAAGTTTATTTCGGGACCACTCGGGTTGTTTTCATAGAGAGGAAGGTTAAATGGGATGACCTTCCTTCCACGTTTAACACACTTTTGAACCGCTTTGGGTGGTGTCATTTATTGAATTCCCCACCAACTCCGTCGACAACCGCGTGGTGCATATTTTCTGTGTGACACTTATTAGGAAGTCTTAAGGCCAATACGAGGCCTATGATAATGGCAACATGGTGCCCTTATCCCTCGATATCATTCAACTAAAAATGTGATCGACGGGGGTGATTATACCTCCACATCCCACTTATTGGAGAAACACCCCACTAATCTCCAAACAAGAATGCGTCGAGCGGTGGGCACCCGGTGAGGAATGGACAACGGACAATTTTTCGGTTGGGCGACTTCCCGATGCACTCGGTATGCCCACCTCATTACTTGTGGCACCATTATTCCTACCACTAATAATTCCGCCATCCGTATCCGACATAGAAAATTTCTTTACCACCTCCTTGATGAGTAAAGTCAAATTAGCCTAGCCCAAATTTACCTTCAAGATATTGTTACCACCACCTACGATAGAAAGGGGAATATGCCTCTTCCCTACGCATGGTTCATTAATTCACTTTGCACCGATGCACATGTACCCGACGGAGGTACTACCGCTAGCCACCCAAAGCCCGTCAATGCCTCTTCCCTTAAAAATGTCCACCCCTCCTTTGATTTTTGAGGATGTGGAGATGGCCGACGAGGATGTTGAAGTCGGAGAAGGAGTGGAGGAAGAGGAGGGCAACTCGGATTATGAGCCCGACTTTGATGAAGGCGCTTGACAATCGATGGTCATTAATTGCGAAATTAACGAGTGGGAGACTCATATAGATAGATATGCACGACTATAGGAGGGACAGGAGCATGATGATGTGACTACAAGAAGGTATGTACCTTTTGCAATTAGGCCCCGATGCGCAATTTCCATCATATTTCTATGACCCCTACACTCGTGATCCCAACGCTCTCGGGACGTCTCACTAAATTTTCATGGGTTACTTGTGGTTCCTTTTTGTTTAGTTCTTGTGTGTTTAATTGATGTATTTGGTAAGAACTATATAATTTCTATCGTTTTCTTCATGCTGTGGGTTTGTCATTTTTAATGAAAAAGTTGCATTTTATTATTTGCTCATTTTTATTTTCGCACTATTCTTTTCTTGTTTAGATTTTAGTAATTTTCATTGAGGACAATACAAAAGTCTAAGTTGGGGGGGGGGGGGGGGGGGGGGTACAAGTGCGGCATTCAAACTTAACAAATTTTAAAATGCCCCAAAAAAATGATAAATGGCAAATAGTTCAAAAATATTTTTAGAAAATTTTAAAAATATCCAAAAAAATTGAAATTTATTGAAAAAGTAAAAAAAAAATCTTCAAAATAAAAAAATTAGAATTTAAATTCTTCAAAAATATCACTAAAAATTTGTTTAGAGCCTAAATTTGTAAAAATTCAATGAACAAAGCCGAAATTGACCTAAGATGAAAATTGAGTGAAAATTGACGACTTAACGAATAAGTGTGAAGATTTTTAACCCGATGAGATTTCGAGCCTATCAATTTTTTTGTGTAATTAAATCACTCTGATTTAAAAATTAACTTAAACTTCTTTTTCGTGTTAAAAAGTATTTGATGATCTCTAAATTGTTGTTTTAATTGGTTACAAAATACGAGTGAGATGTCCTCTTGAAAACGCGCTAAAAATATATCTAAATTAAAATCAAACTCGAGATGCATATGGTAAAATCATTAGGAATTCAGATAATTGAAGTCAGTCCATCATTTATCACCCAAAGATATTATCCATAAAAAGTTATAAAAATTATCCTCTTGTAAGCCACTTCGAGCCTAATAATTTATACCCTTTTTCGTTTGTTAACCTGAAAAATCAATTAGCTCCGAGTTATGGAAACTTGAAAATTCATAAATTAAGTTCAAATGCTGCATAAAAAGAGGCAAGAGAAAATAGAAAAGAATGCTCAACAAAAATAGCGAGAAAAAAAAATAAAAATGAGAAAAATATGAAAAATAGACGAAAAAGAAGAGAAAAAGAGCAGAAGCCTAAAAGAATACCTAAGGACATTTTAAAAAATCCAACTCCGAATTTCCCAACCATTCTTATTTTTTACCCAATACACCATAACCCGAAAAAGTCATAGCCGAGTCCGAATGGCAAAATTAATTACCGCGTGGAGAGCTAAAACATAAAAAGATAATAAATAGATAAAACGGTGCGGATAAAGAATGGTGTTTTTCAATTTTTCGATGATCATATTCCGTCCATGATATCTTGTCACCTAAATAATTTCGTCTTTCTATTTATGTGTGTGAATTTTTTTTGTTCCATTATATTTACTCTTAATATTACACACACCGAGAGAAAATAGCCACAATCTGAGGGATTCGTTTGTGAGAGCATCCCGTGAGAATTTGAATAAGAGCGAATTTTTGGAGAGTAACGTAATGATGAATCGGTGGAAAATAACGGTTTAATTCTTGGCTTCACACATACACACACTTATGAATTAAGATTCTTGAATAAAAATTTAAAGTGATTATTTTTAAGGTATTTGAATCATATAATTTGTAATTATTTTCATATTTTCTTGAGCCGTGTGAAAAAAGAATTTTGTGGGTATATTCACTACACACCCTCACGAGTCGTCCTACTAGGTTACCCTAGGGATTTAAAGGTTTCTTGCATATTGTAAATGAAATCACTTACCCGCGAAAAAGGAATTTTATCCCAATAAAGTTTTTGAAAGTTATGTTTAGACCATACTATCATTCTTTTACATTGCTCGGGATGATCAAGTTTCAAGTTAAGGGGCTTGATTTAGTATAAATATATCATATTTATCTATTTACTTTCGGTATTTTTATGATCCCATGTGGTGTAATTATTTTGGATTTATCTCATATTCATTCTACTAAGTATTTCTTGATTTTTGTATTTCTCTCTTATTTTATTGGTATTTCGTGTAAGTGAATGCGAGTGGAAAATTGAAATAAAGAAAGAAAAGAACGAAAGGAAATCCAAAGGTATTTAAGTAATTTTTAGCCAAAACTCGAAGATGGAGACGACGAAAATTTAAGAGCTTGAAGCTATGAGCATACTGAAAAAAATGACATCCAAATCTGAGCTACGATGAAGAAGTTACGTTCAGTTGAAGTTGAGAAGACAATCCACGAGCAATTGAGGAATTTCATAATTTCACTGGGGTGAATGGGTTCGCCCATGGTCCGAACCCGTTCAGTCATTCAGATACGGGATTTTTATTTTAATCCTAAATTTTAACTCAAGAGTTTTGTGGTTTTGAATGACTTTAAAAAATGGCCCCGGGGATTGTAACATGTAATTAGACTTTTGGAGTTTAGTTTTAACATAGTTTTACATACTTTAGAAGAAAGAAAGAATGGTTGCAAGGGGAACAACAAGAAGCATACGTTATTGTTCATATTTTCTAAGTTTATAATTGAATACATGTTTTTTTGCGTTCTATATCTCATCATGCAATGTAGAAATCATGTGAAGGTTAATTATTCCATGTCCGGCTATATTTGATTGCTGGTTGGGGTATCTAAACCTAACCCAGGTATTACGGATGGATAGAAAAATAGATAAAATTTAATAAATGATTTAGAGGTTTGAGATCTTTTCGGAACAAATATTGCTGGTCTTTTAATTTCGGTTGCCCTAGGTAACTGACATATTAAGGGAATAATATTTGTTATTAAATACATGTTTGCGTGCGTTATATATTTTCATGCAATGTAGAAACCATGCGTAAGATTAATTATTCCATGTCTGGATAGATTTTATAGAGGGTTGGGGTACATGAACCCTGAGTGGGCGACTAATGTGCAATAGACTCTAATGCGGAAGTAACCTAATGTCGAATAAACTCAAATTACCTACGTGTTTTTATAGATTGTCCAAGGGGGACGAATTCAAAAATTTCTTAAATTGTTAACTACACTACAAACTGAATAATGTTTGGCAAGTTAATTATAGTCCTAATTATTATCTTGATTAAAGTAGGTGGTTAAGCAGATAATAACTAATTCAGTTTATTAGGCGAGTTTCTAGATTTAAATACTACTTTTTCGTGTTTATTTTTAAATGCATAATTTAAAGCATGCAAGGATTTATTTAACATCGCAGAAACCCTTCCCCTGGGAAAAAGGACGGATCCTCTATGATCAAACTAACTCTACTACACTAAACAAATGACAACAGGAAAGATTTACAATCACGCAACAAGACTCGAGTAGGTTTAAACAGAAAGGTATTAACTATACCAATGCCTCTTACTTTGGTTGCTCTTATTAATCTCTCACGTTGCCGCTGTTGTCATGATTGCTCTTCACGTCTTAGATCATCCCTTTAACTTCTTCAAGCGCAGGAATTGCTCAGTGCCTAAGTGATGTGTCGTAGTGTAAAGATGTGCAGTGTGTTATTCTAATATGACACACCCACACTTAATGATACAAACAAAATGAATATGCAACCGATTATATATCCTATATATCTTTACAAGTCTTATGTTCGTTACAATCAATTCTTCTTGACTTTAAAACAGTTTTAAAAAACTTTATTTTCCATTTAAATCTTGAACACTAGACATGTTCAAATATGTACAACAATATAAGTGCCTACGTGAGTACATATACAAAGTGAGTGAATAATACTAAATGATATGAGATGTAAGCAGTCCTGAAATCACTTGAGTAAAATATTATGCAAACACACAATATTAAACAATATATCTCTAAGGCAGAGATTATATATACAAATATTTGACTAACAAGAATGTTTATAACAGTATATGCATAAGTCAAATAATAACTCCAAATGCAGACTATTTTTCAATATAACCTCAGATTAAACAAAAATTAATCTAACAACCTAGCAAGTCTGTTTCAATAATTAATTTCTCTAATTAGTCTAGATATGTCAATCATCCCAACAATTCTTAATAGTTCAAGATTCCTAGTCCACAGTTCTTAATTCAATCCAAGGTTAAGAAAAGATCCAGTTTAGGTATAAGGTTAAAAAGGACAGTGTAGATGTTAATTCTTTACAAGTAGGTCCTCAAAATTCAAAGGTTTAAATCTCTAAGCCTATATAAAAGCTACGATAGTATTTTTTTTTTTTTTTTTTTTTTTTTTTTGGAAATCAAAATTTATTTCATCCAGTAGAAGAAAATGCCACTTTTAGGTGGCTTACAAGAGAGACATAGCTCGTGAGTAACTTAAAAAGCATAAAAGAAAGAGGCTCTTTATACAATAGAGCCCTTACAACTAGAACTGGAGAAGAACAAATTAAAGTAAGCTTTGGAACTCCTTTGTGAGAGCTCTTACACCATTGACTTCTAATCATTTATGAAATTTGGCATACCCCACTTATCCACGATGAGCAAACCTTTCACGTCCTTTGGAAAGTCCGATATTTTGATTGAGAATCCACTCCTTCCTTCTCTACTACCCTATATTTGCCAAGCAATCCGCCATTTTGTTACCTTCTCTAGGAATATGAATGATGTTGCAAGACAATCCCTGGATCATAAATCTAATGCCTCAGACTAACCATATAATTTTCCGGGGGAATTTTTCTTTGTTATTTAAAATGTCAACTAGGGTCATTGAATCACTTTTAACAACTAGGCTATAGTCCCTGAGATCCTCATATAACTCCAAACCTTTATGCATGGCTCTTGCTTCTACCTCAATATTGGTCACCACTCCATATTGTTCATGAAAATCCCATAAGAGATTCCCAGATTTATTCTTTATAACTCCTCCCCCTCCCCCTTTCCCTGGATTCCCAATAGATCTTCCATCCACATTTAGTTTCAGGACTCAAGAAAGCGGGTGTAGCCACTTAATTTTACTTTGATTTCTTGGAGAGAACTGAATCTGAGAAAAGGATGAGAACTCACACCTTATATGTTGAAGAACTGTACTAACTTTATTTGAAATGCCCTCATACCTGCATTTGTTCCTATGAATCCATAAGCACTAATATATAATTGATGGAGCTACTTTGTTGATGAATGAGTCTTATTTTTCTCCATGAAGACACCATTTGATGACCTGATTTTTAAAACCTCTTCCAGCAGATCTCTGAACCCTATAAGATTGAGACATTTTGTGCCAAACCGTATAGGCTAAGCTTCCTTCTTCAAACAGGTGGTCTATGGTCTCCTCTTGAGGATTTTCACAGCAATGGCATTTTGAAGGACCTCTGATGCCTAAAGATTTTATATTATCATCTGTTGGTAGGAGACTATTTAAGAGTTTCCACATGAAAATAGAGATTTTGCTAGGAAGTTTTGAATGTCATATGAAACTATTGCGCATTATTGTTACTCCTCTATCTCGACATAAGTTCCAAGTTGTGGTAATAAAGAAATTACCATCAGAAGTAGGCGTCCATACAAGTATATCCTCTTGGTCAGAAAATATTTTTTTAAATTCCAAGATACTGTTAGCCACTGAAGAACTGAAGGATGCCATCACTTGATCTTTATCCCAATTACCCTCGGAGTCCTAAAACTGGTTGATAGCTGCTATAGAATCACTATCAATGTTTTTACACAGATGGATACCCCAGTTATCACAATTAATGCTAACTCCTCCTTTTCCTATCTGCCAAAGCATATTATCTTCTGCATAACTCTTGCCTAAACATAGCCCATTCCATGTGTGAGCTCCCCTCCTCGATGTGTCTTTAACTGGGTGGGTATTTCTGCAGTAAGTTGCATGCATATACCTGGACCATAGAGAGTCTTTTCCTCGAAATAGCCACCATAATTTCATACTCAGGGCCATGTTTATATCCTCAATTTTTTGAACTCCCAAACCACCCTCATTTGCTGGTCTAGTTATGGAACCCCATGAAAAGAACTCTAGAAAAAATTTTCCATTAGAGAATTAATCCTATGCAGAATAGCTTTTGGAGGGGACATTACTGAAAGAAGGTACACTGACATAGAGGAGAGCACTGATTTAATCAGAACTAGTTTACCTCCTGAGCTTAGACATTTTTCCTTCCATCCAAAAATGTTCCTCTTTATTTTATCCACCATGTCTACAAAGTAAGAGATTCTTTTCTTGCCACCGTATAGAGGGTAACCTAGGTAAGTGATTGGGTATTTTTTTTAACTTCATACCTGTACATCTTTTCAACTCGTTGAGAGAATTTATGTGCATCCTCTTTGAAGCCATCATGAAAATCTTCTCTTTATTTACCTGTTGACCTGAGACCTTTTCATAGAAGGTTGAAATGGCATCTATTCCCTTAACTTCCTTCTTGAGACCTGAACTAAAAATTATAACATCATCTGCAAAAGCCAGGTGATTAAATTTTGGAATTTTTATTGGCATTTTAAAGCCCACATAACCCTCCTTTAGAACCATATTATCCAAATTCATAGATAGGACATCATACATGATTATAAAGAGGCTAGGGGACAAGGGGTCCCATTGCCTAAGACCCCTTGATGCTGGAAAAAACCCAACATTTTTGTCATTAATCATCACTGTAACTAAGAATTTGAGATAATTGTCCAGATGAGATAAATCCAGGTTTCATTAAACCCCATTCTTCTCAAGACTTTTACAAGAAACCACTAAGAAACCCTATTATAGGCCTTCAACATATCCAACTTTAACACAATATCCACCATAATTTTTTTGATGGATTCTGGCCATACATTCTTACGCAAGAAGGACATTTTTAGTAATTGATCTCCCTTTTATAAAACCATTTTGGCTTGGGGAGATTATTGAAGGAAGTAACTGAGACAATCTATCATTGAGAATTGTAGAGAAAATTTTGTTCATGAAGTTTTGCATGCTTATAGGCCTATACTCATTAAAAGAAGTAGGAGATGAGATTTTATGGAATTGAAGCAATTTTTGTGGATGAGATTACCTTTGGGAGACTGCGTCCAGCAAAGAAACTGATCACTGCTTGGTGGAGGTCATGCTTGATATCTTCCCAAAAAAAATTATAGAAGTGTCCATCAAAGCCATCAATGCCAGGAGCACTACCGAAATTTAGACCTTTTACTACCTTTCCCACTTCTTCCAAAGTTGGCCACAAAGTCAGTTGTCTATTCATTTCTTCATCAATGGACTTTAGAACTATCTTCAGTAATTGTTCTTCACCCTCTGGATTTATATTCTCCTCTGTTTGGAATAGGGATGCATAGAAATTTAAGACTTCTTGCTTTATATCCTCAGAATTAGCTGCCCATGTGCCATCTCTCATTTTGATTTTCTGAATATACATTCTCCTCTGAATACTCTTCACCATTCTGTGAAAATACTTTATATTACGGTCTCCTTCTAGTTTCCATTAAGTCTTTGCTTTTTGAGCCCAAAAGTTTTCCTCAGTTTTAAGCCTTCCATTATACTCTATAGTGGCTTTTGACATCTCTTCTCTATTAGCTTATGTAGGATCTTGATCATATTGCATTTCAGCAGTTAAAAGTCTATCCTCTACATTCCTTGAATTTTGAAAGATATCACCATATACTATTCTGCTCCATACACTAACTTTCTGCCTAATAGCTTTTAGTTTGAGAACTACAACTATGATAGGGTTCTCATGATCTATCTCCTTCCATGTATTCCTGATCAAATCAACACAATCCTCTCGATCCAACCACACTTTTAGAAATCTGAAAGATCTAGTAAACATATTATTCTGCAGATCACCTTTCAGCAATATTGGACTATGGTCAGACATACTTCTGTTAAGGTGGTTCACTCCCCATTTAATGTCCATCTCCAAGCTATATTGATTCATCAGAATTCTGTCCATCATACACCATATACTTTCCTATATGTTTCTCTTATTATGCCATGTAAACTTGGACCCTGAATACCCCATGTCTGTTAAGCCATTATTCTCTATACATTCCACGAATTCATACATTTCCCCTAAATTAATTCATTCCCCCAAGCTTTTTCTAAAGGGTCTGAGATAATGTTAAAATCTCCACCTACTACCCAAGCATCTTTAGAAACTATCTTAGTTAAATGCTCCCACAAAATTCTCCTAGTATACCTATGGTTGCTTGCATACACCATGCTGCATAGAATATTTAAGAGAGAACCTTGCATATTGACCTTGACAGTAAGGCATTGATCCATATTACCAACAAAATCCCATTCAATAACTTCTTTATAAAAACACCAGATTTTGCTGTCGAGGTTTGAAATTCCAAAACCAAGTTTATGATAAAACTTTTGAATTGATTCTTCCTTCTATTTTGGCTCCAAAATAGCTAGCATCTGAATATTATTAATTCTCTTTAGACATTTTAATATTCTCATTGCTCCCTTCTTCTAGATGCCTCTAACGTTACATATAATTGCCTCTAATATTTGGATTTAATAAGGGTTTTAGAGTTTGAGGAGGACCTTATCACTCTAGGAGTGGAATAAAGGTTTTCTTACCTTGTTCCTCCCTTTCTTGAGGCCTTCCTTTTATTTGAAACTGTGATAAACCCATCATTCTGTTCAGATACATTATTAAGAGTATTTACCTCCTCCAGAAGATGAATATCTGGCTGCACAACTCCAAAAATCTCCAGAGCATTACTGCTGTCTTCTGCAACTGCCAAGTTCATTTATGCTTCCTTGCTTCCTTCCTCTTGTATTTGCACTGCTTTCTCTTGCTTGTCTAGCTGAACTGGAGTGTGTTTGTCTTGGGTATAGTGACTGCTGACTTCAATGGGTTCCTCTCTTTGGTCTTTACTTCTACATATTACTGAGATAGGTGGACTATTTGAATTGTTATTAATATCTTCTTGGTGGTTTGGCATGGGAACTTTGTCTTGGGTTAATATTGGGAAGTAACTTGTAATAACTCTATGATATTTTTGGTGACTTGTCAGTAAGTCCTCATTCATTTCTCCTTCTTCAACAGCTGTAAGATCCTCATCCCGGTCTTCCACTTGATCAACATCTTTTTGGAAAGTCTTCCTTACCCACTCCCTGGTGGATTTAACTTTCCATGACTCCCTTTTCTTCTTATCTGCAGCCAAAATCTTTTCTTCTTGTTTTTACCTCTCCTTTATTATGAAACATTTGTCTTGATCATGACCTTTTTTTCCACATGAAAAACAGTACGGAGGGAGATCCTCATATACTATTTGTTGCTAAAACCCTGAACCTTTGTCTTGATTGCCTATCCAAACCCTAGATGGGAGAGTTTTCTTCAGGTCAATTTACATACATATTCTTTCCATACTTGGACTTAACAAAATTTCAGTCACATTATCCATCTTGAGGGGAGTCCCTACAGTTTGTGCAATAGATAATAAAGCCTTTCAGTTATATAAATAAATGGGAAGTAGTGGCAATAATATCCATGAGGGAACTATCGTTGATTCCTTATGAGGATGAAAATCAATGTCCCATTTAAATTATGCATGGGATGGCTATAAATGAACCATGTTTCTTTTAGCCAGACTCTATAAAAATCCTCTTCATGCTCCAACCTAATCAGAATATGCTTTGGATCTATTAATCCAGTACTCACAGAGGATTTAAGTTTTAAAAGGGAGAAGAAATATCAAATGTCATCTATAGGAGGGAGCCCATGGGAGAATTTCCCCACAAGGGTATATTTGAAAGGACTTTCCATATCTTTAAGACTTTGGTCATCATACAAGATAGTTGGTTCCCCCTGATATGAATAAATTTGTTGAAGGGAAAAGATTATGGTTTGTGAGAAGAAACTATGGTAGCAAATGATTTTTGCAGTGGCTGGGTTATGTGGTGTGTAAGCTAGCTTGTGTTTGGAGCAGGATGAGGGAGGTTAAGGGCTATTTGCATGCCCTTCTCACCACGAGGGGTGGCGAAAGAAGCCATGCAAACCCTAATTAGGGTTTCTTGGCTAGGGTCGGGTAGAGAGTGATCCAAAGTTAAAACAAAAATAATCTAAATAAACTGTTTTAAATGTTTATGAACTCAGAATTAAAGATGAACAAAAAATATACACAAAATGTGTTTAGTGTGTGTAATAGTGTTCAGTCAGACACCAAAACAAGATCTAAAATATTAAATAGATCCAAACTGATTCAGAGCACAGATAATGTAAAATCATATGTGAAAGTGTAACAAAACACTAAATCTAACCTGAGGTAATTACGCTACATTTTTCTTGACAAAACAATATCAACCAATAAGAATCTTAGAGAGCAGTTGTGATTTTGGATCTTGAATTACAATCAACAGCAACATCAATAATACACAAATGATCTGAAATATATAAAAAACAATATATATAATAGACTATATCAAGAAACAATTGATATATGCAATAACTACATATATGTATATATATATATATATATATAATAATGCCATTAATAACAGATCTTAAGAATAGATCTGAGAATATATATATAGACGAGTAAATATTCACTTTCAAAGGTATAATCGATGGAACACATAAGTGATATGAGAGTTATTGAAGAAACTAAATCGTTTAATAACCACACAAACAAATATTCAGAATAATACACTACACTAAGCTGGGCGAATGGTCACGGATTTTATCCCTAACCATTGCACATGGGTCGCGGATTTGGTCCATGATCAAATCGGGAGTGACCATAAATTCTAGTCACGGCCCATATCCCTGACCACAGTATTGGTTATGAATTAATTGGGTTACGGATTGTCATCGTGGATACCAGCCATGATCCCCATCGCGTACCTGGTCACAGCCTTAGGCCGTGACCCAATATTCAATTTAATCGAATATTCACGGATAGGGTGATGCCTCAAATTCGTGACCCCATCTTCGACGTATGAAAATGGTCACAGACGTTGTTAAGGTCTAAGTCCGTGACCCATACTTTTCATGTAATTAGGTAAGTTATGGACCAGAGTCGTGACCCCATTCATGCGTAATAAAAAAATAGGGATATGGTCACCGATTATATCCATGGCCATGTTTAAATATATTTAAAAAAATTGGGCACAATTTTATTTGTTTTCTGCACATTCTAAAACCTATGTAATGTAATCCTTGCACAGCCATAATGCTAAAGAATATATTATAAAAGCCCGCGTGGTGTCGAGACCCTGGATTTGAGTGCACGACGATATTTTGGCCCGTGCTCTCAAACCGTGGGTCGCGTGGCCATGCAGTCAGTTCTCATGAGCTATGTTGGTCCCGTAGGAGGTATTGGCATCTCTCACGGGGTCATTTGGGTGGTGCTTTGTGTTTTCTCCCTCCGACGGCACGTTTTTAGGTCTAAGTGTGTATATTCTGAAATTTGGCATGTGCTCTCAAACTGTGGGCCCCATGGACACACAGTTAGTTACTATGAGCTACATTGGTCCCGTGGGAGGTGTTGACGCCGCTCACGGGCGTGTTTGGGTGGTGATTTGTGTTTTTTCCCTCTAACGGCACGTTTTCAGGATAAGTGTGGATATTATGAAATTTGGCCCATGCTCTCAAACCGTGGGTCCCGTGGCCACGTGATCAGTTACTACGAGTTACGTTGGTCCTGTGAGAGGTGTTGGCACTTCTCAAAGGGCAGGTTGTGGCGTGTTTTATGTCTTTGCCCTCTAATGGCACGTTTTCAGGCCTAAGTGTGGATATTCTGAAATTTGGCCTGTATTCTCAAACCGTGGGTCCCGTGATATTATTACAACGTAAGAAAAATAATATAACACACCAATAAAAGATACTACACAACCGCTTAAACTCAAATTAAATAAAATTATCTACTGATATTATTACAAAATAAGAAAAATATTACTACAACTAGTACTTCAGCAAATGATAAACTAGCCAAGTGGTAAATGAGTTTAAATAATTTTTCAAAAAATTCCTTTCTCCACTCTCGATGTATACTAGAGTCTATTTTCAATCGTCAAATACTTTATCAATGAGGATCTGACACTCACCCTTTTGCAAAGGCTGATTATGTACTAAGGTCCTTACATGAGTGGAGATGAGCATGCACACCCTAATGACAAATTTACCGCTCATGTCCTTTATGTAGTATTTCTCACCATAATCAGGGTGGGTTGTTGACGATGATCCAAGATCTGTGGCATGCTGATGCATTGAGAAGGGGAATGATTAAGGAGGAACAAACATCTGTGAGCGGAATGTTGAAGGAGGAACCAGCATTTGTGAGGGGAATGGAGAAAGAGGAAAATTTTGGGGAGGTAAGGGGTAATAGGGATGCATTGGGGGCTGTAGGGGCATACGACTGGTTAAAAGGGACAGAATATGTGAAAGTTTATCATTCACACCACCTAATTAATTGTAAAGCCCCATTATATCCCGTTCAGTCATAGAATGATGTTCATCGTTGGACGAGAAACACTTATTAACAGAAGAAATCTTGTCCACGAGAGATGTAGAGTGTTTGAATCTTATTTTTGACATATGTGACCCCAAACCTCTTATCCTCCCTCTATGGTACTTCCCTAAGGTTTGTGCAAAGGAATCATTGTCAATGTCATCAAACGAGCTTGAAGCTGACTGACTACTGATAGACTCTATTGATTCTAGAGTCTTGGCCAAGTGATGAGGGAATTTATTATCTTTGTCTCATCTTTCATGCATGTATAAGTTGCCCCTAATCAGTGTCTTTCCTTCATCTGGGTTGTCTTTTGTCTTGGTCGGACACTCATTTTTCAAATATTCATAAGATTTTGAGCCAAAACGGTGGACATCAGTTTTTTTTGCCCTATTCTGCTTGTTTTTATCCCTTTACATCATTTTGAGTCCTTCGCCTCATTTTCTAGAAAATCATTCCATTGACTAATTGGCATCTCAACGTTCGAATGGACTTTTTGTTTAAGTGCCAAAATGTCTCCTCGATGCTCCCTCAAGGAAATGCTTTTGCCTAAGGTTTATCCGATATGTTCGGAGTTGTTTAGCAAACCGAGAAAGAACCTAATTTTTTATGTTTGTCAAAAATGAAAATCGTTAGTTGAGTTGCTCGTAAATTCCATATCTAATAGCTTTATCTAAGAGGTTACAATTGTGAGATCCTCCCGCTCCCACATTTATTTTTTCCAAGAACAAACACTGGGCTTTAAATTGTTGAACGTGATTCTTATCTCCTTTGGAGTTATTTCCCAATAGAGAGAACCCAATGGGCTTCTTCTCAACTAACCCGACAGTTTCAAGAGCATTAGGTGTGTCTGTTGGATTACTGGGAGTACCTTGCCTACTGCAACTTGGATTAGGGGAGTGAACCGTTGGTGGAGTTGAGTATTTCTCACCAATTGGTGATGAGAATTCTCCTTGTATTGTTGTCACGTCCTCAGTTAGAGCATTGTTTCCATTACCGCTCGACATTATCTATAGAAATAATAAAAGTCCAATGTGTATCTATAATAATAGATGCATAATTTAAAAGTCCAATATGAAATTATAACTAACAAAAATAATAGTTTGACCATATATTATAATCTACCTTTTCATGGTAAGACTTTAATAAAAGTTCAATTTGTTTGATCTCCATCCATTCGGAATTTTTATTAAAAACATACGAATTTTTGCACGTGGCCAGTTAAGACGAAGCGTATCTATAATCGATGCATAGATGTCAGTGAAATGAACTCAAAATATCATCCTCTTCAGCCTATTGGAAAGATTGAGTTTGACGTGCATGTGTCGCGAGACATCACAGTCTTCGGCAATGCTCTTTGTACGTAATTCTATCCATAAAGGATGAATTTTTTTTTTACTTCTCTAACAATGTAAGAAATTTCAGTTCTATATCGGGATTATGTACATGAAATATATATTATATAGCTTCATCCCAACATTCTGGTAGGGAAAACAGAATACGATCGAACAAGTACTCTTGTTGGAGATGAACTCCATGATTTACAAGGTAGTTAAATTATTTGATCTTCTTATTCCCATACTAATAAATCGGAGTACCCACTAAATGAGGCTCATTAATGAAAGATGTACGAGTGTGGTCCAATTTTAACCTTTCCCACTCTTCTTTCCATTTATTAGCACCGTGACTCATTTTTCCTGAGAAAAATGAACGAGGGCGTGATTATGATTCCTATAAATAATGACTTTAATGAATCATTAACTAGTTATTATATACGAGAGCGTGAATCTCATGCACACATATACATATACACACGTAAAGATATATGAATGCGATTGTGGAGTCACTTCATATTGAATAATCCCGCAACTGACATAGATGGTAATTGAAGTAGAGAACGGTACGACCCAGGTCACAAAAATCTTTATGACCTGACCTTTGATTTCCTTCACACAATGGTTAATTTCTCGCTCATATTAAGTCTTAGTTTTACAATGGAAATTACCCCCAACAATAATGCATTTGATAAGGAGAGCATGGAATCAAACCATAGTTGCCTTACAAGCCTTACTTCGCCTCACTCTCCTCGACAAAATCGAACTCCACCTTCTAAAATTAGTAATGGGAATACTTATTTATTAGGTTTTGAATATCATCTATGTGTGCGTATCTCCCACAAGTGAATCCCGTGTATGTGTGTGTATCCCACTGATAATTTATTAGGTTTTGAATACCTACTTTTTTCATTCAAGGCAATTATCCCTAAAATCAATCCTAACATCAACCCTAAAATTAACCCTAGGAAACATTAGTCGTAAAATTAACCCTTACAAACATTAGTCATAAGATTAATCCCTTACAAACATTTCCCCTAAAATTAGTCCCGGATTTAGCATCAATATTAAACTTAAACCAACAGTAATCATATATTTTGTTTCTAGACTTAAACCAACATTAGTCATATATTTTTTTTAGCATTAATATTAAAGGACATACATTTTTTTATATATTTTCTTTTATATTTCAGCCCTAAATCTAAACCAACATTTGCATCAATACACACACACATACATTATATATACACATACACACCTATACACTATACACACATACATACACATATACATATACACACATACATACATACACATATACACACTGAAACACACACATACACATACTTACACATATAAACATATACATACACTGAAATACACAGACACAAATACACACACGTACACAAATATACACACTGAAATACAGAGACACAAATACACATATACATACACACACAAAAGTACATTGAGATTGAGATATTACCTTAGAGATTGAGAGAGAGATGGAGATTGAAATCCCCGAATTGAGAGCACAAAATCGCACGAGAGTAAAAAAATTGGAGGGTTTAGGGTTTTTGCGAGAGAAGTGAAATAGTTCGTCTGGGTAATAACTACAAAGACACTCGTCACGGCTAAGGGACGTGACCACATACCGTGACAACATTAATTTTTAACACATCAGTGTGTAAATAATAATTGGGTCACGGCCAAAAGCGGTGACTCAGTTCCCAGAATAGTCACGGTTAAAAGTCGTGACTATATTAGTGTGGATTTGGTTTAAGGTCATGGTCTAAGGCTGTGACCCTATCCGAGACTAGATTTGGAGGGAAACTTGGTGCCTTAATGGTCATGGCTAGATCACGGCTTATATCCATAACTCACATGAGTCACGGAGATTATTCATGACTACATACGAGATGAGCCATTACCTGATTACGGGTTGGTGAATAACACATGCCATAAGTTAAGGTCGTTTCTAATTTTTTCAGCGTCAGATTCACCTGGTGAAGCATTTTGATCTTTCTATTGTATCTTTAAAATATTTGTTATGGGTTCAGAACAAAGGTTTTCAATAATTTTTTTATAGAACCAATTAAAGACAACATCTAAACCCATCAACCATATAGAATTAGGAGTAGCTCTAACGTATTCCATCGTCATTTTTTTTCTTTGGTAAAAACCATGACTAAAAAGCCTATATATCATAGTGACCCTCGATGACGTCGATTTTTTTTTTCTTTAGTAAAAAACCCATTTCAATATTATTTGTTATTCTTTTTTTCAATCCCCGCCGTCGAAGATTTCAATCTGCTTGAGACGTCGTCTTCGCACCCTCATCCCCATCAGCTTTGCGTTTCACAGTCGCCATATATAAAATCAGAATCTGATGTACCTTTAAAAGAGATCAACAAAAATAAAAGAAAGGATAGATAGAGAGAAGGCGAAAAACATGTGGCAACTATCCGGAATGAAGAATACACCACCACCGCCCCAAATCATCATCTCTCATAGCACCACATCAAGAAAACAAATGAAATTACAAAACTCGTCTCCAAACTAATTTCAGAGAGAGAGAGAGAGAGATAAATTGAACCTGTACGAAAGAGCATCCACCCCAAATAAAGAAAGAACCATCATTTGTTCCATTTCAAGTCAGCAGCTATGCTCCCATGGGTACTGAAGATCAAATGAGGAAATTAACCGTTTGGGTTGATCAAATGAGGAAATAACTATCCTCTGTTCCATTTTGAGTCAACAACTTTTATACAATTAAAAAAACTAAGATCTTTGTTACCCACGTTTGTGTGCCTTTCGCTATTGGTCCCCTTCAAAGGTATTAAACCCAAAGTCTTTGTCCACTGTTGGTCACCAGAAAATTTAGAAACTATAATCAGTGAAAAAAATGGAACCCCGTAGAAAGGGGCTCCACAAAATTTCCTATACATCTAAATAAAGATAAATAAAAATAATTAAAAGAAGAGAGAGAGAGAGAGAGAGAGAGATGTAAAAACGAAATTTGCATAGCTACCTTGGTTTTTCAAGCTGATTGGAATGAAGTAAAAGGAAAACATGTGGGCTTTCTTTGTTTTAAAATTTGGTTTCTAATTGAATGGCTCATGATGTTGCTTTGGTAAATGGGAAAAAAACAACTTATTCGATTGTAGTGGCAGATTCATGGCTCGAGCTAGAAAATAGGCACATGGCTCGAGGTATGATGGTATAGAGAAAAACTGGTTTTGTGGGTAACGTATCAGAGTTACAAATACTTATATGATGTGGCAAAAAACCCTCCTTCTTTATATATATATATATATATATATGTATGTGTGTGTGTGTGTGTGTGTGTGTGAACATACCTACCTTGTTATGCTATCGTTGGAGGTTACGCATTATGGGCGATCCACACTGGTGTTGACCAGTAGGTGTTGGGTCATTTCCCCAGGTCATAGTACAGTTGCATGTCCACTATTCATATGTGAGGATAGGTTAATTTCGAGTCCAGTGTGATAATATGGTATGGTTATGACAAACGAATGTATGTATTTTGACTGCCTCCAGTATGTGTTTTCGATATGGGATCGGTGGTAAGATTCTAAACCAGTGGCACAGGGGTGGTATGTGATGTACCCGGAGCCTGATAGAATACTCAAAATGCATCCGGGAGGACAACTCAGGGATACTGTATATACTCATAAAAGAGTTTAATATGTATATGTGTACTCAAATGATTGTGTGAATATTAAATTATAACTAGTGTGTAATTACGTTGACTATGTAACGATATGAATAAAATTGACACTGAATACGTGAAAGCTTATCTGATAACTAGGTGACAAATAAAGTAAATATGTTTAGCACAATTGGACTAGAGGTTTAGCCTGTTAAACTACGTTAATAATGACTAGAATAGTTAGGTTGGGTAGAGTAACTAGGTAATTAAAATACATTCGTTAGGTGTACACTGTAAATGAGGGGTGCAGATAATCTCATGTGAGTACAAAACCAAATGAACATGAATAATTCTAGGTGCATGTTTATTAAAGCATTTAAATACTTTCAACTATTTTAAAAATATTTTAGGCGTTGACCTATATAAAAAATATCTTCAAAACCTTTTAGGCTCTCAGCCATAGGGACGCCAAGATAAGCTTGTCAGTCTAGTCAGGCGATGTTGCAGCCGCTATGGATGCATGCGGGATTTGCATAAATGCCTCTTTTAATTCCATCTAGTTAGGATGAACATTCCACTACTTCTTTTGGGCATTTTTCCCACAGTCAGATAATTTTTATAATCATCAGACTTTGTTTATATTATTTAATTTATCAGTCTGATTATTGTACTTTGGATTTACCGAGAGTTTATTCGGTTATTTATTTAATTATTCTTTCATTACCCATTATGTGCCATCATGGTGATTGTTTATCTAATATGGTTGAATGGTTTGACGAAGCATTTTAATAAGTTTTTTTTTAAAATTGACACCAAGCTTAATAAGTTATTAGTAATTAAATGGTTTTCGACAGTGATGCTAGGAATGAACCGTAGTGATATTTATTTTTTATTTCAGTAGAGGATTGACCACCTATTATTAGAATAGGTGGGATGTCCCACATGGTATCAGAGCATCGGGTTCTAGTGTCCTTAGGATCTGTGCGGACATGTTATGTTTTCAGCGTTGTATTTATTTTGTGTAGATTTACGTAGGATTACTGATTCATATTGTGCTTTTATGTTCTTATGCTATTGTATATAGTTGGCGTGAATCTCACAAAAATTCGTTTCGATTTCAGAAGACAAACTACAGGAGAGGATGACCAGCTCGAGCTACAAGGAGGATACAAGCAGAGATGCTCAGTCGAATTCGCAAGTTGCACAGGGAAGAGTGACAGCTAGAAAGGTTGTCACAATTATTGTTCATGCAGTTAATGTTATGATGACTGCAATGGTGCAACAATTTCCCCAGGAACAACCACAATAACCAATGTCTCTAATAGTCCATTCCCAAGAAGTTCCTTTGGTGTGGAATAGAGTTACATAGGCCTTCCACAAGGCCATCCGCTGCAGTTCCAAGAGAGAGCAAATGTTGTTATTATATCTAGCTAATAAAAGAAAGATATCCAGAGGCATGTGTGTATGGTTGAATGCAGTGACACTTAAAAGCAGAATTTAGCTACTTTTAAGCTTGTGGGAGAAGTGTTGCAGTGGTGGGAGTCAGTCACCACATCCGAGGAGAGAGACGCCATGACCATTCCAGAAATTTGGGTATGATTTGACCGCAAGTACTTTCCACTAGCAGCTCAGACAGAGATGAGGAGGAGATTCCTTGACCTTTGGCAGGAAGGCCGAATTATGGACGAATATGAGGAATTCACATGCCTGAAAAACTTTACGCCAACCTAGGTAAATAAAGAGGAGAAGAGAGTCCTTAAGTTCATTGATCGGATAAATTGGAGGATTTGCCAACACTTTTTAGGGAACCCGAGGTTACGAACCTATACCGAGGTCATAAATGTCACACTGCTCTACTGTCAATATCATCCCTTCCACCTGAGGAGAGCAAAGAGATCCAAAGAGTCTAGCCAGTAGGAGTAGATCGGCGGTAGTGGTGACTGCGGAATGCCACGACAATAGCAGAGGCATATTGATTAGGATTCCCAATAGTGGGACTTATCTAAGAGATTTAGCCCTAGTAATGTTAGTTACTATCATAGCTATCAGGGCCAGAAAAATACTCTGCAGGGCCAAGAGAACCGGACTAGAGGATAGCAGGACCGTGGATATCGGGTTTAGTAGAGCCAGAGGTAGGTAAATTTCAAAGGGAGGTGTTTCCCATGTGGGTAATAGGGCCACATATCTCATGCATGTCCGATCAGTTCTAGGGTGCGGGAGAAGGGTGCCTAATCAGGGCAACAGTTACGACAGCTTCCATCCCCACCGGAAGTTCCATCACTAACGCTTCTGTTGGGGTAGGTTAGGGGAAATTTAAGTGTGTGTATCACGTCCCTGAACTAGTTTCATAACCAGATCCATTAGTGATTGAGGGTATGTTTTCTTATCCATGGTTACTTGGGGTAGGTTTTTGGGTGACACGAGAGCGTCACGTTCTTTTATTTGCACAAATTTTTTGAATAAGACAGGTTTAGTGGATAAAGAGTATATTAATTTTTAATTGGGTAGTGAGTCTCTCTTTCATTCCATCTGCAGGGACATGGTGTGGACATTGGGAGGTCATATTTTAGTTTATTTGTGTATTTTAGACATTTATGAGTATGATGTTATCCTGGGTATGGATTTGTTAGCGATGTGTAGAGCAATGATGGACTGTTACATTTAGGCTATCGTGTTCTCTATTCTAGGGAAGGATGTGTTTCTTTTTGCTATAAGTCAGAGTCAAGAAGGCATTTATACTATTTTGGGGAGGAGACTTCAAAGAGCTTAGTTGTCTTGTTATATTTGATCCTCATGTTTAGGGTATTTAATGATGTGATTTAGGCGATATTGAGGTTACCGCCGAGCCAAGAGATTGAGTTTGTTATTGACTCAGCACTGGGGACTTTGTGATAGTGTGAGAACCATATTGTATGACTCCTTTATCGATGTGGGCATTAATAAAATTATTTAATGTCCCTAGGGGATAGGATTTTGAGTGTCCTGATAATGTGTCTTAGGCCTACGGGTCTCGATAACTGACAAAGCTACATAGTAGTGTACCAGGAGGGAGGGTTCCTTGTTTGGATTTTACTTGCGAGATGTCCCATGCATGAAACTTACTATGTGTCAGGGGTTGGGATACATTTGGTCTCTAGGGTATTTTTTTGTACATTAGTCATTACACGTGTATAGATATAACATTTTGAGCAGAGAGTTATTTAATAATTGGGTTACGGAGCCAAAGTACTGTTATGAAGAGAGCATCGAGGAACGTTTCTACCACTAGTTTATAAGTGGGGTAATTTCATAAAGATAGAGTCGCGATTAGCAGGCTAATCGAGTATAACATTATCGTATGATCATACGGGCATATGGAATCGATTTTGATATCTGTAGGTTGCATTTGTGGTATTGGTGCGAGTATGCACGTGGAATAGGGTGTATCGGTTCCCTGGTCACTTCGATATTCAGTATCATCCGAGATAAGGTAACATGGAGGTAAATGAGTGGAGTCGAAAGCCTATAGGCCATCTAGCAATAGTTGTGAAATGGTGAGGCGAACTTAACTTTGTTAAAGGAAGAAAAATAGTATATTCATTTAGAGCAGGGAGAACCATCACGCCCGAGATAAGTTAGGGGACTGTGAAGACACAGGCAAGGGATCCTTGAGGAGACACCTACATGTGTGTTTTTAGGTAAAATCAATCTTCTTCAGAACATTGGAGAAACTGTATTATATACTGTTCAGTTCTGCCCACCTTTTCTGAGTCAAGGACGACTTAAACAGTAAAAATATAAATTTTGAGGCAGCGCGTCATTTAAACGAAAAAAACCTGTCATTTGAATGAAATGACCATATCTTTATAATGAGAATACCGTCTCATTTAAATGACAGCAACATGTCATTTGAATGAGGTGTTAGGTCATTTGAACCATGTAAAATGCAAGGAAAAGTTCATAGGACTGTAAACTCGTTTTAACTTAGAAAAAACATTTTAAAATTAGTTTTAAATTAAATAAAATTTAAAAATTTGGAGAATACTAAACCATTGTGTATTCATACCTCAAATAATCTCGAAAATCAATGTGAATAGGTGAAATGTGCACAAAAAATGCGTCATGATATATCTTTGAATCTTGGCTGCTACTACAGACACCACATTATAGGACCTCTCTAATATTCTCCTTAGGTCCCTAACACCTCCCCATTTCACAACAAACTCTAGGTCGTACTCTGAGTACCGATCTAAAAGCCATCAGGCATTCTCAGGCGAGGCCTCGTTGACTCCGATCATCTCCATCGTTAGAGTGAAAGTTCTTTGAATCCTCGAAGGGCACTGAATCCCTTTTCTAACGGTCTGCCCCATGTGCAAATCAGCATAACGGTTCGGACGAACGAACCATTTTACTATAAAAAATTGATTCGGAGGCCATCGGCACTCCCGAGCCCCGATTTGACCACCAAAAACTTCATTGTCAGAGCGAGAGATCTTTGAATGTTCAAAGGGAACTGAAACCTAATTAATTTTCCCCAAAAAATCAATCCGAAGGCCACCGGATGCTCTCGAGATCCATTTGAAAAAAGTTAGTTCTTCATCTAGAACGAGAATGGATGAATCTCCTAATGTCACTAGATATCCTTTCCAACGGTTTGCCCCGTTCAAGATTCTGACTTACGGTGCGAACGAACGGTCTGTTTTACTCCAAGAGGTCACCGGGTGCTTTCGGGCCCTGATTGACCAAGGTCAACTTTCCTGACCGAGAAAAACTCATTGGAATGTCAACGTAAATCTCCTAACCTTTCCAATGGTCAACCCCGTGCGTGATTCTGACTTACCATGCAGATGAACGATCTATTTTCGTCCGACGATCTCCTGTCCAAAAGATCAACACGGATTTCCGAGCCAAATTTGACCCAAAGTGATCTCTCGGACCCAGGATAGGTCCAAAGGACTCTTGAAGGGCTCTAAAGTACCTTTTTAATGGTATGCCCCATGCGTGATTCGAATCAACGGATTACATCCTATGATCATTTTTCCTAAAAAATTTGCACGAGACTGCCAATTGGCAGGTCCAGTTCCCTCCCTATCGATAGTGTGTCTAGGGTCATCTACAGATGGGAAGGACTAGGGTAATGCTGATATGTACCACCCCTCATCCTCTAAATAAAGGGCCTACTACAGATCCATCAACATCAGTGATCTCAACAACATTCTCTCAAAATTAACTAAGTTCCTCCATGTGAAGTTCCATTCAAGCTTATATTCCCATCCTTCTCATACCCAATTTAGAAAATATCATTCTCTCTCATCCAACATTCACCTCACATTCAAGGGAGTTCATCCAAGATCAAAGCTCAAGCTTCAAATAAGGTCCAATTCCCTCCCTCTCTCTTAAAATTTCTTTTTTTTTTGCATAAATTACATTAGATTCATAATTTAGTTCTTACTTTAGTTCATACACATTAATATCTACATTTTTATTAGTATATTTTACATACTTTATTATACAAAAACCCCAAAATAAATAAAAAGAGGGTTATGCCCATAAATTTTGAACGGGATTATCCATCACACTTTTTCAAAATTAAACACATTTTTCTACACACACACATGAAATAAAATCCCGTTCGATTCTATGGGATAAAACCCACCCCCATGTCTCATTCGAACTACGTGGAATTTGATGCCTTTATAAGCTACGTAGGTGTTTCAGATTAAGACCCAAGACTCGAGTCCAATTTTCCAATTTCCTCAATTTTCTAATTTTCCAAATTCCCCATTTCCGAACTTATCGCATTCTTGCATTAATATACATATTATGTTTGTTAGCATTTCATCCAACACATCTTATCGTCTCATAAAAAATGAACAATATCGGGATAAACGCACAAATAGTATTTTCAATATATATTATTTTGGGAGCATTCCTATGGATGACCTCATTCTACCTTCCTATGGTATAAGTTGAACAATTCCGATCTCCATTATACATACACGCACCCCCACTTCACGAAGAAATAAAGGAAAATAATAACACTAGCCCATGAGAGACCGAAAGGGTGGGATGGGTGCCTCATACATTCTAATTTTATAGCATAGCCCCTGAATCCTCGAACTGTTGGTTTCGTATGCATCAGTTTGTCTTCGATGCCGCTCTCTCGAGGGGGCAACATGTTCTTTTGCCTATTTTATGAAAAATAGGCTGGCAACTCCATCTCTTTACATTTACCCCACACCGACGATGACTGAAGCATTCCTAAGTAGGGCGCAAGACCTTTAGATCCCACCTTCCTTCCCTATTCCCCCCTTTCGGGAGGCACATGAAAGGAAGCGGCACGTGATCTCGATCGGGATGGCCATAATGGCGACTCTGTTGGGGAAATTTTCATAAGAGGGTTAGACTCTGTTTGCATGGGTGTTTTGTTTTCTTATGTGGGTATGCACCTACCTGTATGTACCCTTTCTCTCCTCTGTTATTTCTTTCACATATATACCTCATGATTGTACCACTATTCAGTCACACATTTGTAGAAATTCTCCATGTACACTTCACACCACGTGCACCTAGGATCACTTATATCCACATGTTGCACACATCACTTAGAAATCCATTCTTATGTGTCACTAACACACACCTCCACTTATAAAAATTGTATATATCCATGCTCACTTACATTTATCACACACCACTTGTAGTTGATCCATGTTTAGGTCCACTACCACACACTCACTTGTAGATAATTACATACCATTCACTCTCACATATCCATGCTTAGTATAGATTTACGTACTTGTACCTTATTCCCTTCTTAGAATGATCAATAAAGATACTCTCAACATAAGATACAAATCAAGAATAATTCATATTGCACATTACATCACCAAAGAGCATTGATATTGACCAAATTTTGTCCCGTAACTGGGTGTCACTTCTTAATGGGCGCTGGTCCAGCCAAGTAGCTTCGACGCATATCGAAAGGTTCCCCCGCATCAAACCGCTTGACCGAATTCATGACAAGAGGTATATCACAGGGAACTCATTCACGTACGTCGAGTATATCAAATTCTCTCTCACATGTACTGTTACCACGAGGTACATAGTGAGGCAATTCATATACACTCAGGTATATCAAATGGCTTGTCCACATGTACCAATTGCCCTCAAAAGAAAGATGAATATCGTAGAAGTCATGCCAAAGGGGGAAACACCTTCAAATTAACCCAACAACCGCATACCCGCATATAGGTGTCAAACCTCAGACACTCATATTTAGTTTGTCGATTTCTACTCAAAACTCTGCCGAAATGATGGGTCGGCATGCCACCTAAATATTTGCACAATTTTTAAAATAGGACCCTCCCCATGAGAATGGTAACAAGTCCAACCATAGTTTTTACATATCTTTTAAACCCAATTTTTCCAGGCTCAGGTACTATCCGACATTTCTTTTTGTATTCAGGTAAACCTTATAAGTGAGAACCTAATAAACATAATAATAATCACACTGAGAACTGTCTCTCATCTTTTTCTTCCTTCTTTTTCCAAAAAGAGGCCAAAAACATTTTCCTCTTTTATAAAAATACCAAAAACAATTTTCATTCCTTATACAAAAAATATTTATCTCCCTTTACCCGAAAACATGGTTGTCATCATCTTTCCCAAAAAGGTCAAAAACATTTTTCCTTCTTTTCCAAAACTAAATCCCAATTTTTCTCCTCCGATCGATCGATCACATACCATTGGTCTAGTTCCCTATTGGACTCGATATTCAGTCGAATTGCCTCAAAGTTTTGTCATTCCCCTCACTTCCTTCGAGTCTGAAATTCATCCGCTTTCCATGGAGAACATAGACCAAGTACCGAATGTGCAAAAAAATTTAATGATGGTCCTAGCTCAAGTCACTGCCAAGATTGGCAACATTTAAAATGAGGTTCACGAGATGCAATGAAATTGGGTTCGTGTTGCCAAAGAGCCTGAGGTCCTCTACCCTCATGCTATAGGTCCGCTTGCACGCGAGCCTATCTGGTTTCCCGAGTAATGCCAACATGCTCCACATGCTCATCCTGCTAATGGGCCACTGCCAACC
The DNA here is from genome assembly GCA_949130495.1 of Sambucus nigra. Taxonomy (NCBI): domain Eukaryota; kingdom Viridiplantae; phylum Streptophyta; class Magnoliopsida; order Dipsacales; family Adoxaceae; genus Sambucus; species Sambucus nigra. The sequence goes on along the minus strand of OX422222.1, from coordinate 133,381,691 downwards.
AAACTTTCCATGCCAAATCTTGCCCAGTCAGGGGCTAACATACCCATGACCATTGATCCAAAGGAGTAAGATTCAAACAAGGTCAAGGAAGATCTTAAGATGTTAACTAAGAAATTCTACCAAGTCAGACTCTCAGGAAAATACATGGACTACACACGCATATCTCCCTGTCTTAAAATAAGGTTATCGAAAAAGTTCAAGATGCCCAATATCAAGAAATTCGGGGGTAGTGGACCCCCGATCATTTATCTCTGCAGCTATCAATGAGCCATGACTCTCCCAGGGGCCTCCAAGGAAATAATGTCCCAAACGTTCCACAGACCTTGAAGGATAGCGCTATCTATTGGTTCTTATCTCTCGGGGAGTCCAAAATCCGCAATTGGGAAGATGTTGCTCGCGAGTTCATGTCACAGTACAAGTACAACAAAGAATTAGAGGTTACCCACCTTGATTTAGAGTTTCTCAGGGAAAATCCTAGGAAGATAGTCAGTAACTTCATAGTAAGGTGGAGAGAGAAAGAAGCCACCATGACTAACCGACCTTTCGAAGAGGAGAAAGTCAGCATTCTGAAGAAAACATTCTTACCCAATGTTTAAGCGACGATGGGAGGCCAGTACTACCCTCATTTTCGAGCCCTCCAAGAAGTAGGAGTGGAGATCAAATAAGGCCTTGCCAAGATAGAAGTTTAACCAAAGAAAGAATTTGGACAGTTCTCTCCCAAAAAGTTTAAAAAGCCAGTCAGTATCGCAATTTCAACCATCAACAACATCTCTCAGCCTGCCACTTCATGGGCACCAAAAAGTCACCCTAACCCAGTTCGAAAGGAATATATAGAGCGTCACGCTCCCCTCTCCAAAGTTTACCAGGCCCTCTTAAGCAACAACATCATCAAGCTCTTGGACTCTCGTCCACTACGAAGACCACTTCACAAAAATTTCAAGCCAGATGCTCATTGTGACTTTCACCAAACTGCTGGCCATACCACCGACCAATGTTTCCACATATAAAATATGATCCAAGGCCTAATTAACTAGGGTGTCATCACTCCACCAGCCAATCATAAACCAAACACTACCTACAATCCACTCCCGAATTATAAAAATGCCATCTTCAGAGAAGAAAACCCCAAATTTCACCTATCTACCCAGATCATACCAAGAAAATCACCAATCATACCCATATACTCTCCTAAACCTTTCCAAATATGACCATACTTTCTCTTACACCCTACCAGCTTTGTCGATCAGGCCCTATCACTCCTTACCAGAGCATGCGTCGCTGTTCGCACCCGTTCTGGAGGTAAAGATATGGAATTAATAGAAGTATTGAACCAACTCCTAGAGTTTGGGTTAAAATTACCCTCCCATATGACCATTGAGTGTTAGAGATTTCGTGTGTTGTTCTTAGAAGTTCAAAAATAGGACCGAGAGTCAGACAATTGGGTGGTACCGACTGATGAAGTTAGTTTAGATGATATGATCTAGATCATGGTGGATACATTCTGACATCCAGGTGATATTTGTAGTATATCTGGGCTACTCGATGCTTTGAAACTTCAAGGGAGTCTAGTCCCTTTTCTTTTACATCTCCCCGTCGAATGGGAGAATTTATAAGAAGAAGCCATTGAAGTTGTGGAGTGTATTAACTTTTCATGGAAAGATAATATGGTTGCTACCGGATGGGAGGACGAATTTAATGATTCATAGTAAGGTCCAAAAAAGGCTAGTCCAATAGTCAACATATGTGGGATGGTATTATTTGAGGAACTACTAGGAGAAATCAACAAGGTGGCTAAAATAACCCAAAATTGATGAGGAATTGGGGTTTCTGTTCTTCCCCTCTTTTGTGAACCACATAACCAGATCAAGGAGGCATTACTAAAACCCAAGCCTGTAGAAATTAGTAAACAACAAATGAAAGTGTGTTAAGAATCTTCCTATGCTAGACATGACCCTCGAGGAAAGTAATATCCTCGATCAGTTGAAGAAAACCCAAGCCAACATCAAATTGTGGGGACTTTTTATGTCTTCCCAGCTACACCAAAATGCCTTGATCAAGATACTCACAGGAGACACAATTCCTCCTTCTACCACGCCAGAAGAAGCATTTAATCTAGTTGGATATCTAACTTCTACTAGAATGCTCTCTTTGTATGAAGAAGAAATCCTCAAGATTGGTCCAACCCATAATTATGCTCTCAATATCTCCGTCAAAGTCATGGGAAAGACAGTACAACTCTCTTTTATTGATAATGGATCAACTCTGAATGTCTGCCCGTTAAGGAATCTTAAATGTTTAGGACTAAAAGTTAAGGACCTTTCTTTAACCCCTGTCGTAGTATGGGCTTACTATAATACTCGCCGAGAAGTTATGGGATCTATAAATCTTGTAATAAGGGGCTGGCCCTATAAATTCAGTTGTTGAATTCCAAGTCATCGATATACCTACTTATTTCAATCGACTTCTCGAATAACCGTGGCTCTATAGCTTCAAGGGGTGTCTTCTTCCCTTCATCAGAAATTGAAGTTCTTCACCACTGGGTAGGTCATCACCATCTTGGGTGATGACAACAATATCGAGAATGCAAGCACCAATAATGCAGTACTTAAGATACAACACGGGGTGAATGATATGATTTTTTTAGGCTTCCGGGTTGAACCACTTTTACTCCCAATAGAGGACGATTTCAAAGATAGGGTTTTGCCCATAGTACAACTCCCATGGCAATGTTAATTTAATCTAGATGTTCAAGAACATGCACTTCATGACATGACTGGGGATGGGATGACAACAATAGGGGATACATGAACCCATTGTGTTGAAGAAAGTTTTTCCTCCTTGTGGCATAGGCTATCAATTGTCAGTAGAAGAACTCAAAATTCTTTGTCAGCCTAGACTAAAGAGAAGGCTAGAAAGCACCAAGACTGTTTCGAGAGATTCCTTGAACGGAAGATTCATCAGAGATGGTGAAGCCGTGGTATGATCATGTGGAGAAAAGATGAAACCTAGAATGGAAATATTTTTCCAAGAGAGTTACTCATGGGATGAGGGTTCCCAGCATCAAGCACAACCACTCATAGAGAAGACCATAGCTGATACAGGAGATTCTGAGGGAAGTGACTCCGAGGAATTTTTTATTTTATAGAAATTGGGTCTAACACTCCGCATGAACCACTCAGGGGCTAAATCATCATATCCATACCTCTTGATCAAAGCTACTAATGAACCTCTCCTTAACTGGCATGCTGCACTTGTGCCACCTGCTGATATTCAACCTAACCCTGATGTTTATCCCCTTTCTTCTTCCCTAACTGTTCCTCCTTACTCTGATGTAATCTAGACCTCCTTTGATAAGGTTCTCAATGTTGTTTTTTCTATTAATGATATAAATGAAGATTTTGAATACCTTTTTGTGCCTTACATTAATTGTCTTGATTCTTATCAAACTTTTGATGACGATGATTTTGCAAATGGACAATTCTTAACTTATCTAAATAAAGTTAATAACAAATAACATAATTGCGTTCAAGTTAATGAAGTTGAAAATTTTGTTATTAATCTCGATTCTAGTAGGCAACTGCACGAGATTAGGATATGGGCTACCATTAACGATCATGACCGTGTGAAACTCGAGGAATTACTAAAGGAATTTATAGATGTCGTCGTATGGTCCTATGACTAAATACTTGGCATTGACCCTGTGATAGCTCAGCATTAGATTCCTACTCTCCCCGAATGCAAACAGGTCAAGCAAAACTGCAAAAACTCTGTACCTAATGGTCGCTCAAAGTTAAAGAATAAGTGGTCAAATAGTTGAACGTGGGTTTTATTCGTGTGATCGAATATCCCACATGGCTAGCCAATATCATAACAGTGCTGAAATCAGGAGGGGAGGTTCACATGTACGTCAACTGTCGAGACTTGAATAAGGCCTCTCCAAAGGATGATTACCCGTTACCCAATGTCGACATGATTGTGGACAATACGGCCAGTCATGCTCTAAAGTCATTCATTGATGGGTTTGTTGGATATAATAAGATTAAGATGCACCCAGATCATCAAAAGAAAACCGCATTCATCACTCCTTGGGGCACTTTTTGCTATACCATCATGCCATTTGGTCTAAAAATGTAGGGGCTACCTACTAGAGGGCTGCCGTAACTATCTTGCACGATCTGATACACATGGAAGTTGAGGTCTATGTGGAAGATATGATTATCAAGTATAAGACTAGGGGAGGTCATGTTCCCGCTCTTTGGAAGTTCTTCGAATGATTGCGATAATATCAAATGCGACTTAACCCATAGAAATATGTCTTTGGCGTTACCAAAGGAAAACTCTTGGGATTCATGGTTAGTGAGAAAGGGATATAAGTATATCCTTTTAAGATAAAATCCATAATAGAAATTCTGCCACCTCAAACGGAGAAGGAAATCCTAGGATTCCTTGGAAAATTGAAATATATCAGCAGATTCATCAGCCAGTTGACTTCCATCTGTGAACCCATCTTCAAACTCCTCCGAAAGGATTCGAATAAGGTTTAGAATGAACCCTGCCAAGAAACCTTTGATCGAATAAAGCAATACCTAACCCAACCTTCGTTACTCATGACACCACATCCTTGTCTTTCCCTACTCCTATACCTACCATGATAGATACCGCAGCTGGGGCTTTGCTAGACCAGTACCTTGAAGAAACCCATAAAGAGAGAGAGACATATACTATGTCAGTCGCAAGTTGGTTGGGTACAAAATTAACTACAAAACTCTGGAGAAAGCATGTGTCACTCTTGTCTGGGTTACCCAAAAGTTACGGCACTACATGCTCGCCTTTCTCATCAAACTCATATCCCGAATGGTACCCATCAAATACCTACTCGAGAATCCCACCCTGTCCAACCGAATGGCCCCTTGGTTGAGACTTCTAGACGAATTTGATTTGTATATGTCACACAAAAAGCCATTAAAGAAAGAGACATCTCTCATTATCTTGCTGACTACCCTATAGAAGAAGTCAATGCCCAGATTTCGGAGTTCTGGGATAAGAATATCCTTTGTACCTCCCAAGAAGACCATCGATGGCAAATGTTCTTTGACGGTGCTTCCAACAAGAAAGGGTATGGCATTGGGATCCTCTTAATTTACCCCGGTGACTATCACACTCCCATTGCCATCAAACTAGATTTTCCCTATACCAACAACATGACTGAATACGAGGCGTGCACGGTAGGCCTCAAAGTTTCCTTTAAGAAAGGAATTTGATACCTAAATGTCTATGGGAATTCAACCCTTATCATCGGTCAAGTACCGAGGAGATGGAAAGTCAAGGATGAGAAAATCTTACCCTTCCCTGCCCATTTAGAAGAGCTACCTTCCCAATTCCAAGAAATAACCTTCCACTACTTGCCCCGAGAAAAGAACTGAAGAACCCTATATCTTTGACTTACTTAAGTCTATATTATATAGGTGCTCATCTAGTTTGGAAATTGTGATAAAATTTGAGTCCCATCCGTAGTTACCAAACAACCTTAGACTCTACATGATGCCGCTATAAGTTCTTAAAGGTAGCTCACCAAAACTACACACTAGGATTGTATACATACATTATACCATGATATATTTGGTTGTGTGAGTTAATTCCTTTAAAAATAATTTTCTATTATTTTTGAAAATTTTCAAATAATTTCAAAGATTTTGAAATGATTTTTAAAAATTAAAAATAATGGTTTACAAACCTCTAGGGCCGTATTATATTTTTTTATTAAGGCATAAAATCTGGTTTGGTAGAAATCGAAAGCGCTTGAAAATATTGTGGGTACAATTTATATTTTTAACAATTCAAAAACACGCATTTTAAAATACATATCCACCGTACACATGTTGCTTATATACGACCAAATATGTGTTTTCTCCCTCTCACATACTTAAGCTTCTCTGTGGACCATTGGATCTATTCTAATCAATGATCAGCATGTGTTTTCTCTTAATCCCAGTGTTTTATTTAGAACCAATCAAAACTGTTTTAAAAGTAGTGGGTCGATAACCATTAGATTAACTTCGAATTAATCTTGATCGTTCATTTTCCCTCGATGTTCCAGATCCATCTTCTCTCAGTATATAAGGAGACTTCATCTCTTACTTTGTAACTTTTGTTAATTTAACCTCTGAGAGAAAATAGATAGAAGAGTTAGAGAAAAGAGAGAAAGAGTTAGAGAGAGATGGAGAGAGTTCGAAGAGTTTTTACAAACCCAAACTCAAACTTCAACCAAATCCAAACCAGAAAATCTTTTTCTGAGTGTTTTTAGTTCGAGATTTGTAAAGTTTCTTCCTCTACTATCTTATATCTCTTTTCCAACTTAATCACGTTGATTAAGTCTCTATTTCTTTGTATAAAAATTTGAGATTTGATTTATGTGATACAGATCACTTAGTTATTTGCTAGATCTTATTTCTTGTTTCGAGAAATCTTATTTGTCTTGGTTGTTTTCAAAATAAATTTTATTTTCAGACCCTAAACCAACAAAACCCTTTCTGATTTCATCTTACTCAAACTTTCAGACTTAGATCTATTTTGGGATCTTGATTGGGGATTTCACTTTTAAAATTATTTCACGATTTGGGAAATAAGTTAATGTTTTCAAATAAATAAAGTTTATAGGATCTTGGCCAGTTTGTATAGCAAGATTCCCTCTTGATGTGCGGTTATTTAAAAGATCCAAAGTCCGATTTATTTGACTAAGTTGATTTTAGAAACCCTTGTATCTTGAGATATCTGTTTGTAATTTGTTACTCATAATGTCTGTAATTAAGTGTGTGTTAGTTGCATGCATGATTTTGGAGTACTACACCACATATACCTTCACATTACTACACTAAAAAGTGTTGGTGCTGAGATATTGGAATTTTAGAGTCGACGTAAAGCTAAAAGGAGTAAAGTTGGGAGAACTTCGGCAACATCAAAACCTTAGAAGAAGTCAGAAAATGCCAGAGGAGTTGGTATATTTCTGAACTTAGTTTAGGTTTGATTGTGTGTCTTGATTGTTATATAGCTTGTAATCTGTTACTCATTTTAGTGGACTTTTTATTTTTGTGACGTAGAGGTCACCGTGGATGTTTCCCCAATTGCGTGGGGTTTTATCCCATTAAAATTTCTTGTTTACACTTCCTCTTCCTCTCATCCCTTTCTTAAGATTGTGTTGGTTTATTTTGTTTAAAGTTTTGTTTTTCAAAACTGGCAAACCTATAACTGAAATTACTCCTTCATACTGTTTTACACATCTTGTGTTTAAAATTTGTTATAAGAAAAGGGTTTCTTCAACAAACTGTTCAGAGCCATTTAAATAGTTTAATCTTGTATTAAACAACTTAAGTGGTACTTTTTTTAATTAGTATTAGAGCTTTGGTTTCTAAAAAATTCTTTAGATCTTAATTTTCTAAAAAAAAATTCTCAAAACAAATATTGGACGAGATATTTGAGAGACTATGTAACCTATAAAGGCCCCCTCTCTTTGATGGAACCAACTTCCCTTACTGGAAGGTAAGGATGGTGGCATTCATCCAAGTTACTTTGGGAGATTATGTCTATAAGAGGGTAGTTTAGATTAGATGGAGGCGTAACTCTTTTTAGTACAATAATGATAAGTTGAACATCAACACTATTGATTAACCATATGACATACAAACACAACTCAGTGAAGATAGACTCAGTTTGAACTCACAAATCTCTCTTGTATAACTCAGAAGTCAAACTGACACGTCAGCTCGTTCAAACGACATAAGGATCTCGCTCGAACGAGATGCCTAAGTCGCGTGAACGACGTGGCATTATCATTCGAATGACAAGTTTTTTGAGGCGGAACTAAATTGTTATTTAAAGCGTGTTTCTATCAGAGTTTCGTAAGTGTGCAACTGGAAAAAAAGTATACCATCCAGTACATTGTTTGCACATGTTTTCTAAGGTTTACAAAGTATAAACACATCCTTAGAGTTTGCAAAGATCCGAGTTATCATTCTTATATGTTTACGTGATCTTGCGGAACCAAAGAAGTTTTTTCTATCATTGAACATCAAAGGGTTTATAGTGAAGAAAAGAGAAGGACTTTTTATTCGACATGGTAGACGAATCAAAGCCAATCGGTGGACACCGAGACATACGTGGACGCGTGTGTTGTGGACATATATCGTGGAAGATGAAATTTCTGCGTGGGCACAGATGAAGAATAGTTGAAGATCAGAAGGAGTGTCAAGATGCATGAGGATCGATTCATTGGGTAAGGCTAATATGTCTTTGTAAAACCTTTGTTCATAGTGATTGTCTGGCTTAGGCTTCCCGAGGTTGTTTTCCTGTTTTGGCTTTTTTCCTCATACATCCGGCGTTGTGAGTATTCTTTACTTTATTTTACTTGGTTTAATAACTAGATGCATGTTTAGGATTAATCAAGATAAAATTGGTTTAAAGTAAGAATTGGGTTTTCACAACTTGGTTTGGTGCATAATTAAAAGTTGGATAATTTTTGGTGAACATTTTTGTTTTGTTTAAAACACACATATTGGGAACCTTTTCAGGATGTGACATTAAGTAGAGGGTTGTTTGGCTCACAACTCAACGCCCGATGGAACTCAAGGCTGCTCCCCCAGAGGTTCCACGATCAAGGTCCTTCGGTGTTTTACCAGGTGTATCTAAGATGGTTAGGACAAGCCCTAACGGTGCCTCACTTCTCAATCCTCCAAACCAAGTCCCTATGAAGTTCCCACGGGGAGGTCGTTCGATAGAGCATGAAAGCTCTCTCAGGCCCTGCCAAACCTGGTCTCTTGCGAGTACCGTTCGACCTCAAACAAAATCAATATACTCATTACATCTTTACAATCGTTATAGCTCATAGTCAGTGGTAAAAAAGATACAATTATGGATAAGTAACACAATAAGCTAAAGTATGAGTTGCCATGCTAAGTTGCCTCGCTGAGATGTCGCGCTGAAATGCCACGCTTGAGTTACCTTGCTGTGTTTCCACGCTGAGCTGCTACGTTGCCTTGTGGATTATCCCTAATCTCATGATTACCTTCAAGACCCCTCTACATTTGCCCCTTCGTGGAGTTATTTATTGTGGGAACAAGAAATGTCTGCACGAAAACTTCTCAATCCGATGAACCTTCTCTGTGTGAAAAAATTCAGGCATCTTTCCCTTTGTTACAACAACTGCGTTACCACCTATAGGAAAAAGTAAAATTCCCCGATGTACTTGAGTCGAAGTGCTGCGGCTTATTGGCGCTTTGGCGAGGGGACATCGCAACTTTTTCCTTTCACTGAGCTTCAACCATTCTGTCTTTGCTTCAATGGCTAATTTGGAATTCTTCCTAAACACCTACTGACTTTCTCAAATACCCGTTTGGATTTTAGGGAAGTTGAATTCTCCCATTTGTGTAGTTTGTGGAGTATAGCTGTAGGAACTGATTTTGTCCTTAGGACTGCCCCTATTGGTGTGACTTATGAAATTCTCCCTTGTAACTTTTCACCATGTTAAAAAAAAAGCAGGAATTCTCCCCGATGTGGCTGAGTCATAATTAAACAACGTTTGGACTTGTGGTGAGGGGACATTGAAGCTTTTTTGAACCGTTGGGATAGTTTCTTCGTTAGGGGTTTATTGGATATGCCTGACAAAAAATTCTGGCGCCAGAACTCAAACTTGCCTAGGAAGGAAACCCTTTTCTGTTCCCCATGCGTCACTTCTCAACTGACGTGGCACTGTCTTTTCGACTGCCAGGGCACTTCTCGAAGTGCCACATGTCCATTTGAAATGATTATAGGCGGCTTTACGCATGTAGTGGTGGGAAACTCAACAGACGGGTTTAAAAGATCTCAAACGTTTATATTTCAAACTCTTCTCTTTCCTTCGTCTTCTTTAATCTTCCATCTGCTTTAGAGAGAGAAACTTTTCCAGAACTCCATTGTTACTAATCTTTCACCTAATTTTCTTATTCCTCTCGTCTATTACGCCACCACCTGTGGTTGCGCTCCTCCCTTTGTCGTTCCTAGACCTTCTTTACCAAGTTGTTTCTTTCATCGCCACTTACTATCGCTTCTTCAAGTGTTTCAAAATCTACCACCACCATTTGTCGGCCAAGCTCCCCTTCTGCCACCTCTGACGCCGCTACTACCCTTAGCACTGCTACCCTGGATGCTGCTCGTCAAGAGCAACTAAGTTTTTACCGTCGGTCTCCCATCTTTGGCAAAGATGATGAGTTCTCTGATCCATGCAAGACCTGCCATTTTTCGTCCAAGTACGATCCTTTAATGTTGGGTCATGAAGATGAGTATTCATCAAAGTGGGGATTTTTTCCTCTAGAGAGGACTCTACACTTTTGGTTGGACTGTGGAGACTTCCCCCACTCTCAGATCGATTTTGAGGCACCTGGGGCATCACCAGCTCATTTTTTTGCCTAGCTTGCACACATGCAGAGCTCTAACGCTGCATCTCTTGCCAAGGTTGGTATTCACCGAACTAGCTAGTTTGGGGATTTCACTCTTTCCAAGACAATGCTGCGCTCCAAGTATTGTTTTCCAGATGTAATGTTACAACTCACACGTTCTTTGATGCATGGGGGAGTTCACCATTACGTTAGAGGACATTTGTGAGCTACTTGGGTTTGATCCCATGGGTGAGTTTACATATTATGATGAGTCCTTAAACGCTGAAGAGACTATTGATCGAGCTGAGCTTGATCGAATCTATTGTCATTACACTGGGTCTTCAAACAAAGCCACTTTTACTCCCCTTATCAGCTATTTTTTTTAAGCTCCTACTCCGAAGGACGTCACTGCTGTAACGGGCCTAGGTAAAGGTACATCTTTGGAACTACCAGCCTACATTCTTGTGCTGCTTTCATGTATATTTTTGACTGGAAAACCCGACGACCAACCCAGGAGGGTCCTTATAAACATTTCCATCCATTTGGCCAGGGGTTTCAGCCTTCCTCTAGCCGCCATTTCTTCGGGGTCCCTCTACACTTGGATGGATCGAACCCAAATTGACAAGGCACGTCCACTGGGTCGTTATAACTTGGCCAACTTTACCAATACCGTTATCTTAACGGGCTTCCTTTATACCCATTTTCCTGCTATTACCTCCAAGTCTATCCCTTACCCCGTGCATCAAGGCATTAAGCCTCCGCGCCTCTTATGTTTCCATAAAAAATAGAGCCGAAAGGAGATAATGGGAGTTTTTTATCATTTTAATTCTTTTTTCATGAGTCCGTACATCGAGTCTACCTTTGCCCACACTTGGAATTTTTTCCCTTCTATAGCTTCAACGATCACTTTCATTCCAGTTGTAGAAGATCCTTCGTAGTACGTGGTACTTCTGTTCACTCCTGGGTTTCTTCCTTCCTTCACTGAATGGGGGTACACTTCTGAACCTTATAACCTCGATAGATGTAGCAAGAGATTCGGGTTTGATTAGGGGGCTCCTCGACCTATGTTTTAACTGAGCAATAAAAGGGCTACTTTTGGTGAGGCTTACACCTTCTATCTTACAGCAGCGGTACTTGGTGTGACTTCTACCATAGATGGTTGAGTCACCCTTCCTAGTGCCACTAGGAAAGGGGACGTATTAACTTCTTAATGCAACTGACCATGATTCATGAGTTCATATAGAGTCCTCCCCAGTATCCCCCAGTCCTTTTTTTATCTGCCTTAAAGTTGGGTCTCAATGGAAACTCCGTTCTTGAAGTTGAGTTCTATCTGAGTAAAATTATTAAAGATCCTCCCCATGAGCTACCTTCTTATTGCCCAATGATACCTACTGCCACGCCCAAGTCCAGGACCGTTGCAACCCCTAAACAGCCTGCCCCTTCAACCGAAGCAGCCACTAGCGAAGGGCCTTCCCAGCCACCAGCTAAAAGGACTAGGAAGTCCAAGAGTGGGAATTCCTCAAAATTTAAGTCCTCATAATCCAAGTCTCAAACTCAGTCGCAACCCCCTTTGGAGGCATTCCCTATCACCTCTGTTCCCCCTCCCATGTCTGTAGAGGTAAGTGAAGAGCTGAGAAATAAGGTTCAGGCTGAGGTGGAATGGATAAATGCCGAGTTTCAATGATACGCTCCTGTCGTTCCTCCTTCTACTGCCTTCCCCACTATCCTTGTTGATCTAACTAAGCCGGGGTCAAGGAGGAAGAAGAGTTCAAAGGCTCCTTGGGGCACTGGTGCTGTGGGTGTGAGGAATAAGACTTTGGGTACCAATTCCTAGAAGAAACGAACTCCCGATGTACATCTCTCCCCCGCTCCCTCTGTCGTTGTCTCCTCTCCTCCGTCACCCGTGGTTATATCCCCCCATTCTCCTTCTCGATCCGAGGTATGAATGTGTGTTGTTGTTCTTACTCATATTTTTTTCCTAAGGTAAGCTGCATCTGTTTAATTCTGAACAACTTTGGTGCAGGGAGTTGAAGAAGGAAGACCTAGCCCCCCTGTGAGCCCTTTCATTGGGGGACGTTTCGGTTCCTCTCAGGCTGATGTGACTACTCCCCGTTCCCCTATGATCGGGGTTACATATTCCCGCAATTTGAAGGATGCTACTGTGGGGGGGGGGGGGGGGAGTCCGTGGAGTCTGTGGGAATATCTTCTCAACCAAAGACAACTCCCCCAGCCCCTTTTGAATTATCACCTCAGCACGAGGTCCTTCTGCCCCTCGTTCAAGCTGCGAAAAGTGCCCCTGAGGTAACATATAATCAATTACTTGCCAGCTCTCACGTCGTTTTTCTTTTCCCATCCCTTTTTCTGTTTAACATACTAAACTTTAATGTGTCGGGATGCCTTAGGTTGAAATGGCGTCGTTGTTAGCTGACATTCTTCTTCCCACACTGCGGTTCCCCTTTTTGGTGCCATAACTGAGGTAAGTAACGCTTAGATGCATTTCTCCCTTTTTTCTATACTTTATCCTCGTGTCTAACACTTAACTTCATGTTTCGCCAAGTCTTACCCCACCCTTTTCTCTTGGTGGTCTGCATATTTCCAAGGCCAAGGTTGATGCTTCTGCCCAGCGTGGTGGTTCTTCTGTACCCACCCATGTTGGGACATCATTTGGGGGTTCATCGTCTTCTCCAAGTGAAACTCCTATACTGGCCTTGGTACCTTTTATTGGCGAGGGATCTTTACCGACAGTTGAGGCTTCTTCAATCGAGGGTGTCATTGAGGCTTCTGAGGCAATAAGCCTGCCCCCAACGATTCCTACCATTATGGCCTCCATGGTGACTCCCATTCTGTCTCCCACTACTGCTGAGGTACTTCGTTAGTTTTCTCTTCATTTCTCAACCTTTCAAACTTCACCTATAATGTTGGATTACCACTGAAAACACTTGTTAAGATTTTCCATAAACTCAACCTATAACGGTGACTTAACAACGAAAACACTTGTTAAGATTTTTCTTTAGCTCCACCTATATCGGTGACTTAACAATGAAAACACTTGTTAATATTTTTCATAAACTCCACATATATCGGTGAACTAACAACGAAAACACTTGTTAAGATTTTTCTTTAACTCCACCTATATCGGTGACTTAATGAAAACACTTGTTAAGATTTTCCATAAACTCCACCTATATCAGTGACTTAACAATGAAAACACTTGTTAATATTTTCATAAACTCTACCTATATCGGTGACTTAACAATGAAAAAACTTGTTAAGATTTTTTCTTTAACTCATTATTTCTTCTACCTGTTCTCAGGTTGCATGGGAGAGTTCTCCACCAGTTCTTTCGCCCATCGCCTCGCCCCATCGAGAACTCATTATCTCAGAAGATTAGAGTCACAACGATCAAGGTTCCACGACTGGTGTTGCTGCTGAGAGCGAATCTGGTTGTGATCTCCCTATGCCCGACTAAGATCCTCACAGCTTTTTCCATATGGTCCTTCAACGTTCCCCTCAAATGCCTGCCAACCATCACTTAGTAGTTGAGCAGCTTGCAAGCCACCATCCTGAGACTTTTACTGTGGATTGCCTGCGTTCCAACATCCTCGTGATGAGCTACAGACTTTAGGTCATGGCGACCGTTGTTGCTGATATCATCATTAATCCCACTTCAAAAGTTACCAGAGCCCTCCTCAACCAATTCCTAGGCTATCTGAGGGAGTTGGGCTGTGATGGCTTCCATTTTGGCTGGCTTATTGCGCAACTAAAAACTTTGAAGAGTCGGCGATTGGATAGTTAGAGGGAGCTGTTGTAAAAACATCGGGAGGATAAACGGGCTGAGGAGGCTAAGTTGGCTAAGCTAGCACCTCTGCTTGAAGCTGTTAATAAGGAAGCTAGAAGATGTCGAAGAAGATCTGCGGCTAGTGAAGCTGAAATGAGAGAAACTCCTCATCGAACGTACACAAGCGCAAATGAGTTTGGACGTTTCAATAAATGCCTAACAGTCTTGCCTATCATCTTCTTCGGGCCTTCCTAGAGATTTTTTCTCTGCTCCAGATTTTTGGTTCCTCTTAGGTCAATGAATTGTTGTAAATATTTTCCTTTCTTCTTCTTATGTAATTCTTGGGCAATAGCTCCCCATTTTGTAATGCCCTAAAGTTTATGAATGAATGAAAAAAAAAAAGATATATGTTTTCCCATGTCATTTCTTTGTGCTACAACTGTTTGCGTATATTATCAAGTTCTATAATTCTTTCATCTCCACTCGAGTTATAATAAAAAGAACTTGTATATTCATAACAACAGCTAGATACATCAGTGGTCCAAACTTAATTGCTTACACATGATAGGCTTTCAACCATTTATTGTTAATATTAAATTGCTTGTCTTCTTCCATCTTAAAAATTAAGCAATCACCTGGATCGTGAACTTCTTTACAATGAAAGTTCCCTCCTAATTCGTTGCAAATTTAGGTAGAGGAAGCCTCTTGATGTGTTTTACTACAGCTTTCAAAATGAGGTCTCCCTCCACGAACTTCCTTGGTCTCACCAAGTTATCATATGCCTTTGAGAGTTGTTTTGTATACATTTGAAAGTGCTGCATTGTGTTATCTCTGTGTTCATCCAACGCTTCCAACTGCACGTGTCTATTCTGAGGGAGCATGCTACTTCATAAGGCATATCGAGCAGAGGGAACTTCTAACTCTATCGGAAGAATCGCCTCAGCCCCATAAATAAGGGAGAACAGAGTATACCCTCTAGGCTTCCTCTTGGTTGTTCGATAGGCCCATAACACAGCTGGTATCTTGTCATCCCACGATCTTGGAAAATCCTTCATCATTTTAGCCAAAATATTAACTAAGGTTTTATTAGTTGCCTCGGATTGATTATTACTCTTCGGATATGCCACCGTTGAAGTATGAGGAATAATAGAGTACTTGTCTGTGAGCATTGTTACCTTTGAATTGACGAAATGGATTCCGTTATCTGAGAGAATAACCTTTGGAATCCTAAAATGACAAATGATGTATTCTTAGATCAAGTTGCTCACCACCCCTATTGTTTCCCTTCTTAGTGGTATTACTTCGGCTCACTTTGTGAAGCACTTCGTTGCTACTAGTATCCATATCTTCCCTCTCGAAAAAGGATAGGTCGAACGCCCAAGTGTGAAAAGGATAAGGCGTTGCCAGGGAGTGTAGGTCCACCGATGGGGCATGGATCATATTTCTATGAAGTGAGCAAGCCTTGCATGTTCGAATGAACTCAGTAGAGTCTTTCTCCATTATTTCCCAATAATACCCCAATGTCATCAACTGGTCATGCAACTTGGCCCCTCTTATGTGAGCTGGATCGTGCACCTATTTGAGGACTTCGGCTGCTTCTTCCATCATGATGCAACACAATGGCATGTTGAAGTAGACACTTCGATAAAGCTGCCCCTCCTGAATGTAGAACCTCGGGTCCCTTCACTTAAGTCCCATCGCATAAATCTTATCTTTTGGGAAAAATCCATCTATAATAAAGTCAGTAGAAGGTTGCCTCTAGTCTGGCTGAGCTTCAATAAAATGGCATTTAGCCGCCTAAAAGAATAACTGCCACTTAGTGCACTTTCGTTGTAACTCTGTTGCGTCCTGCTTCATTCTAGGCCAGAAATAACCCTCCCTTTAAATTATCCTGTAGAGAGGTATCTCAGTTGTTTCGTAATGATCTTTGTGTGTTTTCTTCAACCTTTTCTCTACTTCTTCTGGGCCGATGCATCTTGATAACCACCCCCTGCATTTCTGAAGTAAAGATTTACCTGGTTTGTAAAGTATTGGTCAAGTTCCCTCAGCTTTATCTCTCCTTCCCCAGATTCCAGTTGCTTTTTAATCTCTCCCCTCTAGTCATCATCCTCCTCCATTAACATAATTGACTGCAATGCCAAATGAGCTGTTCTACGTTGAATTACGAGTATAGTTGTATCATTCCTCATGACTATTTTCTGGGCGATGGTGCATAGGCGTCTGGATAGCGGTTCATCATTCGAGGATGTATCTTAATTTTGGTCTGATAAAACTGGATGAGGAGCCTCTGAATGATTATTCGGTATCGTGCCAGGCTTAGGTGTTTCAACACATATTCTCCATTCACTTATTGAATCACCAAGTTTGAATCCCCTTTAATACAAAGTGAACGAATCCCCTTTCAACGGGCCTCCAGTAACCCCAACACTAACGCTTCATACTCTATTTCGAAGGGAAATCTAATTTGTAGGAAAGACAAATCTCCTCCATTCCCTTTGAAAGAATAACCCATGCCCCTCATTTCTTTTCTTCCCAAGATCCATCAAACTGTATTGTCCATTATTCATCACTTGCATCCAAGTGATTGGCCTGCAAGTCATATCCTAGAATACTTTCTTTAGGTGGCTCAAACGTCCCAGAGGGAAAGATTGTCAATAGGTCAGCATACGCCTGACTCTTGATCGCGCGAGGGACCACACACTTTAAGTCGTATTCTGAGAGGATGAGGATCCACCTAGCTTCCCTACCAATTAATATAGTTCTTGCCAGCAAATACTTAATAGGATTACATCTCGTTACAATATGAATTGTAAAAGATAACATATAATGTATAAGTTTTTACGCTACAAAGACTAAGGCTAAACAATGCCTTTCCAAGCTACTATATCTGACCTTTGACCCATATATGATTCTGCTGAGGTAGTAGACTAGCCGTTCTTGCCCGTCAATCTCTTGTGCCAGCAAAGCTCCAACGGACCTCGTGGTGGATGTGAGGTATAGCTGCCACGGTATTTGTGCCTTTGGGGGAACCATGGTCTGTGGTGAAACGAGTAGCTTTTTCAGTCTAGTGAGAGACTCTTGGTGAACCTCCTCCCACTTGAATTTCGTGTTCTTTCGTAAAAGCTGCATCAACGGGTGTGCCATTTCAGCTAATCTAGGCACAAATCTCCTAAGGTAAGAAACTTTACCCAGGAAACTCTTCAGTTCCTTCGCCGTTCTTGGATTGAGCATCTCCAAGATTGCTCGTTGTTTGTCTTGGTCCATCTGTACTCCCAGTCGATAAATAACAAAACCCAAAAAATTTCAACTAGTTACTCCAAAGATGCATTTTAGTGGGTTCATCTTTAGTTTATACTTTCTGCACCGAGTAAACACCTTCCTCAAATCACTTAGATGAGACTCCTCCTTTTCCAATTTGATGACCAAATCATCCACATAAAATTCCATAAATTTGTGAAAGAAGTCATGGAAAATGGCCGTCATTGTTCTTTGATAAGTAGCCCCAGCATTCTTGAGTCCAAATGGCATTACCTTGTACATGAAGTTGCCCAATGGGATTCTAAACATCATTTTCTCTGCATTCGTAGGGTTCATCTTGATCTGGTTGTACCCTATATACCCATCCATGAAGTTGTACATCTCATAACCACATGTTGCATCTATCAAGCTATCAATGGAGGGTAGAGGGAACTCATCCTTAGGGCAAGCCCTATTGAAGTATCTGAAATTCACACATATCCTTATTTGATTTTGGTCTTTCTTACCCACCGAAATAATGCTAAACAGCCAAAGTGGGTGTTTTATCGGTTTAATGAACCCTACCGTAAGTAAGCATTGGACCTCTTCTTTGATCTTTAAGTCTAGATCAGGCTTGTATGTTCTCGTTGCTTGTTTAACTGGAATGGCTGGAGGCATCATGTTCAACTTGTGGCAAATCAATTCCTCATCCAGCCCTTCCATCTCTGTGTACTTCCATGAAAAAACTTCTATAAACTCCCGAATCAACTCAACCAAGACCTATCGTTTCCCTTTACTGAGATCTTTTGAGATAAAAGTAGGCCTTGGATCCTCCCCTTCTTTCGCCAGGTTCAACTGTTCCAACTCTTGTGCCTGTGGCTTCAGTTGCTCTACCATGTAATCTGGTTCCTCGGAGACTTCTTCCACAAATTCCTGTATGTTGGAGTTATCTATCACGATACATTGCCCCCATTAATCCACCAGAATGCACTCATATATTAGGTTAGCCTCATTATCAGTTTCTTTGTCCGCCCGTTCACACCATTATAGCTAATAAACCACATTTCCTTCTTCGGTAACTCCCTTTTTATAGTGTCTACTGGTAGTCACCAGTGCCTTCCTTTTCTTCTCTCTATAATCCTCAGTAACTCTTCCTCCTGAAAATCAACTCAGCATGCTTTGTCATTGAACCTTATGCTCCATTGGGTCTACTCTAGGCCTTACCCTGTCTTTGAGTTCCTTCGGAATGTTTTGGGGATAAGGGACCACCTGATGGGCTTCTTCGGTCATCACTCCTTTGCTGCTTGTAATCTCTTTAT
The DNA here is from genome assembly GCA_949130495.1 of Sambucus nigra. Lineage (NCBI taxonomy): Eukaryota > Viridiplantae > Streptophyta > Magnoliopsida > Dipsacales > Adoxaceae > Sambucus > Sambucus nigra. Next base: position 133,362,951 of record OX422222.1, on the reverse strand, counting down.
TTTACTCGTTCAAAGGCCCCATCCTTTCTCTGATCGAGGGAACCCATGCTCCATCCATTCTTTTCGTTAGGACTTGGACGTCCTCTTCTAGCTCTGTGTAAAAGGCTGCGTCCACTAGGTGAGATTCTTCGATAGCGAAGGGCCTATTCGTAGCCCTGATGGTCACCTATGTTCCCTTGATATTCGCCTCAGCACATTGGTGATACGTCGAAGGAACTAGCCCTTGGTTGTGCATCCACACTCTTCCTATCAATAGATGGTAGGAAGTTTCACTCTCTATTACGTGGAACTTGATATGGGAACTCAGATTTCCCATCATAATCCTAATATTCATGTACCCAATGGACTTGGAAGACTGGTTGTCATACCCTGAAATCACCAAAGGCATTGGGACTAACCTTTCTTCCAGAATATTAGCTGCGTGGAAAGAGTTGATTGGCATGATATTTATGGAGGCTCCCCAATCTATAAGAGCCCTTGAAAAACTAACCCCGTTAATGCTGGCAATCACATACAATGGCCTATTATAAGGGAATCTTACGGCCCTATTCGTGTCTCTGAAAGTTATTTCTGAGAGAAACCTCTTTACCAACCTCGCCATGGGTCCCTTCCATCTCAGCGAAGGGACTGCATTCTTCCTTGCAATGTCAACGATTGCCTGGGTTATTTCCAATCTACTCTCCTTTGGTATCCCTACTTGGTCGAAGAACCAGGTAAACTTCGGGGATTTTAAAAATATAACTTGTGTGTAGTTACATTGACTATGTAACGGTATGAATATAATTGAGAAATAATACATTAAAGGTTACGTGATAGCTACGTGATAAATATAGTAAAGGGAAATGCATGTAGCACAATTATTCTAAAGGTTTAGCATATTAGACTATGTCAAATATTACGAGACTAGTTAGGTGGGGTACCGTAACTAAGTAATTAAAATACATGCATTAGGTGTGCACTATAGATGCGGGGTGAGAATAATTTCATGTGAGTGCGACACCATTTGAACATGAATAATTTTTGTCGCGTGTTTCTTAATGCATTTAAATATTTGCAACTATTTAAAAAAAAATTGGGTTCCAACCTGTATCAAAATTAGTTTCAAAACCTTTTAGGTGCTCAACCAGAAGGACGTCACGGTTAGCTTTCATTCCAGTCAGACGATGTTGCAGCAGTTGTGGATGAATGCAGGATTTGCGTTGATGCCTCTTTACATTCTATTGACTTAACATGATCATTCCAGTATTTCTTTTGGGTATGTCTCCCTCAGTCAAACGATTTCTATTATCATCACACTTTGTTTATATCATTTCACTTATCAGTCGAATTACTGTACTTGGGGTTTACTAAGAGTTTATTCGGCTATCTATTTAATTTTGTTGTGACTACTCATTATGTTCTATTATGGTGAATGTTTATCTCATATGGGTAATGGTTTAAGAAAGCATGTTAATACATTTTTTTCCAATCTGACACCGAGCTTAGTAGGTTATTAACAATTAATTGGTTTTTAACAGTGATGCTAAGAATGAACCATACTGAGATTTATGTTTTATTTGAGTAGAGGATTAGCCACTTATTATTTGAATAGACGAGGTGTCAGATGTACTTGGTACATCTTGAGAGATAGACACCACTTAGAATAGTTTAATTCACGGAGTGATGAGGGGATATTTTTAGGTTATTCATCATCGAGTAGAGCTTATTTGGTGTTTAACCTTCCAAGCTCTAGGGTTATGTAGAAATTAAATGTCATGATTAGAGATGATGATCCACTGGAGTTTATTTCTCCTAACCAATAATGTGAGGATGATGCATCTCATGTGGATGATCCCACTGTTCCTTATATTCCCTAGTAGACTCCACTCTTGATTTAGGGGTTACACCCTCTTGGTTTCAAAATAATCATATGACCTTACTAATATACTTGGTGATCCTACACTAGGTTTCAAAATAACCACACACATATGTTCAACACATACTTTTCCACTCCTCCTAATCGCGGACAAGACTAAAATCCAACTAACCAAGGCGCCCATACACCCTATATCATTTGCATCTTTGTACAATTATACCATATATTACATATTTATATCCAAATAGGCCCCGCATATGCGGCATGACTATATAGTTAGGGTATACTCATTTTCCCTACAAATTGCAATTTAATTATATTCGGGATTTCCCCTCCGATCCACTAGTGGTGCAAATGTTCCAACATGCTTCCTACATAACACTTCCCGATCTCACTGGCCTTAAATTAAAAGATCCTCAAAAATGATATCCATGTACGCTTACAATAACCATAGTACTAATTACATTCTCTACTAACCACATGTCTCCTAGTTTTTGACGCTCACTGAGGTTCATGCTTGGGACGTCTTGAAACAGAAATCCAAAAAGGAACCTCCCCTGATACACTACTACCTAGCATTATCGATCACTGAGATCCTTAAGGAAAAAGCATATAACCAAGATGCCCAAAATTCTATCGCTCGACATATAAGTCTAATCAATCGCTCCCACGTCACTCAAGGAATCATATAATACAACGCTCTCACTAGTAATAAGTCCTCAACACTAACTCAATAACGAGTTAAATCACCCCGCTTGACGGTAAACTCAATATCCCCCCGAATCATAGCACTAAAGTCCCTACACATTGGGATAAAAAATAATGAGAGATTTATACTTGCCGAAGTATTTATTATAATATATAACATATATATACGGGCTCGACCATCTTTTAGGTGATATCTTGCAAAATAATACATCCTACTTTGGAATAGCGAATGCGATAGTCTTACCATAACAATTCACTATCGCTCAGACCTTTGCTATCCAATCAATATCTAAGATTATAATATGATCTACGCTCATAAATCACAAAAGGAGAAAAAATATAACACAATATAAACATCCTCTTTGTGTCCCTACTCTCTCCCTTGTAGGTGGCACCAAAGAGCCCCACTACCTAACGATAAATATAAGAAAAATAATACGGTTTATACTACCAATGCACCCACTAAACTCGACTCATCCGTGAATTTTTAAGGTTAAATAATAATATATCATGATCCACCTATGTCATACTTACCCTATAGTCATAAGGATAAAACAAAATTTTTACCTTTAATTACTAATTGTCTTGCCTGGTCAACGGGTTCGTGAATGTGACTCTCGGGTTGAAACTGAACCAAGATTTTTTTAATGGTTTTACCTCTTGGATACCATCCTATAGTTTCCCCTTGCCTCGCTTTGGGCAATCTGTCTTCTTGTGGCCTATCTCCCCACAAGTGAAACAATGTCCTAAAAACTCTCCCCATTTATGGACCCAGTGGCCTTATCGATATCCCCATTCACTTGGTCGCAATTCCCTTAATTTGAGTCTCTTAAGTGGGTCCCTCTCTTGGTTATTCTCCTAGGTGGGTGCCCCACTAGCACCGATTACATTCATTCTTCCACTATCAATAAAGGCCTCAATCTCTTAGCACCCTTCACATGGAAGCATTGATATTGCCCCTTGCAAAAGTACGACATTGACAACACCACCATCGACCATCAGAGCTAGATTTCCCCCTCAATGTTGGAGTATTCTACCCATGAGTCCATCATCAACTCAAAGACCCTTTTTATCTTTAGTATCCACCTCAACAAGAATGAAGTTTTCTAAACAAGAAAATTCTCCCTTATGTTCGACCACCGTCCAGCCCTCCTCTAATAATTAATGAAATTTCCTTCGTATCTCTTTTAAAATATCTAATAATAGGATTTACTATCAAATCGCACCCTAAATTCCTCGATATTCATGATATCACCCTCGGATGTGGGGGTAGACTCGCACCACTACAACACTGCTCCAATGAGCTCAAAATTTTGCCCTAAAATTTAATCATGAGTGTCACTACACTCCACTATACGCAATTGCCTTTGGATGATCTTATTCCATTGGCCAATCACACTTTCGTAGTTTCTCGAACACTTGTGGATGTCCCTTCAAAAAAGCCCCTTCCGAGTCTCCCCCTTACTGACTGCACTGGACAAACCTGAATTTACTCCAGTGTCTTCTATAGTGGTACTTGGGGAAAGCTACTGCGCCCTAGAGGTTATCACGGAACCCACTGTAACACCCCGCCTAATTAAATACCAGGTGGCCAGTCCCATACCAAATTAAAACACAATATATAGTTGGCTCAATCTTAGCAACACCGTCGAAAACATTTACAACTCACCCAATACCCAATTAAGCTGGTGTTAAAAACTTTCCAAATTTTAATTTCAACAAAATTCCTTTTTACTTTACGAATAACACTACAGATATTATTCTACAATACTAATAACGGAATAGATAACACAAAAAAATTTAAATGCAATTGGAATAAACATTCCCAAATAATTAACCAATACAGTAATCCCATCAATAGTAAATGTATTAAAATGACACGACTACAAGAGTATTTGACTCATATAGAAAAAAGATAACTGAATTCCTTTGGGCGACATGCCCTAAATAAAAGAACACTACAGAATGTGAATCAAATGAATATAGGCGTCTAAGAAATACTCCATAGCTCATCATAATCTACTAAGGTTGGAGTCCCTGCTGCTGGACACCTGATATAGAAGGTACAATAGAAAAGAGAATATGCAAGGAAACGGGTCAGAGCCCGATGTGAAAAATGATTTTGAAAACAGCAAGTATTTAACAAGTTCAATAAAGCATTTATTATGTACATGTTAGTATCCAGACTCTCACTTGCTATTCTCACCTCTCAGCTAGAGTGCACACTTAACGTTTCCTACTAACCTTCTAGTTAATGGTTCCTCTTCACAAATTTCTATAATATGATTCCATCCCATATCATAACCCCTTATGTCCCATACCATACATAGTATAATCATTCATATCCGTTTTTTTATTTATATGAATCGTTTCTCATTAACATGAATCGTTTCTCATTAATATGAATTAAGCTATTCAATAAATATTCATTAACTTATTTCAATTCTTTTCTCAATTCACCGTTATCTACAACTATCACACAATAGATAATTTAACCGCTATATACACATTCATACAATTCATTATATATATACATATATAATACGGCACCCCGAGTCACAGCTGCGGTGCTATGCATTACTCTGCTATCGCGTCCCAAATATCGCTGGTCGCCGAATAGGGGGACTAAAGGTTCGGTAAGGATTCCTCGAACCACAAACATCAACCCAAACATTTGGAGGAGAACATTGTAACACCCCACGACTTTGGAGACTGAGAAATTTAATTTTGGGAAAATTAAATTTTATTAAATTGGAGAATTTTAGAATTTGGGAATTTAAGTCCAAAAATAGAGGACGTTTCAAAGTATTCCGGATGATATTTTTGAGGGTACCATCGATCCCGGAAGGGTCGAGATAGTCAAAATGACTGTCATTGGGTCTTATTTCGGCTCCGGAATGTTTTTAAGTTGTTTTGACTTGAATTGGAGTCAACGAGTCATTTAAAGTGTGTATTAACATTTAAAACTGGGTTTGTTGTTTTAAAGGATTTAAGGCTTACGGATGAAGCCTTCTCAAATAGAGAAAGAGAGAAAGAAAAAGGAAGAAAGAAAGAAGAAGGAAAAGAAAAGAGAGAGGAAGAAAAAGCTTGGGATTTCCGGCCCAACCGCAACATCGAGGATGATCCAACCTCTACAAACCTGAGGTAAGTGTTTAATCTTGCTAAATAGCTATTTGTGTATTTCATTTCATAAATTGTGGGGTAAAGAAATGGTTTTTGGGTATTAATGTCAAAACCTAGATTTTAGGTTTAAATCTTGAAATCAATGTTTAAATTGAGAATTAATGACATAGAAATGTTTGGGATCAACTTTGGGTTGGTTAATGGGCTTAAAATCATGATTTGATGAAGGATTGGGGGTTGGAATGAGAAATTTAGGGTTTAGAATTCGTGGGTTTTGAAGAAACAGATGAACCCTTCAAAAATTGCAGGTCCGAATCGATTCGCCCCCTTAAGCGAATCGATTCGGTTTGGTGAAATTGGCAGGTCTGCATTGACCGAATCGATTCGGACCCAAGCCGAATCGATTCGGCCTATTGCAGAAGCCCAGGTCTTTGGACCCGAATCGATTCGCCTTGGGGGCCGAATCGATTCGCTGGGCCGAATCGATTCGGAATAGGGCCTAATCGATTCGAAAACAGGGCATTTTGAGGTATTTTCCCCATAGTGATTTCAAACCCTTTTTGGTTGGGTTTATTGATTTGGGGGCTTTCTCTAGGATGTAAAAGACATATTCTTGGAGTCACATAAGGAGTTTCTCACATATTGGGATTTGGGGACTCCTTAGGGTAACTTGGGAGAAATGTACCCATGTACGTATTGGAGTTACATATGGATATCGGGGAAACCTCTTTGAGGTTGGAATTACCAATTATAAATAGAGGTATATATATATGTTTGAGGTTGATAACTCTTAGAGAGTGAGGGGTATCCTATCCTTAGAAATAATTAGACTAAGGAACAAATGATAACCCGATAGGAGTAAGGGTTCATATAATAAAATTGAACCATAGGTATAAATGGGAAACAACTTGGTGGTGTACTATCGACTAGGATAAGCGGAAGCGTAAATTCTAGTTAGGATAGTTTATACGCAATTATTGGGATATGGCCATTGAGATTTCCAATACTTGAAATGAGGTTGGAATAAGTTGAGGTTTTAGACTATTAAGTCATGTTTATGCCTATGGTTAGATAGTACTAAAGATAATTATGTACTTTCACATTTAGAGGTGAAAGGTGTAGTGATGGATTCCTACACAAACTCTTGGGTGATAGCCCTAATGTTGAATATATATAGGTATAGATATATACATATGGTTTTTGGGAGACTATTCATCATAGGGAGATGATTGAATATGTTTCAAGTATGGGATTATATTCACATATCAAGGTAAATTTAATGGAAATGGTAGTGACGGCTTGTATATCGAGGACTATGTATACTTATAGCCAGGTATATATATATATATCTTATACATATGAACGAGAATTAGTTTATATATATAGATAAGGATATGTGAATATGTGTTGATATATATATATATATTTGTATGTATATATATATATAGATATCTGCATGTTGTAGACATACATGGTATGGATATTTAAACCGTATACAATGGTTTATTATTTGATCATATGATTGGATCATATGGATTATATATATTATGCATGTAAATGATATTACTTAATTGGTTAAGCATACCCCGCTCATGCTATCATTGGGAAGTTGCGCGCGTAGTGGGTGAGCATCCTGGCTAGAAAAGCAGGGTGTGGATATTCCCCAGGTCATAGTCGTCCCGTGTGTTACTATATATATATATATTTATTTTGGGATGAGACGTGATGGGTATGTTTCGTCTCATTGCCGGTTTGGAGCTATGACCGCTTCCCGGGACGTCGTGTGCGTGAGTTTACCACGAGATGAGTGTCGTTTAGTCCCACCATGGTAGCCCCAGTTTTGCTACGTGAGCTGGGCACTGGGAAGATGATAGCATTGATGCAGTTTATCGGCGATATATATAGCCGGGTATATTATGTGCATGGCCTTGTACATCATATGTAGTATGTACACTTGGCTATTGGATTGATGATGATGATATATATATATATATATATACGGTTAGAAATAAATACCTATATATATATATATATTTATATATATATATATCCTATAGACGAAAGGATATGGACTTTTATGAAGTACATCTTAGATGATTATGGTGTACTAGATTGATGGGGGTTGATGTATCGCACATAATGTATTATTCGGTTACATCATCCCAAGGATATTATTGGAGGTTCTTTTATTTTATTTTTATTTGTTTTCTTTCTTTTATTTTCTTCTTTCTTTCTTTAGTAGTTATAGTTAGTGTAATGGTAGTATTAACTTGTATGTTGAGGATTATGGATCTCTAGGATCGACATTGCCCAGGAGTAGTGTAACGAGGTGGTTCCTTGTTTGGATTTCGCTTTGCGAGACACCTCACGCACGAAACGCAGTGCCATGTCGAGATTTGAGAGAAGTAATTCCATAGGTGGCATCACGGATCTCTGGTCTTGACCTTGTCAGGAGTAGTGTAACGGGGCGGTTCCTTGTTTGGATTTCGCTTTGCGAGACTCCCCACGCACGAAACGTAGTACAATTTTGGGATTAGAGAGAAGTCTTGCCAATATTCCATGTGCATATTATTAAGTATATTCATTCCTACGTTTTTAGCCTATATAGGTATATATATATATATATATGTATATGTATAGGGGTAATGTTTTAGGAATTATGATAATTATAATTCATGAGATGATTAATCGGAATTCATTAAGCCTTTTATGGCATAATTGTCGTAATCATAATCTAATAGGATTAGAAATGGGTGGATCCTTAGATTATGACGGGAAGGTAGCTCTCGTGGATATAGGCTAGGACTGATAAGTTAGGTTGTCCTAAAATCAATGGGGGTAATTTAACTAAAATTTGTGGACGCGAATAGGTGCGCGCCTTTAGATGAGAGGTGAGTTGGGGTTCCACGAGAGTGCGGTCTCGCTTATTTATGAAATTAAGTACACCGGTATTTATTATGCACAGTTAACACACTTGCTAAATATTTTACACATTCGGGGCTCTGACCCGTTTACTTCTCCCTCCTTCTTGTATATACATATATATATTTCCACAGGTATCCTACCGCATGGATGCCGAATGACCTTCTATCCAGAGTCTCGGGAGCCGTGACAGGTGCGGACTGTTTCATGTAGCCGCTTCCTACTTCTTTAAAATTCTAGGTAGGATTCATTTTGTATATCGGGTTTGTACCCAAGGGATATTTACTTACATGTTTATATTTATTCCCTTCAGTTATTGTATTTGCTGTGACCCGACAGCTTATTCGGGTTTATTTATTTATGGCATATTCATGTATAGTGATACTTTTCATTTCTTATAGTTCTTTCTTGCATCTCTCTTATTTATTAGAAATTTTGTAGTGTTGGGTTGTGTTATGTTGCATGTTTTAATTTATTTAACATCTTGCTTATATGATTTCGGGTAGTTAGTCCTATATTATATAGTACCGATAGTTGATGTTGAGACTGGACCATCTGAAATTCCTGATTTAATATAGTATAGGGCTGGCCACCCGTTATTATTTTAAGCAGGGTGTTACAGATGGTATCAGAGCATCAGGTTCTAGAGTCCTTAGGATCTGTGCGAATTTCTGCATTCTTCCGTTAACGTTCTTGACATAAAGCCCTAAAAATAGGACTGTTGTGTTCACTACGTTGTTTTCTTCTGTGAAGTATACTCACTTGATTGGCGTACTGATAACAGTTGCTTTTGTTTCGTTTCAGACGTCGCCTAGATTTTTGTCGTCTAGGAAGGGATAGGATTAAAAGTACAATACCCATAGTATATATTGGGTACGCTCTAATCGGGGGTAATTGTTTTCCCCGGTTCCGGAGGAGATGTTGAGGAGATTTCTAGCAGTAGTTCGAGGTGATTTATCGGCAGTTGAGTAAGAAAGGAAAATTTACTCGAATTGCGAATCTTGGTCCTAGTAAGGTAAACCCGAGGAGAGGCATGTAGTGTAGTCCTTGGGAGGTCTAGATTGAGAATTTGTTAACCTTAGTTAGGAAACCTAATGTTGGTGACTTTTACCGAGGTGAGGTTGGTGTAGTTGTCCCAATATTAGGAGTATCGCCTTCTAAGATGAGGGAGACTGCCTTTGGAGACTAAGTTTCGTTGTGTAGAACTGAAGGAGTTTCCGACAGTTGCAATCGCGCCTTGCCCTTCAATATGGTTAGGAAGGATTTTGAGGAAGATGTTTCTCTTATGGAGAAATAGGTTTAGGAGTAATGATTGTCCTGGAAGATGTAGAGGGTCTTGAATTGAGATCCTTGGATGAGGTGAAACCATTAGATTATGGAAGTATAAGGTAGAATACCTTTCTTTGGGTTTAAGTCATACTTTGTGCCATACCGGGAACGTCGAGAGTTATAATAATGAATTCCGGAGGTGAGGAATGCTAAGGTTCGCTGAATAGTGACTATAAGACTATTGTCTTATGGGTAGGTAGGGCATGTGATTATAGTGCGCCTAAGAGGGGAGACTTATATTGTGGAAAGACGTTAATGTATGTAAAGAAGTTTTAGAGTTGTAAGATTTAAAGTTTAGTAGGGGTATGTTGAGCGGATAATTTAGCTCATAGTTGTGCTAGTTTTGAGAACTAGATATTGGCTAGAGTATTGTATTTGTTGAGACCTTGTGTCTTAAACATAAGGTGTTTGTTTGGCGTGTCGAAAGACGCGGAATATATTTATATGATATTATTGTATAGGCCCTCGGGCAATGTCTAAAATATGAAAAATCTTTTATAAAACCTTAACCCTGGTTCAACTAATCTCAATCCCCGACCTAGCTACACAGTAGTGTATTGGGAGGGTTCCTTGTTTGGATTTCGCTTGCGAGACCTCCCCCGCACGAAGGTGGTTAGCGTCAGGAATTGAGGAGAGTTCAACCAGTGGAAATTTTCAAACTTTTATATATTTAGTATATTGTTATAGATTATATTACCGAGGGTTATCTTACAATTTGAGGCTAATGGAGCCTGATTAGGATTCTAAGAGTGGAGATCAGGTACGGGGTGTATGGGCGCCTTGAGTAGTTAGTTTGTTTTAAAGGCTATATGGTTCGACGTGAGAACTAGGGAGGATCGGTATAGTGATCCTAAGATTTGATGTAGGGACTAGATGATATTGAGGTCCTAGGCATATCTTAAATTTTGCGGACGAAATTCTTGTAAGGGGGGAAGATTGTAACACCCCACGACTTTGGAGACTGAGAAATTTAATTTTGGGAAAATTAAATTTTATTAAATTGGAGAATTTTAGAATTTGGGAATTTAAGTCCAAAAATAGAGGACGTTTCGAAGTATTCCGGATGATATTTTTGAGGGTACCATCGATCCCGGAAGGGTCGAGATAGTCAAAATGACTGTCATTGGGTCTTATTTCGGCTCCAGAATGTTTTTAAGTTGTTTTGACTTGAATTGGAGTCAACGAGTCATTTAAAGTGTGTATTAACATTTAAAACTGGGTTTGTTGTTTTAAAGGATTTAAGGCTTACGGATGAAGCCTTCTCAAATAGAGAAAGAGAGAAAGAAAAAGGAAGAAAGAAAGAAGAAGGAAAAGAAGAGAGAGAGGAAGAAAAAGCTTGGGATTTCCGGCCCAACCGCAACATCGAGGATGATCCAACCTCTACAAACCTGAGGCAAGTGTTTAATCTTGCTAAATAGCTATTTGTGTATTTCATTTCATAAATTGCGGGGTAAAGAAATGGTTTTTGGGTATTAATGTCAAAACCTAGATTTTAGGTTTAAATCTTGAAATCAATGTTTAAATTGAGAATTAATGACATAGAAATGTTTGGGATCAACTTTGGGTTGGTTAATGGGCTTAAAATCATGATTTGATGAAGGATTGGGGGTTGGAATGAGAAATTTAGGGTTTAGAATTCGTGGGTTTTGAAGAAACAGATGAACCCTTCAAAAATTGCAGGTCCGAATCGATTCGCCCCCTTAAGCGAATCGATTCGGTTTGGTGAAATTGGCAGGTCTGCATTGACCGAATCGATTCGGACCCAAGCCGAATCGATTCGGCCTATTGCAGAAGCCCAGGTCTTTGGACCCGAATCGATTCGCCTTGGGGGCCGAATCGATTCGCTGGGCCGAATCGATTCGGAATAGGGCCTAATCGATTCGAAAACAGGGCATTTTGAGGTATTTTCCCCATAGTGATTTCAAACCCTTTTTGGTTGGGTTTATTGATTTGGGGGCTTTCTCTAGGATGTAAAAGACATATTCTTGGAGTCACATAAGGAGTTTCTCACATATTGGGATTTGGGGACTCCTTAGGGTAACTTGGGAGAAATGTACCCATGTACGTATTGGAGTTACATATGGATATCGGGGAAACCTCTTTGAGGTTGGAATTACCAATTATAGATAGAGGTATATATATATGTTTGAGGTTGAGAACTCTTAGAGAGTGAGGGGTATCCTATCCTTAGAAATAATTAGACTAAGGAACAAATGATAACCCGATAGGAGTAAGGGTTCATATAATAAAATTGAACCATAGGTATAAATGGGAAACAACTTGGTGGTGTACTATCGACTAGGATAAGCGGTAGCGTAAATTCTAGTTAGGATAGTTTATACGCAATTATGGGGATATGGCCATTGAGATTTCCAATACTTGAAATGAGGTTGGAATAAGTTGAGGTTTTAGACTATTAAGTCATGTTTATGCCTATGGTTAGATAGTACTAAAGATAATTATGTATTTTCACATTTAGAGGTGAAAGGTGTAGTGATGGATTCCTACACAAACTCTTGGGTGATAGCCCTAATGTTGAATATATATAGGTATAGATATATACATATGGTTTTTGGGAGACTATTCATCATAGGGAGATGGTTGAATATGTTTCAAGTATGGGATTATATTCACATATCAAGGTAAATTTAATGGAAATGGTAGTGACGGCTTGTATTTCGAGGACTATGTATACTTATAGCCAGGTATATATATATATCTTATACATATGAACGAGAATTATTTTATATATATAGATAAGGATATGTGAATATGTGTTGATATATATATATATATATCTGTATGTATATATATATATATATAGATAGATATCTGCATGTTGTAGACATACATGGTATGGATATTTAAACCGTATACGATGGTTTATTATTTGATCATATGATTGGATCATATGGATTATATATATTATGCATGTAAATGATATTACTTAATTGGTTAAGCATACCCCGCTCATGCTATCATTGGGAAGTTGCGCGCGTAGTGGGTGAGCATCCTGGCTAGAAAAGCAGGGTGTGGATATTCCCCAGGTCATAGTCGTCCCGTGTGTTACTATATATATATATATATATATATATATATATATATATATATATATATATATATATATATTTTGGGATGAGACGTGATGGGTATGTTTCGTCTCATTGCCGGTTTGGAGCTATGACCGCTTCCCGGGACGTCGTGTGCGTGAGTTTACCACGAGATGGGTGTCGTTTAGTCCCACCATGGTGGCCCCAGTTTTGCTACGTGAGCCGGGCACTGGGAAGATGATAGCATTGATGCAGTTTATCGGCGATATATATAGCCGGGTATATTATGTGCATGGCCTTGTACATCATATGTAGTATGTACACTTGGCTATTGGATTGATGATGATATATATATATATACGGTTAGAAATAAATACCTATATATATATATATATATATTTATATATATATATATATCCTATAGACGAAAGGATATGGACTTTTATGAAGTACATCTTAGATGATTATGGTGTACTAGATTTATGGGGGTTGATGTATCGCACATAAGGTATTATTCGGTTACATCATCCCAAGGATATTATTGGAGGTTCTTTTATTTTATTTTTATTTGTTTTCTTTCTTTTCTTTTCTTCTTTCTTTCTTTAGTAGTTATAGTTAGTGTAATGGTAGTATTAACTTGTATGTTGAGGATTATGGATCTCTAGGATCGACATTGCCCAGGATTAGTGTAACAAGGTGGTTCCTTGTTTGGATTTCGCTTTGCGAGACACCTCACGCACGAAACGCAGTGCCATGTCGAGATTTGAGAGAAGTAATTCCATAGGTGGCATCACGGATCTCTGGTCTTGACCTTGTCAGGAGTAGTGTAATGGGGCGGTTCCTTGTTTGGATTTCGCTTTGCGAGACTCCCCACGCACGAAACGTAGTACAATTTTGGGATTAGAGAGAAGTCTTGCCAATATTCCATGTGCATATTATTAAGTATATTCATTCCTACGTTTTTAGCCTATATAGGTATATATATATATATATATATATATGTATATGTATAGGGGTAATGTTTTAGGAATTATGATAATTATAATTCATGAGATGATTAATCGGAATTCATTAAGCCTTTTATGGCATAATTGTCGTAATCATAATCTAATAGGATTAGAAATGGGTGGATCCTTAGATTATGATGGGAAGGTAGCTCTCGTGGATATAGGCTAGGCCTGATAAGTTAGGTTGTCCTAAAATCAATGGGGGTAATTTAACTAAAATTTGTGGACGCGAATAGGTGCGCGCCTTTAGATGAGAGGTGAGTTGGGGTTCCACGAGAGTGCGGTCTCGCTTATTTATGAAATTAAGTACACCGGTATTTATTATGCACAGTTAACACACTTGCTAAATATTTTACACATTCGGGGCTCTGACCCGTTTACTTATCCCTCCTTCTTGTATATACATATATATATTTCCACAGGTATCCTACCGCATGGATGCCGGATGACCTTCTATCCAGAGTCTCGGGAGCCGTGACAGGTGCGGACTGTTTCATGTAGCCGCTTCCTACTTCTTTAAAATTCTAGGTAGGATTCATTTTGTATATCGGGTTTGTACCCAAGGGATATTTACTTACATGTTTATATTTATTCCCTTCAGTTATTGTATTTGCTGTGACCCGACAGCTTATTCGGGTTTATTTATTTATGGCATATTCATGTATAGTGATACTTTTCATTTCTTATAGTTCTTTCTTGCATCTCTCTTATTTATTAGAAATTTTGTAGTGTTGGGTTGTGTTATGTTGCATGTTTTAATTTATTTAACATCTTGCTTATATGATTTCGGGTAGTTAGTCCTATATTATATAGTACCGATAGTTGATGTTGAGACTGGACCATCTGAAATTCCTGATTTAATATAGTATAGGGCTGGCCACCCGTTATTATTTTAAGCGGGGTGTTACAAACATATTTCTCATACCCACGGACCACGCACATACCTACGTTCCCATAGTCAGCGGACTTATCAACTCACCGATAAGTCTTTCATAGACCTATGTTCTCGAGCGACCAATCAAAAATCCCATGGATTCATCAGGATATGACTGCCCTCACGCGCAAACCTCCCACTGATAGCAAGTAAGCTAGGTATGTCATACACATAAATAATCAATCAATCAAATAGGCAATATCATCTACCTATAGTATAATATCAACAAGGTACTCACACTACCCTACGATAATTCCCATACGTAGCATTATATCTCTCAAATCCTATGTATTAAAATATTATGACTTTACTTCTTTAATTTTATTATCCCAGAGTCTCACTCATTACCCAAGGTTTAAATAGGTTTTTTCTTAATGTATTTATTTAGCAAGAAATCACTAATATCCTACCGGTCCATATCATCTTATCTCCTGAATTTCTACGAATTAAACTCTCCCTTAATTAGGGTTAAAACCGATTGTTTCTAATCTCTTATAAGCACATTTTATATCAACTAGGATTGAATACCATCATCACATGACTCATAGTCTATAGTGTTTCATTCACACTAAATGACTTATCAACAAAATCAACATCCTCGCATCCTATAACATCTCTCCACTCCCGACATCATTGAGGTTCATGCGCGGAGCGTCTCGGAAAGCGAAATCTAAACAAGGAACCTCTCCAATACACTAATACTTAACTTTGTCGTTCGTGAAGGTTCGTCAACTTAAAATACGCAACTGGGATAACCTCATCCCCTCTTTCAACCAAATGTGGGTTGAACTCCCATCTCTATACAGGAGCCATACCACTAAGCACTTGTACTACAGTCAGTCCTTGTGCAATCAATAATGAGTTTAAACTCAGTCCTTGATGCTCAAATTGTAACTTTAAGGCTACCCTGGTGTTATATTAAATCTCCCATACTGGACCTATCCTTAATCCTCGTGCGTACAAATTAGAATCCAAAACATGAATCTAGCAATCGAAATTTCTATAATTATCATAATTTTAATCAATTAAATCCCAATCAAATCAATTCAATTCTTAACTAGGGCTTACTGAACCTTCCTACGTCCCATTATATCCAATTAATAATCACCAAATATTTAGAAAAGGTTTGGAATACTAACAAGAATTAAAAAGAAACAGCTTCAATGATTCTGGGGAGGTCGATCGATCGAAGGCAGGGGGATCGCCCAGATAACAGCTCAGTTTTTTGCATTTCTTCTACTACGGGTTTCATCACTTTTGATCATTCAAACCTTCATATTAACTACCCAAATTCCTTATAAACCTTACTACATGATATATCAATATATGTGAATTATTTCTAATGCTCTAAACATACTAGAATCATCAAGAGTTTGAATTAAAAGCATAAGTTTAACCTCTTTTTCCAGAAAATTATATACATGATATCTTCAAGAACACACCATTGATTCTCAGCATTTCTTCAATAGATTTATGATTATTTAGTGGATTAATATCTACCCACAACATGAGTTTGATTCCTATAAACTTCCATTTTTCAGAAATCCATTAACAACTCTTCATTATCTTCTAAACATGTAAAAATCTCATATTTTTATAACTATCCTAACATGGACAATATACAAATTTAGATTAAAATTATCAAACACTTGCCTCTAATGAAGGTCTGATCCTTTGGGGTTGTATATCAAAGGTGGTTCTCCCCTTCTCCGTCCAACTTCCGGTGGTGGTTGGTGGTGGTGACCTTTGGTTCTTTGGTTCTCCACCTTTCCAAGCAAGTTTTCTCTTCCCAAGCAACCTTTCACTCTCTCTAAGAAGATGACCTTTCAAGTTTGTGTAGAAGAGATGAATGAACCCACGTTCAACTAATCTCCAAATACTTATAATAAGACAAAATCCGAAATCACTATTCACCCCCTTGTAAAAATGACCAAAATGCCCTTTTTGGTTGTCCTTTCATTTCCAAATGACTCGAGACCCAAAACCAACATCCAAAATAGACTTTTCTTACTATTTCAACCCTTTCGGATACAACGACGTACTCGAAATGACTGTAAGGTTGATAAAAAAACAAGTATCCTTTTTAATTTAACAAATTAGTCGCGACACGTCCCATACCGTGTCCGACTAAAAATTCAAATTACTGAATTAATAACTCAGAGCAATATCAATAACATCACATTCATATATTACCTAAATATCTTTAAGTATTATTCAGAATCATTCTTTTTAATATCCACAATTAGGATAAAACCCAAATGAATTAATTTATAATAAAATCCAATTAATCCATTAATTTAAAATATAACCCATTTTAAAAGTCATTAAAATTACGGGGTATTACATCCACTGCCAAAACAATAATAGTGGTGACGTCTACTATGGTCACCCTTCCCATAATATTATGTGGCTTTGACTGAGGCTCTCCTCCTACAGTCCTCCTAACAGACCTCACTGGTCTTGGTATACATAGCCCAAACGAACTCTTATATGATTCGAATCAATTATACTCAATAGCAGGAGAACATAAGTCGTATTATGAATCGACAGTCCTAAGCATAGGGCTTTATATAAACAAAATGAAATGCTAAAAATGTAGTAACTCTGCAAAGATCCTAAGGACTATAGAACTTGATGCTCTGATACCATCTGTGACACCCCGCCAATTTAAATATCGAATAATCAGCCCTAAACTAAAATAAAATAGGAATCACATTTGGTCAATTCTTATCATTTTTTGCAAACCACCTATTAGTTAAATAAGTTGGTTCTAAATTTTATTTTTCATTACAAACCGACAAGTAAATCATTAGCTAAAACCAACACAACAATAAAGATAACTAACTAAACACACTGAAAAGGAAGTCTAAACATTATATAATAAAACTAAACACCGAATCAACCATCAGTTATAAAAATCCAAAATGACATTTGAATGAAATAATCATAAAAGTAAACGAGTTTGGAAATAAAGGGGAAACACACCCAACTTAGAGCTGAAGTAAAGAACCAATTCTAGAATACAATAAGTGAAGCGACGACACAACAACTTGCAAGCCTCCATGTCAGCTGGATCTTCGTGTCCCTAGAAAGAATAATCATCCATGGCGCCCCTGCAGTTGTACACCGAAAAGTTTTTGAAAAATAATTTGACACGGGTCAGAGCCCAAAACCTTTTAAAAACATTTGCAACGAATTAAGATGCATTCACAAATATATTGCACAAATTTCCATATTTAAGCTGGTGTCGCACACCCATAAGATAACCATCACCTCTCAACTATAGTACACACCTAGCGCATACATCATAACCCATCTAGTTATGCTATCCGCCTAACTAATCCTATTGAAAATCTCACCAATACCATACTCCAACTAGAGTATTGTCTAACATTTATTTCTTCACTAGTGTACTCATTAGAATAATTAATCATCTCCTCATTAATCATTCATATAATTTTACTCCGGTTATTTAAAAACATTCACACTTAATGTTATAAGCCCGTACATAATTAACTACTCTATCCCGTACATAATTAACTACTCTATCATATACGAAATGAGATACTAGAATAAACACATATATGTTCACTCTTAATGTGTTAAAGCTCATATATAATTAACTTCACTATTATATACATGATGATATACAGTAACAAACACACATATGTGCACTTTAATGTGTTAAGCCCGTATATAATTAACTATACTATTATATACGTAGTGATATACTACAACAAACATACATATGTTATGTATAGTCGCCATCCCTTGAGTAAAAACTGTTAGATGTTACCATCCCCCGAGTAATAACTCATTAAATATCTCCATCCCTGAGTAATAACTCATTAGATGTCTCCATCCCCCGATTAGGAACTCATTGGATGCGGGTCCATACAATTGTATCATTATCCATGGCATGCTCACCTCATCCTGGTTATTAGAAGTCAGACTCTCACACCGACTCGGTATTATTGCAAACGTATTTGAGATGGACATAGTCCTTCGATAGTGAGTCATAACCATACCCATAATTACCTCAGTACGAAAATAAATCACACAACCATAAACATGGCACTATGACCGGGGGACTATACTTACCATGCTTTCGCTTGCTACGGAAGATGACCCCCATCATGCAACCTCCACTGATAGCACTAGAGGGGTATGTTCACACTACTATCATATACACAAATATTATTTCATATATATATATATATATATATATATATATATATATATATATATATATATATATATATATATATATATGTGTGTGTGTGTGTGTGTGTGTGTCTGTGTGTGCCTATCTCCCAAAGTACTAGCCCACTTATCTCGAGTCTATTTCCCTTATTATTAATTTATTTAAAGTCTCACCAATCAAATAAATAAAGTAGTGTCACCATGATAAAGTGACCAAACTTACCCAATCAAACTGTCATATATATTAATTTTGTTTATAACGTAGCATCACTGCGCTAGAACACTCAGACTTACCCAACCAGCCTGTACAACAATTGTTTCTGAATTCTTCTCTCCTAATTCGTTATTTAAAAATCTTTGTGAAATGTGTTTCTCACCATTTGTAATCCAAATTCAACAACCATTCATCCTGAGGTAATGTAACCCTTCTAAGTCACTCTAATAATATTCTCTTATTCTAACTAGTTTTTAAAATCCATTCGAATCCTTCAAAAATAACCCAACAATTAAATAACCCAATGCTTATGCTGTCTAGATTTATGAATAGTTTAGCCTAGGAAGCGAACCGATTCAGTGACCAAGTTTATCGAATTTCAGCCCAGATTTCCTTCTTCAACTAATCCCAAATATCATCAACAAGTTACTCTACATTTACTAATTTATGTAGAATATAAAGTGAAATTTGATACATGATTCTAACATCTATGAATAGTTCTAATTTCAAAGCTCAACTAACTATCATCTAAATAAAATTATTCAAATAGGTCAAAATAATGAACACCTCAAATAACCCTAAATTCAATTCAAAACTCCAATTAATTATGATTAGCCCATGAATCGCTAACCAGATATAATTCATCCAATAACATCAATATTCGTTTAAACTAAAATTCATGGGATCAATTTTGCAAAACCCCTTTTTACATATGAAATCCCCACCAAAAAATAGTTTTTTACATCATCTACTGTAGTATGATTTGAATCTACTACTTATTCAATTCAGAAAGTCAATTACTTATCTTGGGGTGTTTGTAGTCTAATATACTTCATCTGTTATGGGTTCTTGCTAGGATTTCCCTAAATCCCATCCTGAATTGGCCTCCTCTAGATTTCTCCCTTGATAAGTGTTCTTTCTCCCCATCTTCCTTCTCTATCAGGGTTTAGAAATAATGATATGGTTTCTTCACCCACCTAACCCTTATGGTTCAAAATACAAATCCAAAAGCTAGGTTATTAATCTATATTAAAATGACCCAACTACCCCTACATGAGTCCGAGCTACTGTCAATAGCCCCCTGAACACACTTACTACCCCTAGTACTTACTTCTGACTATGTTAACCTATTCGGGATAAACCGTACACTCGAAATCACTATTCAAGTCGCCGCATATAAATTTACAATTTCACCCCTAATACAATCTACTCATAAGCCCCGATTGGGATATCATCACAATCCCATCATTATTACTCACTACGGTACAGTAACAATTCACTATATTTATTTACTATAACCTCGCTTAGTAAATTTATCACATAAATAATAATCTTATTCCCACAAATTAATATTTATAAATATGAAATATTTTATTTTAATTAAATTACTGCACACGTGTAATTTAAAGTATCAGAATAATTAAATCTATAATTATTCAAAAATAAGGGGTGCTACATCTATAAATTGATTGTTTATGTCAAACTCTTGATGGTCATGATTACTAGGTTTTGCTCGAAAGGGATTTTTCCTTTCTTGTTCGCATGCTTGGTTTGATTAGTATATAAATTTCGTTAATTTGATGCATGCACACCTAATATCTAATCAAGATAAAATTTGGGTATGATATGATTTGTGTGTGAGGTACTTGATATACAGACTATCCATATCAACCTTCTTCCTCAGATATACCAATATCTCATTAACCGGGCTTGACGCATGTGAATAGTATGTGTTGCCCATAAATGTACTAATCTGTCGATGTAACTCTCTATGTATATGTTATAAAAATTATCTATTTCCGCTCATTTGAGGCATATAATAAATCACATATCTATTTACTTATCACATGAAAGTAAATAATAATAATAATAAATATTAATCCTTTGTCTCGCTAATTAATATTTATCGAAACCCATTTTAATTTTCTTAATTAAATCAATAATTAAATGCACACAAAAATTAAATAATCATAAAAGTACGGGTCATTGCACCTAGAATAGCTTCATGTAACCTAAAAGGGTTATGCTGATCTCTAACAATCAAAATTGACCCAAAACAGTGATGTTTGTCTAAAATGATAAACATTAGCTTAAATGGATAAGTTCGGCCTACAACGACCTCATTTGAGCTAAGACGATCAAAGTGATCTCTCACAATCAAAATTGACCACAGCGTTCAAGTTCGTCTAAGAAGACCAACCTTAGCCTTCAATGGATAAAATAGGCATATAACGGCCTCATTTGACCTAAGACGGTGAAATTGAATGATAATAATCAAAATGAATCTCAAACGGCCAGGTTTGTCTAAGACGACATAAATTAAACATATATAGATAAGCTTGGACTATAATGGCCTCATTTGACATAAGACAATCAAATATATCTCTAACAATCAAAATTGACCTCTAATAGTTAAGTTGGTCTAATAGGACCAACATTATCCATAAATAACCAAGCTCGACATAAAACGTATAACCTTATTTAATCTAAGTTGGTCAAATCAATATGAAATGATTAAAGACGCCAATGGTCAAATTTGTATATGACAACCAACATTATCCATTGATGGCTAAGCTCAGCCTACAATGGACTTATTTTACGAAGAATGTAAAATTTATTCAAACGATCAAAATAGATCTTAAACAATCACGTTGGTTTAAAACGACCAACATTAGCCTAAAATATCAGAGATTGGCCTAGAGTGGCATCATTTTGACCTAAGAGATAAAATTAATTTCTAACAATCAAAATTGACCTTAAATGATCAACTTGGTTTAGATGACCAACACTAGCATTTAATTGATAAAATTGGCCTAAAATGACCTCATTTGCCATAAGACGATCAAATTGATCTTTAACAATCAAACCTCATATCAAAGAGTCAAGTTCATCTAAGAAGACAAACAATAGCCATAAATGGCTAATGTCGACCTACAACGACCTCGTCTGATCTTAAATGGCAAAAATTAATCTCTAACAATCAAAATTGACCTAAGACTATTACATTGGTCCGTCACGACCAAGTGTCCATAAATGGCTAAGTGATATATTTGTATCCTAAATAGACTCATTTTAAACATTAATTCACATTGAAATTGGCTTTATACGTGTAATGGCTTATTTAGTACTTCAATATGTGAAATTGTAGTTTAAAGGCTTTATTTGAGAAAATTGTGGCAAAATGTGGTCAAAAGAGCAAAGTCATAATTTCATGCAACGAGAGACAACGAGTTTCGAATAAAACCAATCCCTTGCTATATATATATATACTAGGGTATGCCCGTGCCTGAAGGCACGCTGATAATCTAAAAACGACAAATTTTCAAAACACGTAGTTGCAAAAGCGCAAAACTTTCGTTCCCCAACAAAACGAAATGTAATTTTAAAAAAATTGACCATATTCTCCTTTGTTTTTAAGACTATCCACCTTGCTTAACAAAAATCAAATAGTCCAACAACATTCGAATAATCTAAATTCATTAAATAGACTCGCATATAACATGAATAGTTTAGTGTATGCTTGTGCTTCAAGGCACGATAGAAATTTCGTTGCCCAACAAAATAAGTGTAATTTTAAAAAAAATGGCAGTGTTTGTGACTGGTAATTTTCTAAAGTGTATAATAAAACTTTGCCAAGTTCCATTCATAATACAAATATTTTACAAAAATTGGGCAAAATCTCCTTTGTTTATATGACTATCCACCCTGTTTAGACAATACAAAAAACCACAACAATAAAAAAAATTGTCCATATTGGACCTTGCAAACATCATCAACTGTTTAACGCAAAAAATAATCAGTATCATAATAGATAGTTTAAAATTTCGAAGATTATCGCCCACAATTACACCAAGCCACTTGTATTGCCCACGTCACGCTTGTCCCATTCCTCGTCACAAAATGCTTATACGAAATATATATCTTCCATAAATGAATCCAATAATAAAGTATATTTTGGTTTATATGCCTTTGATCGACATAAATTGACCTGCATAGATGATAATTGAACCATTAATAGGGCAATTATCTTCAAAAACCAAACGTCAAAATATCTTCAAAATCCAACAATTATCAAAAACCAAACATCCAAATATATTCACCTTCATGTACATGTAATGGCACATGTTCTTGTAACCTTTCTTAGACTACTCTTTTGAATTGTTCTTTTGTTTCAAATTGAATCTGCTGAACATATCATAAAAAAGTATATCAGACCAATCAGATTAAAGTAAAAAAGCATATATCAGACCATCCGATTTCTTTGTCCACTATTGTCAAGTCTGTCCATTTGTTTCGTAACTTAAAAACTGAACGTTTCTTTTTAATAAAAAAATAACATTATTTCCATCTTTAGCCAAACAACTATCAGTTTCTGTGTATTTTTTTTGTAGCTTAAAAATTGAATGTTTCTTTTTAACCGAAAACAACAACATTAATAAAAATGCCTACAAAGTTTGAAAAAAAAATAAAACAACCTTCATAGGTTTATAACAGCCTCCAATTCCAAAGGAAAAACAAAATTAAAATCCAAATGCAAACAACATTAGTCGAATAATTGCATGGGTGTTCTCTTATGATCCCAACAACTCTAAAAAAGAAAAAAGAAAAAGAGAGGGCAAACTAAGTTATTTTATATTGTAAAAGAAAAACTAATTTTATTGGAAACTAATAAAGACAGAATAATTTGAATAATTAATTGTCTCAATTTCTTCATATTTTCCAATCATAACTTTTGTCTCGAAGACTAATCAAATCAGGGTTGTTGAAAACAACTCAAACTCTCAATCTCAACTTCTAATGAATTAATTCAAAGGGAAAAAAGAAATTAGAAGCATTGACTTATGAGTTTGCGAAATGAAGAAGAAAAAATATCCCCAAAAGCTTAGCTTAGCTCAATTTACCGGCAAATGAAATGAGGCAAAGAGATAATGAAATATATCATGCGATGCTGGAGAAGTGACGGGAGAGGCATTGGAATGAGAAATCCATAACAGCAAGTGTATCACACCGCATGAACAGTATTGGCCTCATACTTGACGCTGATCAAATGCCGCAACAGAAGCGCTGCCCCTGTTCTGCATTCCATACATGCTTCCGCCTGGTCCTCATGATGTGGTCAGACACACATTATTAATTATATAAATAAAATTTGTATACATAACATAATAATTAAGTGAGAAGTAAGGAATGAATGACTGAGGGAGGGAGGAGAAAGTATTCTTCAAAAGCATAGTGGTTGATTACTTAGAAAATGGGCTTAAAAGCTTGGAGAAGTGCCCACCTCTTTAGGTGATTTTTTCTCTTCCAGCTTCTTTTCTCTTCCAACAGAAGCGCTGCCCCTAATACCTTTCTCGATAAACACTAAAACAATGTAAACTTCAGTAAGTGATTTTTTATGTTGGTCATATGATATTCTAGATTTTCCATATTGGTCATATGCAGTCCCTAAAACAATATAAAGTATCACAGTATATAAATAAAAGCTTTCAGTATTACACTTGATGACACATCCTTGTACAACATTTTCTCCTCGATTGTGTAATTGCCAATAGCACCTCCTGAATGACTCAGATCATTCATTGACAATGCCATACTCTTATTTGAAGTAATTTCTACCGGCATGATGTATTTTAATTGTAGCTGAAATTAGAAAGCACTCCCAAGTGAATTATATGCATCATAAATATGGTGAAAAGAATGACTTAGGAAATACTACATAGTAAGATTTCATTCAATTCTCCAAAGATACATAAAGGTAAAGACAATAGTTATAGTAGTATGAGCTCTAGTTCAAAAGGGCATGAATGTACCACACAGATTCTCACTGTGTAGATCACATGCCTTAGCTGGGTAATGAGGTAAATACAATAGTTATAGCACTGTGCAGCAGCTGGTCAAGACCAAATACTATAAATAATGCAGCAGATAAACTAATGAGAGTGTACAACATATTTGGGTAATGAGGTAAAAGCTTTGATTATAGAAGCAAGAGCTCTAGTTCTAATGGCATGCTATAAAGAACACAGATAGGACCTGCTGCAAAGACATAAAATAAGGACATGGAAGGGTAAACTAAATCCAAGTAAACACAATAAAATTAAAAATTAAAACTCATTCAATAAATATAATACACGTCAAATACCAACAAAGACCATAAAGGCATTTCCTGTAATTTCACAGAAGAACCGCCAAAAAGGTCACGAATCATAACAAAAATGAGTAAATCAAGAGAAAAAACTGAAATAATAACTTCTTTTACTAAGCTAATTTTAAAATAAATAAAGGAACTTAAGCAAGACGATCATTTTAGATCAAATACTAAACAATGTTTTAAATCCAAATATCCTTTAATGACCATAGACGACTTACCTCATTCGGCAAATAAATAGTTATAAGGTATGGTGCGGGGGTATAATGTAGTCTAACATTTTAAGCACAAAATGTGGAATGAATAGTGGTGAAAACATCACCTGAACCATAGAAGCATCCGCCTTGTAAACAAAAATCTCAAACTTGAAACACATGAAAACAATGTATATAACAACCACCCGATTTGAAACTAATATGTTATACACTCTCAAACACTTGGCGGTTTTTGAAATATGAGTTCCACGGTTGGGGATGTAAAATAAAAATTCCACCTAGCTAAAGAAGTCCCCAAATTTTGGAAAATAAAGCTATCAATCCATCATCACCCCAGTTCAAATGGATCCAGTTTGTTACGCTTAAACAAAGAATTGTGTCATAGGACTTATCCTCTGTTGAATGCCGACTCTGTACAAAAGTTTCTTTTAGGAAAGTAACTTTATCGAAAAGAATAGAAGAGGGTAGACCCTCAAAAATATCATTTATCCCTTCACTTAGAGGTTCAGTTGCATCGAAGGTCTTTGGAGGAACCTTAAGAGAACTCATCTTCACAATCGGCATTCCAGCTTTCGCCACTTCCATTTTCGCTAAATGGATTTGGTATTGCAACTGCATAATCAATCAATTACAGAAAAGAAACCAAAATCCATTAATTATAAATAATGGCAATTTATACCTCTTTGATGGCCTTCTTCTTCGAAACATCCGCCTCATCCATCCCATCATATATTCTAAACGGCATCTTAAGACTCTCACGGTTGGTGCTGCTTTAACTAAGTTGTGCTTTTCAAATTGCTCACACAGTTTTCTATGAACCTACCATAAACAAATTAGAGTGATTTGGTGGTAGAGTTGTTAATAGGGAGAACATATATAAACGCTCTAGGAACTTGTAGCCCTGCCAGAACAAATTTTATGCATAGATATAAAAATATATGTGCAAATAATCACATACCTCAGATATTTGAATCATCCAGAGTGTCGCAAAGCATGGATCACCTACCTAAAACATTTCTAGTCAGCAAGCTCCATTTACTCTCACACGAAAAATCATATTCCTAATTTATAGAAGAATGTAAAGACAGAGACACCGAGGTAAAAATAGTGAGAGAGAGCCACAGTATACCACATAGGATTTCAGGACCAACACTGCCGGAGGCAGTGGAGGCATTTGGCATTTGGCATTTGGCATTTGGCATTTGGTAGAGGCATTTGGCAGGTCCAACACTGCCAGAGGCAGTGAAACTGTACGATTCTTGGCATAAAAGAGAAATAAAGTGAAATATGTGACCCATAGATTAAGAAATGAGAACTCATCACTTAATACACATAAATAATTTACCTTACAATCTTCAATTTATGACTTTGGAGTGTGATTATCTCAAGTATCCGTCTCGAAGCCTATAAAACTTCAGAATCAATTTTCACCTTAAATTTGAAAAGAAGGTAGGCCCATGATTCTACCAACACAATATTTCGAGCTGATGTTAAATTATTAGCTGGTGAAGGCTCAAAGTTTGGTTTCGACTGACATTATTACAGTCAATTCAATGGGAGGAAAGGTTGCTTTGAAATTTGCCCTGAGTTGTGCTCGTGCTCATTATATTTATTCACTTAAATTGCCCAAACAGTTATGGACACCGGACTCTATTCCTGTAAAAGTGCATTCTGAAAACCATAAGGGAGAAATTTTGCAAATTTTACGAACCTTACAGAGTTTACCTCGGAAGTGGCTGGTGGATCTCATGATAAAGCTTGGGAGAAAACCAAACATGGAAATTGACTATTGGCCTCTTTTGAAAAATCCAAAAAATGGGATGAAGATATTAATTATGCGGGCGGAGAATAGTGATCGATGCGACCTAGGTGTGGTTCAATAGCTTGAAAGCCTTGTTGCTGCTCAAAAAGTGGATAAAATCGAGTAATGAGAGGAAAAATCATATGCCTAATTTACAGAAGAATGTAAAGATAGAGACACCGAGGTAAATATAGTGAGATAGAGACATAGTATACCACATAGGATTTCAGGTCCAATACTTCTAGAGGCAATGGAGGCATTTGGCATTTGATAGAGGCATTTGACAGGTCCAACACTGCCAAAGGCAGTGAAACTATATGATTCTTGGCATTAAAGAGAAATAAAGCGAAATATGTGACCCATAGATTAAAAAATGAGACCTCATCACTTAATACATAGAAATAATTTACCTTACAATCTTCAATCGATGACTTTGGAGTGTGATTATCTCAAGTATCCGTCTCGAAGCCTATAAAACTTCAGAATCAATTTTCTTCTTAAATTTGAAAACAAAGTAGGCCCATGATTCTACCAACATAATATCTCGAGCTGATGTTAAATTATTAGCTGGTGAAGTCTCGAGGTTGGGCTTCAACTGACATTATTATAGGCCATCCAAAGTGAGGAAAGGTTTCTTTTAAATTTACCCTAAGTTGTGCTTGTGCTCGTGCTCATTATAGTCATTCACTTAAATTTCCCAAATAGCTATGTACACCGGACTCTATTCCTGTAAAAGTGCATTCAGAAAACCATAAGGGAGAAATTTTGCAAATTTTGTGAACTTTACAGAGTTTACCTCGGAAGTGGCTGGTGGATCTCATGATAAAGCTTGGGAGAAAACCAAACATGGAAATTGACTATTGGCCTCTTTTGAAAAATCCAAAAAATGGGATGAAGATATTAGTTATGCGGGCGGAGAATAGTGATCGATGCGACCTAGGTGTGGTTCAATAGCTTGAAAGCCTTGCTGCTGCTTAAAAAGTGGATAAAATCGAGTAATGAGAGGAAAAATCATATGCCTAATTTACAGAAGAATGTAAAGATAGAGACACCGAGGTAAATATAGTGAGATAGAGACATATTATACCACATAGGATTTCAGGTCCAATACTTCCAGAGGCAGTGGAGGCATTTGGCATTTGATAGAGGCATTTGACAGGTCCAACACTGCCAAAGGCAGTGAAACTATATGATTCTTGGCATTAAAGAGAAATAAAGCGAAATATGTGACCCATAGATTAAAAAATGAGACCTCATCACTTAATACATAGAAATAATTTACCTTACAATCTTCAATCGATGACTTTGGAGTGTGATTATCTCAAGTATCCGTCTCGAAGCCTATGAAACTTCAGAATCAATTTTCTTCTTAAATTTGAAAACAAAGTAGGCCCATGATTCTACCAACACAATATCTCGAGCTGATGTTAAATTATTAGCTGGTGAAGTCTTGAGGTTGGGCTTCAACTGGCATTATTATAGGCCATTCAAAGCGAGGAAAGGTTTCTTTTAAATTTACCCTAAGTTCTGCTCGTGCTCATTATAGTTATTCACTTAAATTTCCCAAATAGCTATGGACACCGGACTCTATTCCTGTAAAAGTGCATTCGGAAAACCATAAGGGAGAAATTTTGCAAATTTTGTGAACTTTACAGAGTTTACCTTGCAGAGTTTACCTCGGAGTGGCTGGTGGATCACATGATGAACCTTGGGAGAAAACCAAACATGGAAATTGACTATTGGCCTCTTTTGAAGAATCCAAAAAATGGGATGAAGATATTAGTTATGCGGGCGGAGAATAGTGATCGGTGCGACCTAGGTGTGGTTCAATAGCTTGAAAGCCTTGCTGCTGCTCAAAAAGTTGATGAAATGGAGTAATGAGAGTTGGAAAATGAATAGCAGATAAAGTCATATACTTTTATTAAAGTCATATAGAATATTCATATAACAACCACCTGAGCAACTCGATGAAATAGCGCCATTTGGCTGAGGTCAAGCCGAAGCTGCGTACTATTTGGCCAGCGGCTCGTATATGGAGTGGAGCTCCTTGGCAGTGGGCTCATATTTGATGTAGCCACTTTTTTCCGCATCAATAGCATTCCGACATCTCGAAAATCAAACCCCATAAGAGTGTATGTCTAACTAACTCTGCCTTCCCCAACGTCTGAAGAAAACACACACAAATTCAAATGCACCCAAAATACATACTTAAACCATATGGTAAGTGACAGTATATTACATTACAATAATATTAGATTACTAAAAACTTTGCCAAAAAGAATCAATTGCGACTTTTGCTAAAAATGGAATGCATCACTTTTGGAAAAAGTAGTACATGAGGCCAAAATCAAACTATAGTTTAGATCTATGAAAATATAAAAATCACAATTCAAATCCCATGTTAAACAGCTCAAGAGAGAATATTACACAAAAATAATTATATGCAACAGCGGTGCTGATTATCGAGCAACAACGGTGATTATATGCAAAACATGTATAACATCAAAAGAAAACATACATTTATTCTGGAGTTCCATGATTCATTGAAGTGTTTCCTATGCAGTGTAGCCATCTGTGCAGACATGTGATTCCCTTAATTAAAGTGTTGCGGATTCCCTTGAAAAGTCAAAAGTAGCAATTTTACACAATGTGCCCAAATCGTCCACACAGTTGACATTGAGGCTGCCAGGACTATCGACCTTGACGGTGGACATGGATAAAGTGAAAAACAACCACAATTAGTTGCAGATTTATGACACGAAAATGGAAAAAAAATGAGAGAACTAAGTTGGAATAACCTCCAAACCAAAAAAAACCGTTACAAAATTGATTCAGACTTTATCCAAAAATATACCATGCAAAAGATAAATGAAAAAATTCAAATGACATGACAGCTACCTCCCATTAATGCCACAAATTATTAAAACATATATGTTGCTGTATAGAGACGTAGAATATTAGATAGAGACACAAAATAATTTCTCTACAGAAGTAAATGTAATGTGTATCAAACCCGTGCCAACAGCGTGAATGTAATTTCAATAGTACTATACCAAATGTGTTGCAAAACATGACTAAAAAAATAAAAATGTTCAGAAAAAAAGCTAAAATCTATAAATAGACACAAACTAAGAAAGAAAAGGAGCATACCTGTTTTGGGTGTTCAAGTATAATCAGATCCCTGCAAAAAAAAAAATAACAAAACACAAAGAATAAGTAGATCCCAAAACATAAACATAAGGATAAACATACACGTTCGAAGCAAAGTAAAAGTACAATTAAATTGCCCCATATTTTCATATATGTATTCAAATCATAAACAAAAAAATATATGCAGATCTGAAGCGAAGTGAAAGTAAAAAAGCCCTAATGGAGATTACATGTTCGAGAGAGGAAGAGAAAGAGGAACATGGATGAGAAAAGGGAGAGAATGAGGGAGGGGAGATCAGATGAGTGAGAGGGCACCGGGTGAGGAAGTGTTTGTGTTAATCGTACATCACAAAGTGTAAGAATGGTGTGCAAATACTTTAGTACCCCAGTTTTTGAATTTTGAATAAAAGGGAGAGAGGATTGATAAACCCCAATGATAAGAACGAAATGGAGAGAGGATGGAGAGCGGTGAAGAACAAAATGGAGAGAGAGAGAGGAGTGTGTACTCGGTGAAGAACGAAATGGAGAGAGAGAGGTGGATTTCTCTAACCCGCGCTCGATAGAGACGGTGAAGGTAGTCTCGGTAGTGTGTAAAACTTTCTTAGTGTTAATTTCCAATTTTATCCTTGTATTTGAATTTTAGGTAAAAGGAGGAAAGGAAATGAAGGGTAAAAAAGAGGGGGAACTCAAATATGTAAAGGACAAACTTGTCTTCCAAATTTGTGAATAGTGAAAACACCATCCTACTTTATTATATATATATATAGTACTGCTCTTCTGCGGACCGGACATGTGTCACCTGACGGTGAGCCTAAAAATTATACGCACACCCGCCAGGTGACACATGTTCAGTCTGCACTTTTCAAATGCGAACTGGTCCGCACAAGAGCAGTACTATATATATATATATATATATATATATATATATATGTCTATGTGTGTGTGTGTGTGTGTGTTATATCAATAGTATTACATAACCATATGTATTTGGGTTTTAATATATGTATGTTTATGAGAAAATATTTATTTGTATGTGTGCGTGCGTGTGTGTGTTATATTAATAATATTACATATCCATATGTATTTAGGTTTGAATATATGTATGTTTATGGGAAAATATTTGTTTCTATGTTTCATATCTTATTTAAGAGTATATATATATATATATATATGGAACAATGGTGTTATGAATAGTAACTCATGTATGATAAGACATGCATGACATTTTATGTGTTGCATGCATACATACATACATATATTATTATTTTATTATTTTTTATTAAAATATTTAAAAAAATAATAATTTTTAAAATATTTATTAAAAAAATTATTTTTTTATTTTTTTTAAAGTTTTTTTTTCTAAAAAATGACGGGTTATTATGGGCTGAGTTTTATCACGGGTACAAATTTATTACCGTGTCCTCGGGCACGGGTATCCGCTAATATATATATATATATATATATATATATATATATATATATATAAACACATTTTACAAAACAAATAGATAAATAAATAAAGGATATTAGTATTATTCTTTGGTAATAAATAAATATAAATTTTACTATTTGGGGACCAGTAGTTCTCACTATTTATAATTTTGTTGAATTTTTTTCATACTAATTGGTTGAGGTTCAAAACTAATGGAAATCGTCACTTGACTAGTTCAACCGTTGTTTAACATACTTTTCAACTAAAACAACTCTTTTCAACCCTAAGTACATTAATAAACATTATTATACCTCCACATTATACACATAAATTATTTGCAAGATATTAGTATTGTTCTCACGTGATATTTTTTCGAGCAAATGCCTTTTGTCTATGTGACAACCCGCTCACCAAAATAAGGGATGGCCAGCCCAATACTCCAATATAAGAGGAGTCCCGGATGGAATCATTCTCAACATCAAAATAAAATATAGAGTATCCAGGATAACCACCCAAAATTTCAGAAAACGGGTTGCCAAAAATTTTGTTTTAAGGTAAATAAAAGAAAACAAACAACCCAAATCCAGAAAAGATACGGGAAACCTCAAGGATGTATATATATTACTATAACGACAAGTGACAAATAAGAGGACCAAATATGTTATCGGTCCGCTGATACATACAACATTTTTAAACAATTTCAACAAATTTATATAATACATTACATTAATCAAGTACAAAAGCTTGGGCCTCTCGCCCGAGTAAAAAGACCTGATCCTGTCTAGAGTGCAAAAATGACAATGTCTATTCCCAAATACCCCGTAATACCCGCAAAGCATCACGGCTCGCCAATGACCCCGGGATCGGAATTCAAATCAGGCATCCTTACGGCGGAGTACCTGAGCAGGTACAAGATGCAAGCACAATAGGAATTATGAACGGGTCAGGGCCCGGTTCTATATGATTACCAGAAGAATAAAGAGTATGACAGTTATGAATATCATCATTCTTGGAAGAATAAAATCTATCTACACAGTTCTAAAACATAAGCTGAGACAATAAAGAAAAGCATGAGTTTAATTTGAATATGCAAAGAAAAAGAAAGAGTAACATAAATTAAAAGCTTCCATCTCATTATTATGTTCCTTATCAGGAACTCATAATTACAACATTTATGCTCTTTACTAGCATTTCATTCCTTATCAGGAAAATATAATTATAATTTTAAGCTCTTTATGGCTTTTATTTCAAATACATGCCCATCCTGGCATTACCATTTCCTTAGCAGGAATATAATCAACATTAAATGCTCTTTGTGGCATTGTACTGTGCTCTTTGTGGCACTTCTTTATGCTCTTTATGGCATATCACAAACATCAAGTCCCACTTGATTATGAACTGTTATATTTATATACATATAACGAATTCTAAGAC
The DNA here is from genome assembly GCA_949130495.1 of Sambucus nigra. Lineage (NCBI taxonomy): Eukaryota > Viridiplantae > Streptophyta > Magnoliopsida > Dipsacales > Adoxaceae > Sambucus > Sambucus nigra. The sequence continues at coordinate 133,329,426 of OX422222.1, read as the reverse complement.
TGCCCCTCCGAGTTTCCCCACTGGGCGCGCCCCTAAATGACCATCATCTTCTAGGGCCTATCTATACAAGACAACCTGGGCACCTACAACGAAAAACGTCGGGAAGCGGCCATATGCCTGCGGGAGAGTCAAGACCACACCCGGAATCTCCTCACCAGCGCTGAAAATATAACATAATCGCTCATATGGCCTATGGACTATATCGACCCTGCATTCACTAGCCATGGGGCATCACCAAGCGCGCGAACTTACCTTATGATGTCATTTAGAGAGGTGTCTTTAACCAAATCATCATTTATCATATTAATGATTAAGTAAATTATCATTTAGCATCATTATTTCCATTTCCATTTACCATTTCCAATTTCCATTTACATTTTAGCAAATGCATATTTCATTTTATTCGAAACCATATCCCTTTACGTTTCGTAAATAGTTCACTTTTTTTATCCGGAGCCATACATATTTTATATCGTCATTACAATCCTCAAAGGATAAATGAACTCCCAAATTATTCTCCCAAGATTCATTAATAGGTATTATAAACCATCAAGACTAACATAGCTCCATTGAGCTTCTAAAGTCTCCCAAACATAATAATCCATCTCGTAGTTTTATAAAAATTATCTAGAAGAAAGAATGCCCTATCATCAATAGGCATAACCCCGAAAAAGTCCCCACATAACCCATTCCTAATGTAGGGTATACATCTAACTCATCTCACACTCTAGGACTCGAAGTTTACTTCATTCAAGAAGGTTCCTAGGTCCTATCCCTAAAGAAAAAGGGTAAAAATTGAGTTATAAAAAAAACAACTCAAAAACAGCTGGAAAACGAATCGATTCGCCCCAAAAAGTGAATCGATTCGGACAGCAAAATCAACTTTTTGCAATTGACCGAATCGATTCGGCCTTAACCCGAATCGATTCGGGTTATGCAGACCTGGAAACTACCCCTTACTGAATCGATTCGCGATAGGGCCGAATCGATTCGGTCCTGCAAATTTTCCAAGAATGGCTTCGATGGGTTAAGAACCCTAAATTCTCCAAACTTTAAATCTCTTCATTTTTATACACATCCAACAACAAAAATCTACCCCAAACTAATCTACATGATTATTAACCATCAAAACCCACAATTTCTTTAACATAAATCAAGATTAGGGTTTAAATCCCTTAAATTCTACATTTAAACCATAAATGTCAAATATATAACTAACACACAGTTTATTCAACTTAAATCACATATTAGCAAGTAGAAAACTTGCCTTAGGGTTGATATCTCAGATTTATTTGGAGTAGAAGCAAATCCCAAATCCTCCATCTTCAAATCTCTCTCTAACTCTATTGTTTGGTAAGACACAAATGAGAAAAAGAAATAAGGGGCAAGACTAAAATCGGGTCTTAAGTCTAAAGTCTCCAACTTAAGTGGTTAATAGCACATTAAAATGACTTGCAAATACGCGTTTAAGCTAAAACTAGGTAAAAGTGCCCGAAACCCAAAAATATAATATGGCACTTATTTTGACTGTCTCGCACCTTCCGAGACTAACTACACCTTCTAAATTGGCATCCGATAAATTTTTATAAATTATTTCCAGTTCCAATTTTATTTAAACTATAATGTCATTTAAAATACATGACACTATAAAACATGCAACCTGATGATATTTACTTTCACATACAGTAAATATGCATCAAACTAGTAAATATTAACTTTCAATTAATTCAATTAATATTTAGTCCAGTCCCCACATTTTATACAATTACCTTATGCGGTATAATTAGTATAAAACGAGCCTTCCAGAATCGAGGGTTGTTACAGTGTATATGAATTATGGATAACATCGCAACAGTCCATATTGTCTTCTATGATATCTTATTAAAAAAATTAAACTCGAAAAATTTATCAAATAAATTCATCAAATTAGATACATTTAATAAATATTACACATTCATCACCTATTATCTCGAGGGAGGATTGCATTTAGGAAAATGCAAATTAATATTATAGAACGAATAGCTTTGGAAAATCAATTAATATTTCAAATTGATTTGCAAAATTCTTAAAGGTCAATTTTTTGTTTGTTTTAACGAAATGTTGTGGATATGTTCCCAAAATTTGGCGGTAGTCTTAATTGAGTCCCTGATGTTTCAATTTTCTAAATCAAGCCCTTAGACTACCATATTGTTTAAAAAAATTTTAAATTTTTATAGAAAGTTAACTCCTTTGACGGAATTGGCATGTGTCATTCACATGAGGGACTTAATTGAGACTGAATGAAACTGGAAGGGACAATTACTAAAATACCTAACTAATGTATATTTTTATGTAATTTTCTTATATTTATTTTTACTTTTAGGTGGAATAATAAGTTTACATTTTAATTAAAATTTAAATAAAATCAACCTTTTAATTTAAACTCATTTTTTTTAATTAATCAATATCAATCTACCTATATGTGTTGTAAATAGTAATGATAACAATAATTGACTAGTGCTTAAAATAATAATACAATTTATTTTGATATTTAACAAAAAAAGTTAACATGATTCATAATTTCTCTATACTTCTCATATAAATTTTGTGTTACTTTACCACATTCTTAAACATTTGAGATAAGAATTGCTAAAACTCTCATTAATGACGATTGAATTTAATAATTGAAGATAATGGGCATTAATTAGCAAGCAATTTAATATTGGATATATATAAGTAAATAATTTAAAAATTAATTTTGTTAAAGGGCATTCATTAGTAAATATGAGTGACGAAAATTTATTATTTATTAGTTTAAAAAATTAACACTATTATAGTTGCAATTCAAATGACAATATATTAATGCACTCAAAACATTCAAAATATAAGAAAATGGCATAAAAACTTCATTATTTAGTGCTTCTAGTAAATTTCCCCCCCCCCGAAGTTTGGCTAAGTCTCTCTTAAGTCCTCCACATAAGTGGTACATGTCAATTTTGTTAAAGAAAACATTCATTTATAACATGGATGCAATTCAAATAATATTATAGTTTTAGGGCTTAATTGAGAAAATTAAAACATTAGAGAGTGAGAATACCCATAAACTTTAGGGGATATATATGTTATCAACTGATGTAAATATGAATTATGCGGGGATCACAAATCAACAAACTCTATATTAGATAAGATGAGGACATTTGAAATTTCTATCAAATTTCTCCAAATTTTATCAAACAATGCAAACCTATAATACAACCTTTTTTCTTTGTGCTAGATCTCACATTTATAAAGTCTTGTGTAAGAAGTATGAATAAAGTCACCCTTTTTGTGTGTTATTACATATTATTAAAAATTCTATACTTCAGTGATCGGTATTTATATTATGCTTTGAAATCTAATTTTTATGGAAACCTTTATCATCTACCCCGTATATAATCCAGCTAAAATGGTAATACTAACCGTCTTAATACAAATGTAAAATAAGAGAGAAAACAACAAACACATTAAGATATATGTTGTTCACTAATTTAGCTGACCTATAGATAATGTTTCTATTACATTTAAACAAATTATAAGTATAATAGAATAATAATAGAGATATATCACCTACCTCATTTTCTCTAACCGCATAGATTTGTTACTTTCTTCACTGTAACAAATCTCACTAGTTGCGCAACATTTATATAAAAAAAACACAAGGATGATGTTTTAAGGCTAAAACCCTAGAAATATCCACTTGAAGAAAAGTAACTCAAACTAAATACCTACTATCCCCCCAATGAGAATCACCCACATATCTAATCTCCCTTTTTTATATACCAATCAAAAAATTTCTATTGAGTTTCTACCTCTCCTTTCATAGAATACTTATTCCAACTTTTAATTTTCAAAACATAATTTTTTCCAACTTTTTAATTGAAAAAAAAATGGGTCAGTGCCTAAATATAACCTCAAAGAGTTAAAAATACTCATCGACTTCGAAGAGAAACCTTAGCCCAACCCATTTTTGTAAGATTACTCTCATTATCATTTGCCGAAATATACACCCACACAATTATCGTAAATGAGTGTATGAGATTACTTTGTTACTTGTCCATTTTATTACCAAAATATATCATGAAGATCAAACTATAAGACATCAACCAATCATACAAAACCCAGATAACATCGTGTGATTCATTGACTTAACTTATAATTGAGCAGTATTATCCTTAGAATTCGTTCACCTTTGAAGATTGTTAGAATATCTCTAAAAGTTCAACAAATATAAATATCGTCTTAAGGTAGTTCTCAAACCACCACCATCCTTGTTTCAAAATATCCTATCAAAAGAAATTATAATTGTCCTTGAATGTATACTTGGTATAAAAACATCCCCCATAATCAATATATGTTCAGGTAAAGATTAAGTCATACTAATATACCTTATGAGTGGCTCTCACACTATTTTAATTACATTTTGGGCTAACATTCACACTCTCCCATATTTTTTGAACTTGCATTCTTTCATTAATCGGAGTATATAGTCCTTATTGGAGAAGAATAATATGCACTCTAATCACATAGATAGAAAGATTCATTACCATTAAATCCCTTTAACAAAACATGTGAGTCGATATCCCCTTGTTATGATTGAATGAAATCTAACAAGAAATCAAAGAACTAATAGTTTCACACCAAAAACTCATTTTTTATTTTTTCAAACACATTGTGAGCCCGATATCTCTAATAAAAATTTATTGTATTTTGCATTTCATGTCTATGATAATCGATTTCACTTTTCCATGTGTTGATGCCTAATTGGATGGAAATCAAAAGGTGTTGATAAATTCACCCGTGTAAATTAAAGTTTTGAACCTAGAACCCTCTTAGTCACAAGATCTCAAGTATTTTCCAAGTAAATACATGTATTCAATCCAATATATAACATTTACCATGTAAACTAGTGAGAAACCCCTCAAAAAATACAAATAGATCACACCTACCATACATGAAAAACACACACTCACCACTCTCTTACATATTTGAGAAATCTCTTGGGTGAGATGGAATATCCGAAACTTATCATGCAAACCCTTACCTTAGAATAAAAACCCCAAATTTATCCTTTTACATATGGAAAACATGTGTGATAAAACCCCCAAATGCCCCGACTTGTATTCTGCAAGTTAATGTTAATTCATTGTATCAGCACAAACCCTTCACTAGTCACCAGTGTAATGATTTTAAACCCAAAATTTTTTCATATATCCACTAGAGGCTTTTCTGCAATAAAGATTTTATTTATATATTAAAAATAACCTCTCCCTCTCTCCGTCCCTCCCTCCCTCTTCTTCTCTCTGCACACACCCCTTCAATTTGTGCTCATAGGCATACATTCAAAAAGTTATGTTTATGTGTACCTTTATTTTATGTTATAGTGGAATTTGGGTGTGACAGCCCGCTATCCGAAATAAAGGGTGGCCAGCCCGATACCCCGATGAAACAGGAATCATGGATAGATATCATTCTCAGCATGACAATATCATACAGAGTATCAGGAATAACCACACAATATTCCAGAAAACGGGTTATCAAAATTTTAGTTTGTAATTTAAAGAAAACACTTTCAACAACCCATAATAGAAAAAGAGGGTGAAAACTCCCACAAACATATATATGAAATCTAATAGACAAGGAAGGACCGAATGAAGTGTCGATCGATACAATCCATACAATATACAATAAGTTTCACGTGTTACATAATACATCATTTATACAATCACAACCATTTGGGACACACGCCCGAATAAAAATTGATCTTAGCTAGAAAACAATAATAGAGGTGTGTACACAAAATATCCCGTGATACCCGCAAAATGTCACGGCTCCTCAAAAGACTCAGAGAAAAGAAAGTCATTACAGGCGACCTTGCGGCGGAACACCTGAACGAATATAGAAAATACATACACAACAAGAAAACAAAGAACCGGTCAGAGGCCGGTTTTATATGATCACTAGATAAATGACATGTATGACAATGATGGACAGGTAAGCATGGGTGATACAGATGATATTCTAGCATGGCAACATCATATAAAGAACTAAGACAGTTAGATGGTTATAAAAATGAAATTCAATTATACAAAGAAATAAAAGTACTTATAAGCCTTTTTCATCTTTTGTCATTTTCATTTCCGTCTTCTTTCCATTCCTTATCAGGAATGCAATTATTACCATGTGCTCTTTATGGCACTTATCTCAATAGTATGCTCTTTGTGGCATATACTTTGCTCTTTATGGCATTAATGTTCCATCGAGTCCAACTCGATAATAGAATAATTATAAATGTGTATATAACGATTCTAAGACCACCCGTTCGGGTTTCCCCACTGTGCGCCCCCCTAAATAACCATCATCTTCCAGGGCCTAACATAAGACAACCTGGGATCCTATCGCAAACATCAAGAAGCGGCCATATGCCTGCGGGGTAGTCAAGACCACACCCAGAATCTCCTACCCATCGCAGAAAAATATAAAACAAGCGCTCATATGGTCTAGGACTATATCCACCCTGCATTCATTAGCCAGGGGGCTTCACCTCACGCACGGACTTCCCTTAAGATGGTATTTAGAGAGGTGTGTAACATCAATTTATTAATTTCCATTTCATGATTCAGTAAATTATGTTTTACTTTATCCATTTTACATTTTATCAAATGCATTATGGTGTACTTCACATCATCATAATAACCTCGAAGAATATTTAAACTCCCAAGTTATCTCTTCCAAATGTCCTTGTTTGGATCTTATAATAATCCATCAAATGAGATCTAGTTCACATTTACTCCTAAAGTCTCCAAATCCGACCCTAAGATTTCCTAGGCTCTTATAGAACTACCTCACAAAAGTAATGCCTAAACATTACTTTAAATCCCTCCCCCGCTTGACAGGAACCCTAGATGAACCCCTTCGAGTCTAGGGAGTCGACCGAACTCAACTAATACTCTAAGACCCTATTTTTACTTCATTTAATAAGGTCCTTATGTTCCTATGAAAAGAAGAAGTTAAAGAATGAAAATAAAATATTTGGGAAGAAAACAGGGGACTGGTCGACCGATCCCAAGACCGCGGTCGATCGCGTCTCAAGATTTGGCCTAAGAAGAAAAGCAGAAAGTTCATTTCGGCAGGGCCGGTTGACCGGTCAGGGGACCGCGGTCGACCGCGCCATAATTTTAGGCCTTTGAAAGAAATGCAGTGTACCCTCTCCCGAAGACCCGGTCGACCGGTCTGAGAACCGCGGTCGACCGGTCCCTGCAGACCTAGACCAATACTTCCTATTTTCAAGAAAATCCCAAAGCCAACTCATTTATTCTCACCCACACAACATAAATGCTACTACCACTATCATCAACATCAACAATCATTCATCTATCCTTTAAATGATTTAAAATCAACCAACATCCAAACCCTAAACTAGTAAACCATAATCAAATACATCATTCTCACACAAATCATTTATCTTAAACCATAAATAGCAAGTAGTAAACTTGCCTCAATGTAGAAGATGCATATTTTCTTGGTGTGGGAGCAAGAATCCTTCTTAAATCTCCAATCTCCTTTCTTCTCTCTACTCTTTCTCTTTCTCTCTTTAGTTCTCTAGGTTTAGGAAATACAATTAGGTGAATAGTGATTTACTCAAGACATAAATCGTGCCTTTAGCCAAAATCCAAACTCAATTGATCGATATTGCGATAAAATAATACGCAATTGCATATTTAAGGCATAATCAGTCAAAAATGCCCAAAATCTCAAAACACACAATGGCACAATATCTGACTATCTCGCACGTTCTGAAATCAACTGCGGCCTCCAAATTATCATTTGGACATTTTATAATTCAATTTAAGTTCCGGTCTCATTATTAAGACAAATATCATTTTAAATTTATATGATATTAATAAGCATAACATAGCAAGATTCACACATAGTTATGGTATATATGCAAACTCATAGTGAATATTAACTTTTCTTCATTAAATTAGCACTCAATTCATAACCCAAAACTTATATCTAATTATCATACCTAGTAATTAATATAAAATAAGTTCTCATAAGCGAGGGTTATTACATTGGGTTGGGTTGAAGGAAGGAGGATATTGGATTTCACTAGCGAAAAAGGTTATTCAAACGGGTTTGAAGTGGTGGGGGTGGAGCTGGATGTGTTTAATGTTGTGATTGAATACAGGTATTATTGGGAGAGGTGTTACGGCAAAGGATTGTAGTGTGCAGTGGATATTATGGTAGAATTTTTATACAATATATATTAATATTTTAACATTTAGACACATGGGATGTGTACGTGGATTTTCGTTAAATATTATAATTTTTGTGCAGTATTGGGTTTAAGTGCACCATTTTAAAAATTCAAGGTTAACTTTATAACTTTTGTAACGGCGAGTTCAAAATTGAAATGACCTCAAAATTTATTGTTAAATTAGCATTTTTCAATGTATGTGTGTGTGTATATATATATATATATATATATAAAACAAGGAGTAAAATAGTTTGACTATTCCATAAGTTTATAAGATAATTAAGGGATAGGATGCAATGACTCTATTTTGAATCCCATGGTTGCAGTGTTTTTCCACCATTTTTTTCATTCTAACTCTTACTTTAATTCAATTTTGAGAGTATTGTTATAAAATCCCTCTAAGTAGTCAGACTCATACTGGTCATACCCACTCAGTCAGGCTCACCCTTACGCACACGATCTTCACTCTCTCTCTTTCTCTCTCTCACTCTCGACTATGGCTTCTCCGGCTTCTTATTATTTTTCTTATTCTTCAAGGTATGGTTTTCTTACTTTATTCTTATTCTTCAAGGTGTGATATCTATTTTTTTGATGATTTATGGAGTTTAGATTAAGGGGTTTTGGGTTTTCAAACTATACGGTTTATGAAATTTAGGGGGTTATAATCTTAGGGTTTTAAAATTTGATTTTGAGAATTCATCATTCTCATACTATCTTCATTTTATACATAGCTATGGTCATCCCTACCAGCCCTGCCCCAAACCCAAAACCTGAGTGCCTCTCACCTCCCTCCTAGCGCCAACCAATATCCAGCAATCCGAGCTAGGCCTGTAAATGGATCGAATTCGGACCGGATCAAGCAAATCCAAATCCATGTCCGTTTATGTTAAACGGATTCGGATATGATCCGTTTATTAATCGGATCGCATCAAACAAATCCAAATCCATATCCGTTTATGTTAAACGGATTCGGATCGGATCCGATTATCCGATCATCCGTTTATGTTAAACTTGATTTGCAACATTTTTATTTTCAACTCTTATTTCATACATTTATTTTGCAAATGTTCAAAAAAAAAACAAAGAATGAAATAAAGAACTATTATAATAAATATTTAAAATATTATTAAATACAATATATATTAACTAAAAATATATTATATATAATTTATACATACTTATATATATATATATATATATATATATATATATATATATATATATATATATATATATATATTAAAAATATTAATCGGGTCGGATTATTAATGGATCCGAGTATATGAAACCAAATCCACTCCATTCAATAATCGGGTAATCGGATAATCGGATTTTAGGCATGATCCATATCCGGTTAAATGGATCGGATTCGAATTCAGATTTAGAGAAAATCCGATCCATTGATAGGCCTAATCCGAGCGCCTTTCACCTCTCACTAGAACCTTCAACTAAAAGGACTAAAGGAGAGGGGGGGGGGGGGGGGGGTATGTTTGTTACCTTTACAGGTTTGTACTCTACAATTAGAGATTTTAAATATTGTTATGTTTAATTCTTTTTATGTTTTCATATACAAATATATGGGTTAAATTTTGGGGTGTTCGTCATTTTTTAAGTTCATGGGGTTTTGTGTTCAATGTCACATATTTCTCATATGGTCTACCCTATTCAATATTTTTGGGTTAAAAATGGAGGTTTGGGAACCAAAATAAAGGCATCTTGGGTCCAAAATTAAGACTTTTTGTTAGACATTTTGCTTTAGCGAGGTTTGATTTGTGGTTTTTGAAATATGTCTTTATGTAGGCCTATGAGTTCACTGTAGCATATTGTACTCTTTCTTGCTTTTTGTGCTATCATTTCTAAGTATTTTGGGTTTTCCCCAAAGCCTTGATTTTGAAGAATTATCCTTGAGTTATGGACACCATATGTTTGGTGAAATGCCACAGTGACAAAAAGATGTGTATATTGGCTCATTTATTTTCTTCAATTGAAGTATATTTTCATTGTTGTTGGCTTTTATTTTAGTTTAACTACTTTTTTTTATTTGATAGTATCATTTTTTGTAGGGAACAATGAGTGGTTTGCATGGAGGGATTTATCACGTTGTTGTTGGTAAATATATGATATGTCTTTCCTCTACTCTCTCCACTATTCATGTTGTTCAGGGTTTGTTTGGTTAGTTTTGGACAACTATCTACCATCGGAACAGTGATTTGTGAAGTTTTTGTAACTTTTAATTTATTTAGTCTAAAGCTATGAAATGGATTTCGTGTTTTCTAAAGTTTGGTACTTAAGGTGTTCGTTTGAATTTTAGTTATCTAAAATGATGTTTGTATCATATTTTGCAGGTTTTAAGTTTTGCAAGGTATACTCTCACTTATTAGGATTTTTTGTTCATTTGCAAGTTATCTAATATGGTATTTGTATTATATTTAGGGTGTTCGTTTCAATATTAGTTATCTAATACAGGTTTTGTATTATACTTTGCATGTTTAGTTAATCTATTTAGGGTTTTTTGTTCAAAAGCATAAGAAAAGCATTAGTCATGGGGCTTCGATTTTAGTTGGATATTCTTTTTGAAACATGTTGGTTTGTGCATTTGACATTATGTATACACTTTAAAACCCTTAAAATGCTTTCAGATTTTATATATTATTTGAGTTTTGGTTCTTTCCACCGAGATATTTTGAAAAAAAAAATAAAACTTTGTGCTATTCTATTAGTTTGATAAGGGTTTTTCTTCATTTCTGTTAATTATGTACGTGTGTTGATTTGTTGATAGATTTGGTTGATAAAAAGCCTACAATTTCTCTTGAACATCAAGGTATATTTTTGCATTTAAACATAATTTGTTACCTATTTTTTTTTTTACTTTATAAAAGGGAGATGCTATAGATATTTAACTATTCTTATTTTTTATTTTTTTACTTAGGTATGAGCATGTGTTTTACACTCTCTTTAAGACTTCCAGAATGTTGTTATTATAGTAATATATACTGGAGCTTCCTAATATTAGAGAATGACTTCATTATTGAAATTTTTTTGTGCATTATTATTGCTTATATATATATATATATATATATATATATATATATTTCGTTAATTTTTGGTGCAAAAAGATTCTCAGTGTAATTTATGATTTGTTTTGTATCCCTTTAATTTATTTTCTCTCATTTAAGAGGATTTTGGGACAATGCCTTTAATTATTTTTCGGTGTCCGATGTTCTACAGAATGTTGAACTGTGTTTGGAGTTTTGTATTTTAGGTTTGATACGTTTTTTTACTTTTGCCACATCTATTCAGTTTGTGGTTAAAGGTTGTAGGTTTGGTTCTCACTTTTTTCATTCACATTTGTTGTTGTTTAGGATTGATCCTTATTTTAATGATTCTTTTTGGGTATTTTTAAAAAATTATTGGTGATTAGTATTTTCTATAGTTCAATTTTGAATCTGGATACTAAGCAAAAGGTAAGTATAATCATTATATTTAAAATAATATTGTTTTCTTTTGTATAATTTCAAACTACATTGTAGAAAAATATAATTTCAAACTATATTATATAGATTATTGTATTAATTTTATTATATATCATAATTGTATAAGTTTTTTTTCCCTTTTTGCCCTTTACTAATGGAGACCTTTTGTTCTTGATACACAGTAAGGATTATTTTTGCCTTTTATTATTAATTAGACTACTCTGTGGTATATAATGTACACATGTACTTTAAGATTTTTTTTAATTTATTCCTTGAAGCTTGATAATTGTGTTCACTTTAGTCTATCAATGTTGTCTTGCAATTTTATAATTTTAAAGGTCTACTACACTAATTAGGTACACGGTTACTACAAAAATACAATGCAATTTACACTATTTAGGTACTCTGTTACAATAAAAATTTAATACAACACAGTTTCACATACTTATTCGGTCGGGGTATTTATGTTCAATTTTTAAAAATACTCTATTTATCTTTTGTTTTACATTTAATGTAGTTATATATGCATGTTGGAATGTGATATTTTTTGTGGTAACATATATAAATTGTATAACATTCTTGGTTACTTTTATGGCTGAATTAGTTATACGTAAGGCTTTGAAGTTTGAACGAAGAACTTAGATGATAAAATGCATTTTCAAAAACTTGTCTAAGTGATGCGTAGTAGCAGTATCATTAGTTGGTATGTTATTTTAGTGATTCATAGAAATGGGGAGAACTCACATATAGGAGCATTATCATCCCTATCACCACTTTGTCTCAGTGATGCATTTTAAGATAAGAAAATGCGTTTTTAGAATATGCATTTTCATATTGGTCTACATTTTCAGATCACAAAATCTCCAAGTGTTTTTATTTGGATTTTTTTTAAAATCCGATATTTGGTATGATGTTTATTTACATGAGCTGCTATTTATTTGCATGTTATTTCTTTCATATGAGTTGTTGTTTGTTCGCATGTTTACATGAGTTGTTGTTCCTTCTTTCGTATGTTCCCACGTTCTTTTTCTCTGTTACTCCACCACGTGTTGGGGACACTTTGGAGTTTTCATCCATCGTTCCTATAAACCACCAGGTGAGAGTCAGTGTAATGCACCTGTTCTGATATGAGATAATTACAGGGCTAGTCCTTCCACCTGTTTTGATATGAGATGATTATAAGGTTTTTGAAGGGATTAATCATTTGATTATTAGGCACATCAGGTAGAGTTTTCGAATATCATCTTCTAGTTGGAGTTTGCTCTTGTTACGTATATTACACAAAAAAATAGATTATTCGTCACATTAGGTGTTTAATTATAATTGTTTAAGAAAATTTAGTATCTCTCCCTCTTTATCACACACATGCAGACACACACAAAGATCACCAGCTACTCCAACTAAACCTTAATCGCCTAGAATGTTGATTGTATTACTCTGCCTCTGCCTTAATAAGTTTTTTATATAAAAAAATTTAACAGGCAAAGATTAAGGTATTAAAGCTCATGTATCAAGATTAAGGTATGTGTTTTTTTTAGTTTCTTTGAGTTAATGGGATAAAGCCCCGGTATAAAGTTTTTTTTAGCACATGTGATGTTTCTTAAAATGGGTCCAAGAGTTTTTTTAGAACAATAATTGAAAAATGATTGTTTTGATCGCTGGCCTCTTAATGGGGGTTCACAAAGTAGTGGTTGGTTGGTAAATGACTCAGGTGTCGATGGACCGAAATATATAAGGCTCATTTATGGGACAAGGTATGTTCATAATCACTTTCTTCTCATCCCTTACATGTTCTTCCCATTAGCAAAGAAGGCAGTGATTGTATCTGTTATCTTGACTATATTGGCATTCTTAATCTTCAGTTATGCCAAGGGTTACTTCACAGGAAATAAGTTGTTTGGGAGCGCTATGTAAACTTCACTTATCGGGGCCATCACATTTGTAGATACTTTTTGGGTGGCTAAGGATGTGAAAGGTGGATAAAGTCCCTCTCAGAAGATATCATTGTGATAAAAGTGGTAAGCTTTGTTCATGTAACTTTTTTTTATTTTAAACAAGGTTAGGATCTTGGAAACAAAAAAGAAAAATCACAAAGGGATGAGAAAATATGTTACAAATTATTGATACATTTTTTTCTTTGTTTTCTTCATTTTTAGCTCTTTATTTTCTTAGATTTAGATTTTGTGTGCGGTGTTTTCTTTGTATCCCCGCCATCAGTAATATACCATGTCGGTGCATGTGGAGGTGGATTAAAAAAATGTAAATTGAATCTCTATTATGTAAACTCTCTATTTCATTTATTAGTTAACTTTTATACACTCTGTGGAGATGTTGCAAACTTAGTTGGATTAGATGAATCTCAATAATGCATTTTGGCTATGATTCAAGTATAAGTAACTGAAATTTACTTCAATTTGGGATATGGCTATTTAAATGCATCCAAATAAATGTTTAACGCATTTGGTGATCATGAACAAGATAATGTGGATCGTTGGCATATAAATTGAATATCTGTTATGTAAATTCTTTATTTCTTTTGTTAATTGCCTTTAATATACTATGTGGACATGTTGCAAACTTAGTTGGTGTTGATGTAAAAAATTAGATCACTCTAATTATTCAATCGCAGATAAATAAATGAGACAAAGAATTTTAAAGTGGTTCAGCCTTGTAAGAATGGCCTACGTCCACTGTTATGTTATTGCTGAGTGTTTAGGGAATTCTTGATTACAAGCTCTCTCAAGAAATCCCGGTCCCTTTGAATGAGGGTGATACAATGTATTTATAGCCTTCAGGCCGTCATCTGAAAGGGTGATACATTAAATAATATACATATGAAAGGGTAATACATTTAATGCCCTTAGGCGTGTGCGTCAAGGATAAGCATTTAATTAACCAGTTGAACTGTTGGTTATCTGGCAATCAATGCTGTGGCCGAGATGCAGCTCGAACCGCCTGAGCTTCCTGGTATTGAAGAGTTCCTCGGGGAAGTCTGTTCCTCGGAGCGTGTGATTTCCTCGGGGAAGTCTGATCCTCGGAGCGTGTGTGTTCCTCGGGGTAACATGGTTCCTCGGAGTATTTGTCATGTAGGTAGCCACGTGTCTTCGTATGATTGGTCCACTTCAGAAGATTAAATTTGGTATCAACAGAAGCCCCCAATGTTTCATAGTTCGAAATTTGAGGAGAATGGAACATTCTTTCTTGGAATATGGCAATATTAAATGACCTTCCTGATTTTTAGGAGCATTTTCTCCGTATTCAAATATCTTTCCAAATTCGCGAAATCCGCCTTTTTGAATAAGCGCTTCGATCTTCGTGCATTTTTTGTCCTTTTAGCCGCCGGTGGCGTAATAGTTTCTTTTTTGTAATCATTTCTTTCGCCGTTTCCCAAGGCAAAGTATTTAAGCTTCATAGGCAATCCCACCGTCTTCTACCTTTTCCAATTTTCTGCTTTCGAGTTTTCCATAGTCTTTCTTTCTCTTGTGCGTTCATCCTTATCTTCGTTCGTTGTCAACAGATCTCCCTTTTTCCTGTAAGATCTTCTTCCTTCTTCTTTTATTCACCATGGTTTATGTTATTGAATCTCTTGAGAAATTCCGTTCTGATTTTTCTATTCCATCTTGGGTAACTTTGGAGGATCTTTCTGAGCCTTCAAATTACTTTCGTTTGGCTGAGGGACATTGGTTCCCCAACCTTTTTATTGCTGAATGTGGTTTTTCTTTTCCACCAAACTCCTTGTGCTTAGAGTTCTGTCATTATTTCGATGTTGTTCCTGCAAAAATAGCCCCCAACACATGGAGAATAGTTAATGGGGTGCATAGGTTAAATCAAACTCATGGAACTCGCATAGGAATTCCTGAGATTATGTACTGTTATAGATGGGCTGTTCTAGACAATGTTTATTATTTAAAAACTAGATTTTTGAATAGGGCTTTAGTAGTCAATCTCCCTGATGCTAAAAGGGATTATTTTGAACATGGGGTAGTTATCAAAAATTGGCAACATGCCCCTTTGGTTGGAGATGAAGTATATGAAGGTCCCAAATGCCCTCCATATGGAAATGGGATAGGTTATTTTCATTTTATTTTATTTCTGAAACTATGATTTCATTATGTTTGAATAAATGTGTGATTGACATTTCAATATGTATTTGTTTGCAGTTGACAGCAAAAGAAAGACTCCAAAAGAATCAGAAGTTAATATCAAGCATTTGAAACATATCTGGAGTTTGCATCAGAAAGTTGCAGGCGAGCACGTCAAGTCTGCTTCATACTTATTGCAGTATAGGAGCTATACATCATCCTTTACTGCTCGTCTTGTAGTTAGCACTAGTGAACCAATTTCAGTTCCTGAGGACTCTTCTCCAGAATCTCACATTCCTCTGAGTCAGAAAATGGGCAAAAGAAGAGTTCCTGCTATCTTTGAGGAGACTTCCTCTGCTGGAGATGGAAAAAGAAACAAGAATGATGTTCCAAAGGGAACAAAGAAAATAGATGATGCTCCTTCTATTGCTCCTCGGAAGGCTGCCGAGAAGCCCCAGTGGCTCATACTAAGAAGGATGCACCTGTGGAAGTGGTCACCATCTCCCCAACCAAAAGCTCTTCTTTGGTTGAAACTGTTGAAAAGACACCGAGGAGATTGAAGAAATCCTCCTCGGTTAGTTTTCTGAAATCATTCCCCAGCTCCAAGCTAGTGGAGCTGGTGTTCCAACTATTATTCCCCCGAGTTCTGCAATGAGCTCGGTAAAGACTTGGACCATTCCTGAAGTCCAAGGAATTGAGGAGAATATGTCTAGGGATATGCTTACATCCCTGGCTACTCGTCACATTGCTTCAGTAAGTTTCTCTTATTCTGAACTTTCTTTCTTTCTTTCCATCAATACATGTATCCCTGCAATGACTTATCATTATCTTCTTTTTCAGCTGGTGAGTTGTTTTAACACCATTGTGAAGAAGGATGAAGCAATCAAGGCTTCTAGCTCCTCGTTTGGAGTTGAGGATGATTTATCAAATTTGGCCCAGACTTTGAAGGATTCTCGTCAAAAGTATGACGAGGATAGGGGTGATTGGGAGAAGAAATTGACTGCAGTTGAGACGGAAAAAGTGCAGTTGGGAAATAAAGTGAAGGACTTGGAGAAAGAGAACAAGAAATATGCCGAGAAGCTCACGAACTTTGGGGAGCTTGAAAATAAGTTAAAATCGGTTGAGGAAGAGCTATCCCTTCTGCGAGAAGTAAATCGCCAGAATGAGGAGGTGGAGGCCAAGTTGAAAGCCACCGAGGATCTTCTATCCGAGAAGCTTTCCTCGGAGAAAATGAAAAGAAAAATGGCTGTGAAAAAATCATTTCGTACCAGTTGGGATAAAGGATGGGACAGGGGGGTAGTAGCAATGATGACTCAGGTGCAGTATGGGAGTTTGAAATACTTCCGAGATGGTTGGGTTGCTGCCCTGCAAGAATTGAAGGTTAGCGAGGATTCTGAGCTATTTCAACAACATCTTCCCGGCCCCCCTCCTAAAATTGAGGATGAGGAAGAAGACGAAGCTGCATCCGATGAGTCTTCAATGACAGTGGGTGATCAAGTCCTTGTCTCCCAACCTATTCAGACTGTCACCGAGGAGATTTCGTCTCTGCCTACTCCTCCTGAACAAGCTCCAGCTTATGCTATCCAAACTATTGTTCCCACCGAGCAACCGAGCTCCTCGTCCTAACCTCCCGAGAAAGTCTTGGGAGACAAGGAAAAGGTGTGAAGTTGTTCGGTATCTATTTTATTTTCTTTTACTTGTACTATGTATTCCGAACGTTGTACTCCCTTTGATGATGTAATAAAAATCACCTTTTTTGTTCTTCTACATCGTTGATATTCTGTCTTCTTCTTTATTAACTCTTGCCTTCTCTTTTTTACTATTTTATGGATAGAATGGAATTGTTGTCTGCTCATGACACAACTCTGCTTCGACAGTGTAATGAATATTTTAAAGCTGGCCACACTGATTTGGACAAATCCCAGATTGTCGATATTCTTGGTCGAGATGCTTCAGACCAAGCAATTGAGGCATATCAATATTAAAATGTCTTCTTGATCGTGCTGTAGCCAATAATGTGGCGTACTACGAAATGATCGAGGAGCTTCAATGTACCCTAGAAGATCTTCAGAATCAGTACAAGGAATCAACTGCCCTGTTGCATGAGGGGTATAAGAAGAAGTACCAACAAATTTCTACCGAGAAGGGTTACGAGAAGCTCTTTACTGGATATGATGTCAGGGAGAGAACCCTAAAGGGTGAAGTTGAAGCTTGTAGACAGATTGTCGAGCTGCTAGAGCAAGAAAATAACAATTTGCAAAAAGAGCTAGCATAGTTGAAGTCTGCAGCTTCTTCTTCAATATCTGTAATCCCAGTGACTGATGAGGGATTTTCATTCTTAGAGGTTGAGAATGCCAAACTAAGGCAAGAGTTGGACACCTTGAGAAGGTCTGGTACTTCTACTGCTATTCGGGGACGAGGAAGAGGTTCTCGTGGACGAGGAAGAGTTGCACAGAATATCGTCGAGGAACAAAGTACTCCACCTGCTCGGGGACGACCAAGAACTCTTCGTCGTACTGTTGAAGAAGCTCGTACTCAATCAGCATTGGAAAATCAAGCATTCTAATTGAATGCAAAAGATCGGGCTTTGTCTGAAATGTCCAAGAAAACCCAAACTTTGGAGGATCAACTTACTGCGACGAAGTCTGCTTTAGATAATAAGGACATATTTACAAAAAAACTTCACGAGCAGTTGGAGAGACTAACTTTCCAATTCCATAAACAACCTCCTGAATTCTGGATGGCAGGCTACAATGAGGCACTCTGTCACTTGGATGCTCGTATTGAAAATGCCAATAATGAAGGCTACAAACAGGGATGGTTGAATGCCCTAGGTGTATTGAAATTAGAATAAGGCCATTACTTATGGGATTACCATGCTCTTGGGCTGCTTGATCTACCAAATCCTCCATTCAAGCTTGATATGAGTTGGATACCTGTCCGGGCCATTCCTCGCCGTTTGATCTCCAAATATCTTGGTGACTATACCCTTCATTCGCAGGTTGAATTATCTCGTCCAGAGCATTTACTAGATACACCTTCAATAATGAATGTCAGAATGCTGCGAGATCTTAACTTCATTAATTCTCCCCTTTGCCTAGAAGATCCTCCTGCTGGCGAGGAGCCTGTTTCAAAAGCAGAAGGGAAAAGACCAGTAGAATAGGAAATTCTGATGTAACAATTAGTACACATGTGTAACTTGTAATTCATTTTGAATTTTAATGAAAGACTTTCATTTTTTTGATTGCAAATCTGTATTGATATTGCTTTGTGCTTGTCAAACACTTTATATTTGTGCCAGCATAACAATATTGTGTGGTTCATTGATCAACCTAGTAATAAGTATCAGTTATGTTGCTCAATCACCTGATAATAAAGTAGTGGGTATAAAAATGTTGAGAACTTTTCTAACCAACCAAGGTCGTTTAAATTATGCTTGTCGATCAATTATGGTTTAGTGAGAGTTTATCCCCGACTAATCATACTTGGTAAATTTTTGTCTTTTTCATAAAATGTGTCCGACCAACCAAGGTCGATAAATTCTCCTCGTCGACCAACTACAGTTAGTGGGTTTTTATCCCCGACCAACTATACTTGATTCAGTTTGGAATATTTTGTTCTTCGAAGAACTTTTGTATTTTCTGTAATAATCTTACCACCTGACCAACATAAGTTGGCATTTTTAGGAATGTAGATGTTGTTCTTGCTCTTTTACCAACCGGAGTTGGTCTGAGTTCGAACTATCATGTCCACTAACTCTTTTACCAACCGGAGTTGGTCTGAGCTAATGTACGCCTCCTAACCAAAGGAGTATGGGGTGTTCTCGCCCTTTTACCAACCGGAGTTGGTCTGGGGTTGAACTATCGTGTTCTCGCTCCTTTACCAACCGGAGTTGGTCTGAGTTCGAACTATCATATCCACTAACTCATTTACCAACCGGAGTTGGTATGAGCTAGTGTACGCCTCCTAACCAAAGGAGTATAGTTTGTTCTCGCCCTTTTACCAACCGGAGTTGGTCTGGGTTTGAACTATCGGTGTTGCTTTTATACTGCTGAGCAGCGTAGTGTTGCACACTAGTATTCCCCGAAAAACTTTCAATAAAAAGAGAGAAGATGGCGAAACATCATCGTTTTATTCATATTGATGGAACTGCGTTACATTTTACATCACTGATAATACTTGCACAGGTGTTCAGCATTCCATGCATTCTTAAATTCCTCTCCTTCTAGAGTCGCTATTCGATAAGTTCCTGGTCGAACAACTTCGGTAACTCGGTAAGGTCCATGCTAGTTTGCTTCCAGATTATTGTGCTTCTGAATGACCTTCTTTAGCACATAATCTCCTTCTTTTAAATCGCATTTCTTCACCCTTTTGTTGTAGAACAGAGCTGTTCGTTGTTGGTAAGCAGCATTTCTAATGGCTGCCTCTTCTCTAACCTCCTTGAGCATATCCAAATCCAATCTTCTCATTAAGTCGCTGACCGGGGAATTGAAATTCAGCACTCTGTGTGTTGTAAGACCCAACTCGACAGGTATTACGGCTTCACTTCCAAATGCCAACATATATGGTGATTCTCCAATTGCAGCTCGGGGAGTTGTTCGGTAAGCCCACAATACTTACTGTAGCTCATTAATCCAATTAGCTTTAGCATCACTTACCTCTTCTTCAAACCATGTAGTAATGTTCTGTTCGTCACCTCAGTCTGTCCATTACTTTGAGGGTGGCCTGGTGCTGAATGAACCTTCAAAATGTTTGATTGATGAAATAGGCGGCAAACTCCTCGTTATCAAATTGTGTTCCATGGTCTGTGATGAAGGCATGAGGGAGACCATATCGACAGATGATGTTCTTCCAAACGAACTGGTACACCTTCTCGTATGTCATATCGATAAGTGTCTCTGCTTCTACCCACTTAGTAAAATAATCCACTGCGACGACGAGGTACTTGAATCTTCCTCGGGTCGTTGGCAGTGGTCCAACCAAATCAATTCCCCACATGGAAAATGGCCAAGGGGAAGTTATGGGTGTCAGCAATGCTTGTGGAGTTCGTCGGATGGAGGAAAAACGTTGGCACTTGTCACATTTCTTTGCATAGGCTATACAATCAGCCCTCATCATCGGCCAGTAGTATCCCTGCGTCATCACCCTTTGTAAAAGCGTCCGACCTGCTACATGTGCTCCACAGGACCCTTCGTGGATCTCTTCAATCAATTCTTTCACCTCGGAGGGGTGTACACATCTCTGCAAACCTTCCATAATTACTCGTCTACACAAAACACCATTAATTAGTACATACCGAGCAGCTTTAAACTTCAATTTCTTGGCAGCGAGCTTATCCTCCGGTAATTCTCCCTCCTCAATATATGCCCTGATGGGATCCATCCAAGATGGTCCTAATCAAGGGTAATAATATTCATCGTCAGGCCTTCATCTATGCTCCAACTTTCTAATACTTCAATTGGTATCGTTCTTCGCAGCTCGGTACGAGTAGCTGATGCTAGTCGGTCCAGTGCGTCTGCTCGTGCATTCTTCAGTCTTGGTATTCTGACCAACTAAATGGCATCAAATTCTGCCAACAAATCCGTCACCTTTGCGTGATACTTGACCATTAATTCTCCTTTAACTGCATATGTTCCCATCATCTGATTCACAATTAATTGAGATTCACTGAATACCATCACTTGTTGTGCTTCCATAATCTTTGCTAAATTAAGACCTGCTATCATGGCCTCATACTCAGCCTCATTATTGGAGGCTTTGAATTGGAATCGCAGGGCGTATTCCATGTCAATCTTGCCTGGGGTGTTCAAAACAATCCCTGCTCCACACCCTGTTGTGCAAGATGACCCATCTACATATAATCTCCATATAGGTAACTCGTCTTCAAATTTTTTATTTGATAGAGTTCCTCGGTGAAATATTTGCTGTTTCCTTTCATCCTCCCCTGATATTTTTCGCTCTTCGTCGACCATCTCTTCTCGCTCTTTTACCAATCGGAGTTGGTCTGAGTTCGAATTTGATGATCTTTGTACATCCACAAGCCCTTTTACCAACCGGAGTTGGTCTGAGCTTATGTCTGTTGATCCTGTAACATCCACAGGTTGGTCAGCGAACACCTTTTGTTCTTCGAGGGTATCAGGATATGTAAACTCTGCTATAAAGTCTGCTACAGCCTGCCCTTTTAGTGATGATCTGGGTTCATACACAATATCATATTCACCGAGCTCTATTGCCCAGTACATCAATCTCCCTGATTTTTCTGGCTTATGAAGGGCTTGTCTTAATGGCATGTCGGTATATACGACGATGGTATGGACCTGGAAATATGGCCTCATTCTTCTACTTGCTTCAATTAATGCCAATGCCAATTTTTCCAGCTTTGGGTACCTGATCTCTACACCTCAGAAAATTTTACTTGTGTAATAAATTGGCTTCTGGACTCCATTCTCCATTCTGATCAATGCCGAGCTGACTGCATTCTCTAATACTGCCAGGTACAAGTACAATTTTTCTCCCATTACTGGTCTGGACAACAGTGGAGGTGCTCCAAAATCTTCCTTCAAGTCTTGAAAGGCTTTTTCACACTCATCATTCCACTCGAAAGTTTTTCGAAGTGTTTTGAAGAATGGGAGGCATCGATCAGTTGCTCAGGATACAAATCTGTTGAGCGCTGCAACTCGTCCTGTAAGACTCTGCACCTCTTTCTTCGTCGTTGGAGATCGCAATCCTAAAAGAGCTTTGATCTTTTATGGATTCGCCTCAATGCCTCGCTGGTTAACGATGTACCCGAGGAACATTCCTTCTCGTACTCCAAATGTGCACTTCATTGGGTTGAGATTCATTTGGTATTTATCCAGTTGATCAAAGGTCTGACCTAAGTCAACTAGATGATCAGCAGCTTTCTTGCTCGTCGTCAGCATATCGTCGACATAGACTTCCATATTGCAACTGATTTGTTCGGCAAAAACCTTATTCATCAGTCGCTGGTATGTCGCTCGTGCATTTTTCAAACCAAAAGGCATAACATTATAACAATAAGTTCCCCTAGGGGTAATAAAAGAAGTACTCTCCCTGTCTTCAGGTTTCATTTTGATCTGGTTATAGCCAGAGTAAGCATCCATGAAGCTAAGCAGCTCGTGTCCCGAGGTAGCATCCACTAATTGATCAATTCTGGGCAATGAAGAGTGATCCTTTGGGCATGCCTTGTTGAGATCGGTGAAATCAACACACATTATCCATTTATTGTTTTTCTTCTTTACCATCACCACATTTGCTAACCAGTCTGAATATTTCACACCTTCAATGAAACTATGATTTCATTATGTTTGAATAAATTTGTGATTGCCATTTCAATATGTATTTGTTTGCAGTTGACAGCAAAAGAAAGACTCCAAAAGAATCAGAAGTTAATATTAAGCATTTGAAACATATCTGGAGTTTGCATCAGAAAGTTGCAGACGAGCACGTCAGGTCTGCTTCATACTTGTTGCAGTACAGGAGCTATACATCATCCTTTACTGCTCGTCCTGTAGTCAGCACTAGTGAACCAGTTTCAGTTCCTGAGGACTCTTCTCCAGAATCTCACATTCCTCTGAGTCAGAAAATGGGCAAAAGAAGAGTTCCTGCTATCTTTGAGGAGACTTCCTCTGCTGGAGATGGAAAAAGAAACAAGAATGATGTTCCAAAGGGAACAAAGAAAATAGATGCTGCTCGTTCTGTTGCTCCTCAGAAGTCTCGACCTCCTCTTGTATAGCTTGATTCTTCTCGGGACTAAATACTCTTCTTCTCTGTTTTACAGGCTTGATCTCCTTATTCGCATTGACCTCATGACATAAGAAGTTTGGATCTATTCTTGGCATGTCTTCATGACTCCATGCAAAAGTTTTTCTTCTGTTTCTCAAGAAAATTATTAACTCTTGTTTTATTGAAGCATCCAACGACGAACCTATCTGAGTGTTCGTTCAGGGTGTTCATCGTCTAGAATAACATTTTCTGTAGATTCCACCACCTGTCCCTTCACAAGTTGGGATTCATCTCTGGGATCCAGTGTTTCAATTTCTGTACCTTCATCCACCTGGTAGGTAGTAGTCTTTTTCCTTGACTCTTCAAGCTCCTCTTGCTCGGCAGACGAATAATAGCATTCCCGAGCTGCTTTTTGATCACCTTTCACAACTCCTACTCCGAAATTTGTTGGGAATTTTAAGCACTGATGTACTGTAGATGGAACTGCTTCGAACTTCTTCAAACCAACTCTTCCCATGATGATGTTGTAAGCTGATTGCACATTCCTATCCATCACAAAGAAGCGTATTCTTTCTGTTCGACAAGCAGGCCAAGTTCCAATAAATATATCCAACTTGATCATCCCAAGTGGAAAAACTTTCTCGCCAGCAAAACCCAGAAGAGGTCTGTGATAAGGCTCCAATTGAGATAATTTTAAATTTAAACTGTCAAAGCATGAGTAGTATATGATGTCTGCCGAACTACCATTATCTACCAGAACCCTTGAAATCACTACATCTTTCATCTTTATTTTGATCACCAAAGGGTCATCGTGAGGGTAAAGAACGCCTGCAAGGTCATTTTTTGAAAAACCAATGACCAGCTTCTCTTTGTTTATCTTCCTCGGGCGATCCTCTTCAGCCAAATTTATTCGCTGAATGTACGAATAAGCTTGAGCCTTACTGAGGTAAGCTTTTCTTTCTGTAGTAAGATCTCCTCCTCCTGCATCTCCTCCTGTAATAACATTACAATCGAATGATCCAAAGCTAATTGAAAATACCTCTCATTCTGGCTGCCTTGGTTTCTTGGGGAGATCGGGGTCATCATCAGGATCATCTTCATGATTTCTCTTCTTGTTATCCTCTGCTCGACGAGGAGATCTAGACCTCTCTCTAGTTCGGTCATTATTTCTTTTTTCACCTCCCCGATCAATATACTTCGTTAGCTTTCCTCGTAGGATGAGTGTTTCAATCTCGTTCTGAAGAGCTATGCAATTTTTTGTCATATGTCCATGATCCTTGTGGAACTCGCAATACTTTTCTCTATTCCTCATGTCAGGGTCTGACCTCAGTTTCTTTGGCCACTTCACTTCCTCATTATTCTTGATTTCTTCCAAGACATGATTAATACCCATTTTCAAAGGAGTATAATTATCGAATTTCTTCAGGGCTTCCCATGACGATCTATGGTTGGAATGTTTGTCACCACCATTGTTCTTATGATCTTTCTTCTTAGCCTTATCACCTTCCACCTTGGTTTCTTTGGTGTCCATATTCTTCTTCGCAGACATAGCCTCCTCGGCATTCATAATCTTGGATGCTTTTCCCATCAGGTCTGACATGGTTCGAGGTGGGTCTTTGGCTAAAGTGTAGTACAACTTGTTTGGTAGCAATCCACTCATCAAAGCGGTAATCGCTGTTTTCTCCTCATAATCAATGACCTCGAGTTTCTCGTTATTAAAGCGAGTTATATAATCTCAGATACTCTCACCAGCCTTTTGTCTAACACTTAACAAATGTGCTACTCGTTTAACTGGCTTTGCTCCAAAACAGAAATTGCCAATAAACAACTCGGCTAGTTGAAGGAAAGTTGAAATCTTACCCCGAGGAAGATTATTATACCATATCTGAGCAGATCCGGTAAGAGTTCCCGAGAATGTCCTACATCTCATCTCATCTGGGACATCATAAATATCGGCAACATCCTAATACTGTTCTATATGAAGGACATGGTCAGTCTTTCCATCATACTTGGGAGTCACAACAGGTGCTTTAAACTTTGATGGTGTTGGAAAATCGACAATATCCTGGACGAAAGGTGTTCCTCGAACAAAGGTTCGTTGTAGAGGATTCTTCGCCTTAGCCATCTATCCCAATCTATCCTCCAACCGTTGAATGGACCCTTTCCACGCATCATTTCCTTCCTCGGGCTTATTGGTTCGGGCAACTGATTGCGTTGAAACGGCTTCTTGGGATCTATCTTGATGAGTGGCTGGTCGGTTATAAGATTTATCTCGACGAGTAGCTGGTCGCGACTGGGCAGATCCTTCCCTTACATCTGATGGTCGTCGAAAGCTCCTCGACGCTGCATTAAGAGGACTTTTATTCCTCCTAGGGACCAATCGATCAAAAGGAGAGGCCCTACTTAATCTTTCCACTGCGCTGGACCTTTCTGGGGAGAGGGTGATGCGTTGTTCAGTATCCGTGGCTCGCATTGACGAAGTTCGTCCAGGTTGATAAGAAAAATCTTCAGATTCCTCATTAACATGACTAGTTCGTGAAGAAGGTGCAAGGGTATTTCTTTGGATGTTTCGTGATCCAGGATGAGCTGGTGTACCGCCATGAAGAGTTTGGATGAGTTGCCGCATTTTCTCTTGCATGGCGGTTTGTCCTTGAGCCAGATTCGTCATGATTCCAGCCAGATCTGGAGGTGCAGAAGGACTTAGAAGATTTCCAGTATTTCCAGCATTTCGATTGCTGGATTCCGGATCATCTGCCATTGATGATGAATGATTTTTGGTGAAAAACGATAACAACAGTCGTTTCCCACAAACGGCGCCAATCTGTTGATGTAAAAAATTAGATCACTCTAATTATTCAATCACAGATAAATAAATGAGACAAAGAATTTTAAAGTGTTTCAGCCTTGTAAGAATGGCCTACGTCCACTGTTATGTTATTGCTGAGTGTTTAGGGAATTCTTGATTACAAGCTCTCTCAAGAAATTTCGGTCCCTTTGAATGAGGGTGATACAATGTATTTATAGCCTTCGGGTCGTCATCTGAAAGGGTGATACATTAAATGATATACATAAGGGTAATAAATTTAATGCCCTTAGGCGTGTGCGTCAAGGATAATCATTTAATTAACCAGTTGAACTGTTGGTTATCTGGCAATCAATGATGTGGCCGAGATGCAGCTCGAACCGCCTGAGTTGCTCGGACCGCTTGAGCTTCCTGGTATTGAAGAGTTCCTTGGGGAAGTCTGTTCCTCTGAGCGTGTGAGTTCCTCGGGGTAACATGGTTCCTCGGAGTATTTGTCATGTAGGTAGCCACGTGTCTTCGTATGATTGGTCCACTTCAGAAGATTAAATTTGGTATCAACAGTTGGATTAGATGAATCTCAGCAATGTATTTTGGCTATGGTTCAAGTATAAGTAACTAGAATTGACTTTCGTTTTGAATAGGGCTATTTTAATGCATCCAAGTAAATGTTGAATTCATTGGCTAAACATGAACAAGATAATATGGACCTCTAGCGTATAAACTGGAAATCAGTAGGCGCTACATAAGTGTTATGGTATATTATGATAAGTTTGTTACACTTTATGCATACTCTTTTATAAGGTGCATACCAACAGTGGTGCCTACGTCTTATGAATTACCGGTTTGCATTTTTTTCCTAATAACTAATTATTACCGTATTTTCAATTGTAGGCTACAAGAGGAAGGAAATGGGAATTCAAATGTGTAATAAGCTCTGTTAATTTACTTAGCAACTTCCTCCATCCAAAGATTTGTTCAATTGATCATTCTTTTTAGATTTTGAGATATGAGTCATGGTATTTTAGATATTGGCTAGCAGTATATACGATTTGTATTGATTTAGGTGGCTGTGGTTAATTACTCATTCTGAGCTTCGCAAGTTCTTTGCTTTATGCATGATGAGTCATTCTCTTCAGAATGTCTATTGATAAGATAAGTTATTGTTGGGATAAACTTGGGACCATGGTTAGTGTTTTGTACTTTCATTTGGTATGTGAATCAAATTTGTGTGTGTTCCTCAATTCTAGGAATATAACATAGAGTTTAAAAAACATTGTGTACTTCATTCTCTATTTGTTTTGTGGGGAATGCCTTTAGTACTTTATATTTGCAAATATGCATTAGCATTTATTTTGAGTATGTGGGTGGTCCTTGTACTTCATTCCCAATTTGGTTTCCATTAATTTGTTGATAAAGATCTCTAATTGTTGATAAATATTGTTTGGATTATATTGATAGTTCTATTTAACTAGCCAAGAATTATATTGGGCTTAGTTCAATGTTTGGGGTCTCTATTTGTTAACGTTTATATTTTTATATTTTTGTGCCATTCTCAGGTGTCAAAGGAGTAAATTCAGTTATATATTATAGATTTGACATCTTTTTCTAATTTGAAGAAAAATATTTGAATTGTCATTATCATATTATTATATTTGGCTAAAATGTAGGTTGTTTGCTTTTAGGGATGATTCGAATGTTGCATAAATGCACCCAAACTATGGTTTCATTCATGTATATTTTAACTTTGGAATATGCCATTGACAATTTATAAATTTACTTTGCACAAATAAATAACGTCATGCTGTTGAATCTTATTTGAGGCATGGGGAGGGTTTAACTAAAAGTACCATTTTCTTTCGTATACTGCCTCTTTGACTCATATACTCTTTAGACCTGTTTGTTGCAGATAATATGTCTGTGATTTGACAATGCTTAAATTTTTTTATTGTTGAATTTATTGGATTGGTTATTATCCTTTAAGCGGGTGGAAAGTCAAATATACAAAGGAGACTATGTCCAAATTGTTTTTAATAGGCACTTTGTTTATTTGAGGTACAATGTGAATTGGGTTGGTGAATATTTTAAATTTCATTATATAAGTGAATTTATTTGATGAATTTAGATTATTTGAAAGAATTTGTTGAACTATTTATTATTTGTTAAGGAGGGTTGATAGTCCTACAAATAAAGGATTTTTGTGACCTTTTTTAAATTACACTTTATTTTGTTGGGGAGTAATTTTTTTTGCATTTACGTAGTTTGAAAATTTTTGTTGTTTTGTGATTACGTATTTTTAGAATTTTCGTCATGCCTTCAGGCACGGGCATTCCGCTTGTATATATATATAGGGTCGATAGTCCTATAAACAAAGGATATTATGATCATTTTTTTTAAAATTACACTTTATTTTGTTGGGGAACTATGTTTTGCCATTTTGGAGTTACATAGTTTGGAAATTTTTGTAGTTTTGTCATTACGATTTTTCTGAATTTTCATCATACCTTCTGGCATGAGCATTCCTCTTGTGTGTGTGTGTGTGTGTGTGTGTGTGTGTGTGTGTGTGCCTATATATATAAATAAAGTCTTCTGTAAGGACTCCTTATGGTACAAACCCCGATACATACCATTTTTTTAAAATAGTAAAAAAATGAATTTTATATGAAACTTCATAGATATGATCTCTACATTGAGAAGATCATCTCCAATTTTTTCGTCAAAAAATTCAATAAAAAAACCGTTGAGGTGATATGTAAAAAAATAATATAAATATGCATTTTTAACCGTTGAAATGTTGGGTTGACGCCAACCGCTTTATGGATTGAATTTTTTGATGAAACTTCTTGAATATGATCTTCTCACTATCGAGATTATATCCATGAAGTTTCATAAAAAAATTCAATCAAAAAGTGGGTGAGATGATCGCCAATATTTCAACGGTAAAAAATAAATATTTATACAATTTTTTACATATCACCTCATCTCAACGGTTTTTTTCTTGAATTTTTTGATAAAAAAAAATTGGAGATAATCTTCACACCATAGAGATCATATCCATGAAGTTTCATCAAAAAAATTATTTTTTTACTATTTAAAAAAAATGGTATGTACCGGGATTTACACCATAAGAAGTCCTTACAGGAGAGGGTCTCTCTCTATATATATATACACAGAAGGTCTCTTGTAAGGACTCCTTATGGTGCAGATTCCGGTACATACCATTTTTTTAAAATAGTAAAGAAATGAATTTTTTGATGAAACTTCATAGATATTATCTCCATGGTGAGAGGATCATCTCCAATTTTTTTTATCAAAAACTTCAATAAAAAATCATTGAGATGAGGTGATATGTAAAAAAATTGTATAAATATGCATTTTCAATCGTTCAAATATTGGGTTGGCGCCAGCCGCTTTATTGATTGAATTTTTTTATGAAACTTCATGGATATTATCTTCTCACTATGGAGATTATATCCATGAAGTTTCATCAAAAAATGCAATCAAAAAGTGGATGAGATGATCGCCAACATTTCAACGGTCAAAAATACATATTTATACCATTTTTTCACATATCACTTCATCTCAACTGTTTTTTTATTGATTTTTTTAATGAAAAAAATTCGAGATGATCTTACCGCCATGGAGATCATGTCCATGAAGTTTCATCAAAAAATTTATTTTTTACTATTTTATAAAAATGGTATGTACCGAAGTCTGCATCATAAGGAGTCTTTATAGGAGAGCGCTTCTATATATATCTATATAATAAGTTACAATGGTGTTTTTACTATTCATAAGTCTGGGAGACACTTCACGGTTCAGATCGAAGCCAACAAGGCAACGATCCAATGGTTGAGATTAAAATATCCCTTTTACCATTTTTGCCCCTTACATATTTGAGTTCCCCCTCTTTTTTACCCTTCATTTCCTTTCCTCCTTTTACCCAAAATTCAAATACATGCATAAAATTGGAAATTAACACTATGCAAGTTTTACACACTACCAAGAGTACATTCACCGTCTCTATCAAGCGCGGGAATAAGAAATCCACCTCTCTCTCTCTCTCTCCATTTGTTCTTCACTGAGTACACTCCTCTCTCTTTTGTTTAGCAGGTAACGGTTTTAGGTTTATTTATGGGTGTTTGTCAATAGGTTTTATCATTGGGGTTTATCAATAGGTTTACATTTTTGTTTTTTTATGCACCCACACGAAAAAAATGGGTTACATTTGTGTTTTGTCAATAGGTTTATCATTGGGGTATATCAATGGGTTAATCAATGTTACAGCAAACACTCTCATCAATGGGTTACGGGTATCGATTTTATATCAATAGTTTTATGGGTAATGATTTTATTGGCCGAAATGTTTTGAAAGTGTTGGCCAAAATGTTTTGAAAGTGCAAAAAAAAAATACTGTGTTACAATGGGTTTATCAATGTTACAGCAAACACTCTTCAGAATGTCTAAATGGGTTCACACTCTTTAGTATATATTGTGTTTGCAAAAATTCTATTTCAATGGTTGCATTTCTGGAATTTTATTTGATTACTCTAATGTTCCTCTAATATTTCGTGGGTTTATTACTCTTTGGAGTATTACTCTAATGCTCCTCTAATGTTTTATAGGTTTATTACTCTTTGGAATGTTATTATTTATTTATGTTGCATTCGGTACAACAAACACTATGTTTGCAAGCTCTATAAACATTTGTGTTGCATTCGGTTTTGATTTCCTATCGGTTTATGAGAGTTTCAATGGTTGCATTCTGGGAGTTTGAATGGGATTTCTTATTTGATTGAATATCTTATGTAAAAAATATTGTTGATTCGTATAATGTTTCTAATGTTTTATGGGTTTATTACTCTTTGTAATGTTAGTATTCATTTGTGTTGCATTCGGTACAATAATCACTATGTTTGCAAGCTCTATAAACATTTATTGTGAAGAATGTATGACGATTCATTATTACTTTTTATTCGGAAGAATGTATGACGATTCATTAGTACTTCTTATTAAGAAAGTTTTCATTTGTTATAGTTCATGTTGTGTTTTAGTCACATTTAATAATTACTTCTCATTTTTTTCATTTTGTAGTCGACTTCTTTGTTCACATGGAGAATGTTACCGTAAATTTATGCCAATTCTAATTTGTATCATTTTTATTGTATTTCGGGATATATATCCAAAGTGTGATTTATGTAAAGAATGTATGTCATTTAATTAGTAGTTTTTATTGTGAAGAATATATGACGATTCATTAGTACTTTTTATTGGGAAGAATGTATGACGATTCATTAGTACTTTTTATTAAGAAAGTTTTCATTTGGTATAGTTCATGTTGTGTTTTAGTCACATTTACTAATTACTTCTCATTTTTTCATTTTGTAGTTAACTTCTTTGTTCACATGGATAATGTTACCGTATTTGGCAACGTATGTTACTTTTAATTATACTCTCTTTCACTTAAATGAGATCAATTCCTACTTCCTAATAATTGTCTTATACATTATCATTCTTTACTTATAGGTGAATGAAGATGCAGCGATTGCTGTAACAACTGAACTCCTCTCATCAATATTTATTCTCCTCACTTATATGTTTATATATTGATTCCATCCATTGCCCTTTTAATTACAGATTCAAAGGTTGCGTCAAAATAATATCAGTGTTGATGTCCTCGATGAATCTGATCTAAATAGTGTTCGTTCCATGGTAAGAAAATGCACTTTTGTTTTCATATAGTACTTATAAGAAGCTTCTCCATTCTTAATCAATATCCTCTTTTCTTATCTCCCTTACAGCCTGTTAACATTTTCACACCTTCAATACGACATGGGAAGGAAAAAGGGAACTTGACACCCACTAAGGTTGAATTTATTTCTATTCTCATCTATTCGAATATATATAACATATTTCTTTATCTAATTATATACACTTAACCTTTTAATATAGGATATACGAAAAGGAAAAGGGAAATAAAGTGCCACTTTAAGTATGGTATGTTTAACTAATTATAGGTTTACTATGATTATATCTACTATTTTCTCATTTTTTACTTAGTGTTCTTCATTTCTCTATAATCTACCTAATTTGTTTTTCAACATTTCTTTCTTTGTTCATAGATTCAAAGGCCGCATGGAAATAACATCGGTATTGTTATACGTGATGATGTTCCACCAAATGTTATGATGGTAAGGATAAGAATATATTGGGAGGAGATTAAGAGAAAAGCCCTAATGAAGGAGATTAAGGATAAAAATATTTTTGGCAAGAAAGTGGCCCATGTGTTTACAATCGAATTTCAAAAATGGGGGTTGCCCCACATGCATGCTCTTCTTTTCCTAGATTGTCAAAGCAAGATTAAAACATGCGCCCACGTAGATAAT
Source organism: Sambucus nigra (assembly GCA_949130495.1). Taxonomy (NCBI): domain Eukaryota; kingdom Viridiplantae; phylum Streptophyta; class Magnoliopsida; order Dipsacales; family Adoxaceae; genus Sambucus; species Sambucus nigra. Next base: position 133,296,667 of record OX422222.1, on the reverse strand, counting down.
TTTGTCTCTGCTGAGTTTCCAGATCCCACTTATGATCCTACACTCTTCCAAACTATATTGAGTTGCATGGTACACAATGTTTTCCTTTGCATCCGGAGTTATTATGGAATCAATTTTCCATTCATATATGTGATGATCTGATTCATAAGTTACGCACATTGTTTTCTATCCCAAATCCAACAGACATCCAAATTGAGGATTATGGTTTGTATCTTCTAAATGAGGTGCTTCAAGAGTATGGTAAGAGTTTAAGTGACTTCCCTATAATGCCTCTGGCAACTTTTAATTAGACAACTGTGGGTGGGAACAGATTACTCTCAGAAAATCATCAGTTACAATTGTTAGCAATGCAAGGTGATGCACAATTAGATGTTGATCACCTTAATGAGGGGTAACGTATATCTTACTCAGCGATAACATCATCTATCTTCGAGAATAAGGGTACTACATATTTTTTGAATGGAGGTGCTGGCACTGGAAAGACATATTTGTACAATACAATTGCAACCTTCTGTCGTAGTTTGGGTCATACAGTTATTACTATTGCTTCATCTGGCATTTCTTCTTTGTTATTAGTTGGTGGTCGGACTACACATTCAACATTTTGCATACCTTTGTACATTCTTGAAAACTCAAATTGTGGATTTTCAAAGCAGTCGATACATGCAGAGCTATTCAAATCAGTTAAACTTATAATATGGGATGAAGTTCCTATGCAATATAGGCATTGTGTTGAGGCTGTAGATAGGACACTGCAAGATATTTGTGATGTTAAAAAGCCATTTGGAGGAATTACAGTAGTTCTTGGCGGTGATTTTTGATAAATCTTACCAGTTATCCCTAGAGGAGTTAGAGAAGAAATTATTTCCGCTTCATTAAGGCGGTCTATGCTTTGGTGGCACATCCATGTTTTGAACTTACATCTAAACATGCGACTAAACCCATTGGAGCCTGAGACAATTCATTTCTCTACATTCTTGGATCAGGTACTTCTATTTACTATTTTCTATTTTTTAACAATCTTCGTTCAACATCCATGCATTTGACTTTTTTTTTGTAGATTGGGTCCAATCCTCTTGAAATTGTATTATTTCCTTACTCAATACAAAAGTGTAATGATGTCCGTGATCTAATTGCGAAGGTGTATCCATTGTTGAATGTGGTCGGTACTGTTACACCAACCTTCCTCACCGAACGAACAATTCTTTCAGCGCGAAATGACGATGTGACTACTGTAATTAATTTGGCATTGAATATATTTCTGAGTGATAAAAAAACTTATTTTAGTGCCGATAAAATGTGTGACGATGAGTCCGGTAGAGACGTACACAGTCAGTACCCAAATGAGTTTTTGAATTCTCTCAGTCCTTCTAGTTTAGCCCTTTTTTAGTTGGAGTTAAAGTTGGGTTCTCCGATTACGCCTTTGAGAAACATTGCTCCGGAGGATGGTCTTTGCAATGGCACTCGATTGGTGGTTACAAAATGTGGAGAACATGTAATTGAGGCCCAAATATTAACTGGTGATAAGTGTGGAAATTTAGTATTCATTCCCAGAGTCTCACTATCTCCTTCATCTGTGGAGATCCCTATAAAAATGACGAGATGCCAATTCCCAATTCGACTGGCATATGCAATGACCATCAACAAATCACAGGGTCAATCTGTAAAGTTTGTGGGAATTGACTTGCGCACGCCGGTTTTTAGTCATGGCCAGTTGTATGTAGCGTTATCTCGATGCACAAGTGCAAATCACATTACCCTTCTTTCTGATGATTGTTCGCTTTCGACAACAAATATTGTGTATCCGGAAGTCCTCCTATAAAGTAATTAGTGTTATTTTCCCTATAAACTACACATTTGACCTCTTTATATCATCTTTTGATAATTTTTTCATTATTCTTAGGATTGGGAGCCAATGGTAAAGCATCAAGAGCAGATAAATACCCGTAGGTTGCTTACATGGGGTTCCCACAACAAGGTACTTCATCTTTAAAATGTTTCTTCTTTTCATTCATTTTTAAAAAATAGTCTTAACTATTAATATTTCTTATAGGTGGTTGTAAATTGTGCCAATCTTCATATCAAGTACGTCGAGATGGATACGTGGATATTTCGTAGAGTTATTATGAGGATGTTTCCTACGAATCCATGATTGACTATTAGAGGATAATTTTTTGGGATGTCGATCATTTTGACTTTTTGTAAATCTTAGGCTTAGAGTTACTATACGCTATTGGATGATTGCTAAGGCTTTTTTTGTATAGTCTGCTAAGGCTTTTATTATATAGTCTGCTAAAGTTGTGTATAACCTTACATCATCCATAGGTGTATCTATGTAAGTATCTCAGATCAATAAATGAACTATTTGGGCCTTGGGTTTGAGTTTGTATGCTTTTGGTTTAAGATGATTTGCTTTCCTTCCATGTTGGGGTTTTAGAATTGTATTGATTTTTGTTTGGCTTTTGCCTTGGTGGTAATTAATGCATTTGACTTTTTGCAGGTTGGTAATTAATGTATTGGTGACTTTTGAGAAATACTTTTTTTTTGGATTTGGGAATAAAAGTACTTGGCTACAGGAAAAGCCACAAGTCATTTTTTGGCAAGGAAGAATTGATGTTTTTGTGTATATTGACAATGAGTGATTATAAATTGTTTTTATTTTACTGAAACTACCCTAATTCCTTGACCAGTTATAACAGAAACTGAAGTGATCAATTGTCATGCACTCCCGATTTTACTAAAACTACCCCAATGCTTTAGTGTTCTCTGTTGTTCCATGTTGCATGACCATTGGATTTCAAGTAGAGATGATGATGAAGTGATTACAATATTGATTCTCTCCAACCATTAATTTTGTATATGTACACGCTTATACTTACATTATGTTCGTTTGAATCAATTCTGTTAGTTTTGCATCATGTTAGTGTACTGGATGAAACATTATGTTAGTGTACTGGATGTAAAACATTATGTTAGAACGATAGAAATTTAAGGCAGTGTTATATTATATACCATTGTTCTGCTCATTCTTTTATTTGATCCTATTAAAATGATATTCTTTTTTTGTCCATCTTGAAATTTAAAGCAAGCTATTTTTTTTTTTAATTTAACGTGAAATTTTGGTTGGAAAATGGATGCGGAGACCATGACCTCAGTGATATCAATGGTATGTTCTTGACTCGCATTTTTAACATGCTTCTTTGCTTTTTCGTCTTCTACATTAATTTCCACTCCACAACGCCTTGTTATAAGGGTGGGGACAATAGCCCCTAGGACCTCTCAGCGAGTGTTGTCATTATCCCTAATAGGCATGGAGGGAGATCTTAATTCTGAGGCAGTGTGTTCTAGACAGGTGCTAGGGGTTATTGTCCCTACCTTTATAACAGGGGGTTTAGAGTAGCATGTAATGGGAAGAGTAATGGGAAGAGTTATCCATAGAATTTTGTGGGGTCGAAGGTAATGATTTAGTGTTTGGTACAGTGAGTTTAAAAAACTCTTTGATATGTTACCAAATCTCTAGGTTGTGGTTCAGGAGAGTGTTGAGTTAAATGAGGCCATATCAGTTTTGTTTTAGATTATGTTAGGTTGTGGGTTGTTATAGATTTATTGTTATGTTATAGTAGTGAACCTCATTCTTCATGTTTACTGCGGAGTACACTATTGAACAACTATCATAGTTATGTAACTGTACATGTAACTGTTGTAACTACTGTCCAGATCATGTATTGATAACTGTTGTAACTGCTGTACACTAATTTGAACAACTATTTTGATCGAACTTAAGCTTTTAACTTCTACCCTCTCCATCAGATCTTATACTATTTGTAGTTTTCCAAAATTGTTTGTTAGCATGGTGGTTATGAAGAAATATTACATGTGTATATGATGCATCATTTATAGTTCCAATTGTGTATTATGAACCTTTCCACCTTCATCGTTCTCATAATAGAATAGTTTCATAGCATCTCTTCTGGCTTTTCATCTTTGTTAAAAATAGGTAGTTGCTTAATGTTTAAATCTGTTGGGAGATATGTTTTACTAGATCATTTAAATTCTGCTATGATGGCATGATACGTGAGTTAGAGGGATAATTTGAGGATTCTAATGACATTTCTAATGTGGCATAGCATATTAGTGTACTCCTCAAATATGATCATGTGTATAATAATCTTTATAGATTTGTGCCCACATAAGCATGATGCATGGTTAACATAAGTAGCACAGTTCGGAACTGAAAACAAATATTGTTTAACCATGCATCATACACATTTACCTTTGGAACTGAGAAAAAAAATATTGTGGTTTAGTTTTGATAAATGTATGTTCTCAGGTAACATCTGGTTGCTTATTGTGGATGAATGGAAGTACTCTAGGTTCGATTCGATATTTTTGGCAAATGTAACTAAATGACTTGGTTAGCTTTAGAAGAGATTCCATCTACAACAGTTTCATTCCACATTCCTTCCCTCATTTCAAGAGAAGAAAATTTAGCTCTTGACATAATTCATGAGAAAGGGGAAATATCGAAGGGAAGTTTTTACTAAAGTGCCTAAATCTCATCAGGTACATATGTTTTTTCAGAAGATTTCTTTCATTTTTTCTTAGGGATTATTAAGCATGAAGTTGTTAAGGCAATGAATGATTTCTTTGATGGTACAGACCTCCTTCTGGGATGCTCGAGCACTTTAAACGTGCTTGTCCTAAAAGTTAAAAACACGAATACATTCCCAAATTTTTTTGGTATGTCTATTGGTACCACAGTGGTTTAATTCATGAATTTCATTTTCATGTTGATGTTGAATATTTTGCGGTTTAATTCTAAAGTATTTCATTTTTTAGTCAGTTTGTTGGAAAATATGTGTAACAAAAATCAAGGTCTTTAAATTATATATGTTTATTGGTGGAAAACACATTTCCTATTCTTAATGTCCACACCTCATCTCGTCGATGTATTATTGCATTCACAATGAAAATTTTCCCAAATGTTTAGTTCATATCTTATTTTATTTTTGAATTTTCCCAAATGTTTAATTGAGATAATGAAATTACTAAATATGTATTGCAACTTTGGTTTTGTTTTCAGGTTGTGATTCAGTAACAATAATTTTCTCCAACTCTTTCTCGCAGTCACTATACGAATTTCCTCCTGACATCATGGAAAATGCAGCATCGGGAATGATTGTGCATGATGACTGCAAGCTGTAGCATCGCGATCATTTTAGGTAATGGCAATTAACTATTTCCTCGATGACCACACTGCCTCTATTTAATGGCTCCACAGCCTCGATGACCACACTAACTCTGTAAAAGAGCTATCGTGGTGCCCTTATCAGAGTATTTTGGTTTCTTCTGGTGGTGGTGTGGGAGATCATTGCATCTTCTTTTGGAACACACACACTGGTGCGTGTTTAAACATGGTGAATACGGGCTCGCAGGTGCATTATTTGCTTTGGAACAAACACGAGCGCGAGTTTTTGAGCTCCCATGGTTTTGAAAAGAATCAACTCACTCTTTGGTTAAGATGACAGAGATGTACGACCATACATCAAGAGTGCTATGTATGTCTCGGAGCCCAGATGGGAATACGGTTGCATCTGCTGGGGCTGATGAGACTTTACGGGTATGGAACATTTTTGGGAGTCTAGAGAAGTCTAAATCCACACCTAAAACAAAGTCAAAGACATTATCTAAAGTCGCTTGCATAAGATGAAGAGTTTTGATACAAAACCCCCTATAATTGGAAGATGAAACATTCACAATTGGTCATATGGGTGAGCAAAAGAATTATCCTTGGATATGTTACGCCAGCGCTTGATTAAGTTTACGAAAAATCAGGTTATCGAATAAAATAAGGTAAATTTTTATTTCTGTTCGTACATTTGTTGATAACACCACATTTGACCAGACCATAAATACAATCATCCTGTCTTGAAGGCATTCACATTGCTAAGAGAACGTATTAGACAAAAAAAGTGGAAATATTATTATTAACACCTTAATTTGTAATGAAGGTGACCTTTTTATGTTTATCTTTGTTTCCCCCTTAACTGTAAATACTTTTTCCCTAAATAAACTACTCATTCAACTTGGCTACATGGCTTTATCCATAGCATAGGCAAACCTACATGGTCCCGTGTGGGGCTGGACATCACCACAAAGCAGTATTCAAGATATACGTTTTGAATGGTTTTGGGTTGTATTCATTTTAAGTTGGCTTTAGTGATTTTATTTTGTGGGATTTCACATTTTTCAGATCTGAAATAATTGAATAACTAATACCATTTTTTTTATTGTGGTTTTACAGGTAACATCTATGGATCGAGAGGAGAAACCGATGTTATTACGAATTGAATAGGTCTAGATCGAGCAGGTCCCAGTTATGTTTTCCTTCTAATTTGTAAACAATGAGGTGACTATGGATCGAGCAGGTCCCAATTTGGTTAAACATGTTTTACAATATATCTTGGCAATCCTTATTTGGTATAACTCATTATTTTGGTAGGGAATTAAAATAGTTGTTCATGTATAGGCTACGGTCACTCTTTACTCGGATGGTGCCATCACCATAGAGTGTCCGCTGTTACTGCCTTGGTGAGCGCACAATAGTTGCTTCTCAACTTTCTGATGATTACGCCAAGGAAAGGTACAGGATGACATCCAAGATTGGTGAAAGGGACACTAAAGAGGAGCTCATGAAAGACTCTAAAGTCATCGACCAAGATAAAAATGGGAAGATATCTGCTACAGACATTAAGCTTATTTTCAAGGAGTTGGGGAAATTTTTTACTAACAGAGAGATTCAAGAGATGGTTGAGGAAGGAGATCGTGACCGTGATGGAAATGTTAATGCTGATGAATTTATGAGAATGATGAGGAGAAGATCATATCGATAATTGAAGCTAAACAAGTATGATTTTTTTTCTTTCTATTGGTTTAATGAAATGATATAATGGCTATACAAGGTAGTTTTTGAAGCTAAACACACTGCTTGCTAGATACAGTGGATTTTCTTTGTATGTCTCTCTCTTAGTTCATGATAAATGATGTCTCAAGCGAGTTAGCTCGAATGTCATTGGCAACTCATGTTGTGGCCTAGGGTTATCAGGCCATCCAATGATAGTCGTGATGCTGCCAGTAGGCCCAATAAGAGGATTCGACGGTCAAAAGACTCTGATGTTCCAAATTTCAGTGACAGTTTGATTGGTTTAAAAGGTGGAGATGATATGCACAGCCTGAAAGGTGCTGCCCCTTTATCTACGACAGTTTCCCCTTTATGATTCCACATTACGCTCGAGTCTCGAGTCCACACCCATGTTCAAGAATGGAGTTTTTTAGTACGTATTTTGGGTTCAAGGGTTCAAAGCATCTCGGGTATTGGGTTTAGGATCTGCTTGCATTTATAAATCGATATATATCGAACACAATTGGCTATGTTATTTGAAAATCTTCAAACTTTTGAATTAATATATGTTCAGATTTGACGTTTTTGGTAATTCATTATAGGTGTTTGGATAAATGCCTATGTGATTGGCACCAACATCACTCGAGTTTTCGACCACAAGGTTCGTCATTAACCATCTTATTTTTTAGTTATTTCAATTAGTTTTTAGAGTTTTAAAACTAGTGGCTTGATACTAAATTTGGGGTTTCAATTTTAGTTGTTGCTTTATCACTTTGAATAGGTTAATTTTGCTGATTACTATGTTCCCTTCCCATTTTATGATTTACTTCGGGTGATATGCTCACACAAGTGCATTGAATGAATTGTTTATTATATTTCGAGTTAATTAACTAGAAGTTGAAGGTGAGCGGGTGATATGCTCATATTACAGCTATGATATATGTCATATTGCAGCCATGATTCTGATATAATGTTTGAAGATTTAGCTTTAATGGTTATCCAGTGCTTCTCTTTTGGGAACTGCTACTTTTAATGGAATTTTACATCTCATATTACACCGTTAATGATATGCTCATATTACATCTACTTTTGATGGTTATTCAGCAGGTGTGCACGAGTCCGACACATGAACACTTCTGAGTCCGACACATGAAGACTGGATTTTTTTCCTCGGGCTATCACATCCAACGTGTCACTTATTGGCAAGTTAAATTGCATTTGGTACTGTTATAATTTTTGGCAAGTTAAATTGTATATGGTTTGTTAGTATGCTCACTTATTCTACTGGACAGGTAATACCCGCCTATGTGGTGTTTGATATGGTTTGAACACAAGATATAGTTTACACTAGACAATGTGACAAAAATTTGTTTTCCAGGTAATAATCTTGACAAAAAGTGTTCCCCCATAATCTCTAGGCCAAAAATATGGTTCTTTGTTTATAAGTTTTTATTTTTATTCTATTTTTACAGAAGTCAATAACGACACATGATTTCTTAATCATATTTGTTTCTTCTTCAATGTTTTTATTTACATTTACATCTTTGTATCTTTCTTCCTATTTGTCAAATGATTTTTTTATTAACTCTTCGTAATACTGTTTTAATTTACTTGCACTTGGTATTTTCGACATTTGTTTCTCAATATAAAGTTTTCACTATGCAGGTTACCATTTTTAAAACAAGAAGCACAACAATATAAACTATTGTATATATCTTCTTATACGGGGGAGGCCGCAAACCTATAGTTTATGACAGAGTGCCTCTGCTATACATTTCACCATGTAAGTTGAGAATTTGTTGCTCTATTCAATGTTCTTTCATGATTTATGCTCAGTACTTCAAAGCCTCTTGGCCTCGATATGAAAGTACGAATTTGGTATTATTTGAAAGCGAAGTTGGAATCCATTTACCATTTACTTTGTTGAAGTTTAGTTCACGGCATCTCTGTTTTTCAGTTTACTTAAGAGCGTTAGTAATCGTCTTTTTAAGAGAATTAGTAATTGTCAGTTGTGATGAATGTGTGAATTATATTTTTGTTGGAAAATTTTAACCTCACCCGAATTTTAAAAAAAAATCAGCCGTGACATTATCATAGTCATTGATAATCATACTTTTTAAAAGATAATTATACACCACTTTATACTTTTTAAAATTATCCACGCGCATACTTTTTATAATATTTGACTAGCTATTTCCATTGACTAAATATATTTTTTATTTTTTATCATGTCGCATTTTAAAAACTATGGACAATTATTACAGTGGAACACGTGGGACAACCTCAATTAATATATGTGATTTTTTTTTAAAGAAGTTTGTTTAGTTGAAATATTTGTTTTATGAATTTGAACTTTTTGAATATTGTACGCCTAGTTGTTACCCCTTAACTAGGTTGGATAGTCCAATAAATAAACGAGACTATGCCCATTTTTTTTTTAAAATTTACGCTTTGTTAATTTGAGACACAATGTGAATTCAATTGATGAATATTGTATATTTCAGGTTATATGCGAGTCTATTTGATGAATTTAGATATTCGAATGTTGTTGGCCTATTTAAATTTTTGTTAAATAGGGTGGATTGTCCAAAAATAAAGGAGATTATGGCTAATTTTTTTAAAATTACATTTTATTTTGTTGGGGAACGAAATTTGTGCTTTTTTGCAATTACGTGTTTTGAAAATTTATTGTTTTGCGATTATCAGCGTGCCTTCAAGCATGGGCATATATATATATATATATATATACTAGCGGATACCCGTGACTGAAGGCACGGCGAAAATTTCTATAATATGTAATCACGAAACAATTTTTTTTTTCGAAAGTACATAATCGCAATCTTCGCATCTACCAAGACAAAAGCAATAGGAAAACCACCATCATTACCGTTGCTGCTGTTGTAGCAAAAAAAAAACCTTGGTATTTTGAGTTCATCAGAGGGGTGGTGCAAGGAAAAAAGAGGGCGGCAACCCTGTTAGATACACCAACTGATAATCCAAATACGACGGTGAGTAAAAATTAATAAATCTTCTACCTAATATATCTTCTAAAGATTAAATACTGAGCAAAATACTAGTCCTAATTTGGTTTATTATCAATTAGTAGAGTCTCAATCTCCACTAAGTCCACTATGTCCTTCTCCACCTTTTGATTAGGCTTTTCTATGTTGCGTAAACTGGACTTCAGAATCTCACAACTCTCCACTTTAGCCGAGTGGATTAGAGTTAAATCCTCATGATCATAAACTGTTGTGAATCAATCGGAAACCATAACTAGAAACCATTAATCTGTTTGCATCATAAAATGTTGTGCATCAACCGAAAATTATAACATCAATCTATTTTTACACCACCATATTTATTTACACTAAAATAAAAGTTACATAATGAGAGATGTTTAATTATTAAATTGTGATTGTAACATCAATCCTTACCTCTCGAGGCCGAACACGAATTGGAGGAACTCATAAACAGCTCTCTACATAGAAACATAACCCACTTTTTCAGCCGTTCAATTCTTAAAGCTCAGCTGGATTGCCTAAAGTTGGGTTGGGAGATAGAGTCCAATTATTTGGTCTTAACACTTTCACATCTACCTCCTTACAACAGCCAAATGCGATCCATCAATAATCTCTGATGAAATGCAACAACAGCAATCTCCACTTGATGATACAACTACTGAATCTACTGCTCCGAATGCTATGCTGGGCAAGAATCCCATGAATGAGGATGATATGAAAGCATCCTATGAATGAGGATGAGATATAGCTGCGAATGAAGTAAATATAACTGCGAGTGAAGTAAACTTATCGTAAAACTTACTCTTAAAAACCACTTTTAAAAGCCTACTTCCAAACAACATTACGTAATATTTTTTAACCATAACACATGATTACCTAATTAAAAAACACTTTTAAAATTCATGAATCAAATCAAACAATCGATTACTCTTAAAAACTAACATAAAAATATACTCTTAATAACCAAATCAAACAATGATCCTCAAATCTCGATTCTACGCAACTGATGTAAGACCACCACACTCTAGATCCTACTACCCCATGACCATCCTAATATGCTTCAGAATATCACAATTGATCATTTTCATCTCAAGTACCATTACATTCCAAAAAAGTATCCATAACAGAGCCATGGTCGGTGTCTTACTAACTTGGAATGGTGGTGGAGTTTGATCAAAATTCATCCCTGTGTCCTGCATTCAAACATCAGTATATTATTCTATTTTGAACATGAGCCTATTTACATGAGTATTTTGAACATGCTCCTATTTCAAAATTCAAACATGCGTCCTTCATTTGAACATGAGTACAACAGAGCCATGGCCAGCTATTGAATTTAGTAGCCTGTTTACATGGCCTTGCATTTGATCATGAGAATATTAAGTACTGAGGAATATAAACATTAGTTAAACGAACTTACAAAACAGAGCCATGGTGGGTTTAAACCAGATTTAGAACTTTTATGAGAACACGGCTTCCCAAAATGGCTTAGTTTCCAAAGAAAACTGCAATAAGTGTCATCTATAATTCAAAAAATAAAACTTCAAACCAAATGCAAATGAAAATTTCCAAATCAAGTCACATTATTGATCCAAGGCCCAGTAGCCAAACTACAAATAGGTAGCTTCGAAAATACTCATACGGTGGGTATTAGACCTTAAAATGGCACCTTTTTTACTGGGAGCACAACATTTAGAGTTTAAAATATTGACAAAGAGTCTCAAAATAATGTAACACTCACTCTTCAATAATTTATCAAACACAAAGAGTGTAGCTAGTTATATCCTTATTTTTCAAGTTGTATTTTAATCCGAAAATCAAAAACATTTTAGTGAAACCCTTATTTTTTATATAATCAGTGAAAAACTTAAAACCATCCACTTACTAAGGCCATCATGATTGACCTCCACCTATTGTAACCGTAACATCATTCAAGAAATCAGAATAAAATAACACAAATTAGAATTAAAAAAAGCACACATATCATAGAGGGGGACAACAAACTATACCTTGTAATCGAATATGACTGTGACAAAGTTAATACCATATTTTGAAGCTCAAATAATCAAAACTCGAGATACCCCTGTAAAAACCAAAGAATACACTAAACTAAATTGATTTGAACACCGGGCTGGGAGTAAACATACCTGATATATGAAAGAATATAAAAGATCCAATTATATAAACAAAACAGTCCTTGAAAACAAAAGATCATATAAACACAATACACAATGAGAGTTGTAATTTAACCATGAATGCACTTGCTGAGAATCATTAAAACCCCATTTTTCTTGAAAATCATTGTTCCCTGTAAAAAAATAATATCCCATAGAAATTATTCCAAACCAAAAAGAAAGAGATGAATTAAAATTCACAACAATATAGCCATTTAAACATCTTAACCATTGTGGCATTTCATCAAACGTATGGTATTCATAGTATATAAGCAACATCATAATATCTCTAAATTAATCATAACGGCATTTCACCAAAGCATTCTTTGCAAGAATAATAAAAATAAACCATGTAAGAAAATAACGAATGTGATAATCAAAGCCAATGAGATTCAAGATCAAAAGCAAATTTAAATTTTACTAACATTAAATTTAAATGACTCTGTCAATAATTTTCAAAACCACAGAAAACAAGATTAAAACCATAAAAGAACCTCCAACATATAGAGAGATACCTTGGTCCGAGCGTGTGGTAAAAAATAGATGTTGGGAGAAGAATGTGTAGAGTTCAGGTATTACAGCTAAGATTTCATATAATAAAAATAAAATTAGTTGTTACCTCACTTTTTGAGACAATAGGGTAACATTATCAAGGGTTCCTCAACTAAATAAAACTGAAAAAGCATCGGCCAATGAATTTCAAATATGCACAAACAAAAGATGTAATAAGTTATTGGAAGAAATCAACAAAATTATAAGGAGAAAATACTATGGTCAGATCTAAAACAAAGGGATATAATGAGGTATATGGATTGAAATATGGAATATACATAAACTATGATTCAGTAAAGATACACCAAAACCAAAAACAGTATGGTTAACCAAAGATACACCAAACATTTTTGAATAAATTATGAACCCATTTCAAAACCTAAAAACTGAAGTTGAAATGAAACATACAAAACTGAAGCTAAAGTGCAAGAGGGAAGCGTAGAGAGAGTGCATAGTATACCTAGTTTTACAAAAGCAAGTATCTGCAAAAAATCCATATTAGATACCTGCAAACTATATCTAAACATGAATACCCAACTATTAAACACAAAAACCCTCTTTCTCTAAAGTTAAAAACATATTTAGACAAAAACCCAAATTAAACCCCAAACACCCGGTGAAAAACGGAGGGTATACCTATGATTGACACCCCTCTTTGAGCCGAGTGGAAGGAGAAGATAAAGAGTGGAGTTTTCTCATTGTGGTGGAGGAATGATTTTGGATTTGTGTGAGATGGTTTCATGATGGTGGGTTTATAGAAAGAGGGAAATCGGATTGATTGAGGTTTTGACAGAGGAAAGAGAAAAGAATGTCTTTAGTTTGGGTGGGATATGAAAATCATTTGGGCGGGATATGAAAATTGGGGAGTCAATCCCAACCATTGATTTGGTGAAGTGGATATGTGGCAAAATCAAGACCCTTATTGTGCTTTTACATTTTTCCAAATTCAAAAACAATGCCATCTTATTATATATATATATAAAATAAAGTAGAAAACTTATATATGTCATAAGATGAATCTATGATGTCATCCATATAATTTTTTTTGCACTTCCTATTTTACCCCTCTACCATTTAAGTTCCCCCTCTTTTTTCACACTCAAATTTATCTCTACTCTTTCTCAAAATTCAAAGAAAGGGTAAAGTGGTAATCCTAGACTCATTCTTCCCCTCTCTCGCCTCACATGTACCCAAAATCCTCCATCCCCCTCTCGAAACACACGGCTCTTTTACTCAGATTTGAAACCCACATCTCATTCGCGTCTCTCTCTCTCTCTCCCTCTTGCTCTCACTTTAACCATATCTCAACAACGTTGTCGGCTCGCTCGCTACTTCCACCACACAACCACCACCATTGAAGGTAGTATTTGTTAACTTACTTATGTTTACTCACTCACAATTTCATATCTATTGATGGTCATTTTCTCTCACCATTTCAGATATGTTCACATAAAGACCTATATGTACTCTTTCAGACCCAGGTCTCTTTATTGTCCAATTAATTGACGAATTGAAGATCTAAAAACATTCTAAATGTTCTAAATATCTCTCCCACTTAAGCTTCCAGTAATCCGCGTGATGTTCTCTTTTATTTTGTGTGTTCGTCTTTTTTAGCTTCATTAATCTCTGTAGGAGTATATTTTTTTAATGTTGAATGGTGATTTTCCTTTGTTAAGTATGGTTTGATGATTCAAGTGTGAGATCCTTCTAAAAAAATGTTGGGTGTTTTGATCCTTCTAAAAAAATATTGGGTGACGATTCAAGTGTGAGATCCTTCTATTTGAGAATAGTCATAAAAAAATGACACCCAATTCACGTTACAGCAAGTGGAGTTCTGTAGTGATAACTGAATATTTGGAGGTTAAACAATTGTTGGACATTTCTCAAATTTTTGGACTTCAGAGGTTTGAGTTTTTTTTACTCTAAACAATTGTTCCCCAATTTTAGATTTGAGAAAATAAAACAACGTATTAGTTAAAATCATTATGTGTGCCTCAACTTTATAGTAACCCATATTATTCTATGTTTGATTCTAACTTTAAAGAACATTTTGAATGTTATTTTGTGTGCATAAAGTGTATGGTGGGGCCATATCCATAGCCTCAACACCATTTCACCATTTTCAATGTTATTTTGTCTAACTTTTTTTTGTTCATTTCAGACATCATTTTTTAAACAGATTTGGGATGATATTTTAATGATTTGTCTTATTGAGAGTTGTAATATTTTGTAGAAACTATTGGCCAATGCTCACCTAATGATTGATAATGTTTGTAACCAACCCATAATGTTTGAAACAATAACGGATAACATTTTGAGGTAGCACCATTTGTGTAATTTCGGAAGAGAAAGCAGGCATAACGAGTTTTGGAAGGGGGAAAAGGAAAGATAATAACCCCCTGGAACGGTATGATTCCTATATCATTTTTGTTGTGTTTCAATTTCTTCGGATATCAACATTAATCCCAATAATTATTTGATAGAAAATTTTGTGTATAATAACAAATTTATGTCGTATTCTTTCACTTTCTTTTAGTTTCAAATTATCTTGGTTAATATTTAATATTTGGGCTTCATTTCATTTCTCAGGAACCTCAGCTGAGTTCAAAACCATAGTACTATTTTTCTATCTTTTCTGCATTACTGCACTACCTTTAAAGTGTTCATTGCTTATTTTTGCTATCAAAGGGTAAAATCAGGCTCAGACTTATTTCTGCTATCAGGGGCCCGTCGATTGCTGTAAAGACGACATTTCTTTTTTATCTGGTGGGAAAGATAAGTACAATGACCTTCAGGTATGAGTTTCTTCAAAACTCATCACCTTCACGTATGACTTTCTTCAAAACTCATTTATCTTATCTATTTTTCATTTTTTTTCCTTGGCTTTTCTAAAATCTATTTGAGTGAACATATCATGTATATACTATATACGATGAAGCCAGAACAACCTTTTGCAACCACAAAGACAGAGAATGTATATACTATATACGATTGATGGTTAAATTTTTATAGTGCAAACTACATATTTAAATCCAACAGAATCAAATTTTGCAGCTTCCTTTAGTTTCCTCATGATGGCAGCAATGTACTTCCCTTGGTGAAAAACTATCTTCAATTTGAGATCATACGGCTGTCTTGAGCCATCGCCAACAAAAATTCCCTCTCTATATGGACTCCCACCTTTAATTTTCTCCATCTCAAACATTCCAGCTCTGAACGTATATCCAATGGGTATAAAGATTATCCCGTGGTGAAATAGCTGAGAAATGGATGCCATTTTAAAGCCCCAAAATGGGACTGCCTAATGGATGCCATTTTAAAAGAATGGCATTGCTGTTTTAGGATTGCCTAAGCCTCTACTTGGTGGCTCATACAAGCTCAATTAAAAGAATGAAAATTAAGAGTGGAAGAATTGGATCATACAAGCTCATTTTATACATTAAGAATGATACAAATCTATTTTTCTACTCTTGTGTTGCATTGCTATTTTAGGAAACTGAAATGGTTCAATCTCTTAGATAGAACAAGGATTTTTTTTTACTTCTGCTCATTTTATATATTTTTAGTCACATTCTCAAATTTTGGTCAGTCACCAAATGTCGAATCTGATTGTTTGACTAACGATGAGGTTGAAACACTTGGTATATCAGTAGTAGTCACAGTTGTAGTCACCTGCATATCACCTAAATGTTCTCTTCTTTCTCACTCTGCATTCTTTGCTTTTTTGTGTTGAATAGGCTTTGATGGTACCTAACATAAGTTAAAAGGCTAATGGTACATAACACACGTTAAAAGTCACAGTTGTAGTCACTTGAAATGCATGTGACGTGTTATAGCGGCGCGATTAGTACTTTAGGTGCAAGTGCGACATATGATCTTTTTTTTTCAAAATCGCCACTTGCGTGTATGGCAATACTGATATTTTGTAAATACTTAACTATTGGTGTATTTGAAAATAAAGCATTTTTATTTCAATACATAACTGTTGGTGTATTTGATAAGTTTCTGGCTGCAATAAATTAATTGTCGCACTGGCCTCCATTTAATATATGCTTAATATGAGTGACGTTATGTGCTTAGTAATTATATGTCTTAATATCCTAAGTTCTTTTCTTATTGGTTGTATTGTATCATAGTTAAAATTGAATATATGTCTAATTCTTTTATCCCGAGTTCTTTTTTTATTGGTTGTATTGTATCATAGTTAATGGTTATATATCTAATTCTTATACCAGATGTGCTGTTCATGTTTGTTATAAAGTGACAATTGGTTTTTTATTGGTTTTATTGTTTCATATTTAATAGTTATATGTTTAATTCTTATACAAGATATGCTGATCTTTTTATCATGAGTTCTTTTTTTGTCTGTATAATAGTTAAAGTTAAATATATGTCTAATTCTTTTATCCTGAGTTCTGTTTTTATTAGTTGTATTGTACCATAGTTAGTAGTTATATGTCTAATTCTTTTACCAGATATGCTGTTAATGTCTGTTGTATAGTGACAGATGTATCATTATCAGTCCTTAATTTTGGAAGCTACAGATACGCTACAAACGCTGTCCTTATGAATATTGTGTTATCAAACATACAGAACATGGTGGACAAGCTACTCAAAAAGTTTCATGCATTCGTTGTGTGCTATTTGGAAAACCAATGAACCAACGTCCTAGATACCAACTTTTTGGGGTGTTCCTTTTAGTTAAGTTATGTATTATTGCTGCTGAAGGACTGACGTAGCAATTCGTCTGCCATTGCCAGTCCAGTCTAACAAACTATGAGTGCCACCACACGTCAGCAGGGCAATTTGTCTGCCATTGCCAGTTCAGTTATGTCAGTTTCCATGAATTTCATCAGAACTCTAAATATTTCGTAGTTAATTTGAATTTATGGAGCAGCGTAGTAATCCATTAGTCATTTTTGTAGCTAAGTTTATAGTGCCAATGTGAACTATGAGCATCTTGAATTATCTTTTTTTTTTATATATATTAATATGTTTCACTTCATAAAACTGTTGAGGTTGGCAATTTAATAGATAATTGATGGTGCGAATATGCGCGACTGAGAATTATTTTGTAAAACTGTTGGATTGTTGTACGTACGAGTGAGAGTCGTTTGTATAGTTCATATATGTCGGTTTGTACGTACGAGTGAATTTTATTGCTACCGTTAATAGTGAGTTGGGGTTTTAAACCTGGACAGGTTTCTGAACTATAGAGACATGAATATTGTAAGATTTGGTATTGTATAATATTCTATTACGTGAGTAAGGCTCTTGCGGATTCGATGACAATGTAGTCTTGCTGAGTAGTTACTATATATATATACTAGCGGATACCCGTGCCTGAAGGCACGGAGAAAATTTCTATAATATGTAATCACGAAACAAATTTTTTTTTCGAAAGTACATAATCGCAAAATGACAACATTGCTCACATTAAACTATGGAGCCGCACATCTAACTAAGAACATAACCGTGTACATCTTCAATAAATGAAAAATAAATAAACAACACAAAAGGAACAAAAATAATTGAGAAAAAAATTTCATTAAAAGGCACCACAAATAATCACACATTCCTATTACAACGATAAAATAAAGTTTACAACATGTAGAGGTGTCAAATTTGAGAAACTAATTTGTGACATCAATCCTAATGATTAACAAATGAAAGATAAAGTACAATCAAGTATAACTAAAAATACTTGGTTCCTGAGTTACAATGTCAACCCAGTTTTAGCTTATATTCCCCATATCAATACATCAACATATGAGAATGTCATAAAAAATAAAAATTTAGCCATAAAGGAACATACACACTTATCTTCAACACCACAAAGCAATCACATCAATCTTCATCCCAACTGAGATTATATGTTTTTGAGACTCCATAACATGACACATGACAAATTGAAGGTTGATTACATCCAATTTTGGGCATGATGAAGACAGGGGCTACTGGTCTGACTGGAATGGAAATGAAGGGACCTGCAGCTGCCAAAGAGGACCTGGCAATGAAGGGACTTGCAATGAAGGTACCACTGCTCACCATGAAGGGTGCCTCATCTCAGATAGCGAGGGTTTAGGCCCAAACATCATATCGGGGTGCATGGGCTTCATTCAGGCAGCCTTTTTTCCCCGTGCTTGAACCGTAGAAAATGAGACCCGAGGGGATATGAGGATGTGGCATAAAGTAGTAGGCAGGGCTTCTTATCAGCATTAATGCCAAGGTGTTTTTTGTAGATAGGGGACGTGCCAACAAACAAATATAATAAGTGCAACCAATGGTTTTTTTATACTTTTAAAAAAATTAAAAAAAATGTCTACAATCTAATTAATATAAAAATTATAAAAATGTCTACAACCACCACCGAAACATCCAAAAACTTATATACATTAGCATTTAGGACATGGAATTTTGGATATAATGTGGAACACATAAGATTGTACGAAAAATGCCACAAAATCAAGATTAGCACAAATATGCCAAAAGTAATGTATCAATTGCTTATGAACCCAACGTGTGTTCCCTGACCGACTATAATCTCCACGCGCAATCTGAAATAGAAAATAAGTAAATGTGATGATAATTTCAATCAAATATTGTAGCGATAAGTTCATTGGCATACAAAAAACAAAAATTTCATTAGAAAAAATGTATTAATATCATAAAGAGGTAAGGCAGAGGTTGGGTCATACCATAGAGGGATATTTATAGAGGAACAACAATTAGCGAATTGTCGTCAGTTTTGGTTGGGGTGACTTTCGTTGCGCCTGTTTAAATAACCCAAAGACGACCCTGTTAGAAAAAGTTTTCAAACTAAAGCATAAAAAATCAGTATAAACCTCAATAATAGAGGAACGTGTATAATTATTACAAAAGAAAAAATAACCACAAAGTCAAGTGTGACGATTCATGTTTGAAATATGATTCAAACACAACTATGGATCCAATACCCCACTGTAGAACAGTTGTACAACATTGGATGTCATGTTGAGACTGAAAATTTCAGTTCCAACAAAAACCAGTGTCAGTTTTCATCAATCTTCGCATCTACCAAGACAAAAGCAATAGGAAAACCACCATCATTACCGTTGCTGCTGTTGTAGCAAAAAAAAAAACCTTGATATTTTGAGTTCATCAGAGGGGTGGTGCAAGGAAAAAAGAGGGCGGCAACCCTGTTAGATACACCAACTGATAATCCAAATACGACGGTGAGTAAAAATTAATAAATCTTCTACCTAATATATCTTCTAAAGATTAAATACTGGTCCTAATTTGGTTTATTATCAATTAGTAGAGTCTCAATCTCCACTAAGTCCACTATGTCCTTCTCCAGCTTTTGATTAGGCTTTTCTATGTTGCGTAAACTGGACTTCAGAATCTCACAACTCTCCACTATAGCCGAGTGGATTAGAGTTAAATCCTCATGATCATAAACTGTTGTGAATCAATCGGAAACCATAACCAGAAACCATTAATCTGTTTGTATCATAAAATGTTGTGCATCAACCGAAAATTATAACATCAATCTATTTTTACACCACCATATTTATTTACACTAAAATAAAAGTTACATAATGCGAGATGTTTAATTATTAAATTGTGATTGTAACATCAATCCTTACCTCTCGAGGCCGAACACGAATTGGAGGAACTCATGAACAGTTCTCTACACAGAAACATAACCCACTTTTGCAGCCGTTCAATTCTTAAAGCTCAGCTGGATTGCCTAAAGTTGGGTTGGGAGATAGAGTCCAATTATTTGGTCTTAACACTGTCACATCTACCTCCTTACAATTGCCAAATGCGATCCATCAATAATCTCTGATGAAATGCAACAACAGCAATCTCCACCTGATGATACAACTATTGAATCTACTGCTCCGAATGCTAGGCTGGGCAAGAATCCCATGAATGAGGATGATATGAAAGCATCCTATGAATGAGGATGAGATATAGCTGCGAATGAAGTAAATATAACTGCGAGTGAAGTAAACTTATCGTAAAACTTACTCTTAAAAACCACTTTTAAAAACCTACTTCCAAACAACATTACGTAATATTTTTTAACCATAACACATGATTACCTAATTAAAAAACACTTTTAAAATTCATGAATCAAATCAAACAATCGATTACTCTTAAAAACTAACATAAAAATATACTCTTAATAACCAAATCAAACAATGATCCTCAAATCTCGATTCTACGCAACTGATGTAAGACCACCACACTCTAGATCCTACTACCCCATGACCATCCTAATATGCTTCAGAATATCACAATTGATCATTTTCATCTCAAGTACCATTACATTCCAAAAAAGTATCCATAACAGAGCCATGGTCAGGTGTCTTACTAACTTGGAATGGTGGTGGAGTTTGATCAAAATTCATCCCTGTGTCCTGCATTCAAACATCAGTATATTATTCTATTTTGAACATGAGCCTATTTACATGAGTATTTTGAACATGCTCCTATTTCAAAATTCAAACATGCGTCCTTCATTTGAACATGAGTACAACAGAGCCATGGCCAGCTATTGAATTTAGTAGCCTGTTTACATGGCCTTGCATTTGATCATGAGAATATTAAGTACTGAGGAATATAAACATTAGTTAAATGAACTTACAAAACAGAGCCATGGTGGGTTTAAACCAGATTTAGAACTTTTATGAGAACACGGCTTCCCAAAATGGCTTAGTTTCCAAAGAAAACTGCAATAAGTGTCATCTATAATTCAAAAAATAAAACTTCAAACCAAATGCAAATGAAAATTTCCAAATCAAGTCACATTATTGATCCAAGGCCCAGTAGCCAAACTACAAATAGGTAGCTTCGAAAATACTCATACGGTGGGTATTAGACCTTAAAATGACACCTTTTTTACTGGGAGCACAACATTTACAGTTTAAAATATTGACAAAGAGTCTCAAAATAAAGTAACACTCACTCTTCAATAATTTATCAAACACAAAGAGTGTAGCTAGTTATATCCTTATTTTTCAAGTTGTATTTTAATCCGAAAATCAAAAACATTTTAGTGAAACCCTTATTTTTTATATAATCAGTGAAAAAACTTAAAACCATCCACTTAGTAAGGCCATCATGATTGACCTCCACCTATTGTAACCGTAACATCATTCAAGAAATCAGAACAAAATAACACAAATTAGAATTAAAAAAAGCACACATATCATAGAGGGGGACAACAAACTATACCTTGTAATCGAATATGACTGTGACAAAGTTAATACCATATTTTGAAGCTCTAATAATCAAAACTCGAGATACCCCTGTAAAAACGAAAGAATACACTAAACTAAATTGATTTGAACACCGGGCTGGGAGTAAACATACCTGATATATGAAAGAATATAAAAGATCCAATTATATAAACAAAACAGTCCTTGAAAACAAAAGATCATATAAACACAATACACCATGAGAGTTGTATTTTAACCATGAATGCACTTGCTGAGAATCATTAAAACCCCATTTTTCTTGAAAATCATTGTTCCCTGTAAAAAAATAATATCCCATAGAAATTATTCCAAACCAAAAAGAAAGAGATGAATTAAAATTCACAACAATATAGCCATTTAAACATCTTAACCATTGTGGCATTTCATCAAACGTATGGTATTCATAGTATATAAGCAACATCATAATATCTCTAAATTAATCATAACGGCATTTCATCAAAGCATTCTTTGCAAGAATAATAAAAATAAACCATGTAAGAAAATAACGAATGTGATAATCAAAGCCAATGAGATTCAAGATCAAAAGCAAATTTAAATTTTACTAACATTAAATTTAAATGACTCTGTCAATAATTTTCAAAACCACAGAAAACATGATTAAAACCATAAAAGAACCTCCAACATATAGAGAGATACCTTGGCCCGAGCGTGTGGGAAAAAATAGATGTTGGGAGAAGAATGTGTAGAGTTCAGGTATTACAGCTAAGATTTCATATAATAAAAATAAAATTAGTTGTTACCTCACTTTTTGAGACAATAGGGTAACATTATCAAGGGTTCCTCAACTAAATAAAACTGAAAAAGCATCGGCCAATGAATTTAAAATATGCACAAACAAAAGATGTAATAAGTTATTGGAAGAAATCAACAAAATTATAAGGAGAAAATACTATGGTCAGATCTAAAACAAAGGGATATAATGAGGTATATGGATTGAAATATGGAATATACATAAACTATGATTCAGTAAAGATACACCAAAACCAAAAACACTATGGTTAACCAAAGATACACCAAACATTTTTGAATAAATTATGAACCCATTTCAAAACCTAAAAACTGAAGTTGAAATGAAACATACAAAACTGAAGCTAAAGTGCAAGAGGGAAGCATAGAGAGAGTGCATAGTATACCTAGTTTTACAAAAGAAAGTATCTGCAAAAAATGCATATTAGATACCTGCAAAACTATATCTAAACATGAATACCCAACTATTAAACACAAAAACCCTCTTTCTCTAAAGTTAAAAACATATTTAGACAAAAACCCAAATTAAACCCCAAACACCCTGTGAAAAATGGAGGGTATACCTATGATTGACACCCCTCTTTGAGCCGAGTGGAAGGAGAAGATAAAGAGTGTAGTTTTCTCATTGTGGTGGAGGAATGATTTTGGATTTGTGTGAGATGGTTTCATGATGGTGGGTTTATAGAAAGAGGGAAATCGAATTGATTGAGGGTTTGACAGAGGAAAGAGAAACGAATGTCTTTAGTTTGGGTGGGATATGAAAATTGGGGAGTCAATCCCAACCATTGATTTGGTGAAGTGGATATGTGGCAAAATCAAGACCCTTATTGTGCTTTTACATTTTTCCAAATTCAAAAACAATGCCATATATATATATATATATATATATATAATGCCCGGGATTGACTATTTGTATGGATGAGTAGTTTTAGTTTCTTAAACAGGTGGATAGTCCAATAAATAAAGAAAATTTACCCAAAATTTCAAAATCTTTTACACATTTTGTTTTTTATAATATTTTACACACTTTGTGTTTTAAGAATGAGTATGCCGCAATCATAGTATATACGAATGTATTTGTGATGCTTCTAACTGCATATGCACTTTTATGATGCAGTTATTTATGTCTAGCTTGCATTGGTCAGTTATTGGTGAGGACTCCTTCCATCATTCGAAATAATGAAAAAATAGATCATCAAGATTGCATCTTACAGTGAAGAACAACTTCAAGGATTAGTATAGCTATTTTGTTCATGTGTGGTAAATCGATTGGAACTGCTGATCGGGTATTAGTATAGCTATTGTGCAGATGATGTGTTATAGCGACTCAATTAGTACTTTAAGTTGGGATAGTGAACACCACATATGTTTGGGATAGTTCCTTTGTTACGTTACACTATGCAAAACCTTATATTTGTTCTTTATTAGTATTACATGTTTGTTTAAATTAACATCGAAATGTCAAGGACGACACAACTTTTTGTAGCTTTTAGGTTAGCAGTAACTATTTATTTCTACGCTGCTAAATTATCAAAGATGACCTATTTTTAACTATATGAAAGGTATCAAATTACTATTTCATAAGGTTTATGTGATTGTTTTATTACCGTTTTTAGGACTTGACTGAAAATATGCGACTTTATGCTTTTCAAAATTATCAGCGTGCCTTCAGGCACGGGCATACCCTAGTGTGTGTGTGTATATATATATATATATATATATTGTACAAATGTTCCCGACATATAGAGATGGATTCTGTTTTTTTACTAAAATTGGTGAAGATGGCTTCCACAAAGATAAGATCATCTAAGAATAAAATGAATCGGCTGAGAAAGAGTGGAAGTTGGAGAATCCCCGGGTTTGAAATAATAATCTCACAAATTAAAATAGTAATTAATTTCCTTTTTAAATAGATGCGGAAGCGTTGAGATGGTTTTAACTAAATAAACAAGGCCGGGTTTTAATGTCTTTAGAAACAAATTAAAACATAATTCAAGTCCAAGAAATTAGCCTAAGTCAAGATTAACAATTATATCCAAAGTTAGGCGAAACCAAATTAATGCAAGTGACTTGAATAAACCAATTAAATTAACGTCCCAATTTAATTTAGTGTGATTATAAAACCAAATTTTATCTTGAAATTAATCTAGCATGCGTTCTAAGTGATATAAAGCAAGATAAAATAAACAGTCACACAACACCGCGATGTACGAGGAAAAACCCACTAACGGGAAAAAACCTCGGGACGGCCCTAGCCTCAAATCCACTAAAAATGGTATTACAAAATACAAGACAAAAGACTTACTTCCTAAACTCGAACCCTCTCAAGCCGTGATGCTCCTTCTTGTATCAACCTCCAATTAGCGAATAACCAACGGGGCTCCACCGTGGTCTCGAAATTCATCGATCGGGCAATTAGGCACACCGTCACCCTAACATGGAGCCTTTCTCCAAATGGGTAGAAATGAAACAAACTTCTCTTCAATTCGGTGTAGAGAAAAACCGGTGCCAAAACAATCTCCAAGCAATTGATATTTATATAGAAGCTTGGATAAACAATTGGGTGTAAACTAGAGTGTGTATGAAATCTTTCTTGAAAGAATTACACTCAAAACATGAACATTTTCCTAAAAATATTTTTGCTCTCAAACTCTCTCTAGGAGATAAACTAAGTTGGAAAAGTTGTCTTGGAAAATGTGTTTCCCGCACATAATTAAGCATGAAAAGGTTGGTTGAAAACCAAGTGGAGAAGTGGGGAAAAAAACTGTCAAAAACTGCTGAAAACCGTTCCCGCCTGACGTCTCGTTCGAACGAGACTTCTAACGAGCGACCAGCCTGGGATCGTTAGAATCTCGTTAGATATTTCGTTAGAACGAAAACTCGTTCGAATGACATATCGAACGACATATCGAACGACTGACCAGAATAGGGTCGTTGGCAAACTCGTTCGAACGAACTTGGTTCGAACGACAAAACTCGTTCGAACGAAACCTGGTTCGAACGATAAAACTCGTTCGAACGACATTTCTAACGAACGACCAGAAAGATTTAAAAATTCGATTTTGGCCCAGAAACTTTTATATACTTATTTTTAAGTTTCTAATTGATTCTTTCTGAAAAATAAAATGCAGTTTTTATTAACCTAACACCCAATACAAATTGTTCCAAGCTCCTATATACATATAATTACATTCATACCTTGGGAGCATGGAACCTTAATTGATGACCTTAATTGATGACGTAGAAACGAGGCACACAAACCGGCATTTTGATGAAGCTTTAAGTTCTTTGCCGCTACGTCTTCAACATACACTTCATAGGCTTGAGAATATTACAATAAATACTATCCTATGAATAAATGTTTTTGTCCGGAATTGAGCCAAAATAATATATGGACTCAATTGGAAATTTGTGTCCTTACAAATCTCCCCCTTTGGCTATTCCGGGACAAAAACCAAACAAAAATCCTAAAGGGCCGTCAAGCTCTACTAGACTCAAAACATAACCCGCCCAATCTTGACTCAACCCAAGGATTAAACTCTTTGCCATAGAAAGATGCCGCTATAGAATAATTCCTGCACACTTAAGCAAATTCATCAAATGCATAGGGAATATCAAAATATTAAATGCAATTAGTTAATTACTCCCCCTAAATTAATTCTCCAAGTAAACACATGACCTACTTAGAAAGACGTCTCCCCCTAAGATAAATCTCCCCCAAACGAAGATGCGATAATAATAGGATTAGATACCATTTCTCCCCCTATCATCATTCTCCCCCTTTTTGTTCGGGAATAGGCAAAGGATAAAGAACTAATAAACAGCATGTGAAAGCTTAAAGTGATAAGACATGAAAGCATATGGGCAATTAAAAGCAAGGAAAAGACAAACAAATATCATATATATATCTACTAGAAATATATCAATGAACCACTTGCATATATGTATAGATATAAACACACACATGACACAAAATACAATAAGTTTGCACACTCGTATGGCAAAAATGTGTCATATGGAAACGGAAGTGTAGGGGTGTGAACAAGCAACAATTAAATTTAGACCCAAACACTTAAGAAACGTTCACGGAGTTCTCATTTGATTGCAAACTTCATCACAGTTAAATATAACCTCATGTGACAATATAAAGATTGAACTCAATGAACAAACATACACAATGCATATAAGCCTAGCATGATGGTGATTCTACAAACCAAATAGAGTCATGACATTAAAGACAACTAGGATAAACGGACATTGTGCAAACCGTTGATATACCATCCAATTCTACCTCAATAAGCATATATATTCTTTTGTTTTTGAATGAATATATCAAACAAACATAGGCATTGGCAATTGCTTTCTTTGAATGCCAAATATTCTGTTTTTAGGCCTTTGGATCACGTATTTCTTTTAGATCCAATCAACGGTGGCTTACTATCGCAAAGGATTTAATTCATCCTTTCGGAGCCCTTCCCCGTGCATATATTAATTTATCATGTTTTCATTTTTCTCACAAATCTCACATGCAATGGATTTTGACATGCACTAGTCCTCCTAGGTCATAGATATGTAGATGACTAGATTGATAGGAGAACATCTCAAAAAGCTCAAATATAACATGTGACATTAAGATTTCAAAAGAGCTCGTGCATGTGTGAATAAAGGCATATAGAAATAGAATCCATTTAAACAATACAAAATCCAACTACTCCATATAAAACATGGTAAAGAACATTTTAAGGATTGAAAATCTAAACCAAAAGTTCTAGCCACATGGGAGCGTAAAAGATAGGATTCAAGCACAAATATATGCCACATAAAGTGTGTCAAATAAAAATACACACAAAACAAAATCTTTTTGAGTTTTTATCATTTTAATCAAAAATAAAGATATATACTCAAAAGATTAAACAAAAATCATTTGTATTTTTCATTAAGCTTAAATGAAATAAATAAAACACAAATGATAAACAAAAATCTTTTTATATTATGCAGTCGATTCAAACACAAAATATAATACAAAAAGATAAACAAGTCATAATTTCTAGCATGTGATGTGAAATAAGGCAATGACTAGAAAATGACTAAACAAGCATACATTTAGCATATGAATATAGCATGAAGTACAAACGCTAAAGTATGCAAACACTAACACATTTATCCTTTAGATTTAGCAAGGGAGGAAGCATGTGAAAGTAAATGAGAATCAAAATCCCTATTTTGTAAGGCAACCAAGTCGGATTTCCTAACCCACATTAATGAAGAATTACTATCTTGGGGTGTAGGAACATTAGCTATCGTGGTTACTTTACCATGGGATTTTCTAGGAATTCGTTTAAGATCTAAACAAAATTTCCTAAGATGACCTTGTCGACCACAATGTGTACAAGTAAGAGCATGTCGAAAAGATTTATCTGAGGAGTGATCATTAAATGCATTCCTAGAAGATTCTCCTAAAACATTGGTTTTGACTTTAGGGTTAAAATCATTACAAGAATTGAAGCCTAAACCAAAAGTGTCATTTTTAATTTGGACCGTTCCTAACATTTTATCTAGTTTTTCTGAACGACATTCCAAATCAAATTTGACATTACTAGAATCTTTTAATTTATTTTCCAATTCAACAATGTTAGATTCAAGTAAAACATTACGCTCTTCAAAAGCAAGAAGCTCCTTTTTCAAGGATTCCATTAAACCCCTAAGGCTATCTCTCTCGCCTTCTACATAGTTAAGCTTCTCTTGAAGAGTTCTCTCATGTGTCCTAAGGTCCTATATTAAGGCACTTTCATCAATGACCTTGACACTCTCTCTTAAACTCGCTTCGAACTTCAAATTAGATCTTTTCAATTTAATAGATTCTTTATATAATTCATGAAAAGCATTTTGAAGTTCACTCATATCAACCTCATCTTCATTTTCACTCTCTTCTTCTTTTTCACTCTCACTATCATAAAAAATAAGAGAATCATGTACAATGACCTTGGAAGTGGCATGTGCAATAATTTCATCATCCGATGAGTTCTCATTATCACTCACATGTGCCATAAAAGCCACAAAATTTTTCTTAGTGGGGGATTCGGGCTTCTCTTCCTTATCACTATCACTAAGGGTCGCATTATATGAAATGGGTCGTTTACCCTCTTTCCTTAGTTTAGTGGGGCACTCAAAGGCCCTATGGCCATAACCTTCACAACCAAAACATTTATTAGACTCGTCCCTATCAATATTTTCATTACTTGGTTTAGGGATCTTATCGGCTTTAGAAATCTTCTCGTTTTTATCATGTTTAGAAGATTCAAAGTTCTTAAAATCATTTTTAACTTTATCTTTGTTAAATTTAAGAAATTTTCTAAATTTACGAGCAAACAAAGCCATATCTTCCGAGTCACTATCACTATCGCTCTCTACTACTTGTTTAACCTCTTTGCGGGCTTTTAAAGCAACGCCCTTTTCAATTTTCTTTTCAGTTTTAGAGGGAAACATATCTAGTTCATAGGTTTGTAAATCACCTACAAGCTCTTCTAATTTCGTAGAGGCTAAAGTGGGTAAAGAATTTAAAACGGTCACCTTTGGAATAAATCTATCGGGTAGTGACCTCAAAATTTTCTTTACAACACGGTCGTCAGGTATTTTCTCTCCCAAGTTAAAGGATGAATTAACAATATCAGAAAGTCTAGCATAAAATTTATCAAAAGTTTATTTTTCATCCATTTTGATAGTTTCAAATTGAGTGGTGAGGTTTTTGGAGTTTAGAAGCTTTAACGACACTCGTTCCTTCATGAGTTAATTGTAAAATATCCCAAGCTTCTTTAGCGGTTTCACACGTCATAATACGTCGGAATTCATCCGGTGCGACAGCGCTAAATAATGCATTTAAACCACGGGAATTAAAATTTGCTAGCTTAAACTCATTTTCAGTCCATCTATCGACGGGTTTGGGAACACGTTCATTTTCAATTAAATGTGTTGGTGGGGTCCAACCATTAACAACAGACATCCAAACACGTTCATCGATAGATTTAAGTGCCGATTTCATTCGCGCTTTCCAATACGCGTAGTTAGAACCATCAAAAATAGGAAATTTTGAAAATGGGGAAAAATCCATATTTAGCCAAAAAGTAAAGGATCTTTAACGAAATAATTTATCGTTTTTGGCTCTGATACCAATTTGAGAAAGAGAGGAAGTTGGAGAATCCCCGGGTTTGAAATAATAATCTCACAAATTAAAATAGTAATTAATTTCCTTTTTAAATAGATGCGGAAGCGTTGAGATGGTTTTAACTAAATAAACAAGGCCGGGTTTTAATGTCTTTAGAAACAAATTAAAACATAATTCAAGTCCAAGAAATTAGCCTAAGTCAAGATTAACAATTATATCCAAAGTTAGGCGAAACCAAATTAATGCAAGTGACTTGAATAAACCAATTAAATTAACGTCCCAATTTAATTTAGTGTGATTATAAAACCAAATTTTATCTTGAAATTAATCTAGCATGCGTTCTAAGTGATATAAAGCAAGATAAAATAACACAACACCGCGATGTACGAGGAAAAACCCACTAACGGGAAAAAACCTCGGGACGACCCTAGCCTCAAATCCACTAAAAATGGTATTACAAAATACAAGACAAAAGACTTACTTCCTAAACTCGAACCCTCTCAAGCCGTGATGCTCCTTCTTGTATCAACCTCCAATTAGCGGATAACCAACGGGGCTCCACCGTGGTCTCGAAATTCATCGATCGGGCAATTAGGCACACCGTCACCCTAACATGGAGCCTTTCTCCAAATGGGTAGAAATGAAACAAACTTCTCTTCAATTCGGTGTAGAGAAAAACCGGTGCCAAAACAATCTCCAAGCAATTGATATTTATATAGAAGCTTGGATAAACAATTGGGTGTAAACTAGAGTGTGTATGAAATCTTTCTTGAAAGAATTACACTCAAAACATGAACATTTTCCTAAAAATATTTTTGCTCTCAAACTCTCTCTAGGAGATAAACTAAGTTTGAAAAGTTGTCTTGGAAAATGTGTTTCCCGCACATAATTAAGCATGAAAAGGTTGGTTGAAAACCAAGTGGAGAAGTGGGGAAAAAAACTGTCAAAAACTGCTGAAAACCGTTCCCGCCTGACGTCTCGTTCGAACGAACTTGACTCTCGTTCGAACGAGACTTCTAACGAGCGACCAGCCTGGGCTCGTTAGAATCTCGTTAGATATTTCGTTAGAACGAAAACTCGTTCGAACGACATATCGAACGACTGACCAGAATAGGGTCGTTGGCAAACTCGTTCGAACGAACTTGGTTCGAACGACAAAACTCGTTCGAACGAAACCTGGTTCGAACGATAAAACTCGTTCGAACGACATTTCTAACGAACGACCAGAAAGATTTAAAAATTCGATTTTGGCCCAGAAACTTTTATAAACTTTTATATACTTATTTTTAAGTTTCTAATTGATTCTTTCTGAAAAATAAAATGCAGTTTTTATTAACCTAACACCCAATACAAATTGTTCCAAGCTCCTATATACATATAATTACATTCATACCTTGGGAGCATGGAACCTTAATTGATGACCTTAATTGATGACGTAGAAACGAGGCACACAAACCGGCATTTTGATGAAGCTTTAAGTTCTTTGCCGCTACGTCTTCAACATACACTTCATAGGCTTGAGAATATTACAATAAATACTATCCTATTGACGCGACTTAATATTTGTCTCAAAAGTGCGTATTTATCTAGGCTCAAGTGCAAGCCTTGTCGCTCAAGTAATAACCCGGTAAGTCGGGATCGTCTCCACAGGGATCAAAATTGCCAAACAATAACAAGGAAAATTACCAAACCGTGAAATGATTTCTTAAAAGAAATGAAAAGATGATTGATTTTTGGGAAAATTTCTAAAACTTACTTATGAAAAACGATTGGAAATTAACAGCAAAACTAGGTTTTAACAATTTAGAGAAAATTAGGGTAGGGTACAATCCCTCAATCCTTAACAAATTATCCTTTAGAATATTAGAATTATAAATCAAAATTCTTGATTAAATCCAGTCCTTATCATCACTAAGCATTACATATATGAGGGTCAAGCCCGCATCATATGAAATCAAAGATCAATATAAGGCGGTGAACGATAAATTATACATACAAAACATTCTTAAACATCCCAAGTACCTAGGGTAAGAGAGATTAAAAGATATGACAATGCATCTATAATTTTCATTCACGATTCAACCAATATTTTCATTTATTTTCTAATTTTCCATACACATAATTTGCCTTGGATTGAGTTCATGTACCCCAACCCTTAAGAAATTAGCTACTCATGATTTTATTGAAGAACAAAAATGAAATTATGAGACTGCAGAACATTGTAAGAAATTTGCAGAAATTAAAGCAAAAGAGAATAGAATGATATTACTTGAATTCAGCACAAAAACGGAATTGAGATTCAGACTACAAACTAGGGTTCATGCAAATCTTGAAGGAAATGGAAATTTAACCTACAAAGCTGTTCTAAAAACTCTCTCTAAAATTCCTAACCCTAGCCTCTCTCTAGCCTCCTTGAACTGATGTAGAACTTGGCATTTTATAGCACAAATCCTCCAAAGTCGGTTTCCAATTGTGCTTGTGGAACAAGGTTCACAGCTACGCACTCATCAAATCTGCACAATAAATGAGAAATTAATTTCAGGATTTCGCATTCCCGGATCGGTCCGATATCCATCGGATCGGTTCTTTTATTTTCTTCCGGATCGGTCCGATAGTGTCCGGATCGGTTCGAATTTTTCTTCCATCGGTTTGCCATCCATCCGGGGTGCACTGGCCTTGGGCAAATCGGATCGGTCCGGATCCTACCCGGATCGGTCCGAATTTCTTCTTCTTTGACTTTTTCCTTACAGCTTTGACTGGCCATATCTTCTTATCTAGACCTCCGATTTGGATGCCGTTTCTTCCTATGCTCTTGTGAACTCATTCTCTTCAACTTCCCTTTTGGTGTCACTTTCGAATTCTGAATGGAATTACACTTTTGTCCTTAGACATTTCTTGCTTGTATCCTTTCTTTTCTTTTGGATTCTTTCTTGCATTCCATTCCTGAAAACTTCATCCAACTTATACAAAACATAGAGAAAGTTGTTAGGAATAGACAATGGAGTGATATGGCATAAAAATGGCTCAATTACATTGTTCGAGATATTAAAATCACTAAATTAAGGAGATAAATTCTGAAGAATTTATGCTTGGTCAAATCCCCCTAACTTAGGACTTTGCACGTCCCGGGCAATGTATTTGAATTTAACCAACATTCATCATTTGAAAACTTCTTTATTGAAATAGTATTCCACTTTCGCAGGCATGCGATTGCATTTAGCGTATGCAACAAGCCTTTAAACCCCTAGGTTACCCTAGTAGGACGAGTTTTGTCTCGTGAGGGTTTGCAGTGAATTTACCCACAAAATTCTTTATTGACTCAAATAAATATCAAAATACTTAAAAATTGTACAATTTAAACTTTTCTAAAAATAATCACCATAAATTCATATTCAACTGTCTCAAACCATAGTGTGTGTGTGCAAAGCCAAAAATTCAACCTCAAATTTCCACCGATTGAGCATTACGTTACTTTCTGAAAATTCGTTTTGATTCAAATTCTTACGGATGCACTCACAAACGAATCACTCGGATTGTGGCTATTTTCTCTCGGTATGCATGATATAAAGAGTAAATATAATGGACACAAATTCATGCATACAAAATTGAAAATAAGGAAATTTATGGTGAAAAGATCTCATCATCGGATTACGGTTATTAGGAAATGGGAACATCACCTCTAATTCACACCATTTTAATCTCTCATATTATCTTTTCATGTCTTAGCTCTCCACGCAGTAATTAATTTCGCCATTCGGACTCAGTTAGGACTTTTTGGGGTAAAAGGTGTAAAGGGTAAAAATGGGAATAAACGGAATGTTCGAAATTGGAAAATGTCCTTATGACGTCCATTTGTGCTTTTTCGGGCATTTGCTCATTTTTATCTTTCTCTTTTTTTTTTCTTTTTTTTTTCTTGCTATTTTTGTTGAGCATATCTATTTTTTTTCTTTGCCCCTTTTTGTTGCACAATTTGGACTTGATGAATATTCAATTTTCACAATTCCGGGCTATTTGGGTTTTTCGGGTTATCAAACGAAAGGATAAATTTTTTATTAGGCTCAAATTGGGTTGCAAAAGGATAATTTTATTTTTCACAACTTTTTATGGCTAATATTTTTGGGTAACAAACGAGGGCCTACTTCATTGTCCAAATTGCTAATCACATTACCATATGCATCTCGAGATTAATTAAGTTCAGAGATATATTTAGCACGAATTTCGAGACAACATTTCACACATTTCCCATAACCGATCAAAATAAAGGATTGAGATCATCAACGACTTATTAAAACGCTGAAAAGAACTTTGAGTTAATCATAAACTCGGATTGATTTAAAAACTCATAAAAAATTGAAAGGCTCGAAATCTCACCGGGTTTGATCAATCTCCACACTTATTCGTAAAGTCGTCAATTTTCTTTCAATTTCCATCTTCGGTCAATTTTGGCTTGGTGCATTATGAATTTTACAATTTGAGACTATAAATAGAATAAAGGTGACATTTTTGAAAAATTTAAATTCCAATTTTTATTTATTTTGAAGAAAAATATTTTTGGATTTTTTTCAAAATTTTTTTTCAATTTTTTTTTTTTTTATTTTTTAAATAAATATATGAATATTAGCGAAGTTTTATGAGTACGCACCTGTCATCCCCCCTAACACAATGATTTTCATTGTCCTCAATCAAACAGATAAGAGATAAAAAGAAGACAACATAAAGAGTGCGATAAATAAAACATGCCAATATCATATTAAAATTGTAGATTACAAACAAACTGTGGAAATAACTGTATAAGCAAAACTATAACATAGGGATAAAAATCCTAATAAGGGAAGGGTATCCTAAGGGGCGGGTGGGGGATGGGTAGTACTCGGAGCAGATGGATCATATGGATTATAATAGTAGGGGGATTGAGGAGGTGGAAATGAAGAGGTGTGTCTCTTGGGATTATCAACCTGCAGAATATCGGACCGATCCGGTTTTGGACCGGACCGATCCGCCTCACCGGATCGGTTCCTTTTTTACCCCGGACCGATCCGGATGACCGGATCGGTTCTTTTATTTTACCGGACCGATCCGGTTTCAGGATCCCAGAATTCTTCTTCTCTCTTCCTAAAAACTCATACTCCACTCAATAATGATTTTTCAACCTCGCAAACCATTGATAACGAACAACCCGCACCATTCGGATTCTCAACCCTCAGAACGGACTCTAACCTATAACTTCTACATCCTACGACTCAAATGTACAACAATCACCCCATACATGTCGGGGGTGCGACGACCTCACTCTCTTCTTTCAATCAATCCCCATAAATGGGGTCCGACAGCCAGATTGTGTCGGCTTCCTTAACCATGGCTTCCAAATAAGGCTTGAGACGATGTCCATTAACTTTAAAAGTGGTTCCCCCTTTCTCATCCATTAGCTCAACGGCTCCATGGGGAAACACTTCTTTCACAATGTATGGACCAGACCATCGAGACCGCAATTTACCGGGAAACAGGTGCAACCTCGAGTTGTAGAGAAGTACCTTCTGTCCCAAATGAAACTCTTTCTTACGAATGATTCCGTCATGAGCTCGTTTCATTCGGTCCTTGGAAATTTTGGCACTTTCATACGCATCATTGCGCATTTCTTCCAACTCATTCAACTGAAGTTTATGTGTTTCACCGGCTTGATCCATTTTAAAGTTCACCCTTTTGATAGCCCAATACGCTTTGTGTTCAATTTCAACCGGAAGATGACAAGGTTTGCCATACACAAAACGAAATGGGGACATCCCAAGGGGATTCTTGTATGCGGTTCTATAAGCCCAAAGAGCATCAGTCAACCTAAGAGACCAATCTTTCCTGTTAGGATCAACTGTCTTCTCCAAGATATGCTTGATCTCCCTATTTGCAAGCTCGGTTTGGCCATTCGATTGGGGGTGATAAGGTGTGCTAACCTTATGAACAATTCCATACTTCCGCATTAGTTTATCCATCGGCCTATTGCAAAAATGACTTCCATTATCACTAATTATGGCCTTAGGCATACCGAAGCGAGAAAGTATATTTTCTTGAATAAATTTGATCACCACCTTACTGTCATTCGTCCGTGTAGCTATAGCCTCTACCCATTTTGAGACATAATCTACAGCGACAAGAATGTATAGAAAACCAAAAGAAGGGGGAAAGGGCCCCATGAAGTCAATTCCCCAACAATCAAACAACTCCAAAACTAAAATAGGGGACATTGGCATCATATCACGGCGAGTAATGGCTCCCATTCTTTGGCATCTATCGCAAGTCTTACAAAAATCATTCACATCCCGGAAGATTGTGGGCCAATAAAGACCACTTTGAAGGATTTTCGCAGCAGTTTTATTTTTAGAAAAATGATCGCCACATGCTTCCGAATGACAGAATCGAATCACCCCTTGGATTTCCTCATCGGGTACACATCTCCGGATAATTTGGTCAGCACAATACTTAAACAAGTATGGATCATCATAAAAAAACATGCGTGACCAAGTAATGAACCTCCTTCTCTCTTGCGGATTCCAACTAGAGGGAACAACTCCGGTGACAAGGTAATTGACAATATCCGCAAACCAAGGGAGAGAAGAGGTAGCAAATAGATTCTCATCCGAAAAATACTCGTCTATGGGAATGGGATCAATAGGTACGTCGGACGAGAGTCGTGACAAATGGTCAGCAACGACGTTTTCTACTCCTTTCTTATCTTGAATCGAGAGATTAAACTCTTGTAGGAGTAGGATCCACCTGATTAAACGAGGTTTGGCATCTTTCTTGCTTAAGAGATACTTCAATGCCGAATGGTCAGTGAAGCAAAGGATAGGCGACCCAACGACGTAAGAGCGAAATTTGTCGAGAGCAAAAACGACAGCTAGCAACTCTTTCTCTGTAGTAGAGTAATTAAGCTGAGGGCCAGATAATGTTCGGCTAGCATAGTAAATAACATGAGCTTTCTTGTCTTTCCTCTGTCCAAGAACAGCCCCAATCGCGAAATCACTTGCATCACACATAAGCTCAAAGGGAAGCGACCAATCCGGAGCTTGCATGATAGGTGCAGAAATAAGCATTCTTTTGAGTTTATCAAATGCTTCTTGACATGCTTTACTCCACTCAAATGGAGTGTCCTTTATGAGAAGATTACTCAAAGGTCTAGCGATGGCGCTAAAGTCTTTGATAAATCTCCTATAAAATCCAGCATGGCCTAGAAAGGACCTCACATCTTTAAGTGATTTTGGCGGGGGTAGCTCAGCTATTACTTCAATTTTTGCTCGATCAACTTCAATTCCCCTAGATGAGACTATGTGGCCCAAGACTACACCCTCGGTAACCATGAAATGGCATTTTTCCCAATTGAGGACTAAGTCTTTTTCCACACATCGGAATAGAACTCTCTCAAGATTAGCTAAACAATGGTCAAAAGATGAACCGAAAACGCTGAAATCGTTCATGAACACCTCAAGACCTTTTTCAAGCATGTCGCTAAAGAGACTTAACATGCACCTCTGAAAAGTAGCCGGCGCATTACATAACCCAAATGGCATACGTTTATAGGCAAACGTACCAAATGGACATGTAAAAGTCGTCTTTTCTTGATCAAGAACATCCACCTCAATCTGATTATAACCGGAATACCCATCTAGAAAACAATAATAAGGATTGCCCGCTACTCGTTCAATAACTTGATCGATAAATGGTAAGGGAAAATGATCCTTTCGAGTTCCGGCATTGAGCTTTCGGTAGTCAATGCAAACACGCCACCCGGTGGTGGTGCGTTGAGGTATCAACTCTCCCTTAGCATTTTCAACCACAGTCATCCCTGATTTCTTTGGAACGACCTGAATTGGGCTCACCCATTTACTATCCGAAATGGGATATATAATTCCAGCATCTAGCAATTTGATTATTTCCGCTCTTACAACATCTTTCATTGTTGGATTTAACCGCCTTTACATCTCACGAGATGGCTTCACTTCTTCCTCGAGATGGATTTTATGGGTACAAATCAAAGGACTTATACCCTTTAAATCTGCTATGGTCCATCCAAAAGCACTTCTATGCTTTCTCAACACATCTAACAACATACCTTCTTGCCCTTTTTCTAGATGGGAAGACACAACAACAGGAAATGTATCATTCTCACCTAAAAAGGCATATTTGACATGGGAAGGTAGCTTCTTCAACTCAAGACTAGGAAATCTATGTTCAGAGGGGACCATGGGTGTCTCCCTCGGAGGCAATTCTTCATACCTAGAAATCCAGTCAACCGCTCTTACACTTTCAAAACTTTCTTCCTCTTGTAACCACATTTTCAACTCTTCCACCTCTCTTTCAAACTCAGTATAATCACTCATTTGAGCATCACTTTGCCCTAAGCATACTTTCAAAGCATCTCCTCCTATGCTTTTCTCAATATTTTCATCCACCACTTCATCAATAAGATCCACTTCAAGAATCTCATCCTCATCACCCATTTGTTTAGCGACATTGAAAATATTTTTCTCGAGAGTCATGTTTCCAAAAGTGAGTTGCATTCGGCCATTCCGTGTATTGATCAAAGCATTAGCGGTAGCTAAGAACGGTCGGCCCAATATAATTGGAACATGATTTATCGAATGGGGAACAGGCTCGGTGTCCCAAATAACAAAATCAACGGGAAAGTAGAATGTATCCACTTGAACTATCACGTCTTCTACAATCCCGCGAGGCACTTTGACTGTTCTATCCGCTAACTGTAGAGTGATTCGGGTAGGTTTTAAATCACCTAAATCAAGCTTCTTATAGATGGAGTATGGGAGGATGTTTACACTCGCACCTAAATCAAGCAATGCTCTTTCCACTCTCATTTCTCCAATGATACACGAAATGGTAGGTGAACCTGGATCTTTGAATTTTGGTGGAAGATCATTGAGAAGAACTGAGCTCACATTTTGTGCCAAGAAAACATTTTTCTTCACCTTAAGACGTCTCTTGACAGTCAAAAGATCTTTAATAACCTTCGCATATGCTGGAATTTGTTGAATAGCATCAAGGAACGGCAAGTTCAATTTTACTTGCTTCAACACATCCATCACCTCGATACGCGAAGCACCTTTCTGAGGTGACTCTAAGCGTTGAGGAAATGGAGCAGCAGTAGGCAACTTGACTTCAATATCAGGCTCAACTTCCACATCTTTCAATTCCTTTTCTAAGGAAGGTTCTTCAGCCTCGGAAATTTCAGATTCCTTCACAATCTCGGGATTGACTCCATCATCATTCACCTTTGGCAATTTAGGTGCTAGATCAACTACGCGGCCACTACGAAGAGTAGTAACAGCTTGACATTGTTCTTGTAATTCTGATGATGTGGAGCAAACCGTGGTTTGACCTTGAAGAGGTGGTCTTTGGCCTTGGGCTGGAAGTTTACCCTTCTCTTGAGTATTCACCGCAGACTGCAACCTAGAGATGTTAGTATGCATTTCAGCGAACATTCGCTCAAATTTGGCATCTCTTTCTTTTTGGGCTTGGATGAATTGAGTGAAATTATCCTCATGAAATCTCCTAGGTGGAGGTACATAAGGACCAGGAGGTGGTACTTGCATAGGGTTTGCCACTTGCTGAAATTGAGGGGGTTGTGGTAGAGTCATCTGTGGGCTAGGAACCATCCCACCTTGGGGTTGTCCATAATTATACCCGGGATTCCTCCACGATTGATTATATGCATTCCCTTGCTGAGCATTATAATTCCCTCGAAAACCTCCTATCGCATCAACCTGTTCAGTGTACATGGCCTTGTATGCAGGTATGGTAGGACATCCTTCGGTAGAATGGCCTGCATTACAAATGGCACATACCTTCTCCATCTCGGTTTTTACAGGTCCAGACACATCTCTCAATCGCATATCTAGCATATCTCTAAAATTCTTCTCCATTTGGTCAAGTTTTAGATCCAACAAAGTGTCCTTATCCACGTGATAAATACCAGACGCAGCAGGCAAGTTAGACACTTGTCGATTTCTATTTTGACTATTTGGATCAGAAGTATCCCATGCTTGGGTAGTTTCCGCCACATATTTCAAATGAGCCTCAGCATCGCTTGTACTTAACTCCCAAAAAGGTCTCTCACACATGGTTTGAACAAGTTGTTTAGACGCTACAGTAAGGCCTTGATGGAAAAATGAAATCAGATGATGAGTTTCAAAACCATGATGGGGGCACGCATTGACTAACTCCTGATATCTCTCCCAACACTTATCAAAAGCCTCATTCTCATTTTGACGAAAAGCTTGAATTTGGGCTTTAACGGAATTGGTTTTGTGTTGTGGAAAATTTTTTGAGATAAACTTGTTTTGCATATCTCTCCATGATAAAACAGAATTTGGGGGCAGGGTCCATAACCAAGTTTTCGCTTTATCCTTTAAGGAAAAAGGAAAGAGCTTTAACCGGATTACTTCTTGTGGACAAGTTTGGTCTCCAAATGTCTCACACGTATCTTCAAACTCTCTAATATGGAGATATGGTTTTTCCGAATCCATCCCATGAAATGTAGGAAGAATTTGGATCATTCCATTCCGAAAGTGGAACTGACCGGCATTATATGGGAATAAAATGCAACCAGGGTTAGCAGTTCTCTCCGGAAATAAAAGATCTTTCATGGGCTGATATGGTACATCATCCTCTCCAGCACCAACACCGACACTACCATGATCCGACATATTGCTACCGAAAGGTTCAGAATTCTCACTCAAGGTTTGACTCAACGAACGACTTGTGATGGAATTATTAGGCGAAGGAGGTGGAACCCAAAAAGGCAAAGACTCAGAATTTTCAGATCCGGCTTAGGCAATAGGATTTTCGTGAATTTGGGTGGGAGATGAATCCTGCATATAAGATCACAAGAGAATTTTTTTTTTTTTTTTTTTTTTTTTTTTTTTTTTTTTATGAAATCACTTGTAGATAACAATAACTTTCTTGAAAATTTAACAATTTTAGATCCCCGGCAACGGCGCCAAAAACTTGACGCGACTTAATATTTGTCTCAAAAGTGCGTATTTATCTAGGCTCAAGTGCAAGCCTTGTCGCTCAAGTAATAACCCGGTAAGTCGGGATCGTCTCCACAGGGATCAAAATTGCCAAACAATAACAAGGAAAATTACCAAACCGTGAAATGATTTCTTAAAAGAAATGAAAAGATGATTGATTTTTGGGAAAATTTCTAAAACTTACTTATGAAAAACGATTGGAAATTAACAGCAAAACTAGGTTTTAACAATTTAGAGAAAATTAGGGTAGGGTACAATCCCTCAATCCTTAACAAATTATCCTTTAGAATATTAGAATTATAAATCAAAATTCTTGATTAAATCCAGTCCTTATCATCACTAAGCATTACATATATGAGGGTCAAGCCCGCATCATATGAAATCAAAGATCAATATAAGGCGGTGAACGATAAATTATACATACAAAACATTCTTAAACATCCCAAGTACCTAGGGTAAGAGAGATTAAAAGATATGACAATGCATCTATAATTTTCATTCACGATTCAACCAATATTTTCATTTATTTTCTAATTTTCCATACACATAATTTGCCTTGGATTGAGTTCATGTACCCCAACCCTTAAGAAATTAGCTACTCATGATTTTATTGAAGAACAAAAATGAAATTATGAGACTGCAGAACATTGTAAGAAATTTGCAGAAATTAAAGCAAAAGAGAATAGAATGATATTACTTGAATTCAGCACAAAAACGGAATTGAGATTCAGACTACAAACTAGGGTTCATGCAAATCTTGAAGGAAATGGAAATTTAACCTACAAAGCTGTTCTAAAAACTCTCTCTAAAATTCCTAACCCTAGCCTCTCTCTAGCCTCCTTGAACTGATGTAGAACTTGGCATTTTATAGCACAAATCCTCCAAAGTCGGTTTCCAATTGTGCTTGTGGAACAAGGTTCACAGCTACGCACTCATCAAATCTGCACAATAAATGAGAAATTAATTTCAGGATTTCGCATTCCCGGATCGGTCCGGGTCTTTATCGGATCGGTCCGATATCCATCGGATCGGTTCTTTTATTTTCTTCCGGATCGGTCCGATAGTGTCCGGATCGGTTCGAATTTTTCTTCCATCGGTTTGCCATCCATCCGGGGTGCACTGGCCTTGGGCAAATCGGATCGGTCCGGATCCTACCCGGATCGGTCCGAATTTCTTCTTCTTTGACTTTTTCCTTACAGCTTTGACTGGCCATATCTTCTTATCTAGACCTCCGATTTGGATGCCGTTTCTTCCTATGCTCTTGTGAACTCATTCTCTTCAACTTCCCTTTTGGTGTCACTTTCGAATTCTGAATGGAATTAC
The DNA here is from genome assembly GCA_949130495.1 of Sambucus nigra. Taxonomy (NCBI): domain Eukaryota; kingdom Viridiplantae; phylum Streptophyta; class Magnoliopsida; order Dipsacales; family Adoxaceae; genus Sambucus; species Sambucus nigra. The sequence goes on along the minus strand of OX422222.1, from coordinate 133,254,483 downwards.
ACTTTTGTCCTTAGACATTTCTTGCTTGTATCCTTTCTTTTCTTTTGGATTCTTTCTTGCATTCCATTCCTGAAAACTTCATCCAACTTATACAAAACCTAGAGAAAGTTGTTAGGAATAGACAATGGAGTGATATGGCATAAAAATGGCTCAATTACATTGTTCGAGATATTAAAATCACTAAATTAAGGAGATAAATTCTGAAGAATTTATGCTTGGTCACCTATGAATAAATGTTTTTGTCCGGAATTGAGCCAAAACAATATATGGACTCAATTGGAAATTTGTGTCCTTACAGGCAAGTGGGTGAAATCGAACATTTTACACACACATGGAAGAAAGATTAGCCACACGCACAAAGTGAGGATAACCCTCCCTAGTGAGACATGCCCTCAAGGAGCAAATGAAAATATCTCAAGGGAACACCCAAGATATTTCTTTGCTAAGAGATTTGCTTTCATACCATTAAACAAAATATAATTTGTAGTAAATTAAACATTGATATTTATTTAGCTTATCAGACATTAAAACATCGGATCAACATCTCAATCACTTTTGAGTTGTTTGATGAATTTTGAAGAACCTTCTAAAAATTAACATACTTTAAGACATTGTGTTGCACGGATGTCCACACAAGAGCCTCCTTGTGCTTGTTTGTGAAGAAATAGAAAAAAATAATGTAATATATGATTTATATTTCACTTTAAATAAATAAAATAAAAATAGCGTTTAAATTTAGTCCCTGGCCAAGAATTTTTTTGTTCCTAACCCATAAAAATATTTTTTTCCAACACTAAGTTTTTTTTCCAACACTCACCCTTTGATGCATACCTTATATATATATAGGGGTGATAAACGGACGGATACGGATCGGATACCATGTTTTCCATATCCGTATCCGCTATCTGAATGTACTATCCGTATCCGTATCCGTATCCGTCCGGATAGTTAAAACAATTATCCATATCCGTATCCGCTCGGATACCTCGGATTCGGATAATTTTCGTATCCGTTTACATTATTTAGCCATCGCAAAAAATAACAATTAAAATATCCAATCCAATCCAAATAAATATATAACAAAATTACTGCCTCCTAATATCAACAATTATGGATTCCATAATAATAGTATCATTCCATAATGATAATATGGCTTAAAGTCATCCATAATTTACAACCATCCAAAAAAAAATAACAGTCGCATTCCATGACAGTAGAAATAAATATCCACCTTTTAGATTAATCAAATTTGTTGAGAATGATAACCTCATGGACCTTTTGTCTTCAAAACATACTGATATTTTTATTTTAATAAGTATACATTTTGATTTTGTATATAATATACATGTTAACTTCAGTTCTCATCACAATCAAAACCATCTCTTTACTTTTCTGTTTCTTTCTTACATTCTATTATGTTTCTCTCTTACATTCTTTTCTGTTTCTCTCTTATATTTATTTATAATTAAGAAAACTAACGAACAACCATATGAAAGTTTCTTTTCTCTTGTTTTGTACGAAAGATAAATGAAACGAAGTTTTTTTTATTGGAGTATATGCTCTTTAGTCGGTATATGTTGTGTGTGATATGGTGTATTGTAACTTTGGTGTAACTCAATGATAATATACCTAATAAAATAATAATACATGACATTTTATAATATACCCAATAAAATAATAACTTTATGGTATTTTTGTTTTGAGTGGAGTATGTGTTTATTTTATTTTGGGGAATAAACAATTAAGGTTTTTTTAATATTTATTTATTGGTAATACTAATACTAATATTATTAGTAATATTTTAAACATATGTTTGACGGATACGGATATCCGGTAAAACGGATATCCGATAAAATGGATACTCCGCATCGGATATGGATTATCCATGTCGGATACTAGTACTATCCGTATCCGTATCCGTTTTCTCGGATATTTTTATAGAGTATCCATATTCGTATCCGTTTCCATATTTTCGGATAACTATTCGCAAATTCGGATTCGGATATCGGACGGATGCGGATTTTGGAATATCCGTTTACAGCCCTATATATATACACGTTCATTATAAAAATTAATGCATCAAATACTAAAAAGTACCTCAAATATTTTTTAATACACACTTAATTCAGGATTTTTATTTTGTACCAAAAGGTCCCTTATTCTCTTATCTTTAAAGATCCGCGTCAGCGGCATGGTAAAGCGTTTTTGACATGGTGAATTTTTTTGTACAAAATAAAAAAGTTTGGACTAAACGTGTATTAAAAAAAAAAATAATGGACTATTTGTTATATGCCCCAAAATTCATATATACATTATAAAATTTTAAATATAAATTACAAAAAATTGCTTATTCATTATACGAATTTATGTGTACTTAAATTTTTTATATATATACATTCTTGAAAAATTAGATCCACCGTAGGCACACGGCTCATACGTAAAGAGACTTTTTGGTTGTGTCAAAAATTTAAAAAACTTATCTAGGAGATGGAGGGAGAAAATGCATAAAAGGAGAAAACAAGATTTCATTTGGAAGTTTTCAACGCCCAAGGTTTGTATCTATTTATTTATTCCACGAAACCTAAAAGAACCCGTGACCTATTCTCAACTTGGGGTGGCTATTGACGCATGAATATATATATTTATTTTTCGAGATCCACGCAAGACATACTTATTATTCTCCTCATGTAAACGTGTACGACACATTTTAGTTTTTTTCTCACGTCTTTCCTCATATCTATCCCAAACATGTTTACTAAAATTACAAAATTCCTCTCAAATCTGTCCACATAGGGATTACAGTTCAGCTAGCCATTGTTTAGCCATATATTCTCTTACTCATCCTTGTTAATTGGGAATTAAATTGTTAAAAAACACTAGTTTAGGATTCTTCTAACACTATATTACTCCATTCATCTTTAAACAATGATAAAGGAACACGACCAACGTGATCATTACTAAAACTTAACAACACAAAAACGTGACAAACGGGTTAGGATATGATCTTCCATTGTATAACTTCAAGAATATCCTTAAAAAATGGAATAAATTATTATATAAGCATTGACCCACTTATTATGTGTATTTGTTACTTTAGCTCCAAATATTTGCACAATACAGAGTTATGGCCGAAATATAAGCGTCTCATATAAAAAAAAATTCCAAAAGAAAATTTATTCAAAATTAGGGTATTTTATAGGCGATGTTCCTAGCTGCATACCGAATAGACAAGACACGACTTTGATCTAAGTTTAACATACTAGATAAAGACTCGGGTTCATGATAAAAAACAGTAAAACAGAACGGACATAAAACTGACAAATCTACGATGGCATCAACATAATTGTCGGCTTCACGAAAACAAAGGCTAAACGTGACATGTTGGAACCTGTGGAGAGCTTCATGTATGGCGTGAATCAAATCCATGTGGGGTTGATGATGAGCTAATGTCCTAGTAAGCATATGGAAAGCAATTTAGCAATCAGTTTCAATTTCAATACATTTTATTCCAGTATGAAAAGCTAAGTCAAGACCCATTTTCAAGGCTCAAATCTCTGTTGTCGATGATGACATATAACCAATGTTACGAGTAAAGCCGCAGAGGAACTGGTCATTGGAGTTGCGAATAAGACCGCCTATGGATGCTAGGCCAGTGACGTGAGATTTTGCGCCGTGAGTATTGCATTTAAAGAAAGGTGTAAGCGGTGGAGTCCAAACAATGAGGAACTGTTGGGTATTAATTGCAGTTGGGTATTGGTAGGTATTACCGATATGGAGAAATTGAGCAATTTGGTCAGATACTGTATGTTGAATTATAGATTTCACTATCAGCTTGTGATGACAAATAGTGTCATTACGGGCAAGCTAAAGGCCACAGAGGGTGAAGAAGGGACTAATTGCATGAGAAGTTTTCGGGAAGGTCCCACGACGCTTAACTAGACTTTGAAGAAGAGAGATAGGAGAATATTCCATCTCATCTTGAAGCATACACAATTGAAAGAATGCCGGTTATTCAGTGAAAATATAAATATTAGAGTCCATAAGACCACACAACGGGTAGTCAGCCAAGAGGAGCTTGTGATAGTAAAGGAGTTGATCAGCAGTGGGTAAACCTCGATGAATCAGACACCATAAGAATATGGTTAATTTAGAAGGAAGACCACTATGCCATAACCATGTCCATGGCAGGGGCTAAATGTGTTGCGGAATAGAGTCCTGACTAAGCCATCGATATGTATCTTTAATTGTAAATGTACCTGTATTATTGGGCCACCAGTAAGGATAGTCCCTATCAATCATGGGCGAGATATAAATACTTTGAATGTAAAGCAAAATATTAGTAGGCAAATATTGAGATAGGGATTCCAGATTCCACTATTAATGGGAAATAAAGTTGAAAAGGGGACTGTTATAGACAAGTGGTGTTAACATGGGGAATCGATGATGTAATGGATCCTGAAGAGCCCATATCTGATGTCCAAAGGAAATGTTACTAGGTCCAATACTCCATTTAATTCCCTTGTGGAGCAGATGGATGAGTTGTATCGCTCTATTCCAAAATCAAGACGCCTTTTGAGTACGATGGGCCTCGCCCAATGTGGAGTGCGGATAGTATTTGTGTTTAATGACACAGGCCCAAAGATTATTTGTCTTAGTGAAAAGGTTCCATGGAAGCTTGAGCATGAATGCAAAATATAGATTATGAAGGTTTTTGATACCAAGTCCTCCATATTGCTTAGGAAGGGTGATGATTGACCAGGGGATATTAGGAGTTTTATGCGAGGATGTAGTGGGATTCCAGAAAAATGATTTAATCTTCTTCGTGAGTGTATTAAGAATACCTTTGGTTAAAGGAAAAGCTGACATGTTGTAGGCGGGGAGGGATGTGCAAACCGCATTAATGAGCATAGCCCGTCCTGCATAAGAGAGAAAGTGGTAATACAATGTCTGAAGTCGGGATTCAAGGTCCTCAATGAGATCAAGAAAAATACTCCCAATAACCTTTCCCGGCATGAGGGGAAGACCAATGTATTTTTCCTGCCCAGCATGGCAATGAAATCCTAATGCGATCCGAGTTGTCCAAATTACTGTTGTTGGGTTAGATGGGACAAAGGTAATCATGGACTTATCTCTATTGACTACTGTGGGTACCCTGAATTTAGCATTATAGGCCTGGACGAGTAGCCTCGCCTTAAGGGCCCAAAGCCCAGGCCCATCACCTTTTGTATGGATCCGGTTACTGCACGATCCCATGAAGAGAAGTTGTGGGGAAGCGCGATCCCATGTAAGGAAGTTACAGGGGAGATGGCTAATAAGGAGGAACCCATCACCCCCACTAACCAACGTATACATGTATAAATTAAACCCTAAGTCCGGGGCAAAGGACAAGTTGTATTCTCTGTACTTATTCTTCAGAATATAGAGAAATAACACTAACTAAAACACCGTGGACGTAGGCACTTCTTTACTGAACCACGTATACCCGTTGTTGTGTGATTAGCCTTTTATCTTTTCTTGGTGGTTACCTCTTTCATATTTATTTGTGTTGCATAATAATTGTCTCCACAATTGGCGCCGTCTGTGGGAAGCATTTATCTTTCCCTGAGAAGAGCCCACGCCGAGAAAAAATCTAAGATGTCTGGTCACAGCAGCAACGCTCCTCAAGCAGGAGATATTCAGGAGCCACCCGCTCCTCGCAGGATTAGGTCTGAAGTCCGATGTTCAGATCAAGGGGCTCGCTTAGAAAGGTCAGCCTCAGAAGAAAGTCAAGGACCAGCAAGGTCCACTCAGATATCTAGATTGATCGATGCATACGAAGCAAGGCTCCACGAGCAGAGGGAGTCTTCTCGCAGATATGAGGCTGAGAATGCTTGCTTGAAAATAAGACTGGAAAAACTGGAAAAAGAACTACGTCCTGATACCAGGAGACGCCCCTATCGCACTCCTAGCCCTCAGGCGAGCAAATCTCGCAGCCGAGGAAGGAGCCCTAGGCGACAATATCAAGGGTTCGAAGGTGGAGACTCAGACGACGACCTCCGCGAGCAATTGAGAAAAGCTCGTCGCCATCAGAGCCCTGCTCGCAGCGACGACAACATACGAAACCTAGTCCGCAGAGAAATGGACCAACATCCAGCTCACCGCGGCACCAGCTCACCGCGTCAGTCATTAAGTAAGACTTGTGTCTGTTCCTTGTAAATCCACATTCATAGTAATTGTTTGGCTTGGGCCGTCTGAGGTTTTTTCCTGTTCTGGTTTCCTCATATATACGAATTTATGAGCATTTTTTTCCCTTACTTTACTTGCTTTAATCACTAGATGCATGTTTAGGATTAATCAAGATAAAATTTGGTTAAGTTAAAATTGGTTCACAATTTGGTGCACATAAAATTAATTTTTTTTTAAAATAAAAAGTGTTTCATCATCCTTAAAGCAAAGTCTAATTGAAAAATAAAGGGGTCTACAAATTGGTATGAGAGCTAGAAACATATTTTTATTGTGTTGATCCCTTTTTGCTGTTAAGGATGAATTTTGGTGGTTTTGAATATTTTCGTGCTGCTATTTTTAATGGCACAAATTATGCTTATTGGAAGATGAGAATGAGAAGTGCTTTAAAATCCATTTATGAGCGTGTATGGTTCGCGGTTGAAAAGGATTGGTCACCACAAGTCACATGAGAGGGTGAGGTCACTAGATTGAAACCTGTTGAGTCATGGATCGAGACTGAACATGGGCTTGCACTTTACAACTCTAAGGGTCTGCACGTCATTTCCTCATATGTCACATCTTAAGAGTATAATAGAATCATGACTTGTGAAACATCAAAAGAGGCTTAGGATACACTTGTACTCACTCACGAGGGCACTAGCACGATTATGGCTTATACCTCACTACACAGTTTGAGATGATTAAGTTGTTAGAGAGTGAGTCATTTCATGCGTTTTACGCTCGGTTGTTTAATATTTTCAACTCATCATTTAACTTAGGAGAGAAGATTCCCGACAATCGTGTAATACAGAAAATTTTGGGATTTTTATCGAGTAGGTTTTATGCAAAAGTGACCGTTTTAAACTCCTTAGGTATGCTTGAGTCGTTGAAACTTGAAGAGATTTTAGGTGACCTACAAACCTATGAACTCAATATGTTTACCTCCAAGAAAGTGCCAAATAAAGAAAAAGGCATTTCTTTGAATTCCTAAAAGGAGGAAAATAAAGTTTTGGATGATGATTCTGATTCCTATTTTGAGGATGTCGCCTTGTTAGCAAATAAGTTCAAAAAGTTTCTTAAATTTCAAAAGCAATTGAAAGATGCCAAAAATCTTGAGAAATTCAAGAACAACAAGGTATATTTCACCCCTAAAGATAAGAGTGATAAATTTAATAGGGTTGAGTCGGATATGTGTTTTGGGTGTGAGGGGTATGGTCGCAAAATTGCCAAGTGTCCCACTAGAATTAAGAAATAGGGCAAGAAATCGATAGCTTATAGTGCCTCCTTAAGTGATAGTGATATGGAAGAGGGAGAGAGTTCTCCCAATGAGAGCAACTTTGTTGCTTTCTTGGCATGTCATGTGAGCGACATCGATAAATCTTCCCACGAAGATACTCATATGCATGACACTTTCAAGGCCGTTGAATCCCAAGTGAGTAAGGGAGAAGCTAGTGAGGAATAGGAGGTTAATGTGAAAGAGTTGCAAGTTACATTTAATGAGTTGTATGCCGAGGTGGTGAAAGTGAAAAAGGAAAATTCTAAATTACAAGCTAGGTTAAATGAGCATAACATAGAAAACAATGATGTTTTGATTAAGGATCATAGGGCACGAGAGAAGAATCTTATGGAAAAGCTAGAGTAAGTTGAGAAAGAGAGAGATAGCCTTCGTGGTTTGATGGAGGCATTGAAAAAGGAGGTGCTAGAGTTTGAGGAGTCTAGGAGTTTTCTTAAGTCTAGGATTTATTAGTTAGAGGCTAGGTTAAAAGACTCGAGTAAAGTTAAGTTTGACTTAGAATGTAGGTCAGAGAAGTTGGATAGGATGTTAGGAACATCTAAGTCAAAAGAGATATGTTTTGTATAGGCTACGATGATCACGTTGTTCCCATTCCAAAATCCAATACTAACCATGTGAGAGAGACAACTAGGAACGTGAGGACGGGTCAACATTTTGATAATCATTCCCGATGTCTTTATAGTTGCACACATTGCGATAGAAAACGTCACTTTAGATGCTTTTGCTATGACCTTAGGAAGGCTCCTAGGAAGTTTAGGAATAAAATTGTGTCGGTTCCCAATACCACCATGTGTCATGTCACACCTACTTGGGTTAGAAAATTGGACTTAAAGGCTTTAGGACTAAAACATCATTATTCTTATTTGGTTGCACTTGATTCTTCCCATGCTAGATTTAATGAATGATTGTGTTGCCATGTTTGTCATACGTTAGTCTTTGCATCATCATTTATATCTTGCTAGTGTTATGACATGTGTATCATTTTATATTATATTTGTCATTTATTGAGTCTTATATAAAAAATACAAAAAGATTTTATTTCTGATATAACTTTTCGAAAAATACAAAAAATATTTTTTGTTTTAAATATTCTTGAGAAAAATACAAAAAGATTTTATTTTTGGGTCAAAAATATTTTTGAAAAAAAAAACAAAAAGATTTTCATTTTATTTTTATGTCATGAGTTTCCATGTCTGATGTATCATATTGGTGTGCTTGGACCCCCTTCCTTTCGTTATCCATGTGGCTAGGACATTTGGTCATAAGTATTAATGATTAGAAGGATCTTAACCGTTGTATTATGGGTTTATTTCGAAGTTGATATGAATTTTGATTCATTATATTATGGGGTTGTTTATATGCCATAATTTCACACACGTACGAGTTTATATGGATGTTTGACTACTCTTACATATATGAGTTTGGTGAGACGTTCTTATCTCAATTTTGGCATCTATGCGTAAGTAGACATAAGGAGGAGGTTTACATGTGAGAACCGTTCACCTTGAGGATTATACTTGAAAAATAATGAGTGTTCACGAGAAAGGGTTGTGAGAGTATAAAATTGACTCCTCGTGAAAGCCAAGGTTTAAAAGAGCCCTGGAAAATTTAAGGCAATAAAAATAATCATATGACAAAATGAGACAAATTAGTTTATGTTAATTCCAAAAGAAAAATATAATATATTTGAGGGAGTTTGGATTGATAATTTAAACGGGTTTTCACCACGAATCCTAATATTGAAAATTCGTATCATGACGCTGTTGTTTGTGGAATCGTCAAAATTTCAAATTTTTGTGCATAATATTTGTTTACTTCATTAAGCTCACACTTTAATTGTCACATATGGCTAAGATAAGTTTGATGATTTATTGCTAGCAATTAGATCTTCTTGATCGTTTCGATGTGTTGGAATTGTGAATCATTTGCTGTAGTTCACGTCCATACAATCCATGTTCATATTTGAGCACATCGGTACTATGTTTGCATGTAACTAATATTGTTTTTGTTGTTTTAACAATTGTTTTGCTATTGTGTTGAAGTTTTCTACCACTTCCAGTTAGTTTTTCCAAAAATCTTTTCGCTGGGCGAAACTATTTAATTTTTAGAAGTGGATGTGAGAGTTTGAGTTTCTCATTCAAGCGAGAAACTGTTGTTATGCGAAGCCATCTCGAGAGAAGTCTTTGTCATTCGAGCGATAAGACTATCTAGTTCGAGCGACCAATTTGGAATTTTTTTCCTTCTGTTTCAGTACCCTGTTCCTTGTTAACATTTATTTTTGGTACTACTGAAATACTTCCGAGTTTCTATTATGTAGTTCACTTTGATAGATTTGCCTATTATGCGGTATTATATTCGTTTAGTCACACCTTCTTAGATTCTTGATTCCTATTGTGTGATTAATGTTTGCTAGATACAGTTTTAATATTGATAATCATTATTAGCTGGTTGTTTCATTGATATCTAGATATACTTCCTTGATTATCATATGCTAGATATGTTTATCTTTTCATCGGGTTGTCTATTTGAGACAAAAAGGGGGAAAGATGTATGTGATGTAGCGGGAGAGTTTGTTTGATGAGCAGATACATTTGTTGCATTATTTTTTAGTATCATATTTGTGATCATATATATTTATATTGATTAGTTTACATAAATAGGTATCCTATTGTTTTTGCATTGGTACAAATTGGTATCTTAATTTAGATGTTTACATATTGATATCATGTTTTCCTCATATAACAAATGATTTGGATTTGATTTTATATATTGATTTATATCATTTGTTCCTCTATACTTCACATGGTATTTATCTGTTTCATATGTGTAGGTATGCTTAAAAGATTCGAGATTTCAAGACTACATCATATTCAGACAATTCGTGCTTGTCGGACCATCATTTACTAGTCTTGTCCCGTAATTCTTTATTTCAGGTTTATGGGATGGGATTTAGGCGTCATACGACTTGAGATCCCGACATAGGAATTTCACTGTTTGTTTTATCCCGAAATAGTCAAAAGGGGAGATTTGTAAGGACAAAATTTCCAATTGAGTCCATTGTATGTTTATTTGACATATTCCCAGAACAAAACACGTTTGAGTCATAAGTGATATTTTTATTGTCATGACCCCACATAGACTATGACGTATTGAAGTTTATTGAAGACATTACGACAAAGCTTCAAAGAATTTATCATGCCGGTTTATGGTGCATACATTGTCTTCAAGTTCAATTGCATCCCGAGATCATTCGGGTATGAATGCATAATTTTAATGGGACTCAAAATTTATTTTAAAATGTTTAAGGATATTATTTTATTAAAGAAGTTTTTTTAAAAGATTTTGACAATGTTTACAGTTCATTTATTCTGAGATAAAAATGGTTTAGAGTTGCGTAGAAATCAAATACACGCTCACAGTCATTCAAACAACCATAGCAGTCGTTCGAGCGACATGTGTATGTCATTCGAGCGACATGCCTATGTCGTTCAAGCGAGATTCTGGCTTAAAAAATATTATTTAAGATGTGTTTTCTCAGAGTTTTCGAAAGGTGTGCAGTCTAAAATACAATTTATGAACCAGTACGTTTATGCACAAAAGTTTTCTATGGTTTTCCAAGTCTAAAACATCCTTAGAGTTTCAAAGATTCGAGTTTTCATTACTATATGCAATTATTAATTTTTTTGACACCAATAAGGGTTTGTTGTGCATAAAAATTTGCTAGTTTTTACGGTGGGGGAAGCGGAAGAGCCGTATTCAACATCGTAGACGTTACAAGCCATATCGGTGGACATCGAGACATACGTAGAGGCGTGTATTGTGGATGAGCATCGCGGAAGAAGGATTTTATGCATGGGCACTATGAGAGAAGTGGTTAAATATTACAAGAGTGTCAAATCTCGTAGGGGAGTGAGTCACTGAGTAAGACTTGTGTCTGTTCCTTGTAAATCCACATTCATAGTGATTGTCTGGCTTGGACCGTCCAAGGTTTTTTTTCGATGTGATTTTCTCGTACATCCGGAGTTGTGAGCATTATTTTCCTTACTTTACTTGATTTAATCACTAGATGCATGTTTAGGATTAATCAAGATAATTTTGGTTAAGTTAAAATTGGTTCACAATTTGGTGCACATAAAATTGAAAAAGAGTTTTTATCAAAAAGAGAAAGTGTTTCATCATCTTTAAAGCAAAGTCTGATTTGAAAAATAAAGGGGCCTACAGGTAGGATGAAAAGTCTTGCCTCCTAACTTTTCATGTGGTTCAAAATAGTATTAAAATCTTCAAGGAGCACCCAGGGGTTATTAATAGTGGTTGATAATTGATGTAAATTGTGCCATTGTTCGGATTGTGAAGGGGGTTGGGGAGGCATATACACTATCGAAAAATCCATGGGAGCTACGTCGGGATCATCGTGCACCATAGCATAAATGAACATGGGGGAAACTACTACTTCATTAACAGTAACTTGACCTTCCAGCCACATCACCCAGATGCTGTCACACTGGCCCAAAGCAGGAGAGACGATATGATTGTTGAATGGGAGGCGACCAATCTCCATATCATAGCGCCTGAAATCTAGACGAGTATCCAAGATAACTAGTAGGTGGGGCCTATGATGTGTCACGAAATTAATTGCCCGCGAAGGAAGTTGGGGTACCTCACGCCCCTAGCGTTCTATAATAGGACTCTCATTATTTGAATGGGTACATGACATGACAGTCTATATTCAAACAATTCTTAATTGAATAACATTCACATGTCATTATCTACTTTACTGGTTCTATTAAAAAATTATACGATTAAATAAATTTTTGGAGAAAAAAATATTTGATGACAAAAAGAAGAGGCTCCAAGTGCTAAAATTATAAACATAGTCACTCAAAACTGAGTTTGGAGATAATTATTAAAAAAATTGGTCCTGAGAGTTTATAGTATTGCGAATTGAATCTAACATATTAGTGATGTGTTCATGAGGTCATCATAAAAGTTCAGCGTTATAAAAGTAATGCTATGAATACCAAATGCATCTCGTAAATATTTCCAAATGATGTGGCTTACCAATAAAGTATTATACATTGAAGGTTGTATTTCAGACTCGTATAATTATTATTCTTGAAAAAGAAATGATGTTTTCTAATAAATTGATCAAGAAGTACTTTAGACTTTATTTTTCCAACAGGAGTAATGCTATACAATTATCTACTAATCACATGTATTAAGTGTTGATGTCCAAAATTGGTATAGATTTTATCCTAGCTAGGAATTACCAATTGTGTAATCACAAATAACTATTTAAGTAACAATAAGGAAAATAAACAAGATAATAAATGACAACAAATATTTTTAACGTGGTTCAGCTTAGGGAAAGCCTACATCCACAATTATAGTATTACTATTGTCGGTAGTTACATTAAACTTTTGGGTAGTCTTGCTTGTACGCCGTTGACTTATCCCTGGAGAAAAGGGAAATGATATGTTCACAATGGTTCGGGAAACCAAGATGTGGAATGCATTTATATATTCAGGCATTTACACCTATACATACTAAATGAGACTATTGATCTTCTAGGGCCTGTGTGGAATAACTCTTGATAATTCTTATGTAAACGACCTTTCTCCTTCCTGATGGTTCATCTTCTAAAGATGGTCGATCGGTATGCCGACCAAGTATCTCTAGAGTCGACAAAATATAATCGAAATGCTGATATATATACTTGTGAGGATAGGTGTCTCTATCTTATTGGTCCACGTGGCATAAATAATTTGACCGATAACAAAACCCTCAATAATTCGTGCTTAATGATTTATTAAAAGGATGGAGGATTTGTTGTAAAAATTTTCTCAGCGTTCCAATATAACGGAGATCGGCAGCTGACCTTCTGGATTTGTAAATTTTTCACAGGCATATCAGTCAGTGGCATTTTTGTGAATAATTTCAAAAATAGCAAACTGCCAAAAGGTATGCTAGTCTTTTCGTGCTTTTAGGAAATGTGCAGCTGTCAAGAGTTCAAGAGTTGGTTCAGTTAAGCAATCTCTTTTCCTTCAAGCTTTTTTTTGTGGTTCCTTCTTTGTTGTTCTTTATTGAGATCTTTAAGATTTTATTCTTCTTTATCCCCTTTTTTTTCTTCATTTAGATAATGGTGTACATCGTTGATGAGAATTCTTTAGAATAATTTAAGGAAAAACGAAATATCCCCAATTGGGTATCTTTAGAACTACTAGATAACCCTATAGATGTTTTATCATTAGATGAAGGTCATTTGATCCCCACTTTATTTATTGCATAGGGTGGAATAAATTTTCCAGCAAACCATTTATTCCTTTAATTATGTCTGTATTTTAATGTGGTCTCTACAAGAGTATCCCCAAACACTTGGTGGGTTAGAAATAGAGTCCATCATTTAAATGAACTTTACGGGGCCCACATTGGGATTTCTGAATTGATCTATTGCCATAAGTGGGGAACAAAGGAGACAATGCATATTACTTAAAGATTAGATAGGCTAATAGGGCTTTAGTAGTTAATTTTCCTGATCCTAACAAAGATTATTAGGATTATGGAGTAATGGTGAAGAACTGGCAGTATAACCCCCTTTATGAGGGGGTGAAATACACTGGTCCAAAATGCCTATTAACACTTTGAATTTTATTTTTCTTCAATGCCTGTTAACTATTTAATAATATGCCGACTAATAATTTTTGCTTTATTTTTGCAGAGGAAAGTAAGAAGGGATGTCCGAAGGAGTCTGAGGTTATCTTTGAATAATTGAAGTTATTGTGGTCGATTCATCAGAGAGTGGAGGAAAATCATCCAAGGTCTTCTTTCGTGCTATTAGAGTATAAGAGTTCGATTACATCCTTTATGGCCTGACTAACTGAGACTGTACCCGAAGCTCCAATTAATTTAGGAGAGGATCCTGCTTCAACCTCTTTTGATGTTGAGTCTCTTGGAGCATATAATGAACTTGCATTAGGAAGGAAATATTCTTCCTTTGAATCTTTTGACATCAACACTATACAGACCTCACCCCTATCTGAAATGGGAAAATGAAGAGTTCCTAACCTGATGGGTGGTCTTCCTTATTCACCACCCGAGAACACTATTGCTACGGATAAAAGGCCAAAACCTTGGAGCCTCAGTTCAAGGAATTGAAGAGAGGGCCAACTGTCCAACAAGACTTAGTCCAGAAAAGATCAGCTGACCAAGTTATTGCTGAGTCTGTCTCAGTGGCACTGAACCCTGGGCTAGCTAGGGGATTAATTGGTGTTGGGGTTCTTTCGGTAGATAGGTTGGTGATAACCCCCTTGTTTGGAGTCATTCTGTAGGAGAAGGAAATCAAAATTTAGATTCGGTAAATTTCTTGACCCTTTACTTGCTTTCAATAATTCTCCATCATGTATATCTGGTAATGATTTTGTTATTGCCTTATTTTACAGTTTTTGGTCGACTATGACCAGTTGAGGTCATCATTAGTTGACGTGAAGGGAGACTTTGAAATATGAAAGAAATTTTTAAAGGACTCTAGGGAATCATATGAGAGAGACCAAAAACAGTGGCAAGAGAATCTCAAGCAAGCTGAGGAGAGAGTGATAACAATTAAGAATAAGGTGAAGACTGCAGAAGATATGACAGCTAACTCGATTGTTGTGGCAGCTGCTGAAAAGAAGAAATTCTTAGGATTGAACTACCAGAGCAAAAAAAATAAGGAACATGCCTTAACAGATGCTGGGATAAATCCTTTGCAGTAGTTGTTATTCAAATTGAGTACATAAAGAAGGAGACCTTCAGGATGGATGCACTTCTGCTTTAAAAGAGGTCAGCACTATTGTCGGCTCTAATTTATTTTAGAGGCATAATCCTGATACCCCTAACTTGGCAAAGGATATTGATGATGAAGATGGAACATGTGAATATTCATTAGTACCTGTGATTGGGAATGACTCCATCCTCTAAGTGGCAGCAATAAAGGACATCGAGAAGGTGTAAATCTTTTCAAGTCTGATGAACCACTCTTATCATGTATCTCTTTTCTTTGATGTTTGCTTTTATTCCTTTTTTTATTGTAATGAAAAAACACACTTTAACACATTCTTTGACGATAAATGAAAAGTTTTCTTTGGTCATCTTGCTAGCTTTTACTTTTAGTTATACTTTCTTTCTGCTTGGTCAAATTTGTTGTTCTAATACTACTATTTTTCTATTTAATGCCAAGAGAAATGCCATTATCTCTACTAAAACAGATATATTAAGATGCAACAATAGCTTCTTTGGTGCTGATCATGTAAGTCTGACTGAGACTGAGCTGTAGGGGTTGCTCCGCATAGATGCCTCAGACCAAGTAAAGGAAGCCTATGCTAATATGAGTTATCTATTTAATAGAGCTATGGCGAATAATACGACCTACTATGGAATGATTAATAAACTTAAAGATGGTCACAATCTCTTTCGAGCTTTATTCCATTTTGATTATGAGCCCAAGTTTGAGGCCTTGAGTGTTGGTTAGGAATTTAATAAGAAGCTTCAGGAAATCACGTCTTCTTTCAAAAAGAAAGAGTTACTGTTGAATAAGGAGGTGGAAAGTTGTCGGGACATTGTCAATATTCTTAAAAAAGAAAATAACAATTTAAGGAATGAGTTTGATAGTTTGAAGAAATATGCTGAAGTTGTACCGAGCGAAGGTGTTTGTTTCTCGGAGATTGAGCTAGACTAATGGAAGAATTGGAAAACTTAAAAAAGAAGAAGACTAAATATGGATAATTTTTAAACCATTTGATTATAGCTCGACCTATTAAAGATAAAGTGATGGCCAAGAAAACATTGGCCAACCAGACAACTCTATTAAAGGATAAATACAAAACTATCAAAAATCTCCAAGACCGGGTGGGCCGATTAACTTTTCATTTTGACAAATAACCCAAAGGTGTCTGGATGGATGGCCATAATGAGTCCATAACTCATATGGAGGATTAATTGCAGCAATCTCACCGAGGAGTGTAAGTGGGGATGGTTAATTGTGCTGAGACTATTAAAGGTGGATGAAAAGAGTGAGTTGTGGAACTTGCATGATCCAGGCATGTTTGATTATCTTGACACTCCATTCAGAATTAATAGCGAGTGGATTCCGACTAATGCCATTACCCAAAGCTTGGTGATGAAGTACTTACGAGATTATGGTCTTCATAGTGAATATACTCACATTCATCCCATTCACTTGTTATACGAAGCAAGCACCAGTGGCTATAATAGGCTGAGGGACTTTAGGACTGCTAATCTACCCACTACTCTTGATGTTCCTCCATCTTGGATGGATAAAGCTGATGGGAAACTTCCAATGGAATTATTTGGTTTCATTACCTATTTTTGGGTCAATATCCCCTCTGTATTTATTTTCTATTGAAATTTGTTGGAATGAAAAAGTCTTTCTTTTGGATACATGTTTGTCTGTGTATTTTAGCCTTTGATTAACAATGAAACTTTCTTATTAGTATGTTGGCCATGAGACTAACTAACCTTATTGGTTGATCTGTGTTTGGTCAAGTTATGAACTTGAGTTATTAGTTCTTAGGTTCTATTAATGTACTTTGGTAAAACAGATTTATGTTGTCTTTACAAGATAAGTGTTTACATGAGTTATCATTGGTGACCAAATGTCTTAGGAATATAGGGTTTTCCTGAATTTAACTTTGTCGGGTAAATCATCTTATTCTTGACTTAGGTCATATATGAAGTTTTAGGGACTTCTTGTTAATGACTTGTCAAAGGCGAAGTCATACATGAAGTCTAAAAGATTTTTTTAAGTTAGAAAAGTTTGTTAGTGGATGTATAATTGCCGTACTCCAAAAAAAAACATAAAAGGAAGCATAATTGGTTGGAAATCACAACTTTATTGAACTGGATGAAATAATTACATCAAATACGTAACAGAACTACTGATAATATTTCCTTAGATGATTAGTGTTCCATGGATTCGTAAATTCTTCTCCTCCATGTGTCTATAGAAGATAAGTTCCTCATTGGACGACCGTAGAGATGTGATAACGACCATGCCAGTTTTCTTATAACTTGTTTCCTTTCTGAATGACTTTATTAAGGACATAGTCTCCCTCTTTCAAGTTGGTCGGCTTAACACTCCTGTTATAAAATCTACCAGCTTTTTGTTGATAAGTAGTTATTCAGAGTGCAACATCCTCCCTGACTTCTTTAATCATGTCTAAATCCAACCTCCTCTTTAGGTCACATTTAAGAGAGTCAAAGTTGAATACTCCGAGAGTCTAAAAACCTATCTTGGTTGATACCATTGCCTCAGTCCCAAAATCAAGTATGTAGAGAGACTCACCTGTGGATATTCTCGACATCATTTTATATGCCTAAAGAATATTGTGAAACTCATTTAATAAAGTTTCCCTTCGCATCATCTAACCTCTTCTTCAACCCATTAATTATAATTTTGTTGGTGACCTCTGTTTGGACATTACATTATGGGATTCTAGGTGCAAAGTGAAGTTTTTGAATCTCGAACTGAATACAGTACTCAAATTACTCGTTGTTAAATTGAGTGTCAAGATTAATAATGAAGGCATATGGAACTCCATACCTTTATATCATATGTTTCCAGATAAACTGGAAAACTATTTCATAAGGCATTTCCACTAATGGCTCAGCCTCCACCCATTTTGTGAAATAATCCACCGTCACCACCAAGTACTTAAACCTTCCTTTACTCGGCGATAATGGGGGCCGACCAAATCAATTCCCCAGATAGCATAAGGCTAAGGAGAAGTAATGGGACTTAAGGCATCCCCTGGTCTTCTATGAATTATGGGAAACTTTAACCCATACTACATTTCTTGGCGAAGGAAATACAGTCTGCTCTCATAGTCGTCTAATAGTATCCTTTCATATCTATCCTTTTCACCAATGATCGGATGGATGAATGAGCCCCACAGGAACCTTAATGCACCTCTCTGATTAAGTCTTGTACCTCGATAGGGTGAACACAATGAATTAGTGAAACAATGTATCCCCTTTTGTATAAGACTTCTCATTTTAGCATATAACTGGCTGCCTTGAAACTTAACTTCATGGCATCATTTGGATCAGCAGGTAATATACCTTTGTCAATGTAGATTCTAGTAGGGTCCATCCATAACGGTTCGAAATCCACCAAAATAAAATTGATCATGGCTTTCGTATCTACACCCCTACGTGCAAAAATCTCCACAGGGATGGTTCTTTTAAGTTTTGTCTTGGTTGCTGAAGCCAGCTGAGTAAGTGCATTTGCTCGTGCATTTTCTATCCTTGGTATTTTGACCATTTTGACTGTGGTAAACTTGGAGATGACTTCCATAGTTTTATATAGATACTTGATCATTAGATCTCCCTTAATTCTTTATATTTGATGCACTTGGTCAACAATGAGCTGAGAATCACTATATGCCTAACCTGCTCAGCTCCCAATGATAAGGCTAACTCTAAGACTATGATTAATTCTTCGTATTATGCTTCATTGTTGGAGGTCTAGAATTGAAAATGAAGTGCATATTCCACATCAATATCATTTGTAGTATTAATAATATGACATGTTCCACTGCTAGTGGCACATGAGGATCCGTCTATATATAACTTCTAAAATGTGTTGTCGTTGTTAAAGCTCTCCGTAGATACTCATTGTTGGAATATGTTCTTGCTATACTTATTGTACCGCTGAGCCATCTCTTGGTCAACTGATGTTTCAGGTTCATCGACGATAACTTCACTTTGCTTTGGAGTGGAGCTTTCTTCTAAAGAATTATGTCCGACAGGTAAACTTGTGTTATTGATCATTTCTAGATATGTGAATTCATTAATAAAATCTACTATAGCCTATCGCTTTAACACAATTTCTCGACTCATAGATGATTTCATATTCTCCTAGATCTATTGCCCAGGACATTAGTCTTCTTGATTTCTCTAGTTTGTGAAGTGCTTGTCGTAAAGGTAAATCCGTGTAGATCATGATGGTATGTTCTTAAAAGTATGGTTTCACCCTCCTTGAAGCTTCAATAAGAGCCGGGGGTAGCTTTTCCAGATGTGGATATCTAATTTCCTCTCCCCTGAATGCTTTACTAGTGTATTACATCGTCTTTGAACTCCATCTTCCAATTTGACTAATGTCGAGTTAACGAAAGATCTTGAAACATCCAAATATAGATACAATTTCTCTCCCAGAATTGGTTAAGAGAGAAGTGGTGGAGATCCCAAGTACTTCTTCAACTCCTAAAAGGCATTTTTGCACTCTTCATTCCATTTGAAGGTTTTCCTGAGCACTTTGAAGAATTGTAGGCATTTATTAGTAACTTGAGACATAAATCTGTTTAGGATGTTCACTCTTCTCGTTAGTTTATGTACATCCTTCTTGCATGTTGGGGATTGCATATAAATTGATGCATTTCATTTCATCCGGGTTGGTTCAATCTCTATCTGATTCACAATGAAGCCTAGGAACATTCCTTCCCGTACGCCAAACACGCACCTGGTCAGGTTGAGCTTCATTTATTGTTTTACAAGCTGATCTAATGTCTGACTCAGGTCTTTCATGTCGTCAATAAATATCTTACTCTTGGTAAGAATGTCATTCACATATACTTCAACGTTCTTCTGGATTTATTATTCCAAAACTATGTTCACTAGCCTTTGGTATAGTTATCCAAGATTATTAAGCCCCAAAGGCATAACATTATAGTAATAAATATCTCGATCGGTGATGAAAGATGTGTTTTCTTTTTCCTTTGGTTTCATTTTCATCTTGTTCTAACCAGAGTATGCATCCATAAAGCTCAGCATCTCATGACCTACTATTGTATCTACCAATTAATAAATTCTCGATAAAGGAAAGTGATCTCTTAGGCGTTCTTTCTTATGGTTGGTGAAATCCACACAAACTCGCCATTTGTCAATCTTCTTTTTGACCATCACTACTGTTGATGTAAAAAACTAGATTGCTTCTAATTATTTAATCACAGATAAATATAAATGAGACAAAGAATTTTAAAGTGGTTCAACCTTATATGAATGGCCTACGTCCACTGTTATGTTATTGCTGAGTGTTTGGGAATTCTCGATTACAAGTACTATCAAGAAATTCCGGTCCCCTTGAATGAGGGTGATACAATGTATTTATAGCCCTTAGGCTGTCATGTGAAAGGGTGATACATTAAATGGTATACATATGAAGGGGTGATACATTTAATGCCCTTTAAGCATGTGCGTCAATGATACGCATTCAATGAATAGTTGAACTATTGATTATCTGGTAATCAATGCTATGGCCGAGATGCAGCTCGGACCGCCTTAGTTGCTCGGACCGCCTGAGCTTCATGATATTCAAGAGTTCCTCGGAGAGGTCTGAGTTCCTTGGAGAGGTCTGTTCCTCGGAGCGTTGGAGTTCCTCGGAGTGCACTTGCTTCTCGGAGTGAGTGTGACTTGGTCGGGTAAATAAACCTCCTTGTTGCTATTGTGCCACGTAGATTGACACGTGTCTTCTTCTGATTCGCCTATATCGACATATTAATTTTCGTATCAACAGAAGCCCCCAATGTTTCATATTTCAAACTTTGAGGAGTATGGAACATTCTTTCTCGGTATATGCCAATATTAAATGACCCTCCTGGTCTTTAGGAGCACTTTCTCTATATTCGAATGTCTTTCCAAATTCGCAAAATCCGCCTTTTTGAATTTTTATGAGCGCTTCGATCTTCGCGCACTTTTTGTCCTTTTAGCCGCCGATAGCGTAATAGTTTCTTTTTGTAATCATTTCTTTCGCCGTTTCCCAAGGCAAAGTATTTAAGCTTCATAGGCAATCCCATCATCTTCTACCTTTTCCAATTTCTACTTTCGAGTTTTCTATAGTCTTTCTCTCTCTTGTGCGTTCATCCTTTTCTTCGTTCGTTGTCAACAGATCTCCCTTTTTCCTGTAAGATCTTCTTCCTTCCTCTTCATTTCTTTTATTCGCCATGGTTTATGTTATTGAGTCTCTTGAGAAATTCCGTTCCGATTTCTCTATTCCATCTTTGGTAACTTTGGAGGATCTTTATGAGCCTTCAAATTATTTTCGTTTGGCTGAGGGACACTGGTTCCCCAGCCTCTTTATCGCTGAATGTGGATTTTCTTTTCCACCAAACCCCTTGTGCTTAGAGTTCTGTCATTATTTTGATGTTGTCCCTGCAAAAATAGCCCCCAACACATGGAGAATAGTTATTGGGGTGTATAGGTTAAATCAAACTCATGGAACCCGTATAGGAATTCCTGAGATTATGTATTGTTATAGATGGGCTATTTTAGATAATGTTTTTTATTTAAAAACTAGATTTTTGAATAGGGCCTTAGTAGTTAACCTCCCTAATGCCAATAGGGATTATTTTGAACATGGGGTAGTTATAAAAAATTGGCAACATGCCCCTTTGGTTGGAGATGAAGTATATGAAGGTCCTAGATGCCCTCCATATGGCAATGGGATAGCTTATTTTCATCTTGTGTTATTTCTGAAATTATGATTTCATTATGTTTGATAAAATGTATGACTGATATTTCACTATGTATTTGTGTGCAGTTGACAGTAAGAGAAAAACTCCAAAAGAATCAGAAATTAATATCAAGCATTTGAAACATATCTGGACTTTGCATCAGAAAATTACAGACGAGCACGTCAGGTCTGCTTCATACTTGTTGCAGTACAGGAGCTATACATCATCCTATACTGCTCGTCATGTGGTCAGCATTAGTGAACCATTGCCAGCTTCTGAGGATTCTTCACCAGACTCTCATATTCCTTTGAGTCAGAAGATGGGCAAAAGAAGAGTTCCTGCCATCTTTGAGGAGACTTCCTCTGCTGGAGATGGAAGAAGAAATAAGAATGACGTCCCCAAGGGGACGAAGAAAGTAGATGCTACCCCTTCTGTTGCTCCTCAGAAGGCTGCCGAGAAGCCCCCAGTGGCTCCTAGTAAGAAGGATGCACTTGTGGAAGTGATCACTATTTCCCCAACCAAAAGCTCTTCTTTGGTTGAAACTGTTGAAGTGCCACCGAGGAGGCTGAAGAAATCTTCCTCGGTCAGTTTTTATAAAATCATTCCCCAGCTCCAAGCTAGTGGAGCTGGTGTCCCAACTATAATTCCTCCGAGTTCTGCAATGAGCTCGGTAAAGACTTGGACCATTCCTGAAGTCCAAGGAATTGAGGAAAACATGTCTAGGGATATGCTGACATCCCTAGCTACTCGTCACATTACTTCAGTAAGTTTCTCTTATTTTGAATTTTCTTTCCTTCCATCAATACAAGTATCTCTGCAATGACTTATCATTATTTTCTTTTTCAGCTGGTGAGTTGTTTCAACACCATTGTGAACAAAGATGAAGATATCAAGGCTTCTAGCTCCTCGTCTGGAGTGGAGGATGATTTACAGAGCTTGGCCCAATCTTTGAAGGATTCTCGCCAGAAGTATGACGGGGATAGGGGTGAATGGGAGAAGAAGTTGGCGGCATCTGAGGCAGAGAAGGTGCAGCTGGGAAATAAGGTGAAAGACTTGGAGAGAGAGAATAAAAAATATGCTGAGAAGCTCACAAGCTTTGGGGAGCTTGAAAATAAGTTGAAATCGACTGAGGAAGAGCTAACCCTTCTGATAGAAACAAATCGCCAGAAAGAGGATGTGGAGGCCAAGTTGAAAGCCTCCGAGGATCTTCTATCCGAGAAGCTCTCCTTGGAGAGAATGAAGAGAAAAGTGGATGTGAAAAAATCTTTTCGTACCAGTTGGGATAAAGGATGGTACAGGGGGTAACAGCCATGATGACCCAGGTATAGTATGGGAGTTTGAAATACTTCCGAGATGGTTGGGTTGCTGCCCTGCAAGAATTGAAGGTTAGCGAGGACTCTGAGCTATTTCAACAACATCTTCCTGGCCCCCCTCCTGTAATTGAAGATGAGGAAGAAGACGAAGCTGCATCTGAGGAGTCTTCAATGATAGTGGGTGATCAAGTCCTTGCTTCACAACCCAATCAGACAGCCACTGAGGAGATTTCGTCTTTGCCTGCTCCTCATGAACAAGTCCCAACTTCCGCGAGCCAACTCATTGTTCCCACCGAGCAACCAAGCTCCTCGTCCCAGCCTCTCGAGAAAGTCTTGGGAGACAAGGAAAAGGTGTGAAGTTTTTCGGTATTCTCTTTCTATTTTTCTTTTACTTGTACTCTGTATTCTGAACGCTGTACTCCTTTTTATGATGTAATAAAATCACCTTTTTCTGTTCCTCTACGTTGTTGATGTTCTGTCTGCTTCTTTGGCTTGATCTTCTTTTTGATGATTACATTTTCTTTCTCTGCTAGTTTTTGGCCAGGATGGATCTTCTATCTGCTAATGATACAAAGATGATGAAGCAATGTCATGAATATTATAAGGCGGGTCTCACAGACCTGAGTGTATCAAAAGTTACCGACATCCTTGGTCGTGATGCTTCGGCACAAGCAGTCGAAGCTTATCAGTACCTTAAGGACTTACTTGACCGAGCTGTTTCCAATAATGTAGCTTATTACGAAATGGTTGAGGACTTGCAAGGTACTCTCGATGAGCTTCAGCAGCAGTACAAAGAATCTTCAGCTCTTTTGCACGAAGGCTATGAGAAGAAGTATCAGCAGCTTTCTGCCGGGAAGGGCCACGAGAAGCTCATCGCTGGGTATGATATCAGGGAGAGAACCCTAAAAGGTGAAGTTGAATCATGTAGACAGATTGCTGAGCTGCTGGAGCAGGAGAATAACAATTTACAGAAAGAGTTAGCACAATATAAGTCTGCAGCTTCATCTTCCACTGCCTTGGTACCGATCACCGATGAAGGATTCTCATTTTTAGAGGTTGAGAATGCCAAATTGAGGCAAGATTTAGAGGCTTTAAGAAGATTTGGGCCTTCCACAGCTATTCGGGGACGAGGAAGAGGTTCTTGTGGACGAGGAAGAGTTGCTCAGAATGTTGACGAGGAACAAAGTACTCAACCTGCTCGGGGACGATCAAGAGGTCTTCGTCGTACTGTTGAAGAAGCTCGTACTCAATCAACATTGGAAACCCAAGCGTTCCAATTGAATGCAAAAGATCGGGCTTTGTCTGAAATGTCCAAGAAAATACAAACTCTAGAGGATCAACTTGCTTCGATAAAGTCTGCTCTGGATAATAAGGATGTTCTTACGAGAAAACTTCATGAGCAGTTAGAGAGAATAACTTTCCAATTCCACAAACAACCTCGTGAGTTCTGGATGGAAGGTTACAATGAGACCCTTTGTCACTTGGATGCTCGTATTGAAAATGCCAATAATGAAGGTTACAAACAAGGCTGGTTGAATGCCTTGGGCGTGCTGAAGCTCGAATAGGGACACTACCTGTGGGACTATTATGATCCTGGGGTACTCGACTTGCCTGTGCCACCGTATAATTTGGACATGAAATGGATCCCAACTCGTGCCATTCCTCGGAGCTTAATTGCAAAATACCTTGGTGACTAAAATCTTCATTCTCAGATCGAGGTATCTCGTCCCGAGCATCTATTGGACACTCCTTCAATAATGAACGTCAGAATGCTTCGAGATATTAACTTCATTAATTCTCCCCTTTGCTTAGAAGATCCTCCTGCTGGCGAGGAGCTTGTATCGAAAGCTGAAGGGAAAAAACCAATAGAATAGGCAATTCTGATGTAATAATTAGTACACAATTTAATATCAATGTAATAAATTTGTGTAATTCATTTTGAATTCAATGAAAGAGTTTCATTTTTGTTCGCAAATTTGTATTGTTATTAACTTGTACTTGTCAAATACTTTATACTCATGCTTTCATAACAATATTGTGTGGTTCATCGATCAACTTGGTAATAAAAAAGTTTACAAGTATCAGTAATGTTGCTCGATCACTTAATAATAAAGTAATGAGTATAAAAATGTTTAAAATTTTTCCAACCAATCAAGGTTGTTAAATTGTGCTCGTCGACCAATTATAGTTAGTGAGAGTTTTTATCCCCGATTAACCATACTTGGTTCAGTTTGGAATATTTTGTTCTTCGAGGAACTTTCGTATTTTCTGGAATAGTTTTTCCTTCCGACCAACATAAGTTGGCGTATTTTGTTTCCTAACCAACCGAGATTGGAATTTTTAGGAATGTTGAAGTTGTTCTCACCCTTTTACCAACCCGAATTGATCTGAGTTCGAACTATCATGTCCACTTTCCCTTTTACCAAAATTGGTTTGAGCCAGTGTCAGCCTCCTAACCAAAGGAGTATCGTGTTCTCGCCCTTTTACCAACCAGAGTTGGTCTAAGTTCGAACTATCATGTCCACTAACTCTTTTACCAACCGGAGTTGGTTTGAGCTAGTGTACGCCTCCTAACCAAAGGAGTATAGTTTGTTCTCGCCCTTTTACCAATCGGAGTTGGTCTGGGTCCGAACTATCGTGTTATCGCTCTTTTACCAACCGGAGTTGGTCTGAGTTCGAACTATCATGTCCACTAACTCTTTTACCAACCAGAGTTGGTCTGAGCTAGTGTACGCCTCCTAACCAAAGGAGTATAGTTTGTTCTCGCCCTTTTACCAACCGGAGTTGGTCTGGGTCCGAACTATCGTCTTCGTCTTCTTTTTACTGTCGAGCAGCATAGTGTTTAACACTATTATTCCCCGAAAAACTTTCAATAAAAGGAGAGAAGATGGGAAAAATCATCGTTTTATTCATATTGATGGAACTGCGTTACATTTTACATCACTGATAATACTTGCATAGGTGTTCATCATTCCATGCGTTCTTAAATTCCTCTCCTTCTAGAGTTGCTATTCGGTAAGTTCCTGGTCGAACAACTTCTGTAACTCGGTAAGGTCCATGCCAGTTTGCTTCCAACTTATTGTGCTTCTGAATGACCTTCTTTAGCACGTAATCTCCTTCTTTTAAATCGCATTTTTTCACCCTTTGTTGTAGAACAGAGCTGTTCGTCGTTGGTAAGTAGCATTCCTAATGGCTGCCTCTTCTCTAACTTCCTCGAGCATGTCCAAATCTAACCTCCTCATCAAATCGCTGACTGGGGAATTGAAATTTATCACTATGTGTGTTGGAAGACCCAGCTCGGCAGGTATTATGGCCTCACTTCCGAATGCCCGCATATATGGTGATTCTCCAGTTGCTGCTCGGGGAGTTGTTCGGTAAGCCCACAATACTGACTGTAGCTCATTAATCCAATTAGCTTTAGCTTCACTTAGCCTCTTCTTCAAAACATTTAGTAATGTTCTGTTCGTCACTTCAGTCTGTCCATTGCTTTGAGGATGGACTGGTGCTGAATGAACTTTCAAAATGTTTGACTGATGACAATAGGCGGCGAACTCCTCGTTGTCAAATTGTGTTCCATGGTCTGTGATGAAGGTATGAGGGAGACCATATCGGCAGATGATGTTCTTCCAAACGAACTGGTACACCTTCTCGTATGTCATATCAATAAGTGGCTCAGCTTCTACCCACTTCATAAAATAATCCACTGCGACGACGAGGTACTTGAATCTTCCTCGGGTCGTTGGCAGTGGTCCAACCAAATCAATTCCCCACATGGCAAATGGCCAAGGGGAAGTTATGGGTGTCAACAATGCTTGTGGAGTTCGTCGTATGGAGGAAAAGCGTTGGTATTTATCACATCTCTTAGTATAGGCTATACAATCAGCCCTCATCGTTGGCCAGTAGTATCCCTGCGTCATCACCCTTTGCAAAAGTGTCCGACCTGCGACATGGGCTCCACAAGACCCTTCATGGATCTCTTCAATTAATTCTTTCACCTCGGAGGGATGCACACATCTTTGCAAACCTGCCATAATTCCTCGTCTATACAAAACACCATTAGTTAGTACATACCGAGCAGCTTTAAACTTCAGTCTCTTGGCAGCGAGCTTATCCTCCGGTAATTTTCCCTCCTCAATATATGCCCTGATGGGATCCATCCAAGATGGTCCTAAATCAAGGGTAATAATATTCATCGTCAGGTCTTCATCTATGCTCCGACTTTCTAATACTTCAATTGGTATCGTTCTTCGCAGCTCGGTGCGAGTAGCTGATGCTAATCGGGCCAGTGCGTCTGCTCGTGCATTTTTAATTCTTAGTATTTTGATCAATTGAATGGCATCAAATTCTGCCAATAACTCCATCACCTTTGCATGATACTTGACCATTAATTCTCCTTTAACTGCATATGTCCCCATTACCTGATTCACAATTAATTGAGAATCACTGAATACCATCACTTGTTGCGCATCCATAATCTTTGCTAAATTAAGACCTGCTATCATGGCCTCATACTCCGCCTCAATATTGGAAGCTTTGAATTGGAATTACAGGGCGTATTCCATGTCAATCTCATCTGGGGTGTTCAAGTCAATCCCTGCTCCACAACCTGCTGTGCAAGATGACCCATCTAAATATAATCTCCATGTAGGTAACTCGGCTTCAAATTTCTTATCTGACAAAGTTCCTCGGTGAAATATTTGCTGTTTAATTTCATCTTCCCCTGGTACTTCTCGCTCTTCGTCGACCATCCCTTCTCTCCCTTTTATCAACTGGAGTTGGTCTGAGTTCGAATTTGATGATCCTTCTACATCCACAAGCCCTTTTACCAACCGAGGTTGGTCCGAGCTTATGTCTGTTGATTCTTTAACATCCACTCGCCCTTTTACCAACTGGAGTTGGTCTGAGCTCGTGTTTGTTGATCCTGTAACATCCACAAGCTGATCAGCGAGCAACTTTTTCTCCTCAGGGGTATCAGGATAGGTAAATTCTGCTATAAAATCTGCTATAGCCTGCCCTTTTAATGATGATCCGGGTTCATACACAATATCATATTCACCGAGCTCTATTGCCCAGTACATCAGTCTCCCTGATTTTTCTGGCTTATGAAGGGCTTGTCTCAATGGCATGTCGGTATACACGATGATGGTATGGGCCTAGAAATATGGCCTCATTCTTCTACTTGCTTCAATTAATGCCAATGCCAATTTTTCCAGCTTTGGGTACCTCATCTCTGCACCTCGGAAAGCCTTACTTGTGTAATAAATTGGCTTCTGGACTCCATTCTCCATTCTGATCAATGCCAAGCTGGCTGCATTCTCTGATACTACCAGGTACAAGTACAACCATTCTCCCATTACTGGCCTGGACAATAATGGAGGTGCTCCCAAGTATTTCTTCAAGTCTTGAAAGGCTTTTTCACATTCATCGTTCCACTCGAAAGTTTTCCGGAGTGTTTTGACGAATGGAAGGCATCTATCAGTTGCTCGAGATACAAATTTGTTGAGCGCTGCAACTCGTCCTGTAAGACTCTGCACCTCTTTCTTCGTCGTTGGAGATCGCAACCCTAAAAGAGCTTTGATCTTTTCTGGATTCGCCTCAATGCCTCGCTGGTTGACGATGTACCCGAGGAACATTCCTTCTCGTACTCCAAATGTGCACTTCGTCGGGTTGAGCTTCATTTGGTATTTATCCAGTTGATCGAAGGTTTGAGTTAAGTCAACTAGATGATCAGCAGCTTTCTTGCTCTTTGTCAGCATATCGTCGACATAGACTTCCATATTGCAACTGATTTGTTCGGAAAAAACCTTGTTCATCAGCCGCTGGTATGTCGCTCCTGCATTTTTCAAACCAAAAGGCATAACATTATAACAATAAGTTCCCCTAGGGGTAATAAAAGAAGTACTTTCCCTGTCTTCAGGTTTCATTTTGATCTGATTGTAGCCAGAGTAAGCATCCATGAAGCTGAGCAGCTCGTATCCCGAGGTAGCATCCACTAGTTGATCAATTCTGGGTAATGGAAAGTGATCCTTTGGGCATGCCTTGTTGAGATCGGTGAAATCAACACACATTCTCCATTTATTGTTTTTCTTCTTTACCATCACCACATTTGCTAACGAGTCTAGATATTTCACATCTTCAATGAATTGAGCTTTCTGGAGCTTCTCGATGTCCTCTTGTATAGCTTGATTCTTCTCGGGACTAAATACTCTTCTTCTCTGCTTTACAGGCTTGATCTCCTTATTCACATTAAGCTCATGACATAAGAAGTTTGGATCTATTCCAGGCATGTCTTCATGACTCCATGCAAAAGTTTTCTTTCTGTTTCTCAAGAAAGTTATCAATTCCTATTTTATTAAAACATCCAACGATGAACCTATCGGGGTTACTCGTTCAGGGTGCTCGTCGTCCAGAATCACATTTTCTGTAGATTCCACCACCTGTCCTTTTACAAGTTGGGATTCATCTCTGGGATCAAGTGTTTCAATTTCTGTACCTTCCTCCACCTGGTAGGTAGTAGTCTTTTTCCTTGACTCTTCAAGCTCCTCTTGCTCGGCAGATGAATAATAGCATTCCCGAGCTACCTTTTGATCACCTTTCACAACTCCTACTCTAAAATTGTTGGGAATTTCAAACATTGATGTACTGTAGATGGAACTGCTTCGAACTTCTTCAAACCAACTCTTACCATGACGATATTGTAAGCTGGTTGCACATTCTTATCCATCACAAAGAAGCCTATTCTTTCTGTTCGACAAGCAGGCCAAGTTCCAATGAATATATCCAACTTGATCGTCCCAAGTGGAAAAACTTTCTCGCCAGCAAAACCCAGGAGGGGTCTGTGATAAGGCTCCAATTGAGATGATTTCAAATTTAAACTATCAAAGCACGAATAGTACATGATATCTGCCGAGCTACCATTATCGACCAGCACTCTTGAAATCATTACCTCCTTCATCCTCATTTTGATCACCAACGGGTCATCATGAGGATATAGAACACCTGTGAGGTCGTTATTTGAGAACCCAATGACCAACTTCTCCTTGTTCACCTTTCTCGGGCGATCTTCCTCAGCTAAATTTATCCGTTGAATGTACTAGCAAGCTTGAGCCTCTCCGAGGTAAGCTTTTCTTTCTGCAGTAAGGTCTCCTCCTCCCGCATCTCCTCCTGTAATGACATTACAATCAAATGACCCAAAACGTATTGAAAATACCTCGCGTTCTGGTTGCCTTGGCCTTTTGGGAAGATCGGGGTCATCCTCTGTATCATCTTCATGATTTCTCTTCTTCTTCTCCTCTGCTCGACGAGGAGATCTGGATCTCTCTCTGGTTCGGTCATTGTTTCTTCTTTCACCTCCCCGATCAACATACTTCGCTAGCTTTCCTCGTCGGATGAGTGTTTCAATCTCGTTCTGAAGAGCTATGCAATTTTTTGTCATATAGCCATGATCCTTGTGGAACTCGCAATACTTTTCCCTATTCCTCATATCAGCTAACCTCAGTTTCTTCGGCCACTTTACCTCCTTGTTATTCTTGATTTCTTCCAAGACATGATTAATACTCATTTTCAGAGGAGTATAATTATCGAATTTCTTCAGGACTTCCCATAACGACTTGTTGT
This sequence comes from Sambucus nigra, assembly GCA_949130495.1. Lineage (NCBI taxonomy): Eukaryota > Viridiplantae > Streptophyta > Magnoliopsida > Dipsacales > Adoxaceae > Sambucus > Sambucus nigra. The sequence continues at coordinate 133,223,553 of OX422222.1, read as the reverse complement.
TCTTGGAATGCCTGTCACCGCCATTTCCCTTATGCTCTTTCTTCTTAGATTTGTCGACTTCCACCTTGGTTTCTTTATCCATATTCTTCTTCGCAGCCATATCCTCCTCGGCATTCATGATTTTGGCCTCTTTTGCCATCAACTCTGACATAGTTGTAGGTGGATCTTTGGCTAATGTGTAATACAATTTGTTAGGCAACAACCCACTCATCAAGGCGGTAATTGCTGTCTTTTCTTCATAATCTATGACTTCCAGCTTCTCGTTATTGAAACGAGTTATGTAATCTATAGTACTTTCACCATACTTTTGTCTAACACTTAACAAGTGTGCAACTCATTTTACTGGCTTTGCTCTAAAACAGAAATTACCGATGAATAACTCGTCCAACTGAAAGAAAGTTGAAATCTTACCCCGAGAAAGATTGTTGTACCATATCTGGGCAGACCCAGTAAGAGTTCCTGAGAATGCTCTGCATCTCATCTCGTCGGGGACAGCATAGATGTCGGCAGCAGCTTGATACTGCTCTATGTGCAGAATAGGATCTGTCTTTCCATCGTATTTGGGGGTCAATACAGGGGCATTAAACTTTGACGGTGTAGGAAAATCCACAATGGCCTGGACAAAAGGTGTCCCTTAAACAAAAGTTCGTTGCAGGGGATTCTTCGCCTTAGCCATTTCTCCCAATTTATCCTCCAACCGCTGAAGGGACCCTTTCCACGCATCATTTCCTTCCTCGGGCATATTAGTTCGAGCAATTGATTGTTCTGAAGTGGCCTCTTGAGATCTATCTCGACGAGCAACTGGTCGTGATTGTGCTGATCCTTCCCTTCGATCTGATGGTTGTCAAAAACTCCTCGACATGGTTTTAGGTGGACTCCTATTCCTCCTAGGGCCTAGTCGACTGAAAGGAGACACCCTGCTCAATCTCTCCAAGGCACTGGGTCTCTCTGGAGAGAGAGTGATACGTTGATCAGTATCTGTAGCCCGTATTGACGAAGTTCGCCCAGGTTGATAAGAAAAATCATTAGATTCCTCATTACGATATGGCTCAGTACGCCTGGATCATGAAGAAAGTAAATAAGTTTGCCTCTAACCACTTCTCTGTCCCGAATGTGCAGGTGCACCGCCATGAAGGGTTTGTATGAGTTGCCGCATTGTTTCTTGCATGGCGGTTTGTCCTTGAGCCAGATTCGTCATAATTCCTGCTAGATCTGGAGGTGCAGAGGGATTTGGAGGATTTCCAGCATTTCCAGCATTTCGATTGCTAGATTCTGGATTATATGCCATTGATGATGAATGAATTTTGGTGAAAAACGATAACAACAGTCGATTCCCACAGACGGCGCCAATCCGTTGATGTAAAAAACTAGATTGCTTCTAATTATTTAATCACAGATAAATATAAATGAGACAAAGAATTTTAAAGTGGTTCAGCCTTATATGAATGGCCTACGTCCACTGTTATGTTATTGCTGAGTGTTTGGGAATTCTCGATTACAAGTACTATCAAGAAATTCCGGTCCCCTTGAATGAGGGTGATACAATGTATTTATAGCCCTTAGGCTGTCATGTGAAAGGGTGATACATTAAATGGTATACATATGAAGGGGTGATACATTTAATGCCCTTTAAGCGTGTGCGTCAATGATAAGCATTCAATGAATAGTTGAACTATTAATTATCTGGTAATCAATGCTATGGCCGAGATGCAGCTCGGACCGCCTTAGTTGCTCGAACCGCCTGAGCTTCATGATATTCAAGAGTTCCTCGGAGAGGTCTGAGTACCTTTGAGAGGTCTGTTCCTCGGAGCGTTGGAGTTCCTCGGAGTGCACTTGCTGCTCGGAGTGAGTGTGACTTGGTCGGGGAAATAAACCTCCTTGTTGCTATTGTGCCACGTAGATTGACACGTGTCTTCTTCTGATTCGTCTATATCGACATATTAATTTTGGTATCAACAACTACGTTGGCCAATCAATCTGGGTATTTGACATCTTCAATGAAACAATCATTCTGCAATTGGTCTACTTCCTCCTGGATTGCCACATTTTTCTTAGGGCTAAAACCCTGCACTTTCGCTTGATTGGCTTGGCATCTTTATTGATATCAAGTTCATGGCATATGAAGTTAGGGTTAATTCCAGGCATATCCTCATGGCTCTAGGCAAAAACATTGTTCCGCTCTCTAAGGAATGTAATTAATTCATATTTGAGGGGGGGTGCCAAGTTTGAGCCAATTTGGATGGTCCTCTATCGTTTTTTCATCATTTAGTACGATGGTTTCTGTGGCTTCCATGACCTGTCATTTGACTAAATCATCCTCCTCCCGAGGATCCAAAGTGTCGATTTGGTAGGTGGTGGTTCATTTATGAACTTTCAGCTGGTAAGCTGAAGTATAATAGCACTCTCTGGCTTCCATTTGGTTGCCTTTTACTAAACTAACCCATAGTGAGTGGGGAACTTCATACACTGATGAACTATAGATGACACTGCTTTAATTTTTTTCAATCCAACTTTTGCGAGGATTATAATATAGGGTGAAGGAACATTTTTGTCTAGGATACATAAGCAAATATTCTCGATTCTTCTTACTAGCCAAGTGCCGATCAAGAAATCTATTTTGACAGGTCCCAAAGGATAAACCTTTTCACTGGAGAAACCAATTAAAGGACAATGATAAGGTTCTAGTTTTCTACCTCGTACCCCAAGTTGTTAAAGAAATTATAAAACATAACATCTTTAGAACTACTGTTATCCACGAGAATTCTTACAATCCTTGCATGATGCACCCTACAAGTAAAGACTCAAGGGTCTTTGTAAGGATAAAGTACTCCTGATAAATCATTCTTGGGGAAGCTGATAATCGTATTGTCTTTATTCAACTTTCTGGGTCGACCATCTATCTCGTCTGATAAATTGACTCGCCTAATGTAAGAACAAGCTTTGGTTCATTTAAGTAGGCCTTTCTCTCAGTGACTTCATCTCCACTAGTTTATGGGTTGGGATTGCCTTTTCGCCATTAATGGCCGTCGAAGCTCCGAAAGTTAGGTTTTGGAGAAAATTGCATTTAATTGAAACCTCGGGTATTAAAGTCGAATTATTATGCATTTAACTTTCTTTGTCACGAAACGTCAGTGTTTATAGATAATCCGAATTTAATCCGCGTGTGACCATTTTTGATTAAATGTTTATCTCGCCACTTTGTGTTAAATTCCTTATTGTGTGATGTTTATGCTTAATTGAAAATGCTCGATTGAATATTTTCGAACCAAAATTCTAATTATTAGTTGTTTATCCCATGGCGGATACGCGATCCCGACTCTCGTTTTAATTAGTTGTAATTTAGCGTTAACTTCTTATTTTTCCCTTTTTACCATTTCAACCCATCACCTTTTACACTTTTACTTTTGAAGTAGTAAAAAAATTAAAATCTAAAATTCAATCACTCACTGTGGATTCTCGATACCCAACTTACCACTATACTTGTATCGCAAGTGTAGTTGTAGTTTAGTTTTTTTGTATTGAGTAGGCGAAACGAAAATAATAATTAGCATTTTAACGCGAAGCTACCTTTCACGCTTGATCAAAATGGCACCGTTGTCGGGGAGTGTGTTTTAGATTGTAATTATTTTATTATTTCGTATTATTTTTTTTCTTCTGTATTTGTATTCTTTATTTTATCCTTTCTTTTGACTTGTGCTAGAATGTTTTGCGAAATTGAAATTTTTGCGCTTGTCGTTTTATTAAATTAATGTATTTTGAAATGTCTCACTATAACTCTTTAGATAACTTTAATTGTTCTCAGAATAGTTTTCCAAGTTATACTCCCCAAACAATGAGAGAATGCCTACAAATTTTTGAAAATGAACGCCTTGAGCGTGAAGTTAAAGAAGTTGTAAGTAGTCCCTCATCGCCTTGGGAATGTAATTTGGAAATTGGGGATCCCATTAGCTATGAGAAAACCTCACAAGAAGACGTTACGTCTTCTTGTTCATTTGATTATGGGTTAATGATAAAGGAAATAAATGACCGTTCTGAAAGTTCTCAAGCTTGGTTTTTGGAGACCGATGCCATGCTCGATGAGATCATTTCTTTACAAAATCAGTTTGAGGTTGAAACTAGCGTTTCACCTCCACCCCTTTTTGATGAAGAAATAATTAAGAGTGATTCAAGATTTAGCACTTTTGAATTTCAACCTCTTATTAATTCTTCCGATTGTATTGAGGTTGATGGTCCTTATTTTCCTTTATTCCCTACTGTTAACGCAAAAATTTTCCATCTACGAGGACCAATCAGAAAAGGACACATGTCATCCTACGTGGTAATATTCGACACCCGAGGAGAGTTGGTCGGCATTCGAGGAGAGTTGGTCGGCACCCGAGGAGAGTTGGTCAGATGTCGAGGAGAATTAGTCGGCACCCGAGGAGAGTTGGTCGGCACCCGAGGAGAGTTATTCAACACGCGAGGAGAGTTGGTCGGCATACCAACCAGGAAGATCAAAGGATTACTATGCATTTAATGTGCATTAATGAAGATGACATCGCATTTAATGAGCCTTAATGTACATTTATACTGTATTAATAGATCACAACACATAGCATACCAAGCAATTCAACAATTAGATTCGTTGAATGTAGACATAAATGTCTACATACAATGAATCTCTTTATCTCCCATCACTATAAATACATGTATCCCCTTAGCCAAAAGGGAGGAGATCCGAGATAACTAAGAAACACCATACACAAGATACACGTCCCTTCTCTCTCTACACCCTATGGTGCTATTGTAAACCTCTGGGAATAAAATAACAGTGGACGTAGGCTTTATTCATAGCCGAACCACTTTAAAAATCTTTGTCTCTCATGTGCTTGATTGGATTGTTTTTATCTATTTATCTGTGATCATAAAAATGGGATTCGGTCCAGTTTTTTGCATCAACAAATTGGCGCCGTCTGTGGGAACGTGTTACAAGCATTGTTCTCCATCAAAAGCTAAGTTTTTTATTTTCTCTATGTATAATCAATTATATATTATACATACATCTTTTGATTCAATCATGATTTTTATGTTTATATACATAAATTAATTGTCCAATTTTTATCTGCAAAATATTGCATATCATGATTTTAAAATCGTAACTGTTAGATTAATTCTTATTTAGAAATCTGAAAAATAGTGGATTTCATAAATCATAACTTTTTGCTTGATTCTCAAGTTTCAATTTTATATCATGGAATCAATATTTTAAATGATTACATATACCAATATATACGACGATGATAAGATTTGATAATTTTCATTGTTGATTTTGAAATAATTTTTGAAAGATCTTTGATGACTATTCAAATTCCCATTACATTTTTAATCAGAGAATGGGAAAAGGTTAAAGACAATAAAAAGTTTTCTCTTGGAAATCATGACCCAGATCTACTTTCTACCTCTTCAAGTTTGAGTCTCTTTGCATTCATTTTTATGAACTATATTTGGCTCATCTTCCATCTATGTCAATAAAGTCAAATTGATTGATTTTTGATATAAATTTGGTAATAATTTCGATCATTCCCCATATTTTTATCTATGCAAATGGGGAATAGGAAGGGATCAATATAAAAAATAATTTTATGTAACCAAAAAAAATCATTACCCACCTCTTGTAAAAGAGGATCAGTAAAACAATCATGACCATATCAAGACTCTGGGTACAAATTTGATATGTTGGCCCCTTGTTCATAACATCACAGGGTTTCTTTGTCGAAATCACACGATCTAGTGGATTAGATAATTATTCATTTAATAAACATTCTTAATGCTTAAATTTTACATCGAATATTTTTTTTTTATCTATTGGTTTGAGATATTTTGGGACATATCAATCTCACGAAAAATTATTCACCGCGGCTCATATGGCTGTCCGGAATCGTCTACTTACAGCCCCTATTTCTGGTCAGCCATACATATTGTTGGTCGACATCATCTTCGGCCATATTTTATTAAAGAGAAGCTTAACCAGACCATTTTTGTTTATCGGAGAAAAGATGTGAAGATCCATCAGCAACGTTGAAATAATTTTATCCAACTACGAGGTATCTTATTATTGGTCGGAGCCCCATATTGTAGCTCGGTGGAACCAATTGCAGGTCGACGATCATCTACTTCTTGATCGGCGACATCTCAGTCTTGTTCGGAGGGTTCAATTTACTGGTTGGCAACTATCCAACTATCCACTTTTTGGTCGGTGACATCTAATGTTGTTCGGTGTTGTCAATGGACCATTTTTGTTGATCGGTAAAAGTGCTCAGCTGGTCGGGGACCATTTGCTTCTTGGTCGGCACCATATATTCTATAACTTGAGATATCCTTAAATGTTGGCCTGCAACATCCATGCCGTTTGTCGGCAGCAGTAGAATCTTGGGGTATTAAAAAATGCGAAGCACCCCAGATATTTCTTTAAACACGAGTTCAGCTCGGGGACAAACAAGGGGCTTAAGTCTTTTTTAACTTGTGATCACCCCAAAAATATTTTTAAAACCAAGTGATAAATAATTTTCAAATAGCAACTTATACCTGATTAGTTGTTGGAGATTAAATAACTTTACAAAAAACTCTACGTCTTATTTATGATGCACATCTGATAAAAATTTGTCCATCTCACACACATTTGGCACAAAAATATTATTTCATATTTTGAAATTTGTATTATTTTATGCTGATACACATCACATATTGTTTGGCTGAATAATTATTCTCATGATAATAATTATTTTCTCTAGTCTCGACAGGAGCTCGGGAAGCTTATTAAAATTTCATAGGGACGAGATTCAATCCCGATGAAAGCTCTTGTAAACCTTTAGAAAGTATTATTGCTCGACATCAGGCAATTTTGCCTCGACATATCAGCCAACATATATTATTTCATTTTTTGAAATTAATATTTTTATTTCTCAAACATATACCTATCATATATTTATTGAATGATTAAATTATTCTCACGACTAATCAATTCAGCCTACACAAACGGTAGAGTAAGATATTAATTTTTACAGGTACAAGACTCAACGCCGACGAATGCTCGGAAACAATCTGGAAACTATTATCATTTCACTCGGAGATATCGGCTCAAGCACAAATTATTCTATATCCCTTGGGATTCATATTGTATATTCATCTCAAAATGGAACTCGGCGAGTTACTGATTATCATATTCAGCTCCGAGGAGAAATATAACATTTATTATATGTCACCCCCAACGGATAGTTGGTCGGGGTAATTCTTATTTATATGCAGGCCCAACAAAGTTCTCGGCCATATTCTTATGTTTTGAAAAATATTATTCTTATTCGGCATTATGCAATTGTGCCTCGACAAGATACTTATTCAGCTTTAAGGAGAATTACAACATTCGTTGTATTTCACCTCCAACGGATAGCTGGTCGGATAATTCTTATTTATATTCAGGCCTGACAACGTTCTCGGCCATATGTTCTGGAAGATCTTATTCTTGTTCGGCATTATATAATTCTACCTCGACAGATCAACGAGGCACTTTATTATTTTTAATTATTCTTTATATCTATTTGGATGCATATTCTATTCTTATTTCAGCATGGAGCTCGACAAATATTTATAATCATATATTCAGCTCCAAGGAGGTCTCCAACATTTATATTATCTTATTCCCAACAATCTGTTGGTCAGCTCCAAGGATGTCTCCAGCATTTATTATATCTTATTCCCAACAATCTGTTGGTCAGCTCAAAGGATGTCTCCAGCATTTATTATATCTTATTCCCAACAATCCGTTGGTCAGCTCCGAGGAAGTCTCTATCATTTATTATCAAAAATATATTCCCAAAAATGCCAACTAGGTTGGTTGGGAAGAAAAACTATTCCTAAAAATGCCAACTAAGGTTGGTTATGAAGTAAACCTATTCCCAAAAATGCCAACTAAGGTTGGTTGGGAAGTAAATCTATTCCCAAAAATGCCAACTAAGGTTGGCTGGGAAGTAAATCTATTCCCAATAATGTCAACTTAGGTTGGTCGGAAATAAGAAGCTGTCAAATACAGTTGGTCAAAAACATTTTATTTAAACAAAGTATGAGTATGTGAAAGAGATCAAGCAAAAAGCATTCAAAGTTGACATTCCATACTTGGGGGCTTCTATTACAGATATATTTGTTCATTTGGTGGCACATTCTTATAACATCATGCAGTCGAGCATCAAATTCAACTCCACAAACTCACACGGTCAGGCCCCAACCAATCATCATTCAGGAATTGTTTTTCTTGCTCAGGAATTATTTTCGATATTGAAGTTCAGGAGGTGCATTCAGAAGTTTAGGAGGCATATTCAGGAGTTATTATGCACATACTATTGAAGTTCAGAAGTCAAATTTAGTATCTACAGCACTGAGATCTTTACTACTACTATCCCGACCAATATTGAAGAAGAAGTTGTATGAAAATGTTTCGAAGTCCACCATAAACTTCTACTAATCATATTGAAGGTTGGGTTCAAAAGCTAGTATGTTACTCGAAAAAGTATTCAGAGGATCATAAATCAGAAGAATCAAGCACGTGAAGTTAGCACTCAGTTGCTCGGCACAGGAGGCAGTTGGTCGGCTAGAAAACCAATCAGCATACTTGAATATTATGACAAGCTACAAGCTGCATACTATGGCATGGCTGCATCCAAATTCCCAGGGGTGATACATAGCACACGGAGTTCCTCTAAAGAAAGATTAGCAACCATCGATAAGCCTGCATCATATGTTGTCCAGGAGATAATGCACTTTATGTTGAACAAATCAAGAAGGTAGATCAAGAATTTCACGAGCACCGAGCAATATTGCAGAATAAATACTCCATCCTTTCAAGTAAACCATCAAGCATTGAGCATTGGGGGCTTCTGTTAACGCAAAAATTCTCCATCTATGAGGACCAATCAGAAAAGGACACATGTCATCCTACGTGGTAATATTCGACACCCGATGAGAGTTGGTCGGCATCCGAGGAGAGTTGGTCGGAACCCGAGGAGTGTTAGTCGGCACCCGAGGAGAGTTGGTCAATACCCGAGGATAATTAGTCGGCACCCGAGGAGAGTTGGTCGGCACCCGAGGAGAGTTAGTCGGCACCCGAGGAGAGTTGGTCGGCATACCAACCAGGAAGATCAAAGGATAACTATGCATTTAATGTGCATTGATGAAGATAACAACGCATTTAATGAGCCTTAATGTACATTTATATTGTATTAATAGATGACAACACATAGCATACCAAGCAATTCAACAATTAGATTCGTTGAATGTACACATAAATGTCTACATACAATGAATCTCTTTATCTCCCATCACTATAAATACATGTATTCCCTTTGCCAAAAGGGGGAGATCCGAGATAACTTAGAAACACCATACACAAGATACACGTCCCTTCTCTCTCTACACCCTATGGTGCTATTGTAAACCCCTGGGAATAAAATAACAGTGGACGTAGGCTTTATTCATAGCCGAACCACTTTAAAAACCTTTGTCTCTCATGTGCTTGATTGGATTGTTTTTATCTATTTATCTGTGATCATAAAAATGGGATTCGGTCCAGTTTTTTTGCATCAATAGATTGGCGCCATCTGTGGGAATCGAACCCACGACCACGTGGGCCATGATTGCCTGGGAATCTTATTAATGCTCTGATATATATATATATATATATATATATATATATATATATATATATATATATATATATATATATATATATATATATATATATATATATATATATATATACGATGGAGAACAAATAGCTACTCAGAAACAATCTTACTCTTCTAAAAAATATTATCATTGCCCAGCATTATGAAATTTCACCTCAACAAGGAACTATATATTTTATTATTGCTCTGATTTATGCTCAAGTAAATCTGTTGATGCAAAAAAACTGGACCGAATCCCAATTTTATGATCACAGATAAATAGATAAAAACAATCAAATCAAGCACATTAGAGACAAAGGTTTTTAAAGTGGTGGTCGGCTATGAATAAAGCCTACATCCACTGTTATTTTATTCCCAGGGGTTTACAATAGAACCATAGGGTGTAGAGAGAGAAGGGACGTGCATCTTGTTTATGGTGTTTCTTAGTTATCTCGGATCTCCCCCTTTTGTCTAAGGGAACACATGTATTTATAGTGATGGGAGATAAAGAGATTCATTGTATGTAGACATTTATGTCTACATTCAACGAATCTAATTGTTGAATTGCTTGGTATGCTATGTGTTGTCATCTATTAATACAATATAAATGTACATTAAGGCTCATTAAATGCGCTGTCATCTTCATCAATGCACATTAAATGCATAGTTATCCTTTGATCTTCCTGGTTGGTATGCCGACCAACTCTCCTCGGGTGCCGACTAACTCTCCTTGGGTGCCGACCAACTCTCGGGTACTGACCAACTCTCCTCGGGTGCCGACTAACACTCCTCGGGTGCCGACCAACTCTCCTCGGATGCCGACCAACTCTCATCGGGTGTCGAATATTACCACGTAGGATGACATGTGTCCTTTTCTGATTGGTCCTCGTAGATGGAGAATTTTTGCGTTAACACCTACTATTCTCGAACCGTTAAATTTATCACAATAATCGGTTGAGAGTCTTGAGGACTTTGACCCGATTCTATAACGAGAATGTTATTTTGAGATGCTTCATCTCATGGGCTATTCACTTGCACTAGCCCCACATCCCCTTCAAATTGAAGAACCTTGGGAGATGTGATTTCAATTTTCCCGAGATTAATGTAGTCTTATCTCCCTTAAAATCTAAACCCCCCCATCACCCCACTAAAATTTTTAACTAGTGATGGTTCATTTCTTATGCCTTACACATTCCTTCCGTTGTTAAAATGAAATTATTATTTTCAGGGAGGCATGTTTGCTTTGGAGTGTCCACCATTGATATTTCAAAGACAAATCCCTTTTTGGGTGGACCCTCAACTATTTAGACTTCTAGTGTATAGTTAGTATGAAGTCTAAATAGTAGGTTGTAAATAGTTAGCTTTTTATTTGTTCTTTCTTTAATTTTTTTTTCCTTTTTAATTTAGTCTAGTGTAATTAGTTGAAATTTTTGTTATTGCTTTTCGTTATGCTCGGTACTAACTTATTTTGTAGACTCTTTGGACTCGTAGTTATCCGGGAATCACTCCAATTTTGGGTAATATCGTTATTTTCCTATATTTGTGTTGTGTTTTTAATGCGCATTGAGGACAATGCAACAGTTAAGTTAGGGGGTGTAGGATATTACATCCATTTCATGTTTAGTCCATGAATTTTACTACATGTTAGTTACAAAGCATGCTTTTTGTGAAAAATTGAAAATTTTCCAAAAAAAAATATTTTCATTCTATTTCCTCCTTTGTTGGGAATTTTGCTTTGTTTTCGATGATAAATTTCACTAATTGCCCGATCCAATAGACAACTCAACGATACATGTTCTCGATTTTAGAAGTTATTAGACTTTAGTCCTCAAATAATTGATATTATGAATAACTTAATGAATTAAACTTTATCCCTTGAGCACATACGCTTTTCTTGTTTTATTGATTTCGTTTAAGATTTTAATAACTTGATAATCTTTTGTTGCATTGTATATACTTACACCGAGTAAGCTTTAGACCTTTCGTCATTTATGAGTGTTATACACTATTCTTTCCTCATTGAAAACATTACTTTTGATGGTAATCTCTTTATTTCTTCATTGATCGTTCATTAACTGAATTTCTATCTTGAAATGTGTTACTTGAGCATGATTTTCATATATTGTTTTGACTTAAGAATTGCGTAAACTTTATGAAATGATCATAGGTAATCTTTGTTTTAACACCCATATTACCCTTGACCTCACCTTTTATTTTTCCCTAGTCAACCGCTTTGAGCCTAAATATTAGCCTTTCGCTTCATAACCCCAAAATCCCATAACTAACTCCATATTAGAGTTAAAAACCATACATATTACCTTCCATACCTTTGTTTGGAATGTTGCTTAGGATTTATTGATGTTTTTGTATTGTGGTTTCCATTTGAGCATGAAAAGAGTGAGAAAAGAAACGAAGAAAGTGTAGTGGAAAAGAAAAGAAAAGAAAAGAAAAAGAAATGAAAAGAAAACATGAGAAAAAAAAGAAAAGAAAAAGTTTGTATATATGTCTTATGTATCGTTCAATAATCCTTGTTGCTCTCCAATTGTTATATTTAATGCTTGATTATGGAACTTATTTTCCATTTTCGTAATTGCCCGCATGTTTTCATTATCCCGAGTTTTTCGTTCCAAACACTTTGAATCCGTACATATATCCTTCATTTCGTACCCTAGCCTAGCCTACATTACAACCCTATAAAGTTCTATGTGATCTTAGGGTGAATTTAATTCAAAAGTCATAATAGTTTTGATAATCTGTGAAAATACATTTCCCCTCCTTTAATGAGAGGTATCTTTCATTAATATTACAGTTTTTATTTCCTATATAGCGTTATTCATTTGTGACATGTGTGCGGCCTTGTTTCCATTTACATTTATTCTTTATGCCCGCATGTTCCGTGTGTTACCTCCCTGTATCAAGTGAATTCATTTGATAAGTGTAATGCCTGTGAGGATTGAATATATGCCTGCTTTAATGCTTATCCGATTTATTTAAGTTTTTGCCAAATCATACTATGCATGTTTTCTCTCCCCTCCCACTTTTAAAGTTTCAATTATATGAGGTGCATTCAACCTGTTAATAACAACGGACTTTAACTTGAATTCATTCAACATGCTAATAAAATGTTTGAAATCTTTTTCATTGTTTTTGAGTTTTTCGCATGTTGGGTTGGTCATATTTTGAGGATATTATAGGATGTTTGTGGGTTTCATCCCTGAAAACCCTCACGAGACGACACTCGTCCACTAGGGTAACCTAGGGGTTTAATGACTTATTGCATATACTAAATGCAATCATTCACCCGAAAAAGTAGCATTTATCCCTTTTGTACATATCTCCTTTTTTGTTGTTTGCTTGTAGTTCTTTTAGGTTTGTATTTCATTGCTAGGGACTAGCAATGTGTAAGTTAGGGGGTGTGATTCGACATGAATACTGTATTTTTTACCCCTTATACTTATGCATTTTAGCCCCCTCGGGTACCTTAATTCCAATATTTATGATTGTTAACCATAAAACCTCCGTTTTATATATTTACATGCTATATGAGGTATAATTGAGCGTTTGTAGGTATTAAAGTGCTTAGCGTGAAGTTTGGTCTCTTTTCAAAAATGTTTCGTTGAATATTACAGCTTCGAGGCATTTTAGTAATTCCATCATTCAGATTTTTATCCCGAACTCTTCACGTAAGTTGAATCCCTTTGATTTCTCTTAGCGTGGCCGTCGACGGTGCATGATTCCGATGTATAATGAGGGAGTTATGGAATTTTTAGTATGGTTTATCTTCAAAATCACACTCAAGGTCACATTTAAGGGAATTTTAGTCATTTCATAATATAATTTTTTGGCCTAATGTCTTCTTGGATGTTGTATCTCTCTGCGTTCTCTTCACATAGCCTCCAACCCTGCCTAATTCCGAGTTATAACGAAGAAGTTACGGCATTTTCCGTAAAGGTGGACAAAGCTGAGAATTCAACACTATCATGTGCGAATCAATTCAGACAGTGCAAATTGATTCGGCTGAAAGTCTGCAAATTTCATTTTTTTAAGTTGGTTTTTGGTTGGGTATATATATGTAAACATTCTATTAAGTTGGGAGTTGATTTTTTTACATTTCTAGGGTTAGAACTTCGGGGATTTTGTGGAGCTTTCCCCTCTCCTCGATTTCTTTGAGTGTTTACCCATTTTATGTAAGTAATTTCTACTATTCATTATTTTCCTTACCTAGTTAATGCTTTATTTACTTGATTTATCACTTTGTAGTTAATTTCCACTCTTATTTAATTAGTTGTTGGTAGTTTAATTCTTGTTTGCTTAGTTAATTATTGTTTAAATTAGTTTACTTCATGTTTAGTCCGTAGATAACGGGTCAGGGTTGAGTTTCCGCCATTAATGGGTATTGAGTTACAAAAATTAGGTTTTGTGCAAAATCGCATTTAATCGAAGCCTCGCATATCAAAATTGGTTTATTATGCATTTAAATTTATTTGTCACGCAACGTTAGTGTTTATAGTGATAATCCGATTTTAAGATGCATCTAACCATTTTTTATTAAATGTTTTATCTCGCAACTTTGAGTTAAATTTTTTCTTGCGTGATGTTTATGATTAACTAAAAATGCTTGGTTAAATATTTTCGAACCAATTTTCTAATTATTAGTTGTTCAACCCATGACGGGGACGCGATCCCGACTCTCGTTTTATTATGTTTTTTGTTTCGTGTTAACTTCTTCCCTTTTCCCCTTTTCACCATTTTCAACCTATCACCTTTTAAATTTTTATTCTTGAAACAATAAATCAATTAAAATATAAAATTCAATCGCTCCTGCGTTGATTCTCGATACCCGACTTACCGCTATACTTGTATCATAAGTGCAGTCGTAATTTAGGTTTTTGTATTGAGTAGGCGAAATGAAAACAACGATTAGTGTTCTTACGCGACGTTACTTTTCGCGTTAAATTAATGTCCATAACCATTCATTACTTAGTTACGCTAACATTCTTAAAACCAAATGACATTACAGTATAGTATAAATCCCTGAGAGGGCTTCAAAATGTTATCTGCTCTGGATATGTGTGATCAAATTTGATTTGATTATATCCTATGTATCCATCCATAAAACTATACATCTCATGTCCAAAAGTTGCATCTACGAGGTTGCCAATGCTTGATAATAGAAATTCATCTTTTTGATATGGGCGATTCAAATATCTAAAATCTACAGAAAAACAGTATCCTTCTTGGCTAATGGTGAAATGATCAAACGATAAATGGGATATTGGATAGTATTGATGAATCCTATTGTAAGTAGCTTCCCCACTTCCTCTTTTATCTTTAAATCCAACTCTGTTTTAGAGGTCCAAGTGATTTGTCTCATGGGCGTAACATATGTCAATATATTCAATTTATGAGAACTTACCTCAGTTTCTATCTATGGACTCTTATTGTACTTCCATGTAAATGCATTAATGAATTCTTTTCTTAATCTAATGATCGGTTTTAATTTCTTTCAGATCAAGCTCTTGAATATGAAAATGGGGTTTTGGTCCTCACCTCCTTCTCTCAAGCTCAACTCCAACTGTTATACTTTTGTCATGGACCACCTTATACTTTTCTCATGGATCATTCTGGATGCACTACAGAGAATCTTATGCTTCCTCAGTATTTTCCATTATGCAAATTTCATCAATATCAAAGCACTCTCAAGTTAGGTCAGCATTCTCATATAAGAACGCTACCCGATCACACTATTACAAATGGTAATTAACTTTCCCATTGGGAAAGTCCACCTTTTTGAACATTCGAGAGGGTGTGGATTTCTTGTATGCTTTCTTTCTACCTTACATTTTTGGTATAGTGGGCACCACTTGTGTCCCAACCTATCAAGGATGGAATTACTCACCTGATTCCCATCCTAAGTTGCTCTTGGTTCCCCAACACCTTTTATCAAACGAATATTCCTCTCTTCATCTTACTTAGTATAAAATGTGTCATTTACCTTATTGTATTCCTCAGTTGAGAAAGGACACTTTATGGCATTGAAGATGACCTTTGTTATTTGACTAGTAGATTTTGTACATTGATAGATGTGGAGGGCATAATCGTATGATTGTGAGTCCAAACTCTTTTGATCAGTAGGTAATAGTTCAGTAGCATCGACGACGTGGAATTTATTGTGGCAAGTGAAACTCCCCAACTTTATTCTTACATTATCACACTACACCAAAATATACGGATGCTCATGGTTTTTGATTGTGAACAGAGCCTATGGGTTAAAATTTTAGACAATGACCATATTAAGGGTAGAAAATATTTGGGGCACGATATAAAACCATCACCATATATCTGGGCCACGATCCAATGGGTGACATTAGTGTTTATTGGATAATCATGGTTTGAGATCGTGACCTGATGGTCACTGCTCTGAACTATGACCTAACCTATAACCATTAAAGGGGCATTTAATTTTGGTCATGACACAAAATTGGGACCCTTAGTGTGACCATTTAAAATGATAAAATATATGGTCACAGTTTTGAATTACAATTCTATAAGTTATAATATTAAATGGTCACATATAGGTTTACGATTTTGAGTCATGACAAAACAATGACAAATATTAGAATAATTGTGGACCACGGTATAAAAACATGACCCTATATTGGGTTCACGATTCTGGGCCATAACCAAATATTAATTTTTTTAGTACCTTGTACATAAGTACACTAGTAAATGAGATTAGTTTCCCATGAGATTCATATTAGTCATCTAAAAAATGCTCACGATGTTAATCGAAGACCCTCCATTAATGGAGGTAATAGTACATTACCTCGACACTATTATTTCCTTTGGGAATATAATTTATGTATTTTAAAGCTTGTTTGAGATCAGTCTGGAACTTTCC
Organism: Sambucus nigra; assembly: GCA_949130495.1. Classification (NCBI taxonomy): domain Eukaryota; kingdom Viridiplantae; phylum Streptophyta; class Magnoliopsida; order Dipsacales; family Adoxaceae; genus Sambucus; species Sambucus nigra. The sequence continues at coordinate 133,206,960 of OX422222.1, read as the reverse complement.
TTGTTGAGGGACCACTACAGATCTCCAACGTTGAGCTGTTGGTTTTATGTTCATCCCAATATTCCTAGTTTGTCAGTGTAAATTATCTAACTGTTCCTACATGGGTCTCATTGATCAGGTGAATCTTGTTTTCCTCAAGAAGACTTTGTACAAAAATATGTATCAATTGTGCCTTTATGACCTCCTCATGGATGTCTATAGACCTTTATCTAAAATGTATAATGTACTTTATCAGTTCCTCAACAGTTGTTTTGACCTCTTGAGCGAAGTGCTAAAGGTAAATTCATCTTTTGCTACAACATTTTTTGGATAAAGTTCCTACACATCTCTTCCCAAGTGGGAATGTTGTTCGGTGCCAAATGAAAGTACCACGATTAGGCCTTTCTAGCAAGAGTTTTTAAGAACTCTCGTAGTTTTAAGTTTTTTTCATTATAGTGTACTCCGAGGTTTTCCACCAACCTTTTGACTTATTTTTTAGGATTCTTTCATTTTCTATTGAACTTGATAAGTTTTAGTAGAACATACCCCTATGGGTATGATATATCATTGAGACTTTTAAGGAAATGATTATTTAACTCCTCATATAGAAGAGGAGACTCGATTTTATTGAATAAAAGGAACTTTTTTACTTCCTCGAGGGTGGTAGTCTTCAATGGTGATTCCTCCACCTCAGTGTTTTTACCGGAGGAGACGCAAGGGGAGTATAATGTTTCTCGTCCACTAGTTTCAATACTGGTGACATTTCTGGCACAGTCATTACCGCAGTAGGTGTAACCAATGGTACAACACCCACATTCCCTAGGCTATCCACATCCAAATTAGGCAATAGTTGAAAAAGTCTTATTTCATCTTTTAGTAAAAAATAATTTTTGTGAAAATTTTTGTAATCTTTCGAGTGACCTAAGAGGATACTCTCGAGTGGTGACTTTGTTATATACTTGTGAGAAACCTTTTAGGTTACTCGTTATTTTATGTTCAAAGTATTCATGCGAGTAACCTTTGGGGTTACTCATGATTTTGTGTGACTAATATATGTGCAAGTAACCTTTGTCATTACTTGTTTTATTATATGAATGAATTAGTGATGTATGTGTGTGCGTGAGAGACCCACTGGATCTCTCACACTACTATTATCTTTTTCTCAAATTATTGAAGTGGTTCATCCTTATCTTAATCAATAACTATTACCGCTTAGCCTCCAAATCAAAACACTCAAAAGGTCCCAATACTACCTGGTTGCTCGAGCCTTGCTTAAAAAACCAAGGCCTTTTAACAAGTTAACCTAAGTAACTTATTAATAGGAATATGCTCGTGTACTTACTGTATTATTAATGGACAACTCGTGCATTCCTTTGAGGTTACTAAGGGATTACTCTTGAATTCTATTATTGTATTAATGAGGTTTCTCATATTACCATCTATGGATTGCGAGGTCTTGCTAGGGAACCCATTATCTTTTCTAATAAAGGAGTGTCTATTCTCCAATCCAGAGTGAATAAGGTGTTGCTCGTGAAATCCCCTGTGCTCATTAAATTATTTCTTGTGTATCCCTCAAGTAACTGAAGGGTTTCTCATGTACCCTTCTACATCAAACTAAAATTATCTAACTTTTACCATATTCTCGTGTTGTTTGTCAAACTCTTGTTAACACTCTATATGGTATAAGATATCCTTATCCCTTTATTCTTTAGCCATATCAAGTTCATGAGCCATGCAATCACCATTTACAGTACAATTACAAAGGGATTATTTCTTTAATTCTGTATTTCATAGCAAAGGGGTTATTTTTTAGGCCCAAATAAACAATGAAGATTTGTCAACCCATATTTCCTTAGCATTCTCTTGGCATTATTTGATCCCATCAAGTAGTGTTTTATTTATAATATCTACTTATTTATTGCATTAAGGGAAGACTAGTGAGGCATATTGATTTTTGATCCCATATTCCACATAAACGACTCTCAATGTATCATTATTGAATTAGGTTCCTCTGTCTGATACCCAATTTATCAAAATGTAAAATCTAGTGATGATGTTCCCTCAGACAAATCTTCTGGCATTGACTCCCCATCTATGAGGTAAAGGCTCAGCCTCCACCCATTTTGTGAATTAATAGGTGGTAGTAATTAGGAGCTTTTAATTTCCTGGTGCAACATGTAAGGGTTCCATGATATACATGTCGTAGTGAGATAAAGTTCATAGACTTGTTAAAGGATTGATATTGTCGATCTAATTTTTTATGATAGGTCATAATTCTCGAAATTTAGCACACTTGCGGAAGAACTGGATTGGGTCCTTATGCAGAAAAGGAAACTAGTGGCCCTGAAATATTTCCTTATAAGATAGAGATCTTCATCATGCATAAGCCCCATAACTACCTTCGTGTATCTCATTGGGAATTTTTTTTACTTGATATGGGTGGACATATTTGAGTAAAGAACCCATGAATGGTTTTAAGTAGAATTTTCCCTTGGAGTTAAGGAAAAAACAGTCCAACTAGAATTTTAAATTGTGGGCATCCTCTCTCTCCTGAGTAAGATCTTCGATCTTCACGTACCCAGTGATGGAGTCCGTCCATGATGGAATCGACTCGATTTTCATGTTCTCTAGTATTGACATTGGTTTATCAATACTTGTTCGGGTGACATATTCAACTCCAATAATTCTTTTGAGATCGGTGTAGTTACTGATGTCAATATGGCAAAGGCATCACCATGACTGTTGCAGTTCCTCGACAATAATTCAATTTACACCGACCTAAAGGATTATAGGATTTTCCTTGATTAATCTAGGTATACAAGAATTATTTAAACTATATCTTGATATTCTTCGATCATCGAGTTGGTGATGTAGCGGGAATCACAATATATGATGATATCATGTGCTCTCGCGGTGACTTTCCTTTTAAGAACAATTATTATGGCCTTATATTCTGCTTAATATTAGTTCCTTTAAAACCAAGATGAACTTCTCACTCATAAGTCAACATTCAACTGTGATGAAGACAATTCAAACACTAGTTACTTTCTCATTACATGTTCAATCTACAAATAACCTCCATCTAGGTGTTTGATCAACTTGCACTAAGTTGAGAATCAATAAGAGGGTCTAGGCTAGATAAACTCACCGTTTAGACATTTTTTAGAACTCATCAATGAAGTTAACCATTATATGCCCCTATATAGAAGTTTATGAATCATGGATAATGTCAAACTTGGCCAACTTTAATGACCACATTGTCATACAATTAGATAAGTTTTCTTTCTTCAATAACTATTTAAGGGGGAATAAACTAAAGATGACTATAGTTTGAGCGTCAAAGTAATATCTTGTATTTCTTTAAGAGATTACAAGTAATAACGATAACATCTCAATGTGCATGTACTCACTTTTGGATTCCAAGAGAGTCTGGTTGATTTAATATACTAGCATGCGTTCTCTTTCGTACTACTGAACAAGTTATCCGCTAATTGCATGTTGATAGATGACCTCATATAGGTAGAGTTTCTCACCAAGAATTGATATTGACAATAATAGGGGAGTCACCCAAGTATCTCTTGTAATTAACATATAAATGATCAAATTCTTGTGTCCATATAGTTTTATTCGATTTCTTCAATGATTGAAAGAAAGGATAACATTTTTCATATATGCCGATGATTCACATCGATTAAAGGGGAAAAACATCCTTGTCAAGACCTAAATGTCTATGCCAATGCTCATTTTATTAATGTCTTTCAATGCCTTGATGTAGTCTGGATTGGCTTCAATACCTCTCAACCTTAGAAAGTACCCAAGAAATTTTCAAGAGATGACTCCAAATACACATTTGGAAGGATTAATTTAATTATATCGTCCCTTAGGATCTTAAAGGAAAATCTAAGGTTTCTAATTCTATATCCACGTGTCTTCTTTGATGATCATAGAGTTCGTATAAACCTCCATAGTTTAACTAATTTTCATGTTGAACATATTGGTCACGAGATGATGTTATCTGGCCTCAACATTCTTTAGGCCGAACAACATGACTTTATTGAGGTAAAACCTAGAACTGTGATGACAGAAGTTCATGTGTTGATGTCCCTCCATTAAATTGATAAGATGATCATTTCTAGGTGGATGAAAGCTATGCTTTGTGTAGGACTTATTAAGATATATGAAGTCAACATAAAATATCCATTTTCCAATCTTCTTTCTGACCATGACTGTGTTGGAAATCCAATCTTGAAATTGGACTTATTTGATGGACTTGTCATGAAATAGATTCTCAACTTCATTATCCATGACCTTAACCTTACCTAGGGATAACTTTCATGGATTTTTCTTGGCAGATTGATGTGCATGATCCATGTGTAGTCAATAATAGGCAATATTCACATTAATTTTTTAGACCATAGAGCTAGAAGACAAATACATTAACATTTATTCTTGTAGTTTTCATCTCATTTAAAAGGTTTTGTCTATTTGGGATAAACCTAAAAAAGGTTTATGATTTCCTCGATTACTAGGTCGATGGTGGAAAGTATGGTTTTCTCCACCCTAGGTCGAGATCCCAGTGGTTGCTATTTGGGCTGATATCCCTCTGAATTACCTTCGTCTCAACTCATATTGGGCTGTGATTTCTTCACTTCGATGGTTTTGACCAAGAAACTTCATGATGCTTCTTAATCACCCTCTAACTTCAATAATTCCTTAATCGTGCATAAACTTTATCTTTTGATATAACGAGGAAGGAACATCTCTCATTTATGGAGCCATTATTTATCCAGTATGACATTGTAGGGAAAATCCGACTGGATCACAAGAAACTGAATCTCATTATTAATAGTGCATTAGATATTATATCCAAGATTATAAAAATAAACTAACATACAAAGTCTGTAAAGAACCTACATGATTGACCAATATTCTCTTCACGTAAAAGTTTCCCATTCGAAGAGTAAGGACTAAGGCACCCTTATGACGAAAATTTACACCGACCAAATATTCATTAGTTAAAATTATTTATCGGTGTAGATCCATACCCTTGAGTTCTCCAATGGTGAGGAAAGGATTTGATACATCCACTTAGAATGCTTATCCCGGACTATCTTAAATAATGACTCTCCCTCGAAAGTACAATGCGAAGGATTAGTAAAACCATGTATGGATATGATTATTCCGGATAGTTGGAGGTCACCATCATCCTTCTTTTATACAAAATTAACCAAACATGAAGACTTCATCTTGTTAGCTTAAATATATTCATCGTGGTAACCAAACTGCATAAGATCCTCTAAGTACCACTTGAAAAGTTAGAAATCCTTTATTTTATAGTCGTGGTCCTAATGATACGTGCACCGAAGGTTGGTGTCCCTAACATTTATGTTACCTATTATATTTAGAGTTTTCTTTAAGTACGAGTTATCCTTCATCTAAGGAATGTGTTGATAAACTAATTCGTTGAAGAAGGTGTCCATTACTTGGTAATAATTCTCAATTGTTATAACCTTTTATCATCCTTTGGGATTTTCCTTTTCATCCCTCATCATAGTAGAAGCTTTGTTAGGCACCCTGCCTTCGACCATTTCCTTGATTATTTCTTTTTATTTTATTTAGAAGGTTCTTCGTGCTAATTTTTAGTTTTAAGGAATTCTTCTTCCACCCTCGCATATTTCCAAATGCGTGTCATATGGTTATCCTTCAATGATGTTGTCTTCCTTGTTAGGAACTGATAGAGGTCGTCAAATTAAGCAAGGATGAATTCAAAAGAAGAGATCACCAAATGGTAATTGGAATTATTAATTTCATTAAATAACTCATAGTCTTACTGAGCATATTTCATAAAAGACTCCCATTTATTTAGCATACTAGGGAAGGCAGTTGACCTCCTTCATTTTTTAACCTCTATGGCCTAATGCTGGTTGTAAACTGGCACATAAATGGGTCGTTATCGATCCATAAGGATATGGAGTCCTTATAGTGCCTGATGCGATGGGCTTGACCCGTATTGTCATTAATGAGAAGATATTTTGAATGGGGAACTTGTTAATAGGGATCTGATAATTCTATGTCATGAATGAGAAGAGACGTTGATATGTGACCCAAATTTTCCGTAGCGAAGTGGTTTAGAGTTCGTGTCAATTTTTCTTTATGAGTCCTTTTAATTCATTATTAATAAATTCTTGTAGGTCATCTCTGCCTACATTCTTCCCTAGAGGCTTATATTTGTCCAAATTTTTATTGTGATAGGGTTCAACCAGCCGATCTAGACTTATGATGCGAATATCGGTTCTTCAAACTATGGAAGAAGACAATTAAAGCATGTAACTTGGGGGCTCCTAAATCTAGAGGATCTATCATTAGGACCATCCCAAAGGAGTTTGGGATATCGCATATTCCTTCATATTTGACATTCGAGGTTATGAAAGCTGGACTTTTGCCATATAACTTTTTGGGTTAATTTCCTTTCGAAATGATAAATCTCCTCATCTCACCCGTTAAATCGTTCCTTATAAAAGTTGACTAGATGTGATGTTAAAATCTTTGAAAGAGTCTCCACATATGGCGTGTTATGTCAATGGTTGGGTCTGAATCTACGAATTGTGTGTCCCTCACCTTGTACAAATAGGAGGTGAACTGGATGGAGTATGTTCCTAATTAGAATCCGTACTTTTGATTAAATACAATTCCTTACATAGGAAATGTATAACTGATAGCACTCATATCGAATGAGGCATGACATTCAGTAGTTATGGAAATTGAATAAGCTTCCCACGCGTGACACCAAATTGTAGGGGATATCTATCCTACAATAATGATTAATGGAAATTTTGCAACAAGCATTAGTTCAATATTAAAAATGACACACATATATACGTGTTTGGCATGCTATCAAGCTTATGCCTATGGGGAAGGGAGGTAAAGGTTTTAGTTCTTTAAAATGGGAAGAATATGACCAAGAGTGGTCGGGTTGTTAGCTGAGAGTCCAACACTACACCAAAATAAGTGGATTGTCACGAATTTTGGCCATGACCAAGCCTTTGGGTCATGGATCAAGTCCATGAACATTTCTGGCATGACCATAATTGGTTGTCACAGACTTTGTCCCTAATCGAAAGTTAGGTTCACAGACTGGAACGTGGGGCAGTAGATGGCTCATTGGGTACGGGCTTGATCCGTGATAAGGGGGCACAAACCTAAGTCGTGACTAGCAATGGATGGAGAATCACGAACCTAGTTTCTGACTAGACGTGAAATAGTTGTCATGGCCCAAGTCCATGAATAGTGGTGGACATAGGGTTATGGTATGGTCACGACCCAGTCCGTGACCATAATTTTTTAAAAATAAAATGTAAAAAGACTGGTCACAACTTTTGGCCGTGACTAAGTTTAATTATTTTTGTAAATAAAATTGTCGTGGATTTAAGCCATGACCATATCCATTTTAAATAAATATTTTATGCAGTTTCAAACAAAAAAACCGTGTGAAGTGTTTGTGCCCCTACCGAGAGGCTCATGGCTACGCGATCAGTTTCTACGAGTTACACTGGTCTCGTGCAAGGTTTTTGGGGCCCTTGCAGGGGTGTTTGGGGTTGTTATGGGTTTTCTATGCTAGGGTACGTTTAAAAACCTAAGTCTTCTCATGTTAAAAATTTAGTCCTATTTTGAAAACAGGAGTCCCATGAATACGTAGTCAGTTCTTACGAGTTACCTTATCCTATTGAAGGTATTCATGCCCCTCCTGAGGAAATTTGGGGGATGTTATGGGGTTTCCCATTCAAGGCACATTTTCAAGCCTGTATTCTTATTTGAAAATTTCAGTCCTATTCTAAAATCTGGAGTCCCTTGATGATGATGTCAGTTTATTTGAGTTACATTAGTTACGTGCGAGATGTTCTTGACCCTTATATGGGCACTTTTTTAAGAGTAAGTCTATTTATTTGCTAATTTTACTCCTCGTCTCAAATCGGGATTCCTGTGACTACGCGGTCAGTTCTTATGAGTTACGTTGGTCCCGTGCATGATATTCGTGCCATTTGCAGAGCCGTTTGAGGGGTATTTTGGGTTTCCCCTGGGGGCGTGTTTCCAAGCCTTACATTTCTTATTTAAAAATTTTAGTCTCATTCTGAAACTGGAGTTCCGTGACTACACGATCAGTTCCTATGATTTACATTGGTCCCGTGTGAGGTGTTTTGCCCCTTGCGAGGCCATTTGGGTTTTGTTTTTAGTTTCACCTTAGGGGCACATTATCAAGTCTAAGTCTGGTCATCTTAAAATTTCTTCCCTATTCTCAAACCAGGAGTCCCATGACTACACGGTCAGTTTTGACGAGTTTTATGGTCCCGTCAAGGTTTTCATGCACCTTGTAGGGCCGTTTAGGTACTTGTTTAGGTTTTCCCCCCACGGACACACTTTTAAGCCTATGGTTACTTACTTGCAAATTTCAGTTATATTCTCAAATCGGGTGTCCCATGACTTTGCATTCAGTTTCTATGAGTTACATTTGCCTCGTACGAGGAGTTTGTGCTCCTTGAGGGGCCATTTGGGGATGTTCTGTGTTCCCCCCGAGCCATGTATTGAAGCATAAGTCTGCTTATTTCAAAATTTTGGTTATATTCCCAAAACAAGAGTCCTGTAACTACCCGGTCAGTTCCTATGAGTTATGTTCATCCCGTGCGAGGTGGTAGTGCCCCTCGTGGGGCCGTTTGGTGGTTGTTATTGGTTTTTCCCTGGGGGCACATTTTTAAGCCTAACTCTGGTTATTTGCAAATTTCTGTCCTATTCTCAAATCGGGAGTCCCGTGACTACGGAGTCAATTCTTACGAGTTACATTGGTCCCATGCGAGGTGTTCTTTCCCCTAGCAGGGAAATTTTTGGATGTTCTGAGTTTTCCCCTCGGTCACTCTTTGAAGTCTAAGTCTGCTTACTTATAAATTTCAGTCCCATTCTCAAGGCGAAAGTCTTAGGAAAACACGATTAGTTCCTACAATTTACGTTTATCCCATGTGAGGTATTCGTGCCTCTTGTGGGATAGTTTGGAGGATATTCTGGGTTTTCCCCTTGGGGTACATTTTCAAACCTAAGTTTTCTCACTTTCAAATGTTAGTCATATTCTCAAATAAAGAGTGACTATGCGGTTAGTTCGTACGAGTTACGTTGGTCCCGTGCATGGTATTCGTGCCCTTTGCGGAGCTTTTTGGGGAATGTTCTGCATTTTCTCATAGGGGCATGCTTTCAAGCCTAGGTCTACTTATTTGAAACATCCAATCTTATTCCCAAACTTGTAGTTCCGTAAATACACGATTAGTTCCAATAAGTTACGTTGGTCCCATGCGAGGTATTTGTTCCCCTTACAGGGTTGTTTAGGGGGTGTTCTGGGTTCTCCCCCAGGGGAACATTTTCAAGGCTAAGCCTATTTATTTTTAATTTTCATTTCTATTGTCAAACCCAGAGTCCCATGTCTACGCGATCCGTTCCTTCAAGTTACATTGGTACCGTGCTAGGTGTTCGTGCCCCTTGCGAGGCTATTTATAGGATGTTATGGGTTCCCCCTTGGGGCTCGTTTTTAATTCTAAGTCTTCTAACTTACAAATTTGAGCTCTATTCCAAACTAGGTGTCCCGTTAATACATGTTCAGTTCCTATGAGTTGCATTGGTCCCGTGCAAGGTGTTCATAAGCCTTGTGGGGTCGTTTGGGGGTTGTTATGGGTTTTTTCAATTCGAGCAAACGTTTTCAACCCTAAATCTTCTTATGTGCAAATTTTAGTCCTATTCTCAAATCGGGAGTCCTATGACTAGACGGTCAATTCTTACAATTTACGTTAGTCCAATGTGAGGGATTCGTACCCATTATAGGGACGTTTCAAGGTTATTATGGGTTCCTCCCGAGGGAACAATTTCAAGCCCATGTTTGCTTATTAGTAAATTTCAGTCCTATTCTAAAACTGGGAGTCTTGTGAGTAAGCGGTCAATTCCTATGATTTATATTGGCCTCGTGTGATTCGTTCCCCTTGCGGGTCCATTTAGGGGGAACTCTGGTTTCCCATAGGGGCAAATTTCCAAGCCTAAGTCTACTTATATGCAAATTTGAGTCATATTCGTGAACAAGGAGTTTCGTGACTACACGATTAGTTCCTACGAGTTACATTGGTCCCGTGCGATGTGTTTGTGCCGCTTACACAGGCGTTTATTAGTTGTTATCAACTTCCTCCTGGGGGCACGTTTTCAAACCTAAGTGTGCTTATTTGAAAATTTCAAAACTATTGTAAAATTGAGAGTCCCATGACGATGTGGTAAGCTCCTACGAGTTACGTTGGTGCCATGCAAGGTGTTCTTGCCCTTAGTAGGACCTTTATGGGGTTTTCTGTGTTTTTCCCTTAGAGGCATGTTTTCAAGCCTAAGTGTGATTATTTTTAAATTACCTTCTTGCTCTCAATCCGCAAGTCCTGTGACTAATTGGTCAATTCTTACAAATTTCATTAGTTCCGTATGAGTTGTTCGTGCCCTTGCGGGGCCATTTGGGGACTGTTATGGGGTTTTCCCCTAGGGGCACATTTTAAACCCTAAGTTTTCTTATTTTGAAATTGTAGGCCTATTCTCAAATTGGGAGTCCCGTGACTATTATGTCAGTTCCTACGAGCTACATTTGTCTCATGCGAGGTGTGTGTGCTCTTAGTGGGTCATTTCGAGGATGTTCTACGTTCCACCAAGGAGGAACTTTTTCAACCCTAAGTATAATTATTTGGAAAATTGAGTTGTATTCTCAAATCGGAGTCTCGTAAATACGTGGTCAGTTCTAATTAACTACATTGGCCCCGTGCGAGGTGTTCACGCCCCTTGCGCGGTAATTTGGGTTTTGTTCTGGATTTTCCCTTGGTGGCATATTTTTCAAGCCTAAGTCTGCTTATTTGCAAATTTCAGTCCTATTGTCAAATTGTGAAGAGTTCCAACGAGTTACGTTTATCCCGTTCGAGGTGTTTGTGCTCCTCGTGGGGCCCTTTCAAGGATGTTCTCGGAACCCCCGGGGGTACATTTTTAAACCTAAGTCTACTTATTTGTAAATTTTAGTCATATTCTCAAATTGAGAGTCTTATAACAACACAGTCAGTTTTTATGAGTTAAGTTGGTCCCGTGCGAGGTGTTCATGCCCCTTGTGAGGCCGTTTGGGGGTTGTTCTGTGTTTTCCTCTCGGGGGCACATTTTCAAGCCTAAGACCTCTTATTTTTAAATTCTAGTCCTATTCTCAAACCAGGAGTCTCGAGATATAAAGTTAGTTCCTACTAGTTACCTTTGTCCTGTGAGAGGTGTTTGTGCCCCTTGCGTGGCCTTTTGGGGGTTATTCGGGGTTCCCCCTTTTAGGGGCATGTTTTCAATCCTAAGTCTACTTATTTGCAAATTGTAGTCCTATTATCAAACTGGGAGTCCTATGATGATGCAGTCAGTTCCTACGATTACGTTGGCCCCGTGCGAAGTATTTGTGCAGTTACGGGGCCGTTTTGGGGTAATTTTGATTTTTACATATGGTAGCACGTTTTCAAGCTTAAGTTTGTTAATTGGAAATTTTTTATCCTGCACTCAAATCGGGAGTCCCGTGACTATGTGATCACTTCCAACGAGTTACGTTTGTCCTATGAGAAGTTTTTGTACTCCTTATGGGGCAATTTCGAGGTAGTTTTGGGTCCCCCCGAGGCATGTTTTTCAATCTAAGTCTGCTTATTTTCAAATTTCAATCCTTTCTTAAACTAGGAGTCCAGTAACTATGCGGTCAGTTCCTATGGGTTACCTTGATCTCGTGCAAGGTGTGTGTGCCCCTTGTGGGCCGTTAGGGGATGTTCTGGGTTCCCCTGGGGCATGTTTTCTAGCCTAACTTTGATTATTTCCAAATTTCAATCATATTCTCAAAATGTGAATCCCATAACTATGCAGTCAGTTCCTATGAGTTACGTTCATCCTAGAGAGGTGGTCGTGCCCTTTGCGGGGCCGTTTGGGTGCTTTGATGGGTTTTTCTCCTGGGGTACATTTTCAAACCTAAGTCTTCTCATTTGAAAATTTCATCCCTATTCTTAAATCATGAGTCCCGTAACTATACGATCACATCTTATGGGTTACGTTAGTCCCATGCGAGGTATTGTGCCCCTAGTGGTGCCGTTTGGGGATGTTTTGGATTTTCCCCTAGGGGCATGCTTTTAAGTCTAAGTCTACTTATTTACAACTTGCATTCCTATTCTTAAATTGAGATTTTCGTGATTACACGATCAATTCCTAGGAGTTATGTTGGTCCCATACGAGGTGTTGGTGCCTCCTATGGGGATGTTTGGGGGATATTCTGGGTTTTTCCCTTCAGGCACATTTTTAGGCTTAAGTCTTCTCATTTACAAATTTTATTAACATTTTGAACAAAGAGCCCCTTGACTATGCAGTTAGTTCCTACGAGTTACGTTGGGTTTGTGCATGGAGTTCGTGTCCTTTGCGGAGCCGTTTGGGGGTTATTCTGGGTTTCCACCTTTGGAGGCATGTTTTTAACCCTAAGCCTTCTTATATGAAAATTTTGTCCGTTTCTCAAATCGGAATTCCTGTGACTATGCCGTCAATTCCTACAAGTTACGGTGGTCCAGTGTGATGGGTTCGTGCCCATTACAAGGCCGTTTCGAGGTTGTTATTGGTTCCCCGTGGGGGCACATTTTCAAGCCTATGTCTTCTTATTTGCAAATTTTGGTCCTATTCTCAATCTAAGAGTCCTATGACTCCGAGGTCAGTTCCTCTGAGTTATGTTGATCCCGTTTAGGTGATATTTAGGGTTTCCCCCCCGGGGGCACATTTTTAAGCCTAAGTCTACTTATTTGAAAATTTCAATCATTATCTCGAACTAGGAGTTCCGTGACTACGAGATTAGTTCTTACGAGTTACATTAGTCCCATGCGAGGTATTCGTGCCCCTTGCGGAGCCATTTGGCAGTTGTTCTGGGTTTCCCTCTAGGCACACATTTTCAAGCCTAAGTCTACTTATTTCAAAATTTCAAAACTATTGTCAAATCGGAAGCCCTATAACTATGCGATTAGATCCTACGAGTTACGTTGGTCCCATGCAAGGTGTTCATGCCCCTTGTAGGTCCTTCTTTGTTGTTGTTATGTGTTCTTCCCTTGGGCGAACATTTTCAAGCCTGAGTCTCCTTATTTTTAAATTTCATTCTTACTCTCAAACCATAAGTCCATTGACTAAGTGGTCAGTTCTTACAAGTTACGTTGGTTCCATATGAGGTGTTCGTGCCCTTACGGGCCATTTGGTGATTATTTAGTGTTTTTCCCATGGGGACACGTTTTTACCCCGAAGTTAACTTAATTTGAAATTTTAGGCATATTCTCAAATCAGGAGTCCCATTACTATGCAATCAGTTCCTACGAGCTACATTTGTCCCATGCGAGGTGTGTGTGCTCCTTGCGGGGCCATTTCGGGGATCTTTTGCATTCTCCCTAAGGGAGCTTTTTCAACCCTAAGTTCTATTATTTGGAATTTGTAACCATGTTCTTAATTAAGTGTCCCATAACTTCCCGGTCAGTTCCTCTAAGTTACGGGGCTATTTGGTGGTTGTTTATAATTTTCCCCTAGGAACATGTTTTCAAGCCTAAGTCTTCCTAATTGCAAATTCAAGTCCTATTATCAAACTGTGAGTCCCCTGAAGATGTGATGAGTTCATACGAGTTATATTTGACCCATGCGAGGTGGTTGTGCTCCTTGCGGGGCCACTTCAAGGATGTTCTGGGTTCCACCTCGGGGCACATTTTCAAACCTAAGTCTATATGTTTGCAAATTTTATTCATATTTTCAATCCAAGAGTCCCATAAAACATGGTCTGTTCTTGTGAGTTAAGTTGGTCCCGTTTGAGGTGTCCATGACCCTTGCGCGGCCGTTTGGGGTTTTTCTGTGTGTTCCTCTCGGGGGCATGTTTTTAATCCTAAGCCCTCTTATTGTTAAATTCTAGTCCTATTCTCAGACTAGGAGTCTCGTGACTATGCGATCAGTTCCTACTAGTTACCTTGGTCCCATGCGAGGTGTTTGTGCCCCTTACGTGGCCTTTTAGGGGTTCTTCTGCGTTCCCCCCTTTGGGGGCACATTTTCAAGCCTAAATCCACCTATTTGAAAATTTCAATCCTACTCTCAAAATGGGAGCCCCGTGACATAGTGATCAATTCCTTTGAGTTATCTTGGTCTTATACGATGTGTTCATGTCCATCTCGGGGCCGTTTTGGGACAGTTCTAGGTTTTTCCCTCGAGGCATATTTTCAAGCCTAAGTTAGCCTATTTCAAAATTTTAGTTCCATTGTCAAATAGGGAACCCTATGAGTATACAGTTTGTTCCTACGAGTTATGTTGGTCCTGTGCGAGGTGTATATGTCCCTTTCAGGTCCATTTTAGGGTAGCTCTGAGTTTTTCCCTTGGGGGCACATTTTCAAGCCTAAGTATGTTTATTTGTAAATTTTAGTCCTATTCACAAACTGGTAGTCCTGTTACTAAGCGATCAATTCCTATAAGTTTCATTTGTCCCCATGAGAGGTGTTTGTACACCTTGTGGGGAAATTTCGGGGTAGTTCTTGGACCCTTGGGGCTTATTTTCAAGTATAAGTCTGCTTATCTGTAAATTTCAGTCCTTTATCAAACCAATAGTCCAGTAACTATGAGGTCAATTCCCATGAGTTACGTTGGTCTCGTGCGAGGTGTTGGTGCCCCTTGCGGGGCCGTTTGGGGATGTTTTAGGTTCCCCCAGGAAATGTTTTGAAGCCTAAGTCTGCTTATTTCCAAATTTCAGTCCTGTTCTCAAAACTAGAGTCCCGTAACTATGTGGTCAGTTCCTATGAGTTACGTTAATCCCGTGCGAGCTGGTTGTGCCCCTTATGGCACCATTTTAGGGCTATTATGGGTTTTCCCCATGGGTCACATTTTCAGGCCTAAGTCTGCTCATTTGAAAATTTCAGCCCTATTCTCAAATTGGGAGTCCCCTGACTACGTGATCAATTCTTACGAGTTACATTGGTCATGTGTAAGGTGTTCGTGCCTCTAGGGCGGCCGTTTGGGGATGTTTTGGGTTTTCCCCTGGGGGCACGCTTTCAACTCTAAGTCTACTTATTTAAAAATTACATTAATATTCTCAAACTGAGAGTCTCGTGACTACGCGGTCAGTTCTTATAAGTTACGTTGGTCAATGTGTTGTGTTCGTGCTTCTTGTGGGTCCATTTTGGGGATAGTATTAGTTTTATCCTTAGGGCACGTATTCAAACCCAAGTCTGCTCATTTCTTAATTTTAGTCATATTATAAACAGAGAGTCTCTTGACAATGTGGTTAGTTTCTACGAGTTATGTTGGTCTTGTGCATGGTGTTCTGCCATTTGTTGAGACACTTGGGGGACGTTCTCAGATTTCCCCTTGGGGCATGCTTCCAAACCTAAGTTTACTTATTTGCAAATTTTAGTCCTATTCTTAAATCATGAGTCGTGTAAATTTGCGATAAGTTCCTATGAGTTATCTGTATCCCGTGCGAGGTGTTTGTGCACCTTGCATGGCCGTTGGGTGTTATTCTAAGTTTGCCCTGGGGCACGTTCTGAATGCTAAGTTTATTTATTTTCAAAATCTAGTCCTATTCTAAAACCCAAAGTCTCATGAGTATGAGGTGTGTTCCTACGAGTTATGTTGGTACCATGCGAGGTGTCTGTGTCCCTTGCGAGGCCATTTGGGGGATGTTCTGGGTTCCCCTTGGGGGCTCATTTTCAATTTTAAGTCTATATATTTTAAAATTTTAGTCGTATTCTCAAACTAGGAATCCCATGAATACACGGTCAATTGCTACGAGTTACCTAGTCTCGTGTAAGGTGTTCATGACCCTTACGGGGCCGTTTAGCGATTATTCTAGGTTCACCCCCTTTGGGGCACATTTGGACCCTAAGTCTTCTTATATGAAAATTTTAGTCATATTCTCAAACCTTGAGTCATGTGACTACACGGTCAATTCCCACGAGTTATGCTTGTCTAGTTTGAGGGGTTCGTGCCCATTACATGGTTGTTTCTAGGTTGTTATGGATTTGCCCCGGGGGCACATTTTCAAGCCTGTGTCGGCTTATTTGAAAATTTCATTCCTATTCTCAAACTTGGAGTACCGTGACAACGTGATCAGTTTTTATGAGTTACATTGATCATGTGTGATCAGTTCCCCTTGCTTAGCCTTTTAGGGGATATTATAGGTTTTCCCCCTAGGGGCACATTTTCAAGCCTAAGTCTACTTATTTGTAAATTTCATTCATATTTTCGAACCAGGAATTTCGTGACTATGTGATTAATTCAAACCAGTTACATTGGTCCAATGCGAGGTGTTCGTTCCCCTTGTAGAGTCATTTAGAGGTTGTTCTGGGTTCCCCCCTTGGGGCACGTTTTCAAGCCTAAGTCTTCTTATTAGAAAATTTGAAAACTATAGTCAAATAAAGAGTCCCATGACTATGCGGTTAGCTCCAATAAGTTACGTCGGTCTCGTGCAAGGTGTTTGTGCCCCTTTTAGGTCCTTTTTGTTGTTCTTCAATGTTTTTCCCTTGGGGCACATTTTCAATACTTAGTATCCTTATTTTCACAATTTGATCATATTCTCAAACCGTGAGTCCCGGGATTATGCGATGAGTTCTTATGAGTTATGTTTGTCCCGTGCGAGGTCTTTGTCCTCCTTATAGGGCCATTTCAAGGATGTTTTAGGTTCCCCCTAGGGGAACATATTCAAACCCAAGTCTGTATATTTTCAAACTTAAGTCATATTCTCAAACTAGGAGTCCCGTAATGACGTGGTCAATTTATATGAGTTAAGTTGTTCTCGTTCGAGGTGTCCATTCTCCTTGTTGGGTTATTTAGAGGTTATTCTGTGTGTTCCTCCTAGGGGCACGTTTCTAAGCCTAAGCCCTATTATTTTTAAATTCCAGTCGTATTATCAAATAAGGTGTTTCTTGACTATGCAGTCAGTTCCAACAAATTACCTTGGTCCCGTGCGAGGTATTTGTGCCCCAGAATAAAATATACTGACATGAGTAACGCCTTCAAAATACAAAACTGCTCCCAACCGACCGTAACAAAGTGGGGATGGGAGCTTATGCCCAGTGGGATTTATACAAGCAATATAAAAATGAAAGAAAAAATGACTACCCATACGCTACAACCACATGCATGCAAAAATATGTATATATCTTCATACGTATACCTTTGAAAAAATACATATTCCAATGCATTAACAATATTATTTTCGATAACCTTACTTATCCAAATTAATTTACCTTAATCTTATTAAAGGCTTTCTTTATTCATTCTTAGCATTCTCGCTTAATTTAACACACCCATCTTGGCATTTGAAATCATTACACTTAATTCATCCAACTGATTCATTTACCAGAATTTAACCCTTTCATTCATTTAAACGTACTTTAGTATTCTCATTAAAAAGCACCATTTCAACACGTACTCACCGTGTTAAAAAATACTTGTTTCTCATTTGAAAACCTTATTCCATACATACTTATGTAAATTATGGGTTTAACAACATAATTGTTTAATTACCCATTTACCCCCTTACTTTATCATTTTTATCATATCTTATGGACATTAATAGATTTACGCATTTACTTATCCATTTCACTTTTATCGAAAGATTTATTACATTCATTCAAGTTCGGTTGTATTAACTCATTTTATCACACAACCCATTTCTTGATATGTTCCATATTTTCTTTATCTTTTCCCAGAATCTTCTTATATCGCATACTTCCACGGGCTCCATATCATTGTCTATGCCCACCATATGCTCTGGCCTGTAGTTTAGGACTTTTCACCTAAGGGCACTGAGCCCTTCTTGCTTTTTTCCGGTGTCATCCGAGTTCCTTTAATGTGTTTAAATATTTTACAAATTTCCACATTATTCCACTCATGCTTTTTATCCGACCGAAGCCAAAACCAGGGACATTACCGCGATAATTTGTGTTACATTTTGAAAATTTACTATTTCGTGTCCTTTATACTTTAACCTTGATTTTTATTCCAAAAATCATATTCATTTAGGACCACTTTGTGTAACACCCTTTCCAACATTTTTATTACATAAAAATGTTCCACCATAAGTAAAATTTACCATTTTACCCTTTTTTCCCAAATCACCATTTACTCCATTCTCACAAGTGTTAATTTCACCAAAAAACACTATTAAGTTATTCATACCAACTTCTTAAGTATTTTAATACTTTAATACATTTTCACACTTGGAGTAATCTTTTACTTGATTGGAAACACTTTTACACCTTTAATCCCTTTTTTATCCCATACGTGTTAATATTTCACAACATTAGTAAGTTACACTCATTAACCATGTCTTGTTAACCCATTAAAGCTTAATTACTACTTTCTATCAATATTTTCCATGTACACCTTTCTTCACTTCTTCATTTAAGAAATACATTCACACTTAAGACACTTTTAAAAGAAAATTTCCATTTCTTTTATTTAACATGTAGTCTTTTAACTTCAAACACATTATGTCATTTGATCCCAACTACAAATATTATGAAGGCCAAAACTCCAATTTTTATTATTTCTTATTTAATCCTAACGAAATCTTCTCTAAGCTTATTTATACATTTACTATTAAAATACTACAAGTTTAAATGCATGAGAATATGGATTTTAAACCCCAAAATTCATTTACTTGGTTTAAACATATTTTTAATCATTTTCAAACATTTTATTTAATAAAATATATTTCATCAATATTTCTAGAAAATGTACAATTTCCATAAAAAAAACACCCACTTTCACTACCCAATACTATGAAATGACTATCCATCCTTAATTTTCAACAATTAACATTTTCCCAACATTTATACTTTCATAAAAATGTCTATTTTCAGTTTTACTAAAAAACTCACAAATAGTATTTTCTTACAGTTTTATTTTCCATTAAAAGGTCTATTCTCAGTTCTACTGGAAAACTCACAAAATAATATTTTCTTTCATTTTTATTTTCCAAAAAAATGTCCATTTTCAGTTTTACTTGAAAATCACACAAATAATATCTTCTTACTTTTTTATTTTCCATAAAAATGTCCATTTTCAGTTTTACTAGAAAATCACACAAATAATATCTTCATACATTTTTATTTTTCTTAAAAATATCTATTTTCAGTTCTACTAGAAAACTCATCATCTCTTTTTTTTGAAACCCTACTCTTAATACCCAACAATAGCAAGACTACAAATACCCCAAAAATAGAGTCTTTAAGCTAAGAGTAGATGATTCCCACCTCAAATGATGCTCAAATCAATGTAAGGTATGAAAGATCAAGGGAGATGACAAACCCCCACCTCCTAAGGTGGCCTTCAAGGGTTTGTCTAGCACCACCAAGTTTTCCTCCATGAGAACCCCATTAAAACCCTCTTCAACATCTCCAATAATATATTCATGTTCTTCCATAATATCCCTCCTCAAACACCCATCAAAACCCCTTACAACAACTTCGGTATTTTCTTAGATCTATTTTAATCAACAGGGAAATTAGCTATTTTTGTGTGGCTGATTAACACTAGGCTAAGGAATAAAAATGGAGGAAGACAATCTTGAAGGGGGGAGGAACTGTGAACTCTAAAGAGTTTAATAAAATGTTGGCACTTATTGTGGGTTTATCATCCCATTCTACTCCCTCTTATACACTCAACATAACTACACCTGATTAATCTAACGGTCATGCACCAAGAACTGGCCCGGGATTGATATCAATGGCCCATAAGTGGACTTGGCTAATCAGAATTTGTTAGACATCGTTTAAATGACTTTTCTCTTCGTTCAGACTAGATTCTCTCCTCTTTTGAACAAAATCAATTATCGTTCGAACAACCAATTTTAATTTTTCGCAGATTTGCCTTAATTGGTTTCCAAATTATGAGAAAGGCTTATATAATTTAATTACTTTATAACTAATAATTCCATATGTAATCCATAATCCAATAATTCTCTTTGTTCAATCCTAATTGTTACCCAAAATCTCCTATAATTATAATTAACACCTCCTCAATTATCATTAGTTGTAATTTAAATATTTTAACGGGACATGATACTATAAACTTCCCTCCTTAGTGAATTTCTTCTCCGAATTTCTCTATACATCAATCCTCAAACTCATGGGGTCCACCAACTTACATTCTAAGTAATAATATCATCCAAGGAAAAATCATTTAAATCCACAACCCAAGGGTCACCATATAGCCAACATGTTCGACTCTCACTATCCCGTTGACCGTGCCATTACACGATCAATTCTGAGTCTCTTATGGACCTATGATCAAGTCCAAACCACTCTTAGAACTAATTATACTAGTACCTAAGGAATGCCGGTGCCTCTACGGGGGACCCATTTCTATCGATCAATGCTCACACAAAGCAAATCATGATATAACCACCTATCGTATATATCTCCAAAGGCAATTTCTAACTTAGGAACGTACATCCCGTGTCCCACAAATTTCCATGTTATCCAAACTATATAACTCCTATGAATTTGTCGATAACCATATTTTGTCATTCTCTCACTCCATGGAAGAATAAATCCATCAAATCATTATTGTACACCCGATTTACACCGTCCATTGCGTCACTCTAATGACCCTAACACTATCTTAGGTGTCTTATCCTTGAGTGCTCACTGGGGTCTAACTCTAATCCACTCACTGTGGCAAAGTAACATCATGCGCTAAATTTTTCCTCGATTTCCAACACTATATTGTATTCTCAAACCATTATACCGCTCCACACAGTCGAGCCATTGATTGCTGAGCTACTAGTATAAAAGGAATTTGATACTACGAATAAACCAAGTGGCCGAATGTGTAGCAACCTGTATGCAAATTTTTATGTAATAACATGAATATCTCACATGCGTGCACCCAGTTATCGAGATGCATTGACCAAACCCAGTTCATCGCGCTCTCCTGGGTTCAATTGTGTCGTACCATGACATGGTACTAATATGAGTCACCGCATAGGTGAGAATGTTGATTCTCGATTATCGAAATCAAAACAAACACACTTGAGTCAGAGGGACAAGCAACCGTGCCATGGATTTTTGCCCATAAGCAACCGATTCTAACTTATGAAAGCGAACCTATGTTGTACCCTTATAGTCATACCACTTATTCACAAAACTCTCACCGAGTATTACTTTTGGCCACATGCCTTGGCCTAGTCACTAGCCGTGACGAATTGAATCTTGACTATTCTTTCTCATAATGCGATCAAAATTTATGAATCCGTATTCCTTGAGGAAGTCGATGCTCGACTTCCCTCATTGGGAGAAAGGACCTACCTTTCACACCCCCTTGGTGTAGATGAATCATCCTGATTGGCACACACCTCAGGCCAAGTCTACATCAACCTTATCCAAAAACTAGTGACAACGTCACCAACCTATTACACTTATGTTAGCATCTGCTTTACATATCGTGACCAACATCCCAAATTTCCACAGACCTAACTTGGCTCAAGAGAATCACTCACCTAATCATGTCCTTTTGACCACAAGATATTGCCACCGATTCGCCTTCGATTTTCACCCATACAATATTTATGTGACAACCACACCCACTGTCATTGGAACCCTAAGAGTAATTAAGGTCATACTGGCCTCATCTTCCAACCCGTGCTAGCTTGGCAAGACATGCCAATACTTAATCCTTGCATTTCTAAGGCTACTATAGCATATACTATCGACATCCCAACATAAAAATCATGTTCATTGCTACCCACCTTAGTCGACATTTGTAAGTCTCCACATGGCGTCATCATTCCAAGCCTCGAATACACTTCCAAGTGTGTCACAAAATCGAGTATAACCACCCAATACTAGTCATTCCACAACATCCAAGCATCACTCATAAAAGGATACAACTATTATCCTACCTTAGGGATTCCACCACCTATCTATGCTAATTGGAAAGGCATACCCGACACGTACACTACGTGACTGTTAATCTGGGATAATCACCTGACCCTCAACACTATGATTTCTAGAAGACTATTTCCTCTTCTTACCAGGATTAATTGGTCTCCTATGAACACAAAACACATTTCATGTGAAAGACCCAAATTTGATGAGATTTCATCGTCTACATCTTTATCACCTTAGGTGCGCTCTTCAAACCTTTTGATACGCACATCGATATTACTTGGGGATCTAAAAGACATTAGTCCATGAGTTTCTAGCCATAGTGAACCTTAATCCTCAAATTCATCAAGGCATCACAACATTTGATATTCATCCCCAATCTTTCCATACACGATCTGTCCTATGGGCACCTAAAGTGCTTATAGACCATTCACACACTAGGACTACCTCTCTCCTAGCCATTAAATCGATGGCTAAAATAAGTTTGAAGACTTAAATACTAATCGTACCTTCCTTCCAAACGGTTATGACTATAAGTCACGTAAAAACCACAACCAATGCTACTACAAACTATAGCAGGGTACAGGACGTCGCTTGCAGCCTATAAACCTCAAGGTCCGCCTCAACACATTCTCAATGACCATTCCACTATGGCAACAAAAATTTTGTCACTATGCTAAGATTACTTCAAGTTCCAACCTACGAGTTAATAAGACTATATAAATCTTGGTAGGATATGGGACATAAGGGATTGCCCATAAACACCAAGGCTCACACCACGAATGCCGCACAAGATCCTTTTTCCTCAATTCCATGTTACAACCCAAATAAATTTAACCAAAATTCCTCAACCAATTAACTAATATAATCTCACCACAAGTCAACACTTATTAATGCCACACAACTATTTAGTCTCCATACATGATATACACAACCATTACCGCTTGGTTGCTACGAGCACTACTCACTGTTGCCACTAACGAGGCTAATCATATCATCAAAGTCATCTCAAGAGACCCATCACACAAGGATTTTGGTGTTTCCACTATTATCCCATGCAACTGCATGTGTTCACCAAAATTCCATCGATTGCGATATCATCCCAAGGACCGAACTTATCTAATTACATCACCGGCGTTACCTACCCTTAATCGTCGCACCTAGGGGTTATACATGCCCTCTTCTATCACCAATCGGTTGTGCCTAATCGAGAAACTGTAACCATTAACCTCTACCATTGACTATGTGCAACTTATGACACTTGCCCGTTGGGCATCGTATCATTCTATTGACACCTCAATTGATCCAATGTCACCAAATTCTAATATAAGAACCTCACACTAACAACCACATGTCACCACTATAGGCTTATATGGACACCCGTAAATTATTATAATTTTAATCATAAACGTGGAAGTCATTAATAACCATTAATCAAATTGTGTGCCACTTGGCACTAATCTAACTTGTTCCCCTAACCTCTTAGACTACCATCGAGGACACAAACTAAACCGTCGTTAAACTAGCACGACTGGCCCAAACCACATCAACGTCGAAATATCCAATACTAACCTCACTATGTCTGACCCAAAAGGAACCTTGAACCTATAGCTTTGATGACATTTGTAACGCCCCGACGTGGATTAATGGGTTACCCGTGAGTTAACCTGGTTTGAACTAAGCGTTAGGTGTAAAGTGCAATGGAACAACCTGCATAATGTTGCTAACCCAATTTTATTTAGGTTACCATTCCTTGTTAGCAATCGATTCTAGTTTCAAGATAAACTACGTAAGGGATCCATGAGGAGAATCCCAAAGTCCAAGTGAACAGAGATACTAACGTAAATATAAATAAAATATACTTAACTCTATAAATCCTTCAAAATACGACATCGCTCCCAACCTTCCGTAACAAAGTGGGGTTGTAAGTTTATGCCCGGTGGGATTTATACCAGCAGTATAGAAATAAATGGCAAAAAGGAATACTCACATGCATGCGAAAATATGTA